>CM054150.1:7730140-7972640 GCA_028751875.1 Rapana venosa | reverse complement strand
AGAGAGAGAGAGAGAGAGAGAGAGAGAGAGAGAGAGAGAGAGATAGATAGATAGATAGATAGATAGATAGATAGATAGATAGATAGATAGATAGATAGATAGATTGTCTACAAGCCTCAAATATTTCTTACCCTCCTTTTCTGAGACATCCTTGAATACAGTATTCAAAAATTTTAAGTTGGCGATTGATATATTTTTTTTAAAATGTTTTTTTGAAGAGTACTATAAGTGACTTGGTATAGATATATCATGATTTATTGTAGCATTTTTCATTTTATATTTTGTTTGTTGTTGTCGTTGTTTAGCCCTTTTCTGCGTGTTGTCTACATTATCTTGCAGTACACACACACACACACACACACACACACACACACACACACACACACACACACACACACCACACACACACACACACACGCACGCACACACACACACACACACACACTAATATATATCTATATCTATCTATCTATATATATCTACATCTACATCTATATATATATATATATATATCATCCCACATATCCATCAACTTCAGTTCCGCCTCCCCACTTTTCCCATTGTCTGATATCTCTTTAAGTAAACAGATGTAAAATCGA
The DNA here is from genome assembly GCA_028751875.1 of Rapana venosa. Classification (NCBI taxonomy): domain Eukaryota; kingdom Metazoa; phylum Mollusca; class Gastropoda; order Neogastropoda; family Muricidae; genus Rapana; species Rapana venosa. Next base: position 7,972,041 of record CM054150.1, on the reverse strand, counting down.
AACAACAACATACGCGCGCGCGCATACCCACACGCACTTACGCACACGGGTATGCGCGCGTGCACACACACACAAGCACACACATGTATGCACGCACCTACGTGTTACGCACATGACACTCTAACAGACATAGGCAAAGGCCGGGCGCTACGTGTGCACACGTGGCCCCCTATCTGTGATGAATCAGTTACACATGATATATACACGCATATGGCACGTTATTACACACACACACACACACACGCACGCACACACACACACACACACACACACGCACGCACGTGCGCGCGCACACACGCACACACGCATCACACACACGCACGACACACAACACACACTGATATTATCAAAGGTTTTTTTTCTTTCTTTCTCAATTTGTGATGATGTGTGATACCTCTTTGTTTTCATATGTACTGGTTAACACCACGCACGCACACAAACACGCGCACGCGCGCCCCACACACACACACACACACACACACACACACCAACACACACACACACCACACTACACCACACACACACACACACACACACACCACACCACACCTGTGACATGGTGCTCACAACACACACACACACACACACACACACACACACACACACACACACACACACCACACACACACACACACCACACACACACACACACACACACACACAACACACACACACACACCCACCACCACCCCCACCACACCACCACACACCACAACACACAACACAACAACAACAACAAACACAACACAACACAACACAACACAACACACACACACACACACACACACACACACACACACACACACACAGAGGCACGCACGCGCGCGCACACACACCACACACACACACACACACACACACACACACACACACCACAAACTTGTAAAGAGACGTAAAATAAAATCGCTCGCACGCGCACACACACACACACACACACACACACACATCCTGTGACATGGTGCTTTTATGTTTTCACAGAGAGAGAGAGAGACAGAGACAGAGAGAGACAGAGACAGAGAGAGATAGAGATCCCACACACACACACACACACACACACACACACACACACACCACATCCTGTGACACGGTGCATCACGAACATAGAAACCTATTATTCTGCAGCAATAAATATAATCGAGTATCGCTAGGCTACATCCCTCTCCACATCCTGGTTATCACTTCTCATATGATGCTGTGCTGACTGGACACTTGACACTGTGTAAATATAATACGAAGTGTTATGTTCGTCCAAAAAAAAATCGTCAGTGACTTCTGCATATATAGTTTAAATATCGCTGCTCGATCTTTATCAGTTTTGCAGTGACGCTGAAAAAATAACAGCAGAATTGTTTTTGGTCACGTGATATTGCTAGGGCAAGTCACATGCATAAAAGGAGGGGGTCATATGACTGAGTCACGCCTCACGTGATCATTTGGTAAAGATGGTGTCGAAAACGTCTGCAGGAGTTCTGGTTTTGCTTTGTGGTAAGAGTTTATTGTCTTTGTGTTTCAGCAACACATTACCGTTGTTAAGTGATCAAGCAGTTGATTTTCTTTTCTAATTCATAGTGTTGCAGCGGAGAAGTGTACATGACTGGAAATATTGATGTGATTGAATGATGCTGAAATGAAAATCATGTTCTGACTGCTCCAGAACTGAAATTCAAAGGACACACTCAACAAGTTGTGTGTAACTGTTGTTTTAATTATAATTAGTGAATGGAAGTGAAAAATTTTAGCGGCATTTGGTCTTAATCTCGCAGGATTGAGTGCAGAATTTTTCCAGTCCTTGAATAAGTAGAAATTGTTTATTAATATCGGAATGAAACTTGCCCATAATTCACTGTTTATATAAAGTTCTGCTGAAATAGAGTAAAAAATAGATGAAGGAACCAGTAAAGTGTGTTCCAATACTGAGCAACTGAAATTGTATGTGCAATTATATATACAAATTTCTTCAAGGTGTGTATAAATGGTCGTGTGTGTCATCTTTTCACTTTCACTGTGTCAGTGTCAGTTTTTAGAATAGAAAAATATTTTCCACATCTTCAACTCAATATTTAAAGAACAAGAAACCAGAATGAGAATGCAGTCAACCCTCCAAAGCTGTTTTGTTCCAGAACTTTAAACAGTGAGGAAATTATTACAATTATCCAGAGGATCTTGTTTGAGAAGTGTCTCCTCCTAATTCACAAGAGTTTGAGAAAAATGATGCTCAATAGGGTTTTGTTTTGTTTTGTTTTGTTGGGGGGGGGGAGGGGGGTGTGCATTGTTAAATTCAAGTTTTCTCTGAAGTTCACATGGTCTGTGAATCAATATTGCGTGCTCCAGTGATTTGCAAATTGATAAAAACTTATAAAATGAAGAAACAATGTTTCACTTTCAGGACATACAATGATACACTGGAGGGAAATGCTTTTGTCAATTTGTATCATCATGCCCTAAAACTAGGAAAGGGGGGGGGACAGTTTGTCATAAAAATGCAAGAAAAGCAATTAACTTGATACTGTAATAGTATGGACTGTATATAAACTGGTTTCAGCTGCTTCAAGTGTGAATGAATCCTTCTGATTCATTGTGTTGTCACTGTTAGTGTTATAAATGTGACAGAGTATTGAGGGGGGGGGGGAAGGTAAAAGCAACAATTGTTTACATATTTAAATAGATAGTTCTCAATTAATAAAATGATACAGTAAAGAAAACTACCCCTCAAATGTTGTCTTTAGATATTGTGCTTGATCAGCACTTCTGCAGTCACATGAAAACATGAATCACTGAGAGCCCACATCACATGAAGATATATGTGTATGCATTCAAATTAAGGTCTTCGTACCCCATTAAACCAACATGTTATGTGTCCAGTCAAGTGCATGATCAATACTTACAGTAAGATATTGAAACTATAGAAGCTTACTTATCAGTAGTTTGAACAGTATGTCAAAACTCAAAATGTTTTGAACATACATGGAGATTTTATGTAACCATGACGTATATTGTATTTAAAGACTTCAAAGGTTTGCTAACACTGTCAGCTTTTAACAACCATATAAATTATATATGATAACTGTGCAACATAATCTATAATGTGTCTGTGTGTGTGTGCATGTGTGTGCGTGCGTGTGTGTGTGTGTATGTGTGTGTGTGTGTTCTGCAACTTTTGTGGAAAAGATTCAGGGGATAAATTTACAATTTTTTTATATTTTTCATCGGGAATATTAGCTTGTGAGCTTGGTTTTTCCAACTCTGTGTGTGTGTGTGTGAGTCATGTGTGTGTCACTTGTGTGTTACTACTCTTAACCTCTTTTGTTTGTTTTTTACAAGATTCAGTGCTATATAAATTCCATATATTATTATTATTATTATTAACTGCCCAGTACAAGTGCACCCTATATGCCGGGGAATAAAATTCTTATGTACCACTGCTATGTTCATATCCCTGTTACTCAGAAACTACTACATGAATATTCCTGATAGTCTACCCAATGACAGTGTATATATCGTAGATTACTTCAGGCAAGCTCAAATTAGTTGGATATTTCACTGCAAAAATATATTTAAAATGTAAAAAATTGACAAAAAATAGATTTCTTCATCACCACTGTCATTCTGAGTACCCCCAACTCAATAACGTCAAACATAAGTCCAGGCCAAATCTCATTCATTGTTTTTTAAATGCACTCTCTCCTGGATCATACACGATCGTTTTCATCACTGTTAGTTAAATCTACAGTTTTATTTGCCACTTGTACAGCTGTGTAAAGTTATTGATGCCTTCAACAAGAAGTGTCAGCCATTTTGAACAAGAACTTCCCAAGCAGTCATGCATAAAAATACAAAATACGAGCTAAAAAACGATTGTTTTTGCAGGGTTTTTGCAGCTGGATGTTGCCAAGCAACAGGACAGTGATCACTAGTTTTGGAATATTTCCCTTTAACTGTAGTCAAGGAAGCTGGCTTGTTGTAGGCGTATAGAATGCACATTTAGCCCTGGAAACTTTCCGAGGTGGGGCAGTCTAGTAGTTAAATGTTACATATAAGGGGAGAGAAATGATACCTCATGTTTGTGAACATGACAGATCATGCTTGAGGTTTTCTATTCTTTTGAGTTACAGAACTTTCAGTACAAGGATTACCATATCTTACCAAAGTATGATAAGTTTTGGGGTTGCGTTTGTTTGTTGTTGTTTTTTTAGGTGGGGGGAAGGTTTGAGGGGTCAGGGGTCATTCCTCAGCTACAGTTCATAGGTTCACCAGTAGTGAGATTTTGCGTATGCGACTGTTTTTACCCACCACTAAAATAGCCGCATTCCGACTTTAGGGATAACAAGTATAATGTGAAGCAGACTTAACAAGTTTGATGCTGGTAATGACTGTTAAATATCAAAACATTTCAAGTTTCTGTTTGATTGGCTCTGTTCAGCTGGTGTGGCCTTGGGTCACCTGGTCCGAGACAACCCACCCAAGTTCAGTTCAACGTATCAAGTGAGCGGGGTGCTGCAATTGCCGTATGCTGAGATTGTCGAGCCTTTCAATGTCTGGTATGATGGGCCCAATAAACGCAGTCGCATTGACTATTACAATGGTAAGTATTGTTTATCATGGTGGATATCTAATCTAGACATATACTTACGCCTTCATGAATGCAATCACTGTTATCAGTCGCGTGTGTGAAGTGAGTCATAAGATGTTTTGTACAGAGCTATGCTGGGTTTCACAGTTTGTAATCGAGTGCTTGTACATTCGGCAGTCAGCTAGTATCTGTGAAATTGTCAACGATGCTGTCTGTTAAGCCACAGGATTGGTTAGAGTAAACTGCTTTTGTGACACTCTTTACATTGGTACTGGAGAGCAATTAAAGACATTGTTTGACTGAACACTTCAGTGTCATTATGCAGAAGCGTTGAATTTTTTTTCCTTTGGCAGGAAGAACTGTGCAATGTACATTGATTCGTATTTGATAATTTATTAAGCTATTACATGTTTTGTTATTTATTCCTATCCTATTATCTTTTCCACAGGGGTAGGAGTTGTATTTTTTGGGAATGATTACAAGTGAAGGATGATACAGCAGAATATCAGTATTCTCGTCTGCTTTCTTTAGAAATATTCAGCAGATGATAGATCTAACATATCAGAGCAAGTGTGTGTGAGAAATCGAAAAAGAATAAAACAACAGAGTTCTTCGTTTTCTGTAATGGTGTAATGCATATCAGTAGTGTTTGCCAAAGAATGTCACATATATGGCTACATTTAACTATTTTAAGCTGCAATGTAGGCAGCCATGTTTTCCTTTTTGGCACAGGCAGATGCTGAACATAGTCTAAGGCTTGTATCATAAATTCCTTAGCAGACATTTAAATGTCTTGCTTTCTGACAGCCCACCAAAAATGTTTTCTTTTTGAAAATATAATTATTGAAAAAAGAAGTAAAAAACCCCAGACTTTTGTTTCACATACTTGATCCTTAGTGAGTTCAGATACTGGATACTTTTCATATTATTAAAGAGCCAAAGTTTTACAAGTTACATTTTTTCACAGCATACAACATGCTGACTTTCATTTGAGCTTTAAGAACTGACCTATGAAGTCACCAGTCGGGGGTTGGAGAACTGCACTGGTTTCCAGTTCAACATTGGCTTTTTTTTCCCCATTCATTGTCAGTTTTACATATATAGTGAGAGTAACTATTCTGCTATTTAGTTTTGTCCAGTTGGGGGTTTGGGGGTTTTTTGTTTATTTTTTAAAGTCTTTTCTCTTCACAGTGCAGATTTAGGTGACTGATATCAGCGAGTCAGTCACAAGAACAGCACTGCACTGGACCCCAGAAGGAAGGAAAAAGAAAGGAAGACCAAAAGCAACGTTGGAGGAGGACTGTAGAAAGTGAGATGAAGGCCATGCAGCACTCTTGGGGATCAGTGACTAGGTTGGCCCAGGATAGGCAGGAGTGGAAGCGCTTTGTTGCTGCCCTACACACCACTGGGTGTAATGGCTAATGATGATGATATCAGCGAAATCTGTATGTGCTGCAGGACTGGTGAAGAACATCCTGCGTGGGGACTGAAGGCAGCTATGGGGCCTCCTACAAGGTGGCCTACATGACCAACTACCAGGTGACCAACCAGCTGAGCTGTTTCGGTGTTAACGGCTCCAGCGACGCTCCAGTCGCTCCTCAGGCCATGCTGCCCGACACCTCAGGCATGAAGGTAAGGAACAGCGCCTGATTCAGGCTTTGGGCCTTTGCTCTTGCAGGCGTACAGGCATGTCGTCACAGGCACGTATGTACACACACACATGTACAGAGACAGATATGTAGACATACACATGCAGTGTACAACTTTACAAAACAGCATGCACATGGGGTCTAGATGTATTAAAAAAATGTTAAAAGCATGTTTAGTGCTTATTCCATTATCCGCAAAATAAAAGAATAAATAAATACACGTATGCATGAATGATGCGTGTATGCACCCAAACATGCATAGATCATGCACATAAACCTACGTACATGCTCAGACACACAAGCATGCACACAATACACACACACACACACACAACACACCCAACACACATACACACACACACACACAACAATAACACACTCACACACACACACACACACATACACACAATCTCACACACACACACACACACACACACACACACACACAATATATAAATTGTTCCATACCTTTTAACTGTAAAATAGAAATACGAGTACATCCCCAGAAAAAACTTGCATTAATTCTCATATACCACCATATATTCTTAATGCAAAGCAAAATACACATGCATGGCATTGGAAATATTGTATCAAAGGCAACTTTACATTGAACATGTTTACACATTGATAAATACATTTGACCTGAAAGCAAAACAGACATGATACATTGAAAACTCCCCTGTGGGGATGCCAGGGGCCTGTCAGTATGAATAGCATTCCCCTACCTTCTGGAAACTCTGTGCTAGAAATTCCCCCTCATTGTTTCTGCCTTGTTCCTTTTCTCTCCTGTCACCTCCTTCTTGTCTGTTTTCTGCCTTCTTGGTCCATTCTCCTGCTTTTTTTCCCCCCAGAAAGACTTAAAAAGATAACAATTCTTTCCCACATTTGAAGTCGGATGCGCTGGGCCTGACTTGTCAGGAGCTTAAAGACAACGCAACACGTTTTCACACATACGACAGACAACATTACCTGCTGTCTGAGCGTTTGACAAAAGAAGAAGAAGAACATTGAAAACAGTATTGTTGACAAAAGAAGAAAAAGAACATGGAAAACAGTATTGTTGACAAAAGAAGAAAAAGAACATTGAAAACAGTATTGTTGACAAAAGAAGAAGAAGAACATTGAAAACAGTATTGTTGACAAAAGAAGAAGAAGAACATTGAAAACAGTATTGTTGACAAAAGAAGAAGAACATGGAAAACAGTATTGTAACAAAAGTCAGTTTTACATTGAACGTGTGTGTGTGGTGTGCACGATCTCATTACAGCTGAAGGGGTCGGAAGAGCTGAAGGGGTTCATGTGCAAAGTGTGGCAGCTGGTGGTTGTGAACGGCAAGAAGACCAACACCTACACTCTGTGGGTGGACCAGGCCTCGGGGGCCCCCGTGCGCTACGAGATGATGGGGTTCGACTCCCTGATCGGCTCCCACTTTGACAAGTATGTGCTGGACTATCAGGACTACAAAGGGGACGTCAAGATCGACCCCAGCGTCTTCAACGTCGGCAGTGAGTAGTGCATGTCGCTTGGTGCGGTTTTCTCTGCTGGGGTTTAGTGTGTGTGTGTGTGTGACTCTGTGTGGGGGAAGAAAAAAAATTGTTTTAAGATTAATCTTTTTTGTTAGGTCAGGGTTTTTTTCTTCTCAGGGTTGTTGTTTTTTAAATTTTTTTTGTTTACTCATAATTTATTGTTGTTGTTGTGAGTGAGTTCTTTTATATATTGTATCTTTCTGTATGGGGAAAAATCCAAAACGTCCACACAAAAAACAGAAATAACAAAATGTGACTTAAAGTAAAAACAAATTATGAACTAAAATGATATCATATAGATTGAATTTTTTTTTTAAAAACACCAATCATGATATCATAGAATGAATTTTAAAAAACAATCACATGCAGTTTGGGTTTTTTTTTCCTTTTCACCTGCAGTTGTTAAAAGATTCTCTGGTATCCGCAAGCTTCCAGACTCACCATGAGTCGTTCTTTAATTAAAAAGATGCATCGGAGCTGTCTTGCTTTCAAGATCTTTGTATACCCCCATGCATTTTTCCGCCTATGTGATTCTGGCATTACCCAAAAAATGCTTCAGAGTTCAAATTCTGTTGCTGTACTCAGGCCTAGTGATGGCACTTATTGTATGATTGAACATGTATATAATACCTGCTCACATGATTGAAATCTTGTACATCTGACAGCTGTCAGTCCCCCCCCCCCCCCCCCACTTTTCAGCTGCTATTCACTCCATCCCATCCCAGCCCAGCTGGTGCTAATTATATCAGGAACTGACCACACTGGGACTTGGTAGAAGGAAGGGGCGCGCTGAATTTAGTGCTATTGACTGAGTGTTGTTGAATTTGCGCGCTGTGGTCTATATAACAAAATCATCTTAATGCAGAGTTTGCACATTTCTTGATTTTTTTAAAAATTTAATTTAATTCTTTTATATTGAGGATAATGGAATAACTTTTACGCTCCTTTTTACATCCAGTCCCCGTATGTATGCGGTTTTGTAAATTCTGTCATCTGTTCCCACCGGTACACAATGGCCTACTCTTACAAAAAGCGGGACAGGATTTAACGTGTACGCATAATGTTCTGCATGCGTTTGCACATGCGGCCTTGGTTTATAGTCTCGTCCAAATTACTTTTGGGGAGAGTGGAATCTGCACTGATGTTAACTCCAGGGGAAAATATCCCTTTGAACCGGAATCTAACCCGGGTCATCAGATTGCAAGTGCAATGTTCTATCCACTAGACTATCCCGTCCCCCCATCCCTTGAAACTCCATGAGCTACCTTGAATTTTAAGAGCCCCTTTTCAAGGCCTCGAATCCTTGTGAAAATCACCAAAATGTCAACTTGTGACAAAAAGAACCTCCTTGAAAACCTTTAAAAATCAAAACATGTCTGTTGAAAGTATTATCTCAAAGGATGACGATTAGCATAAGATTTCTTGGATTCTCAAAGGTTTACGGCTATACATATGTGTTAGCAATTTTATTTGGCTTGGCAATCAGTGAGAGAGGTTGGCTCCAGGAATTGCGCCCTTGACTTTCTTTTCTTTTTTTTTTAAACCTCCTTCAATTTAATAATAATAATGATATATGCAATTTATATAGCACTGAATCTTGCAAAACAAACAAATCTAAGCGCTTACACTCAGATCATTTACATGCAAGCAACTTTCCTCAAATATCATAATTAAGAGATTTCAAATTTATGCGCATGCACACATACACACACACAACACAGACAGACACTCACACACACACACACACACAACACAACACACACACACACAACACACACACAACACACACACACAACACACACACACACAACACACACGCACACACACGCGCGCTGTAGAGAAGTCTGTGGGAGGCCTGTGATGGTGAGATGATTAAATTGGTGGCACTGGATCAGTGGTCTAGAGGTAACACGCCTATCTAGAAAGCGAAAAGTCTGGGTCGGAAATGTGCAGCGGTTCGAATCCCATTTCAGCCCGAAACTTTTCCCCCATCCATTAGACCATGAGTCTGGTCTGGGTGCTAGTCTTTCGGATGAGACAATAAATCGAGGTCCCGTGCATTACACAAAATTATTCAGCGCACGTAAAAGAACCCACGGCAACAAGCGAGTTGTCCCTGGCACAATTCTTAGCAAAAAAGCCACCCTGATAGGGAAACACATACAGTCGCAGACACACACAAAAATAATAAAAAGGGTGGCGCTGCTCTTGTGGCGACACCGCTCTCTCCCCCCAGGGAAGAGCAGCCCGAATTTCACGCAGAGAAATCTGACATGACTTAAAGTGGTAAAAATAAAATTAAATTAAATTAAATAAAATTAAATTAAATAAAATAAAATAAAATGCTCCGCCCTCCAGATCTGACATGCTCCGGCTTCCCGGGGCCTGGCAAAGAGCACCACCTCATCTTCAACCCCATGCGGGAGTTTGTGCATGGGGACGACAGCCACATCCCCGCCCTCTTCCAGGAGTTCAAGAGCCAGCACAAGAAGGAGTACAAGGATCTCATGGAGCACACGCTGCGACAGAACCACTTCCGCCAGAACGTGCGGTGAGTTTTGGTGACGAATATCGAATATCGAGCCGCTGTAGCGGGCCTAAAGCTAGTGAAGTTTTGTGTCTAGTTTTTTTTCCTCTCACCCTGCCCACCTCACCCACCTAGCTCGTCTTATTTTCTTTTTACAAAATCTGGAAAGAAAGAAAGTACCATAGATTTTTATGTGTTAAGGACTTTCTTTTTTTTTTTTTGGCCTGTAGATGATATGACATGGTAGAGGAATAGAGAAAAATGTGTGTACCCTGTAGTTCTTTGTTGCATCACTTTTGAAACCTTTCTCATTCTTGCTGAGTCTCTGTCTCTGAGTCTCTGTCTCTGTCTGTCTTTCTCTCTCTCTCTGTCTCTCTCTCTCTCTTCTCTCTCTCTCTCTCTCTCTCTCTCTCTCTCTCTCTCTCTCTCTCTCTCTCTCTCTCTCTCTCTCTCTCCCCCCTCCTCTCTCTCTCTCGCATTCGTGACAAAACTATCCTTGTTCCTCCTCGGCCAAGAACAGATCTATTTATGACATCCCTCGTTTACTCTGGTAGCAGACTATAGAATGAAATCCCTATCTATATCAAGAACAAAAGTTGCTTAACATCTTTTAAAAAGGCGTACTACAAATATCTATTTGAAATGTTATAAATCATTTTTATGCAAATATAACATTATTTGATATGTTTATAAATGTATTGTCCTGTTAATGTTTGCTGGTTTTTTTGTTTTGCATTGCTCTGTGTGTGTGTGTTCGCGTGCGTGTTTGTGCGTGGGCGTGTGTGTGTGTGTGTGTGCCCGCATGAAAGTTGTTTCCACTTTGAGTATATCTGTCATAATTATTCTGTTGTGTGATGTTGTGTGTGTGTGTGTGTGTGTGTGTGTGTATGTGTGTGTTATCTTCATGAAAGTTTGTGTGTGTGAGTGGGTATGGGTGTGTGTGTGCGTGCGTGCTGGTTGCGTGTGTGTGCCTGCACGAGAGTTGTATGTGTTGGTGCGTGTGCGTGAGTGCAGCTTGCATGAGCATTTTGAAGATTTTGTGCATCTCTCTTCTCTCTCTCTCTCCTCTCTCTCCTCTCTCTCTCCTCTCTCCCTCTCACGCGCACGCACGCACATTCACACACTCCTGTGTTTTGATAGGGTAGGAAATCTTGGAGCTTTTTGCTGGAGTGGTATGTTTGTGGCTTTGCCAATCTGTGATGATGGTGTTTGTGGTTGGGCCGCTTTTTCTTTTCTTTCTCTTTTTGGCCATTGATTCGGAACTTTGATGATTGTTGCGAAGTGGTTTTTGTTCAGCTGGCTATGGGTTTGTGTCTGTGTGTAATATGTCAAAGTGTCAATATGCTTTGGAATTATAAGAATAGACATGTGCTTGACAATATGTACCAAATCTTTGTTTGAATAGCATTATGCATTTATTTAGTTATTTAAGAGTCTATACTGTCTTTTATTTGATGAATGTTTTCTTATTTGTTCATTGTCTTTTTTTCTCCTCTTGACGAGGGCCTGGTGTAAAGAAGCCACTGGCTTATCCATATACCCTCAATAAAAAATTCGGTTCGAGTTCTCTCTCTCTCTCTCTCTCTCTCTCTCTCTCTCTCTCTCTCTCTCTGAGACTCTCCCAATGTAGGGGAGGTAAGTTTTTTTCAGCATTATGTTACACTTTTTAGTTAAAAGATCATGTCTCATAATGACCAAGCAAGCCTATGGGTTTCATCTTAAAACTATCTTCAGAGATTTTTTTCATTTTAAAAAAAAAGCCAAAAAAGTTACTCTACAAGAGGAATGAGTTTATAAGTTTTTTTCAGCATTATGTTACATTTTTTAGTTAAAAGATCATATCTCATAATGAACAAGCAAGCCTATGGGTTTCATCTTAAAACTATCTTCAGAGATTTTTTTCATTTAAAAAAAAAAGCCAAAAAGTTACTCTACAAGAGGAATGAGTTCCAGAGTGGTACAGAAAGCTTTTGTAAATGAGTTTTAAAATAATATGCCATTTCTACAAAAACTTTTTTTTTTTGGGGGGGGGGGGATTGCTTGAACTAATGCCATATTGCAAAAAGTATGGTATGATGTGAGACTTGTTGTGTCTCAAGTAACTTAAATGTTCTAGTTTTATCACAATCCTATTGTCAGCTGGCTTTTATAATGAGATGACAGATGAATAGCACTTTTTTGGGGGGGCACAGACTGGTTTGGTGCTGTTTACTGTTAGAGCAACATGGTACAAAACATATCTAAAAAAAAAAAAAATAGGTGGGGGGAGGTGGTGGTAGAATTAAGTTTAAACAAATGAGATAAAACCGCTATTTCCTTTGTATATTTTGTTATGAAGGTATGTAATGTAGGGTTTTGGTTGCACATGTGCAGACGTCTAAACTCTGCCCTGATCATGTATGCCTATGGTTTGTTCTCACAGCGTTCACATAGTCCTTAACCTTTTCCCTAGGGTAACCCACTATAGGGTAACCCAACGACTGGGTTACAGAAGTATCCAAATGTGCACAGTGCACACATTCTGGGAAAGAGAGGTTCTTTCCCTTAACGTAGGGATAGCGTCAAACGTCCTTTAAGTGTTAGGGTGCCCGTTTCAAGACCTTGAAAATTCAGACAAGTCCTGGTCATTGCTGGACAAAAGCCCTCCACCCTGAAATGGGCTGGGTGTGTTTGCAGGTACATGTAAAGCTAACGTTTGACATTGCTAAAGGTTTATTGTTAAGTCCTATAGGGCACTTATTGTAGTTGTAGTTCTCTTCAAATTTCTTTTTTTTTTTTTTAATGTTCTTGATCTGTTTTTGTTAAGAATACTATTTGTGTATTTCCCTTGTTATTACTCTTTATTACACACACACACACACCTCTTTATTACACACACACACACACTTATACACACGCATGCACCACCACACAGAGTAGATCTATCTATCTATCTATCTATCTATCTCTTTCATTCAGTCTCCTATTTTAGGGCCGTCTGGTATCACTTAAAGTGGAAAGACGTTAAAATTGAAGACTTACACACACACACAACACACACACACACACGCATGCACCACCACACAGAGTAGATCGATCTATCTATCTATCTATCTGTCTATCTATCTATCTGTCTCTTTCATTCAGTCTCCTATTTTAGGGCCGTCTGGTATCACTTAAAGTGGAAAGACGTTAACATTGAAGACTTGCTTACTTGCAGGTACATCCACTCCAAGAACCGCCAGGGGCTGACCTACAGTATGGCCGTCAACCACCTGGCTGACCGCTCCGGCGCCGAGCTGAAGCTGATGAACAAGTTCCGTCGCACCAAGAACTACCAGGGCATCCAGGGCCTGCCCTTCAACGACGCGGAGTTTGCTCATGTCGCTGTTCCCGACCAGATGGATTGGAGGCTGTATGGTAAGGAGAGTTCATTTCTTTGTTATGTGTATGTATATATGTATGTGTGTGTGTGTGTGAACTCCCATGCGTGTGCAGTGTATGGATGAATGCGCACATGCATTTATGCACCCATGAGTGGGCACTACACACACACACATGCTGGAGTTAACATCAGTGCAGACTCCGCTCTCCCCCCAAAGTCCTTCAGATGAGACTATAAACCGAGGCCCCGTGTGCGAACGCACGCAGAACATCTTGCGCACACGTTAAATCCTGTTTTGCTTTTCGTAAGAGTAGGCCGTTGTGTGTCGGTGGGAACAGATGACAGAATTTACAAATCCGCATACAAGTCTGATTGCCAGTTTTTGTCAATATGATTTGAAGAGGCGATGAAAGCAAAGATTTTGACACTGGTTATACTATAGCAAGGTTATCTTCGTCTGCAGCAGCGACAAAGGTTTTTGTCGGTAGTTCATAACTATAAGCCTCTTCTAAATCAGTTTTAATGCATAGGGGTTTGTTGTTTGTTTGTTGTTGGTTTTTTTTGTTGGTTTTTTTTTGGGGGGGGTGCTTTTTAATGAAATCAAAGAAATTGAGTGTCCTACTGTATCGGACACATATCCATCAGAAGTTAACTCACTGGAGTCGCACTTCAAGTTAATCACTACAGCTGTTCAGTGATGTACTAGTTTTGGCCATTGTTTAAAAACTCAACAAACATAATAAAAGTGATAAAACCAATCAAATTGTTTTATCATTTCAGCCCCAAAAACAGATTGTGATTCTGGCTACCTTAGTGATAGGGAAAAAAATAGTTACACATGCAAAAATCTCATCATTGATGAACCTCAGAGCTGTAGCCAACAACAACAACAACAAAAATCAAATATTTATTTTGAGTCCTTTTGATATTTGCAAAGATTTTTTGGTCCATAGGTTTATGTATTTTTTTGTGTTTTGGTTTTAAATAAAGTCAGTGACTGCTAAAAAACCAAGAAATTTGGGCATTCTCAATTTTTATCCTGACAAGGTGGCAGTACCTAACCAGCCAATCTGCAATAAAGAACTAAGAAGGATTGGTTTTGCACTCAGTGAAGTTTCTTCACCCTCAAGGATCAGCATTGAAGTGAAAAGCTTCTGTATTTACTCTAAAACCTATTAACTTCTTTCATTATGCTGGCACTCTTTTTTGAAAAATGTTCATTATACAGAAGTAGAAATTAAAATACATACCTATCGCTGAATATTTCAAGTGAAATAACTCACTGTCAAAGGAAATAGTTGGTCTAACAGCATGAGTTATTTCCCCATAACTGAACACCCTCTTTCTGTTGTTTTAAAAATCTGAAACACATGCTGTAGCCAGGCACATGACACGGAACATAACACGGCATTTTAATGACGTCGACACCACCACAGCTGTAACTACAGCACAGCTCTGAAGAGTTAACGGTGAGGATGGTGGTGCTGTGGGCAGGTGCGGTGACCCCAGTGAAAGACCAGGCGGTGTGCGGTTCCTGCTGGAGTTTTGGCACCACTGGGACCATTGAGGGCGCCTACTTTGTCAAGGTCAGGCTGCTTCTTTTTTTTTTTTTAACTCTCTGTACCTTCAGAGAAAACACAGGGTGGTGATAATCACCTATAACAAATCTGTCTGTCATTCGCATGGTCTCTGATTTTGATTTTCATAGTCTCTGATTTTGATTTTTGTAGTCTGATTTTGATTCGCATAGTCTCTGATTTTGATTTTCTGTTGCCGGACCCTTTGCTGTGTGGATAGATATTATATATGTGACCCTCCACCTGAAGTCAGTTTTAGGTTACCATGTTATTAATCTGCATTAAAAAAAGGCTATTCAATGCTAAAAAGATAGAAAATTGGACAATTCTGTGATCAGTTATTACAAAATAAAATGCTGGACTCTAGGAAGTTGACAAAATGAGAAACTGACAAACTTAGTATCATAACAGGTGGTCAGGATAAGGGCTTGGCTGTTTATAAAACAGCTTCCACTGCTAAAGGAAACAAAAACTATGCCTTGACATTTTAGTACTAGAGAGAAGAAAGCTTACAGTTGTATACTCACAGTCAAAATCTCTAAATCGACAATCTGACCCCCACCTGCCTAAAATGACCCGTAGTGGAAAAGTGGGTCAGGTGCAATGCAACTGATATCATGGTGGTGGAGGGTTGCCTTTGAACATCTGCTTGTGACCATGACAGTGAGATATGTTTGTCCTTCAGTGACCTGGCATTGAGGTACTGTCAACTGCAGGAGCTCTTGAAAAGTTGAGGAACTGTCAGTGCAATCAGAGAGACACTAGTAGTATGCCATTCTGTGATACATCAGCTGTGACACGGTGGTACAGTGAACTATGCCATTTATCCAGCGCTGACATCCCTTCAGGGCATGATGTTTAACATTCTGGAGAAATGACGTTTGCCACTCACTGGTGTAGGGACAAAAGTATTACACTTATCCTTTTGATGGCATAGTTGTCATTCTGTGACACGTAACAAAGCTCCATCAGCGACACAAACAGTGATGCGTATTTGTCCATCTGTGACATGTGACATATCTCCATCAGTTTGCAAACAATTGATATATATTCACATGTCCATGACCTTTCACTTATTTCCATGTTCATATGTCCATGACCTGTTACTTATTTCCATATTGATATGTCAGTGACCTGTTACATATTTCCATATTCATATGTCAATGACCTGTTACTTATTCTCATATCCATTTGTCAATGACCTGTTACTTATTTCCATATTCATTTGTCAGTGACCTGTTTCTTATTTCCATATTCATTTGTCAATGACCTGTTTCTTATTTCCATATTCATTTGTCAATGACCTGTTACTTATTTCCATATTCATTTGTCAATGACCTGTTACTTATTTCCATATTCATTTGTCAATGACCTGCTACATTTTTTCCATATTCATAATTATGTCAATGACCTGTTACATATTTCCATATTCATATGTCAATGACCTGTTACTTATTTCCATATTCATATGTCCATGACCTATTACTTATTTCCATATTCATGTCAATGACCTGTTACTTAATCCATATTCATGTCAATGACCTGTTACTTATTTCCATATTCATGTCAATGACCTGTTACATATTTCCATATTCAAATGTCAATGACCTGTTACTTATTTCCATATTCATTTGTCAATGACCCATTACTTATTTCCATTAATGACACAAACAATAATGTATACCCTTCCCTCTCTGCATTGTGTTGTACAAATACTTCTGTCAATGACACAAACACTACTGGGTTGTTGTTTTTTGTTGTTGTTGTCCCGCTGGAACATGTGACATTCTGCCATCTGTGTCTCAAATACTATGTCTTTGTTTTGGTTTTCTTTCTTTCTTTCCTTGACATGTGAGTGGATGATGTGGCACCTCTCTAACAGTGGCGCTCCCCCATGGGCATGCCAGGGGCCTGTCAGTAAAAACAGCATCCCCGCATTCTGAAAATTCTGTGCTGGGAATTCCCTCTTTTCTATCCCTCTCTTTATTTTTGCCTTGTTCCCTTTTCTTCCGGTCGACCCCTTCTAGTCTTATTTTCTGTTTTCTTGGTCATATTTCCTGCCCTTTTTTTTTCCAGAAAGCACTGAAAAGATAACAATTTTCTCCCAAGCTGAAGTCGGATATGCTGGGCCTGACTTGTCGGCGTGACGCATTGTCACTCATGTCACGGATCATAGCTACTGTCAGAACTTTCAAAGAAGACTGAGACAGCAGTGGCGCAAACATCCACCAGTAGCTCCCTGTCTTCTGGCAACATCAACGTCAATAACAAAGCACACCTTGTCCTCCCTTGCATCTGATGCTCACTTCTTCTTCTTCTTCTTCTTCTTCGTCTTCTTCTTCTTCTTCTTCCTTTTTTGTCATGTTTCTCCCAGGGGAGGTTTGACATTGATGAGCCCTCTCCATCTCTCTCTGTTTTGAGCTTCCTCCTTATTTATGCCCCTTTCTCTTAAGATCATCTGCAATACAGGCAGCCCAGGTTTTGCTAGGTCTTCCCTTTGGTCTCTTTCCATCCACTACGAAGTTCATTGCTCTTTTTATGATGTGGTGGTCTGCTTTCCGTTGAACATGCCCAAACCAGCACAGTCTATTGGTACTAGCTACAGACTTCAGATCATCAACTTTGCACTTTCTCTATAGTTCTTCATTTGTGATCCTGTCTTCCCATTTGATCTTTGTTATGTAGCGTAGCATTCGGTTGTCACAGCTCTTCAACAAACGTTTGACAGTCTTTGTGAAAATCCACGTCTCCAAGCCATACAGGAGAACAGGTCTGATGCAGGCCTTATATATCAGACAGTGTCTCTTCAGTGGGATCTTCTGATTTCCGAGCAGACTTGCCAATTCTTTCCATTTCTTCCAAGCACTCGCAATCCTGGTTCTGACAGCTAACTCGGATTTTGCTTCGCAGCTCATCATTTCTCCCAGGTAGCAGAATTCGTCTACCACTTCTGATGCTCACTAACGGTTATATAGAAGGAAGGTGGCAGGATGGTTAAGACGTTTGCCTGCCAACAAGTAAACCGTGAGGTTCTGGGTTCGATTCCCAGCCTCACCCTTTCTTCCCAGTTTGACAAAATAATTGAACTGAATGTCAAAGTCCTTCAGATGAGACTATAAACCAAGGCCCCGTGTGCGAACGCATGCAGAACATCTTGCGCACACGTTAAATCTTGTTCCGCTTTTCGAAAGAGTAGGCCATTGTGTGCCGGTGGGAACAGATGACAAAATTTACAAAACCGCGTACACATGGGGACTGGATGTAAAAAAGCACATGAGTGCTTATTCCATTATCTTCGAGAAAAAAGGGGGAAAAAATTGTCATCTGAGTGCTTTGATTTGTTGCTTTACAAGATTCAGCGCTATATAAATTCCATACATTATTATTATTATTATCATTATTATTATTATTATTATATATATGTGTGTGTCTGTGTGTCTGTGTGTGTGTGTGTGCATGTGTGCATGAGCAGACAGGGAATTTGGTGCGCCTGTCCCAGCAAGAGCTGATGGACTGCTCCTGGGGCGAGGGCAACGACGGCTGTGATGGGGGCGAGGACTTCCGCGCCTACAACTGGATCATGAAGAAAGGAGGCCTGACCTCGGAGAGCCGCTACGGCTCCTACCTGGCTGTGGTGAGTGGTGGACGTGGACAGTCCGGCGGTCAAGTTCTCTGCCGATGATAGCCAGCGGTTGGCCCAGGCCAAAAGCTGTGTCAGGTTATTGATGTCAGCTAATTGCCAAGGCTTACATTAAAATGTTGTTATCTTTCAAATGTTGTGTTGAGATTGCCTTCAGCCATGACAAGCTCTTAACATAACAACCTGCACTCTCCTTTATAGGAGAAAAAAAAATCCTCTGAAGTCGGAGTATGGCTGCCTATGTGGCGAGGTACTTGAAAAGAGTCCTACACGCAAACTTCTCACCCGGTGTACTTCCGATCTCACAGTGATTCCCAGGTGGGATGAGTGAGTCAGAGTGCATGTTCTGGGTGACCCCCAGGGTGTAAAGCTGGGGAACACACAACAACAACAACATAGCTAGCGGTCAAACGACAAACTCTCGTTTCATGGTGTTTACAGCTCCGTCCACTACAAAGGCCCGACCAGTATAGTGGATCGGTGGGTCTTGAGGTAACGCACCTGCCTAGAAAGCCGGGTCGGAAGTGTGCAGTGGTTCGAACCCTGTTTGGGGCCCGAAACTTTCTCCCCTAACCATTAGACCATGAGTGGTGGTCTGGGTTCTAGTCTTTCAGATGAGACGATAAACCGAGGTCCTGTGTGTTACACGTAATTATTTAGCGCACGTAAAAGGACCCACGGCAGCAAGAGAGTTGTCCCTGGCAAAAATTATGTCAAAAAAAGCCACTCTGATAGGGAAACAAATACAGTTGCAGGCAGGAAAAGAAGAAGAAAAAATGGGTGGCGCTGCTCTTGTGGTGATGCGCTCTCCCCGGGGAGAGCAGCCTAAATTTCAGGCAGAGAAATCTGCCATGACTTAAAGGGAAATAAATAAAATAATTAATAAATAAATAAATCAGGGCTGTCACTTTATTCATTTTCAGCAGCTCCAGTAACATTCACCTCAAGTTCAACATCAACGCCCTTCAGACCTCAACATTGTCAATCTGGGGAAAAAACATTGAATGAAAACATACCTGAACTGTCTCATTCTTTAACCTCTTAACTGCCCAGTGCAAGTGCACCCTATATGCCGGGGAGTAAAATTCTTATGTACCACTGCTATGTTTATATCCCTCTTATTCAGAAACTACTGCATGAATATTCCTGATAGTCTGCCCAGTGACAGTATATATACTGTAGATGACTTCGAAGCAAACTCAAATTAGTTAGCATGATATTTTACTGCGAAAATATATTTAAAATGTAAAAAAGTTGACCAAAAATATGATTTCTTTATCACCACTGTCATTCTGAGTACCCCCGATAAATCTCATTCTTTTTTTTTTAATGCACGATCAGCTGAATCATACACCATCGTTTTCATCACTTTTAAGTAAATCTACAGTTTTATTTGCCAGTTTTACAGCTGTGTAAAGTTATTTATGCCTTCAATAAGAAGTGTTAGCCATTTTGAACACAAACTTCCCAAGCAGTCATGCATAAAAACACAAAATACGAGCTAAAAAACGATCGTTTTTGCTACGGTTTTTGCAGCTGGATGTTGCCAAGCAATAGGAGAGTGACCTCCATTAATTTTGGAGTTCTTTCCCTTTAACTGTAGTCAAGGAAGCAGGCTTGTTTACTTCGGTTCAACACCCCGGAATTTTCTGGTTGTAGGCGTATAGGGTGCACGTTTAGCCCCGGAAAATTTCCGGGGTAAGGCAGTCTAGTGGTTAAGGCTTAATAAAACCACATTATGCTGAGGATGCCAGCCTTTCCACTTGATTCATCATCCCCAGATTACAAAAAAGCATAAGGAAAAGTATAATGAACACTTGAATGTACAAAAGCAATACATAAGAAAAATTCCATATGGGTAAATAACACCACAGAATGGACATCCTGTGCCCATCCCAGTATTTACAAGTGAGCTTTTTCTGGCTGCCATAATAAAACAATACAGGCAAAATGTCCTAACTTGAACAAAAAAGAGAATATTTGACAGATTTGTTGAAAAAAAAAAGGCAGGCAAATGGACCGGGAAGGCAGAAAATAAGCAAGAGAGATAGATGATAGAAAGGTGAGGAAAAGACAGAAACAGAGTGAGTGATAGAAGCAGGGAAATTTCTAGCACAGAATTTCCAGAAGGTGGGAATGCTGTTTATGGTAAGAACAAATTTAACAAAATCCGTTGTTAATGGGCACTGTGTTCAATCTCGGTCTTTATGAATCATCGTCTGTTGATTGTTTATACCCCAGTAACCCTCCCATTCTCCTCATCCTCATCAACTTACTTTCAAATACTTTTGCCTCTCCTATTGCTGCCACCATGCCTCAGGTGTAAAGATTTTTATGCATTCTGTAAATCACACATTTATGTATTCATTCTAAACACAGGATGCATTGACTGATAAATACCATAATTCACAAACCACAAATGGCAAGTTATTTCCTTGACATGGATCACAAGAAAAACTGGTATTGTTCAATTATCTTATTTTTGCTTCACCACATAACCACACAGACTTGTTGACCTACGTTATTGGCTGTGCTAAAGCCTTTGATTGGCTGATCAAAGTTGAAAAAACAGCTGATTGGTTCTCAGGGTCATGTGACTTTTCCCATTTATATTTGCAGTTGAGTCAACATGCTTGTTAGCTAAAACCTGGACAGGTTTTGCACTGAAAATTATGAAAATACTAGCATGTATTAAAAGAATTACTGAACTATTTATTTATTTGTCACAAAGGCTGTGAAGGATCAGGAAAACTGATGAGCAGAAGTGAGTCTGAAGTGGAGTTCGATTAGGCTCCACATTGAATCATGTTTTGATAAAGTTTAATGAATAACAACTTTTTTTTTTAAAGATTTTTGTTGAAAAGTAGGAAGTACGACTTATTAGAGAAGTATCTTTAAAGACTGTCAATTATGGTGAATTTTTTACGCTTTGGCACCTGGTGGGAGCACCTAGTATCTAACCATTGTTTTTTTTCTTGTTCAGGACGGCAAATGTCACTCTGATGCTGTGACCCCTGTGGTGAAGTTGTCGGGCTACGTCAACGTGACCGCCTACAACCAGACTGCTCTCAAAATGGCCATCGCTGTCAAAGGACCAGTGTCTGTGGCCATTGATGCTTCCCACAAATCACTCTCCTTCTACGCCAATGGGGTGTACTATGAGCCCGCTTGTAGTAAGTTATCTTCTGGAGGTTTGGGGTTGGGTTTCCCCCCCCCCCCCCCCATTTCTTGTGTTTTGTAGTAAACTGCAGTTTGGGGATTTTAGTAACATGAATTGAACCTTTCGTTTTGATGTTGTAAAGAATTGAATCTTAAACTCCATAATTTTTTTTTTTATTGTCTTCACGGAATAAATCATTTTCCAAAGCCAAGTTTATTTCCATTAGAAATGAGTGTGTGCTTTTCCTTGAAGAAATAAAAATTAATTAATGATATATGAATTTAAAAAAACATTTTAAAAAGAAAAACCAAAAAGAAAAGCAGACAATTATAACTTTTTATTCTATCATTCAATAATTAGGGTTTACTTTTTAGGGGGTGATGGTTTTGTTAAATCTTTGGTACAATGACAGCCAGACTTTTGTCTCATAGGTTGTTAGAATCAGTTGTACGTGTGACGTGTGATTTTGTTTAATCTTTGGTACAAACAGACCCAGACTTTTGTCTCATAGGTTGATAGAATCAGTTGTTCGTGTGACGTGTGTGTTTTTTCAAATTTTTGGTACAAACACACCCAGACTTTTGTCTCATAGGCTGATAGAATCAGTTGTACGTGTGACGTGTGATTTTGTTTAATCTTTGGTACAAACACACCCAGACTTTTGTCTCATAGGTTGATAGAGTCGGTTGTATGTGTGATGTGTGGTTTTGTCAAATCTTTGGTACAAACAAACACACCCAGACTCCTGTCTCATAGGTTGATAGAATCAGTTGTACGTGTGATGTGCGGGTTTTGTTCAATCTTTGGTACAAACACACCCAGACTTTTGTCTCACAGGTTGATAGGAATCAGTTGTATGTGTGACTTCTTTTTCTTCCTTTTTTGTCATGTTTCTCCCAGGGTGGTTTGACATTGATGAGCCTTCTCCATCTCTCTCTCTTCCTCCTTATTTATGCCCCTTTCTCTAAGATCATCTGCAATACAGGCAAGCCAGGTTTTGTATGTGTGACGTGCGGGTTTTGTTAAATCTTTGGTACAGACACACCCAGACTTTTGTCTCATAGGTTGATAGAATCGGTTGTATGTGTGACGTATGATTGCAGAAAGCGACCCAGATGGCCTGGACCATTCAGTGCTGGCTGTGGGCTACGGGGTGATGTTGGGCCAGCCCTACTGGCTGGTCAAGAACTCCTGGTCCACCTACTGGGGCAACGACGGCTACGTCCTCATGTCCCAGAAAGACAACAACTGCGGTGTGGCTACCAGTCCTACCTACCCCATTGTCGCTTAAGACTGTAGAAGAGTAAGAGGAGTAAAGAGAAAGTTTATTCAGAGAGGAAAACTGATTGTGTTAGACTTGACATGGAGACTTTGGTGTTCCTATGAAATTATGTCTTTTAAGTTTTTAGAAAGATTTATTTCAGGTATATGTTTAGTTTGTGTTTTTTTTAGATGTAGGGGTGTTTTTTTCAATTCTTAGTCATTGAAACTGTGTGAATTTTATAAGAATGTAGATTGCCGGTAAGGATTTTACACCTTAATCGCTCTCACATAATGAACACCTGTGGCATTCAAGGTACTCTGTAGATCGTGATTTTCTTGCCTGTTTGTCGACGTCCATGTGTTGACAAACCTGAGGCCCCGTCATTTGTTTTTTGCTACTTTATCCTGGGCCGTTCCTTCTTTCTGTGATTTGCATGAGTCTACTTCAAGGTTTGGTTTGCAAGTCTGGGTGTAGGAAGCCCCAACACATATCCTTCTTGTCAATGCAAGGAAGAGCAAAACTGACCAGCAGGGGAAAAAAATTAGAAAATGAAATAGTTTCATCATGTGGTAATGTATGGTTTGTTAGTTGTTGTTTTTTTCATTTCAAACTCGCTGTGAGAAGATCAGAGTAGACAAGCAGTTGTCACTCTTTGCCTGGTTTTGTGCCATTGCTGTACCTTGTATGTGTATGATGTATAAATTCATGTTTACTCTGTTGTTTGTGTTATGCAAAGAATGTCGGATGGTGTGACAGGCACAGTTGTGTAATAACAATCTTCGTGTGACAGGCACCATTGTGTAAAAACAATCTTTTCTGTGTGTTTGGCACAGGTGTATCTATAGGCATTATCTTTCCTTGGAGTGGTTGGCACAGGTGTGTAACTTCATCTTTTCATATTGCGAGTGGTACGATCTTTTCTCTTGTGTGATGGGCGCAGCGTGCAAAAACAATCTTCCTGTCATAGGCAATGGCACAGATGTGTGGACATAACCTTTCTTTTGTATGGATGGCTCAGTTCTACAAGCTTAGTCTTTTTTTAATTGGATGAATGGCTCTACAGTAGGAAGATATTGATTGTAAAAACTGAAATGCTCAAAATATTTCATTGGTGTACAATTCTCAACTGCTAGAATATCTGTGCAGAGTGAGGTGGCATGATAGAGTGTTTTGTTTAGCTAGCTGTGTGGATTAACAGAGTGCCTTACTGCTGTATGGATAAGTGTAAATGAAATGGAGATGGTGTCTACGGAATCATGGATCATGAAAACATTCCTTTTGAACTGTGTCCCATTTGCAGGTAAACAATTTTTCCTAGCTTTAAATTGACGTGTTTTGTTGCAAATGAGAGCAGGATTTGCTGAAGTCTGTGTTTAATGGTACAAAGCAGTTCTGAAGTATTTTGCTGATTTTTGGGGGGGGTTTTGTAGACAACAAGACTCTTTGATATTAATTTTGTATTGGAAGTTTACATCTTTCATTAGAAGCGAGTGCATTTTTGCAATACTTGATGGAGTAAGAAACAAAATTTTCAGACAAAAGATAACAACAAAGCAATGTAAAGTGCAAAGTTCATGTTGATTTTTAGATGTATATGCACTTACTACAGGTCACATGTCCTTTTTTGAAAATAATTTTTAACACATACGCTCAAAGGCACATTGCAAACACATACACACACATGTACACACATGCCACTCTCTCTCTCTCTCTCTCTCTCTCTCTCTCTCTCTCTCTCTCTCTCTCTCTCTCTCTCTCTCTCTCTCGCTCTCTCTCACACACACAAAAGCCAAAAAAGAAAATAATTCAGGTCACACAAAACCATATCTTACTCCAGAGATAAAACTCACAAAATTATTTTGATCTACATGAAATGCAACTTGAAATAGTGATAGACTTGTTTCTTACACTTTGAATAGAGCTAATGTAGGAGTACATTTACCTCATTTGTTGTGATGAATTGGCATTAGTGTCAGAAAGTCTTATCTTTTGGATTCCTATTGGTAAGTATTGCAGGTGTTGGTTGTTTTGCGACTCAAATCCATTTATTTTATGAACATGACTTCTAGATTTTTCTACAGTATGTACAGTTTATGTTTGAAATAAACAGATGCAAAACATCATTACTTTGCCTTTTTTCCCTTTTTCAGAGTGACAGAGTATACTTTTGTGTTGCTCTGTATGTGTGTGTGTGTGTGTGTGCATGTTGCTCTGTGTGTGTGTGTGTGCATGTGTGTGTGTACACGTGTGTTGTTGTTGTTGTCTTCAATTTAACGTCTGTTCACTCTAAGTGATATTAGACGAATACATGTGTGTGAGCATGTGTATATGTGTGTGTATGTACATGTACTCATATTGCATATGTACCTGTGTACATGTGTGTTTATGTGAACACATTCACTCATATTGTGTGTGTGCATATTTTCTTGCATTTGTGTCTATATAGTGTGCATGAATGTGTATATTTATGCTGTAAGCCAGGAACATTTTGATGAAACGCTAAGAATGAATGCTGTTCCAAAAGCAAGCTTACCCTGTGCTGCAGAGACCCTAAAACTGAACACTTTGAACACACACAATTTTGAAGAACACATTGAACACACACAATTTTGAAGAACACATTTAACACACACAATTTTGAAGACTTTCTTAAAAGGTGGAATTCTAAACCAATAGTTCACAGAATTATGAAGACTTTTCAAAGGAGGAATTCTAAACCAAAGTTCACATAATTATGAAGACTTTTCAAAGGTGGATTTCAAAACCAATTTAGTTCTACACACAGGATTATGAAGACTTTTCGAAGGTGGAATTCTAACCCAATTTAGTGCTACACACAGGATTATGAAGACTTTTCGAAGGTGGATGTCTAAACCAATTTAGTGCTACACACACCATTATGAAGACTTTTCACAGGTGGATGTCTAAACCAATTTAGTTATATATACACAATTATGAAGACTTTTAAAAGGTGGACTTCTAAACCAATTTAGTTCTACACACAGAATTATGAAGACCTTTTTAAAGGTGGATTTCTAAACCAGTTTAGCTCTCATGGGTGATTGTGCTTCCATTTCAAACGGAACTCTGTATCGTTGATTTTCAGATTAAGAGACAGTTTTCTTTTTAAAAATATTTAACTTCAAGACCTTGAATCTTGTTCAAAATGACAACCTGTGACAAACACCTTGAAAACCCAGGCTTGTGTATCGTAAATTATTCTCTTTAATTATGACAATAAACTCATTAGTTATTTATGGCCAAATTAAACAGTCTAGCGACACTTGTCTTCCAAAAACAAATTGGAAAAGACAAGACTGCAATTGAATACATAGTCTCCCACTATGTCAGTGATCTAGAGGTAATGCACCTGCCTAGGAAGCGAAAAGTCTTGGTTGGAAGTGTGCGGTGGTTCGATCCCCGTTTGGGCCAAAAACTTTCCCCCCATCCATTAGACCATGAACAGTGGTCTGGGTGCTAGTCTTTCAGATAAAATGATAAACTATGGTCCAGTGTGTTGCACACAATTATTTAGAGCATCTAAAAATCTCATGGCAACAAAAGAGTTGTCCCTAGCAAAATTCTGTAGAAAAAAAGCCACTCTGGTAGGGAAACAAATACGGCTGCAGACAGGAAAAGAAAAAAAAAAGAATGGGTGGCACTGCTTTTGTGCCAACACACTCTCCCCTGGGAGAGCAGCCCGAATTTCAACAGAGAAATCTGCCATGCCTTAAAGTGGAATAAAATAAAGTCAACAATTTTTAAAAAGTACTCTCCCTATGGTTGTATTGTATACCACTTTAGTCACACAACATCTGGACTAAGCCAAGACTGCCAACAGGGAACAGTGCAAGGAGGGGAAGAAGAGGCAAACAGAGGAAGTAAAGACAACATCAAAATGAACTGGCCTTGAGTGGAACATCTTGCTACAGATAGGCCTAGCTGAAAACCGCAAGGAATGGGAGAAGCTGGTTGCAAAACCTTCAGTGGTGCCCCAACATTCTACTAACACTAGGGTAGGGAGCTATAGGCCAAAGTGAAAGATGAACAAAAAAATTCAACAAAGAAACACGATCCGTTATTGACATACGCATTCATATCAAGACATATGTTATTAGGTGACACAGAAAGAGTTTTCAATGAGAAAAAGGCTGCACAGTGTGGCAACTTTTAGGCCTCATGAGCAGAAATCAATGCTGGGAGGAGGGGGGGGGGGGGGGGGGGGGGGGGTAAGGAAAAATTTGAATACTAAAAATGTGTTAAGGATAACTCAGTGCCGGTCCGATTTATGCCGAAAATTGTCTAGGTGTAGAGTAGCTGTGGCCTATCATCTAAAAAAAAAAAAAGAAGGGTGAAAGGGTGGCGCAGCGCTAAGTAGCGACGCGTTCTCCCGCTCTCCCCGGGGAGAGCAGCCCGAATTTCAACTTAAAGTGGTATGAAATAAAATCTGAGCGCTTTGATTTGTTGCTTTACAAGATTCAGCGCTATATAAATTCCATACATTATTATTATTATTATTATTATCTACATCCTGACTTGACACGGAGATGCAGACAACTTTCTAGTGAGACTATGATGGCCGTGATGAGCTTGATCGGCCCAGCCCGGTTTTGGCGGAGACCAACGTTTGTGTCTGGCAAATTGAAACCTAGAGAGGTAAGGACTAAACTACTAACTGGCCTATGGAAGTATCCTGATTACGATTATATTTATGTCCCAGCGAAGATTTCCGATTTAGATAAAATTACTTTGCTGATCATATGCGTCAGTGTTGTAGGTGTTTTAATTTTGTTTTGTTAATAGGGGCTATTTTATTTGTTCGATTGCTTTGCTCTATTCGTGTTTGTTCTGGTTTGTTTTGTTGCCAGGTAAATGGTTTCCAAAATGTGGTAGGCTATATGTTGAGATTTTGCAGGTAGGCCTATAAAAAAAAGGGGGGGAGAATGCCGGCCGCTTTGTGTTCAAAGCACGAGGGTTCGGTGCCAAGCCCGAAGTCAAGAAGTGGGTATTTCGATATTTTTTTTAATTCATCATTTGTATTTCTGTAAATATGCTTCATCAATTTTTCTGATTGTTACTGTTATAATGCAGGTTAAGCGACAAAAACACACAGCAAGGGAAGTCGAAAAATCTGTTTTCTACGCGGGAAATAACACTTCTGGGTTGTCGCAAACAAATCATTTCGAAATCAGACTTCCTAATGGGGATGAGATAACACATAATATTGATTGAAACACATTTAAATGTTGACTAAATTGATGCTTGGTTTTGAGACTGTTTTTTTGAGTCTGCTTTTTGCCTTGAGTCTGCTTTTTGTCATTTGCAACATCTACTTCCTGTAGTAGTACTGCGCTTACATGTTGTCAGGGACAACAAGTTCCGCTCTAAAAGACGAACACGATTTCTTGGCTTGCTCTAAATGATGAGTGTTTGTTGATAATGTGATATTGGTTAGAGAAACACATTTGTCGCCAACAAAGACAGGATGACGGATATTCTGTGTAGATGGCTCAATGATGACCTGGCTCTATCTCATACAATCGGTAAGGCAAATTCGTCAGGAATTGGTGTTATGCTTTCGTTTTCGTACACACGTCAGGTCAGCCATCATAAGAACAAGACATGCCATTATCTTTTATATGTGGATGGGTTGACTTTGTTGTTGTTGCAATTTTTTCAGAAGAAAAGAATAAAACTTGTTTACTTGACTTCTCTGTGGAGGACCTTTTAATAGTTTTATACATTAAAACACTTGCATTTGGGGGGGGGGGGGGGGGGGGGTGTTGATGTATAGGCCTGTAGGCCTACATATTATGTGTATGATGTGTACACATGTGCAGTGCCATTTACATGCATGAAAGGGTGTGTGCATATACTATATGCGCATGTGTGTGTGCATCATGCATGGAACATGCAAGTGTGCATGCATATTTAACATGTGACGATCCTGAAAATGTGCAGTATAAAAGGTTTAAGAGATATGAACAATTTTGATGAAGCTCCAACTCGAGGGGCTTTAAACTTTGTTTCAACAACCAAGTACAGTGGTAATGAAATCACATTAAACATAGGCCATTTTGTTTTGTGGTGTGAATGTATAATTTAACTAAGGTCTGTGTTGTGCTGCATTCCAGCTGTCATTGTGTTTATATTTGTGTGTTTTCTTGAGGTGTTTCTCACAACTTGTGTGTGTGTGTGTGTGTGTGTGTGTGTGTGTGTGCGCGCGCGCGTGCATGTGTGGATGTGTGTTTGTGCATGTGTGTGTGTGTGGTTTTTTTCTTTACCCAGACTCTGCCACATTTGCCAGGGACTTTTCATCTGGTTACTTGATAGGAGAAGTTCTGTACAAATACCAGCTGCAGGATGACTTCGACCAGTTTTCTCAGAGCAGGTGAATAACTCCTTCTTTGTGAATGTACAGAATGGCTCTGTGTGTGGGTATATGAATATTACAAGTACTAGATTCTCATGAGTGTGTGTAGGAAAAAGAACTTGAGATGAATTTCAGTTGCATCCAAATGTAAGTTGTGCTAACACTGTGACAGTTTTTCTCAACAAAACCAAAGCAAAATATAAAATGTATGACCTATGCTTGTATTTATTCCAAAGACAGAGTGCTAATTTCTTGGTAGTTGATGAAGGATAATAATGAAGGAGTGAGGATAATTTTTGGTTCTATTTATTGTTAGAAAACATTCAGTATGAAAAAGTATCTTTCAAACTGATTGTGCAGGAATAGATAGTGAGAGAGAGGGAGAGAATATATACACTAATACAGAAAAAGTGAAGCTCATCAGAAAGCTAAAGTAGTGATATATATATATCATATATGTTTGTGTACATGTGTTGCAAAAATATACACATCTTTGAAATAAGTTTACTGGGATTGTAAGAATGTTTTTGAATAAGCTAGAAACCATTTGCAGTGAAAAAGAACTTACAGACTTTAGTGTCCAACAAAAATAGAGAGAAGAAGAAATCAACATCATAACAATAAAGGTTATATAGACTGTAAAAAAATTAATAAAAAAGCCACCGGAGAAAAGAGGATGAAAAGAAGAGAAGAGGGGAAAGAAAGAAAGGAAGAAAAAAAAAGAGAAGAAAAGGTTATATCAACAAATGTTTGTAAATCAATTAAGATGGTGATGGTCATGTGTGCTTGCGTGCATAAATCATATACATGTGGAGACATTTCATCACATCTTGTGTACGCGAATGCAAGCTTTTGAAAGAGGTAGGTGTATCAAAACATTTTTATATATTTGATATCAACACTCTCCTTGACCAACCAGAACAAAGGAATCCCAGCTGAACAACTTCTCTCGCTTGGAGCCTGTGTTCCGGCAGCTGGGCATGCCCTTTGACACGACCTTGGCCCATGATGTCATGACAGAGAAGCACGGGATGGCCGCACGCCTCCTTTACCAGCTGTACATCATTCTCAACAATCGCAGGAAGGGCAGCCTGCCCAGTCGTCCCTTGGACCCCAGTCTCTGGGTCAAGTTTGACACTCTGGAGGACAACAAGCTCAAAGAGGTAGGTGCCAAAGCAGTTTAAACAATAAAATGCAATACAATGCAGTCCCCGAAGTCAGAATGCGGCTGCCTTCATGGCGGCCAGAAATGGTCGCATATGCAAAATCTCACTATTGGTGAACCTCAGAGCTCTAGCCAAGGAACAAAACAAAACAAAAAACCCAAACAAAAAAATACAATACAGTATAATATACTATAGCACACTAAGATGTTATATAGAACAATGTGATCTTTCTCTTTTCAAGCGCCTTCTTGCTGGGAATCTCTCCCATACTCTCTCAGACACAACACATCTGTTCATTCTTTCAAGTCCAACCTTAAAATATGTCTCTTTCAGTTTTGAATTTAACATAAGAGTAATGGTGATTTGATCGAAAAAGGTACGCTTCCTATCTCTTTCCCATTTCTGTTCGACAGAGATTTTGATAAAACATTATGTCATCCCCAAGTACAAGAAATTGTGTGTGTGTGCGCGCATGCATGTGGGTGCATGCGCATATACATGCACGGGTTCATGTGTGCACATGTGGGCAAGTGAGGTGGTAATGTGGGAGGGTGAGATGTTTTCATACGGGAGGCTTGTAAATGATGAAGGGTAGCCAGTGAGGAGAATAAGTTAGGGTGAAAGTGTGTGTGTGGCTGCCCATACAGATTTGTCTTTTTGTTTGGTAGTTTGTATAATTCTTATGTATGTGTTTGTAAGCACTTAGAGCTTTCCTAAGAGAGTTTAGGTTGCAAAATATCCTTATTTACATACTTACAATGTAATACAATATAATACAACTCAATACAGTGTTATACAATAGACACTGAATTGATTAGAAAAAGTATGTTTCCTATCTCTCTCACCCATTTCTGTTAGACAGTGATTTTGATAAAACATAAATGTCATCCCCAAGTGCATTTTAATGAATAGGATTATTTGCATCAAAAAATGATTAAGTAAGTAGGGAAGAAATGGATAAATAAAACAACTTTAAAAGTCTAAAAATAATAAAGAAAAAAATCAAGTCTCCTGACATATCAACTTAAATTTGTTTAAAAAGGTAAAGGTGTCCCATAACCTATGTGGTAATAGGGGAGCGAGGCATCAGAGACCTCACTTTTCCGGGGGCCAGCATATTGAGGGTGTTGCCTATCTCCTCTTACTCACTGCTTTACCTTCCCTGACCCTATAAAGAGGCAGGTACCCATTTACAGGTGGGTGAACAGGGGGACTGTACTGAAGCCAAGGTGTGCAAACAGCCACCCATCCAATTGGTAATCACACTCGATGCAGCTTAACATTGTCTGGGGGAAAGCGAGTGCTCTGACCACTGAGCTATCTCGTCCCCTTGACTAAAATAACAGGAAGATGAAAGTGTTTGTATCTAACTCTGACATTTGCAAAATCAGGAAATCCTGCACTGGGTGTTACATCTCATTATAAAGTTCTCTATAAATGTTTGTCTTTGACAAAAGTAAGACCACAACTTCACACATGTGTTTTATTTTGTTTTGTGTTTTTTCCCCTCTTCATGGCAGAATGAAAATGCAGACAAATCTCCAACCTTTCGCACTGAAACGTCTCTAAAATATATTCGCCATGAATTTTATGACTGATATGATTGTTCTGATTTTTAATTTTATGCCTGAGAGCTCTTCTACAAATTTTTAGATTCAAGTTAATAAAAAAAATTAGCCAAGATTTAAAAAAAAAAAAAATTTCTTCTTCATTCTCCTCTTCCTCCTACTCATTCTCTTTCTCCTCTCCGGTTCACGTGTGGTTTGCAGCAAGCCAGAAAACAGAGAATGCAAAGGGAAGCGACTGTGTCAGACGCGGAAGATCGCTGTGGCGCCACGCAGAAAGACGGGGCTTTCCGCAGCCGGTTCCTGGAGAGCGAGAAGCGGCTCAAGGAGCAGGAGCAACACCAGCGGGCCATGCTGGAGCGAGCTCGACTTCTGCAGGCCAAGCAGAGCGAGATGGTGGCTAAGATCAAGTCAGTCGTGCTGCTGTGGTTTTCTTTCACAGGGTCGTGGTTATCACTGCTGTATTTTATTTATTTATTTAAACCACTTTTAGTCACAAGATTTCTCTGCGTGAAATTCGGGCTGCTCTCCCTGGGGAGAGAGAGCGCGTCGCCACAAGAGCAGCGCTCCCATTCTTTTTTTTTTTTTTTTTTGGGTCTGCATCTGTATTTTTTCCCTATCAGAGTGGCTTTTTTCTAAGAATTTTGCCAGGGACAACTCCCTTGTTGCCGTGGGTTTTGTTACATGCGCTGAATAATTTTGTGCAACACGTGGGACCTCGGTTTATCGTCTCATCCGAAAGACTAGCGCCCAGACCACCACTCATGGTCTAATGGATGGGGAAAAAGTTTCGGACCCAAATGGGATTTGAACCACTGCACACTTCTGACCCGGACTTTTCGCTTTCTAGACAGGCGCGTTACCTCTAGACCACCGATCTGTTTTGGGGTGTGTGTGTGTTTGTGTGTGTGTGTGTGTGTGTGTGTGTGTGTGGTGTGTGTGTGTGTGTGTGTTTCAGTGTCTGTGTGTGTGTGTTAAAAAAAAATTATATTAACAATCTTTTATTTTGGAGGATAATGGAATAAGCACTTGTGCACTTTTTTTTTTCCACATCCAGTCCCCATTTGCATGCGGTTTTGTAAATTTTATCATCCGTTCCCACTAATTAATGGGCTACTCTTCTGAAAAGTGAAACAGGTTTTAACATGTGCGCAAGATGTTCTGTATGCATTCCCACTCAGGACATCGATTTATTGTCTCATCTAAAGTATGTATGTATGTTTGTCCGTCGTGTCCGACGATGACCTCCAAAACAGCAGAGGAGGCAGCTGCTGTTTTGGAAACTGGGCAGAAATTTGATTATTGTGGAGATGCCTTGCCCATAGTACATCCCCACTCTCTCGGCCAAGTGGGCATAAGGACAGTCAGTGTTGGAGATGTTCTCCAAAGGCCAACCAGCCCCCAGGGCTGCAGCACATAAGGACTGTGCGAGTCAAGCCTCCTAGTCAGAGAGTCATAGTCGATCACTAAAGACTAAGCTGTAAAGTGGAATTCCATGAGTGGGAAAGCCACTGGTCATACAGCCTCTCACTTTGCTGTTGCCCCCAGCGTCAATGGTTTAATCAAGAACTGTGATAAAGCCCAGGCGCTGACGGCAGAAGTACTGAAGTACTTCATCTGAAGTACTTTGGGGGGAATGGAGTCGGTACTGACGTTAACTCCAGGGAAAAAAATATCCCCTTGAACAGGATTCAAACTGGGGTGAGCAAATTGACAAAGTTATATATGAGGGTAACGGTAGTTTAAATCTGTCTTTTGACAGCAGTTTTACCTGGGTGGTTCGGACCATTCAGCTTCAGTCTCATGGATCCATGAAGTTGTGGGTTTGAATCTTTGCGGGGTCTGGTGAATTAAGGGTGGGGATATTTATGATCTCCCAGTTCAACTTCCAAGTGCAGACCTGCCAGTGCCTTAAGTTTCTTCAGGTGTTTACACACGCAGAAGATCAAATGTGCACATTAGAGATCATAATTCATGTCAGTGTTTGATGGGTTGTGGAAACACCAACATACCAGCATACATCCCCAGAAGTTGGAATATGGCTACCTTCATGGTGGACAAAAACGGTTGCATACGCAAAACCTCACCATTGGTGAACCTCAATGCCCTAGCCGAAGAACAACATCAACAAAAACCCAACTCCGAAAGGAAAAATACACCTTTTTCATCCAGAAAAAAAAGAGAATCAGCAATATCTACTTGCTGACTGTCTGATAACATTCTCAATGATTTGTTTTGGTTCATCCATTCATTTTTTTGTTGCTCTGTGTCTTACAAATTAACAACTTCTGCAACATCCTAACATCCCTATGAGCACCAAGGCAAAGCTGATCAACGCCATCTTCCTGCCAACTCTCACTTACCAGTGCCAGACATGGCCCCTGAAAAAGCCCTGGAGCAGAAACTGGTAACGTGCGAGATGAAGTGCTTGAGGAAAGACGTCAACAAGACCAGGAGAGATAAGATAAGAAACGAGGTGATCAGAGACATGGTAGGAGCCACACCTGTCCTACACCATATTGAACAACAATGAACCAAGTGGTTCGGGCACCTCACACGGATGCTGCCAAACCAGCCAGCCTTGCGTGCTTACAACTTGAGGTACGAGGGCCAGAGGTAGACCCAGGCGATGCTGGAGTGATTCCGTGGCAGAAACACTGAAAGTCCATGGATTGTCCCATCTCCAAGCTACCTGCCTTGCAGCAGACAGTTATATCTCCCCGCGATGCCACAGAGTACAAGCGGAAGGAAAAATAAAGTAAGTTAAGTAAGACTATATATCATATTGCCTTTGTTCATTTTGTGGAGTGTGGTTCCAGCAGTCAGCCTTCATAGTTCTGCCTGGAGAGGGGATTTTCTGTCTGCGTTGATTTAATTATTCATTCACATAATTTGGTTTCAGGTCATCCACTGTGCATGTACCAAAGCCTCCATCAAAATCCAGCAAGTTCCTGCAAGAGAGGCAAGCAGTGTGCCGAAAAAGAGAAGCTACGGTAAGCAAGTACTACTGATTTGAAAGTGCTAGGCCTGTATGACTGTCTTTAAAAAAATCAATAGCATTCCTGAAGTTGGAATACAGCTACCTAAAATGGGGCTGGGGAAAATGGTTGCATACACAAAAATCTCACCATTGGTGAACCTTGGAGCTCTAGCTGAGGAACAGAAGAAAAAGAAAGTAGATGGCTGCAAATTAGTTAGGTCTTCCTTTGTTCTGAAATGTTTTCTAAAAAAGAAAAGAAATTGATTCTAGTCTCTCTCTCTCTCTCTTTTGTTTGCTCTGAGAAGTTATAGATATGAACCTAAGGGAATAAACAGAATAAAGATGAGCTACTTGAAAAAAAACTATTTCCCTAGCCTGTGCCGTTTGTTGTTTCCAGGTTTCGTGTTAAGTTAGTAGAGTCAATGATTGTATGTGCTTGCAATGAAATTGACAGTAAAATAAAAGCTGGAGTTTTTAGATGTTTTTGGTGTAACCGTTGATCTTTCTATGGTTCCGCAGCGTTACTCTGCAGGGAAAAATGAAAAGTGAGGAGTCGTTTTGGAGTTGAGAACTCCACAGAATCCACTTGGTTTTGTTTTTCTGTGTATCCGTGAGTTTGTTGTGTCAGTTTTTGCATTAGTGTATTCTTGAATTGTGATCTAGCCAGTGTGTGCATGTTTGTGTGCATGCTTTTGCATGTGTGTGTGTGTGTGTGTGTGTGTGTTGTGTGTGTGTGTGTGTGTGTGTGTGTTGTGCTTGTGCATGTGTGTGTGTTTTATTTTTAAAATTTTTATTTTTATTTTGAGGATAGTCGAATAAGAACTTGTGTGCTACCAGCCACCATGGCGCAGTGGTTAGCGCCTTGGGTTACAGACTGGAAGGTCGCGGGTCTGATTCCCATAAGAGTCATAGGGATTTTTCGACTCCGGCCGGCTCCTACCCAGAGTGAGTGTGCTGTGGGCTCAGTGGGAAGACTGGGACCACACAGTCCAGCTTCATCCACTTAACGGATGCGAATTTGAGAGTGTTGCTCAAATTACCTAACCAACACTGCAGGTGTCTGTATCTCTCTGGCCTGGTTGACGCCGGGATATATTATGATAGTAAGCGTAGAGTACAGCCCTGTCAAGTAGTCTCAAAGCATATGCACTTCCACAGCAGCATAATTACGTCATCCTCATTGTCATTGATCATCATGCAATTAAAAAATTGCCTCTGATTCGGTGGTCCCAGTTGCTCTGGTCTCAGGGTGACCTCAGATTCGGTTTGCCCATACACTTCTGTGCCTGTGGTGAGTTTGTGTCAAAGCCTTTGGGGTTGGAGGTTTGCGGGGTACGGTCATTGGAGGGACGTTGTGGTGGTTGCCACCTCGGGTGGGCAACTCACTCAGTCTGGCTCCGCGACTGAGCTAATACTGTCGTTAGTAGGGGGCTTAGTAGGTGGTGTCCTGCGTATGTTAGCTCAGAACAGGCACCACTGAACACCACCAAAGTGACCCAGCAGCAGTGCAGGGCCCCTCTGGCTGGTGGCCCCACAGCGGCCTGATAGTGATTGGCTCCCTGTGGACTTCCGACTCTGAGGATGAGACATAACAAATCTGGGTATGGCTGTGACGGGGAGATTGGAGTGAGCGGCGTGGGAACAGCAGAACGGGGGACGTCACAGAAGATGAGGCAGCAAAAAAACAAAAAACAAAAAAAAACCTTGTGTGCTTTTTTTTTTACACCCAGTCCCCGAGTGTGTGTGTGTGTGAGATTTTTTTCTGACAAGTACAAGCAGCTAATGTTAAGAGTGGGGGTACTAGGGGTGAATTATGGTAAGAGATTGTTCAGTCAGTTCTATTTGTATCTGAGAGCTTGACTGTAAAATAATGATCTACATGATTTTGAAAGTTTTTTTTATTTTGTTTTGATAAACTGTTCATTGTCTATGTTTGTTTATTTGTTTTTATTGTACCTTCATCTTGTTTCATCTATCTTTTTTTCATTCTATTGTATTCACTTTCTTTCTGTTTGTCCAGGAAACAGTGGCTGCCATCTCAAGATTTGAGGACAAACTGAAGATGATTCTACTTCCCACAGATGACAGAAGGTAACTACACACACATGCACGCACATGCAGATGTACACACACACACACACTCACTCACACAACACACACACACACACACACACACACACACACACACACACACACACACACACACACACACACACATAGAATGGATCAGTTATTTATTTTGGAAGATTTAGTTCTGAAATGTGACAACTTATTTTATTTATACACTTATTCAGTATATTTCTTTCAATGTTAATCTTAAAATGAATATGATAGTGTCTATGTGCACAAGATTGTGTTAGGGAGGGATAGCATGTTTTTGTGGGTGGAAAGAAAAATTTGTGTGAGGTGGATTTTGTGTATGTAAACATGCATTTTTGGTGCATATATGTGTTGAGGCATTTGTGAGTGCGTGCATGTATGCGTGTGTGTGCATGTGTGTGTTATGGGGGTAGACATTATAACATGAGGCAGAAATGTTGGTCTTTAAATGACAATGGTTAATAAAAAGTGATGATAATAGCAATAATGATGATAATAATAATGATAATGATGATAATGATGATGATGATGATGATGATAAGAAGAGTAACAATAATAAGAGTGATGATAGAGCAGTTACATTCTCTCTGTCTCTGTCCCCCCCCCCCCCCCTCTCTCTCTTTATCTCCCTCCCCCTCCTTCCCTCGCTCCCTTCCCCCTCCTCTCTTTCTCCCCTTCCCCCCCTCCCACCCATTCCTCCCTGGTGATAAAATTCTCATTTTAGTACATCTCCAGTAATGTCAATTCTCATTCTTCTCTGTCTCTCCAGCGATGAAATCGACATTTCCTACATCCTCAAACGGGACGAGGATCGCATCAGACACCCTCAACGTCATCAAGCTGTCGTCAAACAGCGAGTACATCAGCAAAATCCGCAAACATCTGCAAGAAGACGCGGCTGCGAAAGAGGAGCGAGAGAAGCGCAGGCGTAAAGTGATCCGAGAGCAGACGGCAGCTCACCAGGCCCAAGAGGTATGGAGGGAGATATTACTGTTTTTTTTAGGGGTGTGATTTATTTATTTATATTTATATTTTTATTTTGTTCTTTTATTTCGAGGATAATGGAATAAGCACTCATGTGCTTTTTTTTTTTTACATCCAGTCCCCGTGTGTATGCAGTTTTGTCAAGTTTTTCATCCGTTCCCACCTGGACGCAATGGCCTACTCTTCTCAAAAGTGGAACAGGTTTTAACGTGTGTGCAAGATGTTCTACGCGCGTTTATAGTCTTATCCAAAGGGGGAGTGGAGTCGGCACTGATGTTCATCCTCTGTGTTTTCTTTTTTGATGTTATTATGACTTTTTTGGGGGGGTGGGGAGGGGTTATTTTGACTGTTGGGTTTTGGTTTTGGTTTGTTCTTTTTTGAAAGACTTTCATAATTCAGACTTATTCTCCCTTATGTGGGAGTGCCAGGGGGCCTGTCAGTATAAACAGCATCCCCACCTTCTGGAAATTCTGTGCTAGGAATTCCTGGATAAAAGATTGTAAACTATGGATAACATTTGTTTTTTTAAGCATTCAAAGACAGTTTCAAATCAAAATTACACACATACACACACACACACTCACACACTAACACACGCACTCCACAAAATAAAACAACTGTTTTCATTATTTCTTTTTTTTTAATTTTTTTTTTTACTTCTTTCATTTCGGTAAACTATCCCCCTCCCCCCCCTCCTCCCCCCGACCCCAACTTTAGACAAAACAAAACTCAACTCATCCCAACACTGAACCGACACTGTCTCTCGCCCTGCAATGCAGGAGGCTCGCAAGGAAGAGATGATGGTGAACAAGCTGATGCGGCAGTCCCAGAACGAGCGTCGCGTGGCCATGCAGCTGCTGCAGGCCCGCCACGAGAAAGGCGTCCTTCGCAGCAACCGCATCGCCCGCCAGCAGCAGTACCAGGAGAGGCGCCTGCAGGAGTTTGAAGAGGCCATGAACAGGGAGGCGGTATGTGGCTGAGAAAAATGTGATGCTGGTTTGATGGTGTTGTGGGTGGAGTTGAAAGGGATTTTGTAAGTGTTTTGTGGTGTGTGTGTGTGGTGTGTGAGTGTGTTGTGTGTTTGTTGTGTGTGTGTGTGGTGTTGTATGCATTGTGTGTGTGCGTGCGTGTGTTGTGTTGTGTTTGTGTGTGTTGTGTGTGATGCGATGTGTGTGTGTGTGTGTGTGTATGTGTGTGTGTTTTGTACTCTGTGTGTGTGTTTTTTATTTATTTTATTTTATTTCATTTATTTCTGTTATTTCGAAGATAATGGAATAAGCGGTCATGTGTGTTGTTTTTTGTGTGTTATGTATGTGTGTGTATTTGAATGCGTGTGACAATGTGTACAGGTGCTGTTGATAGATTTATTTTTTTATTATTTTTATTTATTTATTTTATATATCGAGGATAATGGAATAAGCATTCATGTGCTTTTTTACATCCAGTCCCCATGTGTATGCGGTTTTGGTAAATTTTGTCATCTGTTTCCACCGGCACACAATGGCCTACTCTTCCGAAAAGCGGAACAGGATTTAACATGTGCGCAAGATGTTCTGCATGCGTTCGAACACGGGGCCTCAGTTTATAGTCTCATCCGAAGGATTAGTATATGTTGTCTGTTTTTGTTTGTTGTGTCGTGTTGTGTTTTTTGTTCCTCTGCTAGAGCTCTGAAGTTCACCAGTGGTGAGATATTTGCGTTATGTGACCATT
Organism: Rapana venosa; assembly: GCA_028751875.1. Classification (NCBI taxonomy): domain Eukaryota; kingdom Metazoa; phylum Mollusca; class Gastropoda; order Neogastropoda; family Muricidae; genus Rapana; species Rapana venosa. The sequence continues at coordinate 7,931,886 of CM054150.1, read as the reverse complement.
ATTGTTCACCATTACTGTAGCCACACTCTGACTTTGGGGACGGGCGCTGTTTAATATGTAGCACTGTATAAAAGAATAGGTTTCTGCTTGGAGAAACTGCATGTAAAAGTTTGTCATATATATGGCATGGGTGGAGTTATTTTCCCCAAAGGATTTGTTGTCAGTCATTGGCTAGAGCTCCAAGGTTTGCCAATGGCGAGACTTTGCGTGTGTGACCATTTACCCATCGTAAGGTAGCTGCAATCCAGCTTCGAGGTTGATGTCTAAACGCATTGCCTGCTGGGTATGGTTGTGTTTCCGTAAACCACCAAACGCTGATCTGAAGTACTGGACCTTTAATATGTATATTTGATCATCTGCATGTGTTTACGCACAAAAGGGAATTCTTTTATTTATATCTTTTATTTCGAGGATAATGGAATAAGCACTTGTGTGCTTTTTTTTCATCTAGTCCCCAATATGTCTGCCGTTTTGTAAATGAACTACTCTTCTGAAAAGCGCAACAGGTTTTACCGTGTGCACAAGATGTTCTGCGTGCATTCGCACACGGGGCCTCGGTTTATAGTCTCATCCAAAGGACTTTTGGGGGAGAGTGGAGTCGGCGCTAATGTTAACTCCAGAGGAAAAATCCTCTTGTATGAGATTCGAACTGGGGTCAGCAGATCACGAATGCATCACTCTAACCACCAGGCTATCCTGTCAAGGCACTAGCAGGCCTGCTCTTGAAGTTGACCTGGGAGATAATAATTTTTTTTTAAATCCCCACTCTTAACCTCATCACATACAGCCACGATTCGAACCCACGACTTAAATCAAGGACTCGTGGGAACAAAGTCAAATGGTTTTGACCATTCGGCTGTAGTGGCCATCTGACGATGTGAGATGTGTTCCCTCTTTTCGTTGCTAGGAGCTGGTGCAGCAGGAGCGAGAGGAGAACAAGGAGGAGATTCAGCAGGCACAGGAACTGCACGACAAGATCGCTGCCCAGAAGGCAGAGGAGCGCTATCGCCGTCACTACGACTCCTGTTACGACATCGTGGCCCAAGTGGTGGACTTCTCCAGCAAAGTGGCAGAGTATCGACAACTCACAGAAAAGTGAGGAGCTGCGTGTGTGTGTCTGTGTGTGTGTCTGTGTGTGTGTGTGTGTGTGTGTGTGTGTGTGTGTGTGTGTGTGTGTGTGTGTGTGTTTATTGGTTGGTCCATCTGACTGTGTGTGTGTGTGGTGTGTGTGTGTGTGTGTGTGTGTGTGTGTTGGTTGGTCCGTCTGACTGTGTCTGTGTGTGTAAGCATGTATGTGTCTATGTGTGAAAGAAAGCTAAACAAAGTATTCAGGTGCATTCATTTGTGCATGAAGGATGCTGTAGCCGAGTGGTTTAGACGGTTCGACTTCAGTCCCATGGTCCATGAAGTTCTGGGTTCAGCGGTATCTGGTTAACTAAGGGTGGGGATTTTCTTAGGTCAACTTCAAGTGCAGACCTGCCAGTGCCTTCATTCCCTTTGTGTATATACACATGTGTTAAAGATCCCGTCATTCCTGTCATGTGTTTGGTTGGTTACGGAAAAACAGACATACCCTGCATACATCCCCGAAGTCAGAATGCGGCTACCTTCATGGTGGGCAAAAACTGGTTGTAATCTCACCATTGGTGAAACTCAAAGCTCTAGCTGAGGAATGGAAAAAGAAAATGTGTGCATGAATAAGTGCCTGTACGCTGTCTGATATATAAGGCCTGCATCAGACCTGTTCTCCTGTATGGTTCGGAGACGTAGATTTTCACAAAAACTCTTGTACGTTTGTTGAAGAGCTGTGAAAACCGAATGCTACGCTACATGACAAAGATCAAATGGGAAGACACGATCACGAATGAAGAACTATGGAGAATGTGCAAAGTTGATGATCTGAAGTCTGTAGCTAGTACCAATAGACTGCGCTGGTTTGGGCACGTTCAACGGAAAGCAGACCACCACATCATAAAAAGAGCAATGAACTTTGTAGTGGATGGAAAGAGACCAAAGGGAAGACCTAGCAAAACCTGGGCTGCCTGTATTGCAGATGATCTTAGAGAAAGGGGCATAAATAAGGAGGAAGCTCAAAACAGAGATGGAGAAGGCTCATCAATGTCAAACCTCCCCTGGGAGAAACATGACATAAAAGGAAGAAGAAGAAGAAGGTGAATAAGTGCCTGTACATTAGGCGCACAGTGGCTTTACTTGTGTTCATGTTTCTCGCCGGCACAAAATGGCCTACTCTTCTGTAAGGCAGAATGAGTTTTTAACATGTGCGCAAGATTTCTGCGTGCATTCACATATGTGGTCTTGGTTTATAATCTCTTCTTAAAATATGTTGATGTTCAGTTTGATTTTTCTGTAAAAAAAAAACCAAACACTGGGAAGAAAGGGCAAGGCTGGGAATTAAACCCAGAACCTCACAGTTTACTTAGTAGGCAATGTATTGTTTTGTATTTTATATTGTAATGTCTTTATTTAATTTTATTTATTTAATTCTTTTATATCGAGGATAATGGAATAAGCACTTATGTGCTTTTTTACATCCAGTCCCCGTCTGTATGCGGTTTTGTAAATTTGTCATCTGTTCCCACTGGCACACAATGGCCTACTCTTACGAACAGCGGAACAGAAATTAACGTGTGCGCAAGATGTTCTGCGTGCGTTTGCACACGGGACCTCGGTTTATAGTCTCATCCGAAGGACTTTTGGGGAGAGTGGAGTCTGCGCTGATGTAAACTCCAGGGGAAAATATCCCCTTGAAATGGAATCGAACCTGGGTCGTCAGATTGCGAGTGCAATGTTCTAACCACTGGGCTATCCCATCTTTATTTATTTATTTTATTCTTTTATATCAAGGATAATGGAATAAGCACTTGTGTGCTTTTTCACATCTAGTCCCCAAGTGTTTGCGGATTTGTGAATTCTGTCATCTGTTCCCACCGGCATACAATGGCCTACTCTTATGAACAGCGGAATAGGATTTAACGTGTGCGCAAGATGTTCTTCATGCGTTTGCACACAGGACCTCGGTTTAAAGTCTCATCCGAAGGACTTTTGGGGAGAGTGGAGTCTGCGCTGATGTAAACTCTAGGGGAAAATATCCCCCTTGAACGGGAATCGAACCCGGGTCATCAGATTGCGAGCGCAATGTTCTAACCACTAGGCTATCCCGTCTTAACTTGCCCTGCCACCTTCATTCTTGAGTTTTGTGATTACAGACATTGGTGTCTGTTATCTGCAAGTTTTTTTTACTGACAAGACATCGCTGTCATTTGCAGCCTGATCCCGGCCAAGCTGATGCGTGACTGGACGGCCATGTTTGTCAGTGGCCATCCTCTCTACGAGACGGCGCCAGTGGACACAGGGGAACCCACTCCAGAACAGATCCTGGAGGAAGAACGGCAGATGCTGCTGGATGAGGGAGACTTCATGGAGTTTAAGGTCAGGGGAGTATTTTTGTGTGTGTGTGTGTGTGTGTGTGTGTGTGTGTGTGTGTGTGTGTGTGTGTGTGTGTGTGTGTGTGTGTGTGTTCCTTGGCTAGACCTCTGATGTTCACCAACAGTGGAATTTTTGCATATGCAACCGTTTTTTGCTGACCATGAAGGTGGCCACATGCTGGGTATGTTTGTGTTTCCGTAACCCACCAACCGCTGACATGAATGACGGGAGCCTTAACATGCATGTTTGATCTTCTGCGCGTGTGTGTGTACACGGCGGCAACGAAGGCACTGGCAGGTCTGCACTTGAATTGACCTGGGAGATGGTAAAAATCCCCACCCTTCATTCACCAGATGCCGACACTGGTTGTCAAAAGTGGCACCCAGAACAAGAGCCATGAAGTGTGAGATACATTTTCTTTATCAGAAAGTACTTATAGTTTTATCTTCGTTTTCTGTGGGCCTTTTTAGTGTGTGTCAAACTTGAAATGTAGTTTAGAAAGCAGGAAAGATAAAGAAACTGTAGTGGGGGTGGGAAGGGGGAGATAGCATAATGGTTTTTTTTTAATTCTTTTTTTCAAGGATAATGGATTAAGCATTCATGTGCTTTTTTACACCCAGTCCCCATGAGTATGCACTTTGTCAATTTTGTCATCCATTCACACCAGCACACAAATGGCCTACTTTTCTTTATAAAAAAAAAGCGGAAGAGGTTTTAATATGTGCACAGGATGTTTGGCGTGCGTTCATTCGTACATGGGACCTCGGTTTATAGTCTCACCTGAAGGACTTGAGACGTGGTTAGAGCCTTGTGCTTGTGATCTGATGTCCCAGGATTGAACCACCATGGAGGCACACGCATTAGGGAATTTTACCCTGGAGTTAACTCCACCTCCCCAAAAGTCCTTCGGATGAGACTACAAACTGTGGCGCCATGTGCAAGTGTATGCAGGATATCTTGCACACATGTTAAAAAGGGGGGACGGGATAGCCTAGTGGTTAGAACATTGCACTCGCAATCTGACAGCCCGGGTTCAAATCCTGTTTAAGGGGGATATTTTCCCCTGGAGTTAACATCATCAGTGCAGACTCCACTCTCCCCAAAAGTCCTTCGGATGAGACTATAAACCGAGGCCCCGTGTGCGAACGCACGCAGAACATCTTGCGCACACATTAAAATCCTGTTCCGCTTTTCGTAAGAGTAGGCCATTGTGTGCCAGTGGGAACAGATGACAAATTGACAAAACAGCATACACACGGGGACTGGATGTAAAAAAGCACATAAGTGCTTATTCCATTATCCTCGATATAAAAGAATGAAAATAAAAAAATTAATTAAAAAAAATAAAAAACCCGTTCCGCCTTTCAGAAGAGCAGGCCATTTTGTGCCGGTAGGAACAGACAACAAAATGTTGTGCAAAAAAAAGCAAACACCCAGGTGTTGTGTTTAGACATCATCCCAGAAGTCGGAATGCGGCTACCTTCATGGTGGGTGAAAATGGCTGCACACGCAAAATCTCACCATTGGTGAACCTCGGAGCTGTAGGGACAGAAAATAAAACTGTAGTCAGCATTTCCTTTTTTCCCCCCTTTAATCTGTGTGTCGGTTACAAAACCTTTTCATTCTTTCTGTATTTCCCTCAGCGACCATGTTTCTATACACAGTTATGTATGATTCAGAAAGGGGATGTTGGTAATAAGGATACTGGTCTCGTCTTTGCTCTAGATAATGAGTTTTTCGGGATATGGGTTTTTTGTTTTGTTGTGGGTTTTTTGTTTGTTTGGGGTTTGCTTGGTGTTTTTTGCTGTTCTTGACGGTTTGTGTCCTTGTGTGCGAGGATTTTTTTTTCTGGTTTTGGTATTTTGTAATATATTTTAAAAAAAATTTAAAACATTAATATAAAAAAAAGAGAGAAAGAAACAAACAATCAGCCACATGGATCTATAATAAACAAAAATCTATGATAAACAAACAAAAAAACCAAAAAAACCTTTTCACTCCACTGGTTTTTCAGAACATGATAGGAGAGTGGCAGCCTCCTGACATCACGGAAATCGACGGTCCCCCTCGCTGCAATCCTGTTGTCGGCCACATCATCCAACGCCTCTACAGCATCGTGCATCCACCCACGGTGAGCAGACATGTTTTGTCACAACAGTCTGGCAAATGTTGGGATAATTATTGTGAATATGAGGTGTCTTGCTGTAGTGTTGTTTGTTTGTACAGCCTTTTTATGCGTTTCAATAATTTTTGTTTTGTCTATACTTTGGTGATGATAGAGTTAGTGGAATGGCTGGCCTTTTCAGTACAGTCTAGTGTTCTCACTTGTCTCACCTTCATTCATTCTGTTGATTTAATGTCTTTCACTATTTGTGATATTTGTTGGCTTCACTGTGTTTTGTGTTAGCTGCCGCACCCAGTGTTACTTGATCTAAAGAGTTCAGTGGTTGGGATGGTATGTCGTACCTTAACATGCATTCTTTTGCTGGCTGATAAAAAAAAATTTGGTTTGTATCATGACAAATATATTCAATACCTTTGCTCTAGAACTTAAAGGATTTTACAATATGACAGCGCTGATCTGGGTTACCTAGTCTTCATCTGTATTATAGACAGTGTCAGCAGACTTCACTTCTTCTAGTATTTAGTTGATTGCACCTTTTCACAAAGTTGCATGACATGATGGATTAATTTTAAATAAAGCTGAAATGGCCTGAAGTATGTTTGACGGGTTTGGGGCCCAAACAAGAAAACAAAAAAACCCCACAAAGCTGTGTAATAATGATGATACAAAAAATATATATCTTATTTCAAAACATCCTTCTTGCCACATAGCAAGTTATGAATAAATCTTCAAACCGCATGTTCTGAACTATTCCACACATGAACGTCTCTCACCTCTGAATGTATCTATCATCAGACACCAAAGACATCAGCTTTAAAAGCAACAGCAAAAATTACTAATTATGATTTTTGTTTCCCCTGGAAACTCAGCGTACGGATGTAACTGTATGAAATCGTATGGATTTTACATCTCCTGAACTTGAATACCGGTTATGTCTCTAACCATTTATCAGCAGACGACAGGCAGCTATCCTGGTGACTGTCTGGCTTTTGTGACCAAGTGGACATCTCTATGACTCTGTCACTCCAAGACAACACTTAAATTTTGTCATCCATTCCTACCGATACAAAATGGCCTACTCTTCCAAAAGGTGGAATGGGTTTTAACGTGTGCACAAGTTGTTCTGCTTGCATTTTTTGGCACATGGAGCCTTGGTTTATTGTCTTATCCAAAGGACTTTGACATTCAGTTCAATTTTTTCATCAAACTAGGAAGAACAGGCAAGGCTGGAAATTGAACAGAGACTCTCACGGTTTACTTGTTAGGCAGGTGAACGTCTTCACTGTCCTGCCACCTTCCTCCTTAGGGTATTTGATAAAATGACAATGATTCAAGAGCATGCAAGGAAAAGTAAGGCTTTCAGTCAAAAAGACGGCACAACGCACTGATAACAGGCAAGTCCAAAATAGCACAAGATGTGACTTTGCCCACCAGGGGAAAGCAACTAGGACCAACATGTCACGTTCTACCAGCCGCCATGGTGCAGTGGTTAGCGCCTTGGGTTATGGACTGGAAGGTCACAGGTTTGATTCCCATAAGAGTCATAGGGAATTTTCGGACTCTGGCCGGCTCCTACCCAGAGTGAGTGTGCTGTGGGCTCAGTGGGAAGACTGGGACCACACAGTCGAGCTTCATCCACTTAACGGATGCGAGTTTGAGAGTGTTGCTCAAATTACCTGACCAACACTGCAGGTGTCTGTATCTCTCGGGCCCGGTTGACGCCGGGATATATTATGATAGTAAAGCATAGAGTACAACCCTGTCAAGTAGTTTCAAAGCATATGCACTTCCACAGCAGCATCATTATGTCATCCTCATTGTCATTGATCATCATGCAATAAATAAAAAATGCCATTTATTCGGTGGTCCCAGTTGCTCTGGTCTCATGGTGACCTCAGATTTGGTTTGCCCATACACTTCTGTGCCTGTTGTGAGTTTGTGTCAAAGCCTTTGGGGTTGGAGGTTCGAGGGGGACGGTTGTTGGATGGACGTTGTGGTGGTTGCCACCTCGGGTGGGCAACTCACTCAGTCTGGCTCCGCGACTGAGCTAATACTGTCATTAGTAGGGGGCTTAGTAGGTGGTGTCCTGCGTATGTTAGCTCAGAACAGGCACCACTGAACACCACCAAAGTGACCCAGCAGCAGTGCAGGGCCCCTCTGGCTGGTGGCCATATGGCGGCCTGATAGTGATGGGCTCCCTGTGGACTTCTGACCCAGGGGATGAGACATAACAAATCTGGGTATGGCTGTGGCGGGGAGATTGGAATGAGTGGCGTGGGAACAGTAGGACGGGGACATAACAGAAGATGAGGCAGCAAACAAACAAAAATGTCACGTTCTGAAGAAAACACTGATGGTTTTAAAACTGGAGTATAATGGACTGAAAAATCTGTGAGGTTATGTTATGGTGTAAAATCAGATGATAGAAGTTCACAAGAATACCACCCTGTAATTTGCCCTTCATGTAATAACACCTTGTAAGTGCCCTTCATGGGATGATTAAAGTGTTTTTGACTTGACTTGACTTGACTGTTTCTTGTGTTCCAGCCTCCTCCGCCACCTCCAGAGTTCCCTCCCTTCCCTCTCCGTGCCTGCGTTCTGGGCAAGCCTTTCAGTGGAAAGACGACAGTTGTCAAAAAGTTGATGGAAGGTATGGCGTGGTGAGATTCAACCGTTAGCGTAGTATTCATCATTGCTGTTTGGTTTCTCTCTTACTTTGCATGCAGTTCACAATCTTCCACACAGTTGCTAGAGCAGTTTGTAGTACATATGACTGAGGAGAATAACTTGAGAATTATTTTATAATGATGATGGTTTTATATTCAGTTTTCTTCAACCCCATAGATCCACGGAGTTGTGGGTTTGAATTTTGGTGGTGTCTGGTGAATTAAGGGTGGGGATATTTACAATCTCCCAGGTCAGCTTCAATGGCAGACCTGCCAGTGCCTTAATTCCCTTTGTGTAATATATACATGCAGAAGATCAAATGTGCATGCTAAAGGTCTCATAATTCATGTTAGTGTTTGGTTGGTTACAGAAACACGAATGTACCCAGCATACATCCCGCAGCCCACAAATCCAGCATAACTCTGTCTAGGGTCCAGGGCCCAGTGCTAAAATCAGCCCCTTCCTTTTACCAAGTCCAAGTGTGGTCAGTTTCTGCTATAATAATCACCAGATAGGATGGAATGGATAGCAGCTGAAAGTAAGGGAAGCTGACAGCTGTGATCCTTGAAGTTGGAATGTGGCTACCTTCGTGGTGGGCAAAAGCGGCGCATTCACAAAATCTCACCTTTGGTGAACCGTGGAGCTCTGCCGAGGAACAAAAAATAAATAGATGAAAAAAAATAACCTTGATGGCTTAGTTCATCACTTTTGTTTAAATAACAATGTTGATTGTTTCATATTTAGATACATGCTGACATTGCGTTTTATCAACCTGTTTTGTATTGTCAATATGGGGCTATTACCCCCCTGAAACAAATTTTCATGTCTGGCATGATATGACTTAGAACTGTAATTGTTTTTTTGCGATGTACCTTGGCTAGAGCTGTGAGGTTCCCCAGTGGTGATACTTGTGTATGCAACTGCTTTTACTCTCCATTAAGGCAGCTGTATTCTGACTTTAAGGATATAATTAGAACTGCAATTGTTACCAAGTCTTTAGGGTGAGACTATGAACTAAAGTCCTATTTATGGACATGTCTTGCACACACACTAGACATCATCCATCTATGGCCATAAACATCCCTAGCTACACCAGCCCCTTGGTGCAGTGGTTAGAACCTTGGGTTACAGACTGGAAGGTTGCAGGTTTGAATCCCAGTAAGAGTCATAGGGATTTTTCAGACTCTGGCCAGCTCCTTACCAGAGTGGGTGTGTTGTGGGCTCAGTGGGAAGACTGGCACCACACAGTCGAGCTTCATCCACTTAAGGATGCGATTTTGAAAGTGTTGCTTAAATTGCCTAACCAACACTGACAGGTGTCTATCTCTTGGGTCTGGTTGCCGTCGGGATATATTATGATAAAAAACATAGAGTACAGCCCTGTCAAATAGTCTCAAAGCATGTGCACTTCCATAACAGCATCATTACATTGTCCTCCTCATCAGTGATCATCACACAATGAATTTTTTTAAAATCATTTTTGATTTGGTGGCTGGGGGTGCTTTGGTCTCATGGTAGGTGACCTCAGTTTCAGTTTACCCCTACACTTGTGAAGTATCACTTGGTGCACTTGGTTTCAGATCACCGACTGGAAGTGTTCAACGTGGAGGAACTGGTGGCTGAAGCTATTGAGGCCCACAAAAACAATGAAATTATGGAAACCACTCAGGTTGGTGCTTTGTGTTTGTGTGTGTAATGTGTGTGTGTGTGTAATGTGTGTATAATGTATGTGCGTGGGTGCGTTCGTGTGTGTGTGGTCTCTTTACCATCATCATCATCAACCATTACAAAGCGCTTCCACTCCTGCCTATCCTGGGCCAACCTAGTCACTGATCTCCAAGAGTGCTGCATGGCCTTCATCTCACTTTCTACAGTCCTCCTCCACGTTGCTTTTGGTCTTCCTTTCTTTCTCCTTCCTTCTGGGGTCCAGTGCAATGCTGTTCTTGTGATTGACTGTGGGGTCTCTTCACCATTCCCTACTTATTAAGCTTGTGCGCACATGTACACACACAAGCCCACACACCACATGCATGCACCCAATATGTGTGTATGGGCACATGCACGCACGCAAGCATACACGCATGCACACGCCCGGATGCACACACACAAACACACACACACACACACACTCACTCACAGAAAGAAAGAGAGAGGTTGTTGCTTTTGATTTTTTTTCTAACCTTTTTTTCATGTTGGAAATCACTGAATGAAGATTATCTGATTAATTACGTGATGTACATTTTTCTGACATGTGCTAAGACTAGTGTAACCCAAAAAGCAAGAGAAGAGAGAGGGAAAAAGTTTTAAAGAAGAAAAAGGAAAAAAGGAGAGAGAGAAAAAAGTATAGTTTATGTTTCAGGAGGCAGAAGGGAGAGAACCCTCAGCATCAGAACGACCAACAGCAAGTGAGTTTGGTATCGGTCTTGTCACTGGTGTAAACGGGTTTTGTAGATGGTGAAAGTCTGTTTTTGTTGATGGTGAAAGTCTGTTTTTCTGTCAATGGTGAAAGCTTATTATTTGTGACGCTGCACCACATAAAGAGTCGCATTGCACCAGAGGTCAGTTTTTTAGTAACTGACGTGTTGTTAGTCTGCAATAAAAAGGCTATTCAATGCAAAAAACACACATCGAAAATCGGGCTATGCCATGAAAAGTTATAACAAATTGAAATGACACACTGCAGGACGTGACAAAATGAGAAATTTACAAGTTAAGCATCAAACTAGGTGGTCAGAATGAGGGCTTGGGTTTTTTCAAAACACATTTTTAAACAAATGGAAACAAAATTCTGCCTTGATATTTTGTTACAAGGTAGAAGAATGGCTATAGTTTTATAATCAATCAAGATCTCAAAATCAACAACCTGACCCCCACCTGCCTAAAATGGCTCCTAGCAGAAAAGTGGGTCAGGTGCAAAGCGACTCATTTTGTGGTGGAGCGTCACATTTTGTTAGGGGAGAAGGCTTGTTTCTGTTGACAGTGAAAGTTTTTTGGTTTTGTTAATGTTGCTGTTTAGTTATAGTTACAGTAACAGGAGATGGTGTCACCCTTGTTTTGGTAGTATAACAATGACCAGCAGTGCAGAAATAATCCCAGCCTTTGTGTTCTTTATGTTGAGTTGTGTTTGTTTTTTTAAGCAGCTTACAGATTTTCTTGAAAGATGATTGAAATATGTAAAAGGACTCAGCTGTTAAAGTGCTAGTTAGGACATTGAGGGCTGTTTGATTTGCTGAAGGTAGAAATGTGCTATTTATGTTTTCAAACTAACCCAGTATTTTGTTTCCAGTTTTTAAAAAAATTGTTTAGATAGGGGTTTTTTGTTTTCATTTGGTTTGGTTTTATTTTGTTTGAGGGGGGGTGGGGGGGTGCATGGTAAAATATCATTTTGAGAGAACAAGCAAGCGAATAATGTTGAGTGAATCTTTTTTTTTTTTTAATTGTAAGCAAATTTGATTTGTCTCATGTGTATCGAGTATAGTAACTACACTTTGTTCATTGTATATACTAATGCTTGTCATGAATGAAAAATATTACACAATTTTTCAACAAAATAATCAGATCAGTATCTGCTCAACATTCTAAATAAGAAAGCTGTTGTATACTCAGCAGCATTTTGTCTTCACTTCCCCACTGTTTTACAACAAAAAAAAATCGAAGAAATAACGAAAAGAAAAGGGACAGAAAGAAAAAAGATTTAGTCAAGCTATAAGCTGTAGCTTTTAATGCCCGAGTTTGAAATGGTCTGTGTTTATCCTGCATGGGACCACTTGGACAATAATTATACTTGTCCCTGTCTAAGGTTAAACAGTTCAATGTTACCTGTAACAGGGCTAGAGTGATACCTCGTTTTCTTCAAACGGCTTCTGTTTTGACTTGTAGTGGGCTGTCTGTGTAGCATTGGGTTTACTCTTTCAATTCTATTGGTGAACTGGTTCCTCTGTTTCCTCTCCCCCCCCCCCTTCCCTATTGTTGGTAAACTAGTGTAGTGTGTTATACATAGTCAGTGAGCATGGCTTCTCTGTGGGGGGGTTATTTTTGAACATAGATGATAGTGTTTCTGTGAGGTGAGAAAAGGCACTTTAACCCAACCATCGAAGAAAATTGTATGTATGGTTTTCTGTAATTGATCCTTTTGATTCCTTCTATTGTGTGATAGTGTCTGCTTCTCCTCTTGCCTACAACAGTTATGATATCTGTTGACCCTCCTGTAGATGAGAAATGCTTTCACACCCCTGTAGTTGGTGAACAGTGGTCTGTGTTCCATGCAGTAAGTGAAGATGGCTTCTGTTCTGTGTTCCCCATTCCCTCTTCTTTCTTAGATTTTTCCCTTTAGTGTAGGCGAAACTGCTGTCTGTTCCCTCTCATCCAGCAGATTGATTGATTTTTCCCAGTAGTAGGCCATTCTTCCCAGAAGTAGGCCAAAACATCTTTTGTTTCTTTGTAGTCATAGAGAAAAATAGACTGTGTGCTCCTCCGTTGTAAGCTGATGGCTTCAGTTTGCCTTGCAGTAGGTATGACTTCTCTTCTCTAGTATTCATCAACAAAAATAGACTGTTTGACTGTTTTACTCCCTTTCAGTAGAAAGATGCTTTGGTGTGCCGTGTAGTAGATTATTATAGTATCTCTTTCCTTGCAGTCATAGATAAACTCCTGTCTCCATCACCACTGTCATCGGTAGGAGGTCCACGTGATGCCACCAGGTTTTGCCATCTTTCTTTGTCTCTGCTGACTTCTATTCTATGATCTCCTGTAGCCCTCCCCAGACCACTGATCTCAGTGATGTTGGCAATGTAGGATGTTGGTGGTCTGCCTCTTTTCCTTCTGCCCTCAACCTTACCTTGGAGAACTTTCATCATCAGATTTGTTTGTGGTGGCTCTGTTTGCATGACCAACATAGCTCAGTCTGCGCCGATCCATTTCAGCCAACCATTTGTCTTTGCGCTGAGAGTTCATCAAGAAAGCGTTTTTATCTCTGATCATTTGACTCTTAGAAATTGCGTGTGGACCCACCTTTCCACTGCATTTATTTTCAGTATCTTTCCTTTTTTTTTTGGGTGGTCTCTCTCATAGATAAACACAGCTCATATCCCCACAGGGCACAGGGATGCTTTGGTCTGTGGTAACTTCCCTTGTAGTCAGGCAAAAAACAGCATGTATCATTCCTTCCTGCTAGGCTGCTTTGGTCTGTCTTGGTCAGTATAAGGTCTCTTCTCCTTGCAGGTACAGACAAAAAACAATGTGTATTATTCCCTCCTAATGCTAGGCTGCTTTGGTCTGTCTGGGTCAGTATAATGCCTCTTCTCTTTGCAGTCATTGACAAAAAACAGTGTGTATTATTCCCTCCCAATGCTTTGGTCTGTCTGGATCAGTATAAGGTCTCTTCCCCTTGCAGTCATTGACAAAAAACAATGCGTGTTGTTCTCTCCCAATACTAGGCTGCTTTGGTCTGTCTGGATCAGTATAATGTCTCTTCTCCTTGCAGTCATAGACAACAAATACTGTGTTATTTCCTCCCAGTGCTTTGGTCTGTCTGGATCAGTATAAGGTCTCTTCCCTTACAGTCATTGACAAACAATAGGGTGTGTTATTCCCTCCCAGTGCTTTGGTCTGTCTGGATCAGTATAAGGTCTCTTCCCTTACAGTCATTGACAAACAATAGGGTGTGTTATTCCCTCCCAGTGCATTGGTCTGTCTGGGTCAGTATAAGGTCTCTTCTCCTTGCAGTTACAGACAAAAAACAATTGTATATTATTCCCTCCTAATACTAGGATGCTTTGGTCTGTCTGAGTCAGAATAACGTCTCTTCCCCTTGCAGTCATTGACAAAAAACAGCGTGCAATATTACCTCCCAATGCCAGGATGCTTTGGTCTGTCTGGATCAGTATAATGTCTCGTCTCCTTGCAGTCATAGACAGAAAACAGCGTGTGTTATTCCCTCACAGTGCTTTGGTCTGTCTGGGTCAGAATAATATCTCTTCCCCTTGCAGTCATTGACAAAAAACAGCATGCAATATTATCTCCTAATGCCAGGATGCTTTGGTCTGTCTGGATCAGAATAACGTCTCTTCCCCTTGCAGTCATTGATAAAAAACAGCGTGCAATATTACCTCCCAATGCCAGGATGATTTGGTCTGTCCGGATCAGAATAATGTCTCTTCTCCTTGCAGATCCCTCCCAATGCTTTGGTCTGTCTGGGTCAGTATGATATCTCTTCCCCTTGCAGTCACAGACAAAAGAACAGCGTGTGTTGTTCCCTCCCAATGCTTTGGTCTGACTGGATCAGAATAACGTCTCTTCCCTTACAGTCATAAACAAAAAACAATGTGTGTTCTCTCCCAATGCTTTGGTCTGTCTGGGTCAGTATGATATCTCTTCCCCTTGCAGTCAGAGACAAGAGAACAGCGTGTGTTGTTCCCTCCAATGCTGGGATGCTTTGGTTTGTGGGGCAGCAGGTGAAGCTGGTTATGTTTGCCCCTCACTAGGTCAGGACGAGGAGTGGCTGCGGAGGCTGGGGGAGTGGCGGCTGAGGGAGGTGCTGGTAGGTGGTGGTGGTGGTGCTGGTGTATGGTTTTGCTGTGCTGTGTGTGTGTGTGTGTGTGTAGGGGAGGGTGTGTATGAGTTTGCTGTGTGTGTGTGTGTGGGGGGGGGGGGGTGTTGTTGAGTGTGTTGTGTGTGTGTTTTGTTTTGTGCGTGTGTGTATGTGGTTGTGTGTGTGATAGTGAGAGAGAGAGAGTCAGACACACAGAGATGATGGGGAGTAGTGTGTTTGTTTGTGTGATGTGTTTGTATGTGTGTAGGGGGGGGGGGGGGGGGTGAGAGGAGGGGGTAGTGTGTTTGTATGTGTGATATGTATTTGCATGTAAGTGTGTGTGTGCACTCTAATGTATTTACATGATAATGGAAAGATGCCAAGTCTAATTAATGTTAATTACATGATTTGAACTTTGTACTATTGCCAAAGGTTATTAATTGATTAAAGGAATGCAGCGAGTGTGCTTGTGGTAATTTTGGTTTTGTTAGGTATGAGGTTTATGACTATTAGGCTGTCATCTGTTTTCCAGATCTGAAAAAATGGAGAAAATGCTGTTCTGTTAGATTCATGTGTGTGTGCCTGTGTGAGTGCATGTGTGTGCACGAGCATGTATTTGTGTGTGCGTGTGTGTGTTAACAGTTTACGTGGATAATTATTCGATTTGCCAGCAGATTGACCAAATCAGTTTGTAATGTCAATACTAGTGCTTATAAAGCAAGAACATCTTTACCAGAAATATCATTTTAACTGTTTGTTTTTTAAATGATCTTTTTGCAATAATACTGAAAGCCTAATTCAATGAAAGTAGAAGAAATGTTAGTGCTTGTAAAACAACGCATGATTTTAGAAGAGTGGAACCCTAACAAAAAGTGGGTTTTAAAATTTTCTTTTTAAAAGCTTTACAAATTTCACGAATGTGTTTCTTTAGACTCAACAGAGATTAACCTTTTCCAGGGCCTGATTGGTTGAGCACAGATGATGCTTGATACCTGATCTAAGGGTCATGGGTTTGGGTTCATTTTTGGTTTTGGGTTGGGTTGGTTTGGTTTTTTTACATTCCTGAGCTAGAGCTCCGAGGTTCACCAATAGTGAGATTTTGCGTATGCAACTGTTTTTGCCCACCATTAAGATAGCCGCATTCCGATTTTGGGGATGATGTCTAACCACGACAGCAGTGTGCATGCATTTTTTTAATAAAGATTTTGTCTTCCATTCCCACTACATTCACACATTGGCCTATTCTTCCAAAAGGCAGGGTGATTTTAAGATGATTTGCATGCATTCATGCACAGGGCCTTGGTTTACTGTCTCATCTGGACTTTTTGGGAGAAGTGGGGTCAGCACTGGTATTAAGTTCAGGGTAAAAAAAAACCCTTGAATGGGCGTCTTGGTGGTGGCTCAAACTCAGGCTTGATCCTGGGCCGTAAGATTGTGAGTGCTGCGCTCTAACCACCAGGCTATCCCAGCCCCCAGGTTCAAACACCAGCCATATCAGCCAGGCTGAAAGAGACTTTTGTTTGTGGAGCTGACATTGGTGTTGACACCAGTTTCCATCCAGGCCATGGGCTGATACTTTGATCTGAAGACCCGTGCATGCATTAACAACATGCCTTACATTTCATATGAAATTTCATTTGATATATATCAAAGAAGAGGAGGGGATGTGCCAGTATGATTAGATATTGACGATTTAAGATCAAAACACATACATGCTGGTGCCATGTGTGGACATTATCAGCAGAGATAATACGTGCAAAAATCTCACCATTGGTAAACCTCGGAACTCTTGCTGAGGAGCGAAAAATACCAAAAAATCCACATTGACAAAATGTAGCCTCCTTACTTATTGGACATCCACTGGTTACGTAAGCGAAAGCTTTGATGAATCTCAAGAGTTATAGACAAGAATGAAGAAGATGAACTGCTCTTGTTTTCTCTACTCTTTATTCATTAAATTTAGAAGACGTGTATTAGAATTTATCACAGGACATTTTTATAACTATGAATTCTTGTGGGCTTCTTTTTTTAGATCATAAAGTCTTTGTATTCATATTCTTTTTTTTTTGTAACAAAATTTTCCAATTTGTCAGATCTCACAGCAGTGATGGAGGAGGCAGGAGAGAAGGGGCAGGCAGGGTCAGAGAAGTCCAGTGCCAATCAGTTGAAGCGACAGGAATCCAAAGACGTCATCTCCGCCAAGCCCTCCAGTGTCCAGCGGTCCAGGGACAGAAACAGGGATCCCAATGAACCTCAGGTGTGTGTGTGTGTGACAAGAGGGAGGATAGGGACTACTTGTGTTCATGAATTATGTCCAGGGACAGAAACAAGGACCCCAATGAACCTCAGGTGTGTGTGTGTGTGTGTGTGTGTGTGACAAGAGATGGGGGATAGGGACTACTTGTGTTCATGATTAATTATGTCCAGGGACAGAAACAAGGACCCCAATGAACCTCAGGTGTGTGTGTGTGTGTGTGTGTGTGTGACGAGAGATGGGGGATAGGGACTACTTGTGTTCATGATTAATTATGTCCAGGGACAGAAACAGGGACCCCAATGAACCTCAGGTGTGTGTGTGTGTGTGTGTGTATGACAAGAGATGGGGGATAGGGACTACTTGTGTTCATGATTAATTATGTCCAGGGACAGAAACAAGGACCCCAATGAACCTCGTGTGTGTGTGTGTGTGTGTGACGAGAGATGGGGGATAGGGACTACTTGTGTTCATGATTAATTATATCCAGGGACAGAAACAAGGATCCCAATGAACCTCAGGTGTGCAATAAAAAATGAGGAATAGGGACTACTTTTGTTCATGATTATGTCCAGGAACAGAAAAAAAAATCCCTCCTCTCCCCCCCAAAAAAGAGTCTAGGGACATACCCCAATGAATCTCAGGTGTGTAAGAAGAAATGGGGGAATAGGGACTTCTTTTGTTCATGATTATGTCCTGGAACAGAAGTAAAGACCCCATTGAACCTCAGGTGTGTGTGACAAGAAAGAGGGACAGGTGCTGCTTTTGTTCGAGATGATTTTTTTTCCAGGAATAAAGCTTTAGCCATAGACTGCATGAACCTTTTTTTCTTTTTCTTTTTTTGTTTTGTTTTTGTTTATTTTGTTTTCTGTTCAGTTTCCTCCAGAATTACATTCATTTTCATGAGCTTTGGATTCCATCACAAAGTCTTTTCTGCCTGTTTTGAACATAAAATTCTTCTTTTATAAAAAAAAAAATTCAGTTTGTGTAAAGCAATGTTTCGCAAAAGAAACTGATTAAAATAATTGATGATCCATTTTTTAAATGTGAAATCGCCACCTGCATTCAGAGCATTACATCCTTGTTGATGGTCGGTTAGAAACTGTAGTGACAGGTCGAAGGATGCTTTTTTTAACTGGGTGGATTTATCACTTGTCTGTTGAAGCCATTGGTTTGAATCTTGGCAGCAGTACCTGGTGACTGTATCATTTGAGGGGTGGCTTTTTTATATAAAAAAAAAGTACAATCTTCTAAATCAACTTAAAATGCAGACATGCCAATGTCTTAACTCTCATTGTAAATGAACGCATGTAGAAGATCGAATTTGTTACATTGTAATTCATATCAGTGTGGATTACAGAAACACAAAGATACCTGGCATGCACTCTGTACCTGGAAAGTGATGGGCTCCACCAGGTTTCATTTGTCCAAGAGACATGGCCTGAAAAGTTCAGTGCCATGCTTCATGAATTTTCTTAAAGAGTTTAGGTAAGGAGTTTAAAAGATCACCTACCTAGAATAAAACAGAATGATAAATCATATGGGCGAATTCCCCTGTGCAGATGCCAGGGGCCTGTCAGTATAAAAAGCATCCCCACCTTCTGGAAATTATGTGCTAGGATTCCCTTTTTTCTATCCCACACTTTGTTTGTGCCTTGATCCTTTCCTTCCTGTCGCTTCCCTCTTGTCTATTTTCTGCCTTCTTGCTCCATTCCCCTGCCCTTTTTTTTATATCCAGAACGACTTAAAAGATAAGAATAATCTCCCATGCTGAAGTCAGATGTGCTAGGCCTGACTTGTCAGGCGCCTAACAGCAGCACAATGCATTTTTGTTCATATGACGGACAACAGTAGTTGCTGTCTGAGTGTTCTAAGAAGAAGAATGTTTTCCTCATGACAAGGAATCATTGGGTTGAGGTGTGTGTGTGTGGGGGGGGGGGGGGGGGGGGGGAAGAAAGCTTTTTCTTGTTTACTCCTGCATGCAATATTTGGTGCATCTCTTAATCATAACTCACTAAAATATTTGCTCATTTGAGATTGTGTGTCATTTTTCTTGTTGTAGTTATAATGTGTGTGTGTGTTGTGTGTGTGTGTTGTGTGAGCATGTGTGTGCGTGCATGCTTGCAGGTGTGTGTGTGTGTGTGTGTGTGTGTGTTGGTGAGTGTGGGTGATGTATTGTTTGTGTGAGCATGTATGTGTGTGAGTGTGTGTGTGTGTTGTGTGAGCTGGTGTTTGTGTGTGTGCATGAGTGCGTGCATGGGTGTGTGTGGGGGTATGTGTGTCTGTGTGTGTGTGTTGTCTGTCTGTGTCTGTGTCTCTGTGTGTGTTTAGTTTAGTTTTATTTAGTGTGTGTGTGGTGTGAGCGTGTGTGTTTGTGTTCATGGTTATCAGTGTCAAATGCTATTCATTTTCACCCTTTAAACTGTTCTAAAACACTTGCACCCTTAATCTCTGAAAAAAAAACAACCAACCAACAATGTCTCAAGCATAACATAAAAAATGTTTTTTTAGTCCGTCTACATTTGAATCGCATATTCATGTTCACCATTCAGGATTCGATGGAAATCGATGACCCTTTTTTTGTGGTATGAAGGTGTTTTAGCTGTTCAGATTTCTGTATTTATATTTCTTTCTTTGTTTCTTTCTGAGTTTCTTTTTCTCTTTTTTTGCATTTTTCACTTAAACTGATGGGAAGGGTTTTAAAAATGTGGTTGTTTGATTCTTTTTAATGCTGCCTCAGCTTCAGAGACGCTCCTGTCCTGCTGTTTTCGTAGCACTGACTCTGATCTCTCTGCCCTTGTCATACCTAAGCTTATCATGCCACATCCCCAGGGTCAGGAGTCCACAGGGAATTATCAAGGTTAGGCCGCTGTGGGCCACTGGCCAGAGGGGCCCTGCACTGCTGCTGGGTCAGTTCATCGCATAACATCTTGCGCACACGTTAAATCCTGTTCCGCTTTTTGTAAGAGTAGGCCATTGTGTGCTGGTGGGAACAGATAACAGAATTGACAAAACTGCATATACACAGGGACTGGATGTAAAAAAGCACACAATTGCTTATTCCATTATCCTCTGATATAAAAGAATAAAATAAAATAAAAATGAATTGATTAGCTGGGCCTGTTATGAGCCAACATACGCAGGACAATGCCCACTTAGCTGATAGCGATAGCTTAGTTGCAGGGGCAAACTGAGTGAGAAGCCCACCCAGGGTCCCTCCAACAGCCTTCTCCTGTGAACCTCCAACCTCAAAGGCTTTGACAGTAACTCACCACGGGCACAGAAGTGTATGGGGAAATCAAACTTGAGGTCACCATGAGACTAGAGCAACTGGGGCCACTGAATCAGAGACATTGAAAAAAAATTATATATGATGATCAGTGGTGATGAGGATGATGTAATTATGCTGCTACAGAAGTGCATATGCTTTGAGACTACTACTTGATGGGTTGTTTTCTATGCTTTCTATCATACTACATCCCGGTATCAGCTGAGCCCGAGAGATACAGACACCTGCAGTGTTGGTCAGGTATGTTGAGCAACACTCTCAAAACCACATCCGTAAAGTGGATGATGCTTGACCATGTTGTCCCAGTCTTTCCAGTGAGCCCAAAGTACACCCACTCTGAGTAGGAGCCAGCTGAAACACCAACCTGTAATTCTTATGAGATTTGAACACCCCCCCCCATCCTCCAACCTTCCCAGCCAGAAACCTGATGTGCTAACCACTGCGCCATGGTGGCTGGTGAAGGGATCTTTATTTGTTGTTAATGTTTCACTTTTTCCACGCGCTGCTTTGTAAGTTTGTTTCTTGGTTCTGTTTTTCTTCTCAGTTGACCTTTTCGTTGCCTCGCATCGTGTATATATGCTATTGTGAATACTTGATTTAAAAATGCACTTTTTGAGTTGTGACAAGTGTGGAAGACAAACATAGATAATCAAACTCTTGCGTGCATTCAGAATCTACCCTCCGTGTATGGATTCTATGCATTGTATATTGTCAAGAGGCTTTCTTTTTTTCAGTTTGTGCTTAACACACATCCATTATATTATTTAAAACTACTAATTTTCAGCACTCTGCAGCCATTCTCACCATCTGTCAGCTTCCTCGTCAAGTCAGTCACTTGACCACAGTCAGAATCAGGTTTTTAAAAAAAAAAAGATGAAATTGAAATAAATAGCAGCAAACCAGATCTATGAGTTCGTTTGATGCTGATCATGACGAAGTCAGATGCGCTGGGCCTGACTTGTCAGGCTGCTTAACGCAGTGCAATGCATTTTTGCTCATATGACAGACAACAATAGTTACTGTCTGAGATGTTGACAAAGCAGAAGTTTGATGATGATTTGGCTTTTGGAGGGGAGTGTTTCTGAACAAACCTGATCATCAATTAAAGAGCATACTTGGGTTTATTCTCAACTTCATTTTAGGTCCTCCAGGAGTTAGTACTTTTATGGTATAAAGCTGGTAAAGAAAAATTAAAAAAACATAACAGCTTACCGATTGAGATTTCCTTTTTGGGGGGGGTGTTTGTTTGTTTTGGGGTGGGGTTTTTTTGGAGGGGGGTTTCGTTCCTTTGCTAGAGTTCCAAGGTTCACCAATGGTGATTTTTTTTTCGTATGCGACCGTTCTTGCCTACTATTAAGGTAGCCACATTCCAAATTCCTGAATCGTGTCTAAACATGCCACCAGTGTGCATACAGGGTCTTTTTTTTGGTTTAAATCCGTTCTTACCAGCACAAATGACGTACTCATCTGAAAGGCAGGACAGGTTTTAACTATCGCACACAATCTTCAGTGGTGCCCCCATGGGACTAGGATAGGTAAAAAGGTGAAGGATGAAGATGTTCTGCATGCAGTCGCATACGGGCCTCGGTTTATAGTCTCGTCTGAAGGGCTTTAGGGAGAGTGGAGTGACTCGGCACTGATCCTCTCAAATGGATGACCTGGTGGTGGCTCAAACCTGGGCTCGATCCTGAGCTGTCAGACTGTGAGCACAACATTGAACCACTAGGCTATCCACCCATCACCTTCATGGGGTATGTTTGTTTTCACTCCTTGTCTAGCTAGGTGGAGAAAGTGAATGAGGGAGAAGATGGCTGGTGAGAATGGCTGCAACACTCTGCAGTGACGTTTAATCATTTGTCTTGTTGTTTTCATGGACTTCAGTAACCTTTCACCGCAATGTCTCTCAGCGATGCTAACACACACACACTTCCTACTTGTCATAATCCTCTATACATGATCTAGATCGTGACAAAAATTTAACTGGTTGTTGGCCTGTGCGCAAACCAAAGCTGCTACGCTTTGTTGTGTGATATCGATTCATGTATGATTGCACACCAAGGAACACCACGGCTCTCTCTCATAACGCATATGTGTAGTGATGAATACAATTATTCACTTTTTTTTATGCACAATTGTGTGTGTCTTCTTAGAAATGTATTTAACACACTAAAAAATACTTTCTTTTTTAAGGTTTGAAGTGTTTTATGATCTGATACTGATATACTGAAAGCAGAGGGAAAGTATTCACCAAAGAACATTGTGGGGGGTGTCTTTTTTCTTGTTTGTTTGTTTTTCTTCTATGGCTAGAGCTCTGCTATTTACCAATGGTGAGATTTCTGCGTATGCGATGGTCCCCCCCCTCCCCCCCCTATCATTTAGTTAGCTGCAATCCAATTTCATGAATGGTGTCTAACCACGACACCTTTAATCATGTAGGTTTTTTAAAAAAGTTTTGTCATCCGTTCATACCAGCATGAAATGGCCTACTCTTCCAAAAGATGGAATGGGTTTTCTGTTCATACCAGCATGAAATGGCCTACTCTTCCAAAAGGTGGAATGGGTTTTCCGTTCATACCAGCATGAAATGGCCTACTCTTCCAAAAGGCGGAATGGGTTTTTAACACCAGTAGGCCAGTGTGACAGGAAAATCATTCAGCTCGATTTTCCTGTCACACTGGGAAGAAAGGGCAAGCCCTATGATTTTGCTCCACAGTAAAGTGGTGCCAGAGAATCTATTCACCAGGGTGGCGTTGCTCTTGTAGCGACGCGCTCTCCCCGGGGAGAGCAGCCCGAATTTCACGTAGAGAAATCTCGTGACTTAAAGTGGTTTAAAAAAAAAAATTTTAATTAAAAAAGATAAACCAAAGGGTTTTTAAAGAATTATTTGTTTGTTTGTTGGCTTTTGTTGTTTTGCTGTAGCCATCAGAACTGTGCTACAGACTTGTTCCTCTGTGGATTATTTAGTCATGTATCTGTTGGGGTGTTTTTTTTGGTTTTTTCAGTTTTGTAAAAAATTTGTAATAATTTTTTTGTTCAGTCATGCATCCATTGAATAAGTTCACTACTGAGAAGTTTCAAAAGCATGAGGACTTGTCATTTATTTGTCAAAAAGTAACTGTATTATCAGTTTGGTGGTTTTGTTTAAGTTTTGTAAATTGTTCCTTGTCTTTTGGCAGATTCAGGAGGGGTGTTTTGTGTTGAATGTAATCAATGTGGTGTTTATGCACTGAAATATGATGGTTTGTTTTTTTGTTGTTGTTTTTTTCAATGAAATATGATGTTATATTTATGGCATCTTTAGTAGGTGGGCATTTGAATGCGATATAAACAAATCAGCAATATCTTTAAGAAAAAATCAGTATGATCCTTAGCCCATATGCCTTAACAATATTGCATTCTGTGTTCAGATTTAAAGAACAGTATTTTCCACAGCATGTACCACAGCAGGCATAATTTCTGTCTGTCCCTAAAGTCGGAATACGGCTTCCTAAATTGTTTGGTCACATAGACAAAAATCTTACCAATGGTGAATCGAGCTGTATCATGGAAGAACAAAAAGAAGAATTTGTCTAAATAGTCAGAAATTCTGTTAACAACTATTGCAAGGATTTGAATTTTTCTTTTTGAGTAGGTTTGGGGTTTTTTTGTTTGGGGGTGTTTGTTCCTTGGTGCTGTATTGCAGATGTTTGAGAAAGTGGCAATACAAGGTGAATTGAAAGAGATGGAGAAGTCCATTCATTCTACCCTTAAGGAAACATGACATTAAAAGGAAGAGAAGAAGTCTTGGCTAAATGTACCAATGGTGAGATTTTTTTTTTTTTTATATACCAATGTAGTCTTTGCATATGGGCCCATTTTCTCCTACTAAGGTAGCACATTCGACTTCAGGATGATTCTTATACAATCACCAGCATGAATGCATTTTTTATTATTATCTAGGTCAAATTTATTCTGTGGCTGCATGATGGCCAACCTTCTGAGAGGATCCCCGAACGTATTTTGGGCTGTCCCAGTCCTGATGCATGCCAATTAGGGCCTGTTTATGTCTCAGTCCCAAAGCTTGCAGCATGGAAGAGAGTCAGTTACTGATGTTAACTCAGGGAAATCCTTGGAACGTACCTAGTATGGCTTCCCCTAACCCAGGAATGCTAGCACAATGCTAACCATAGGTACAGTCCATCAAATCTAGTTAAAAAATCCTTTCTCATGGTGCTTATTAAAAGCAGCGGTAGATAGAACTGTACTAAAATCATCACATCAATTCGGAATGCTGCTCTAAATGTTAAGAGAAAAAACTTATTTTATATGCAAAAATGTCGCCATTGGTGAACCTTGGAAATCTAGCTGAGGAACAGGAAAAATAAATCATCACATCACTTTTTGCCATGCTGGACCCTCTTCAGTTTATAATAATAATAATAATAATGTATGGAACTTATATAGCGCTGAATCTTGTAAAGCAACAAATTAAAGCGCTCAGATAACTTTTTTTTATATCGAGGATAATGGAATAAGCACTCATGTGCTTTTTTACATCCAGTCCCCGTGTGTATGCGGTTTTGTAAATTTTGTCATCTGTTCACAGTTCCGTTTTTGTTGGTGGTGGTGGTTGTTGAGAGGGTTTTTTGGTGGTGGGGGGAAGGTGATGTTTGGAAAGATTTTCTGGTTTGTTTTGATGTATGTGTTGGGTGGAGGGGGTAATTTTGAGGTTTCTTTTTTTGTTAGTTTAAAGGTGTTTTTTTCCCTTTTCCTCTGTCTTTTTGTTTTTTTAGACACTCTTGACAAGAGTTCACAATCTGAAAGTTCCAGAGATGGTAACTCGCAGTATTTAGTCAGTTTCAAACAGGAATCCTGTCTGACACATGTTAGCGTGTCGAGATACACAATGACTGCAGATAGTGTAACATGGTCTGCTGACTATTGCAGCCCTCCCTGCGTAACAAGCTGGGCTCCAAGGCACTCAAGTTCCTGAAAAAGGGTCGGCCAGTGGATGATCAGATCGTGGTGGACATTCTCGTCGATGCTATCAAGTAAGTCGTGTGAAATGGAAAGATGAAATGTTTAAGTAAAATTAAAGGTGTCCCATAACCTATAGGGTCGTAGGGGAGCGAGGGGTCAGAGACCTCAGTTTCTCTGGGTGGGGGGAAGTTTATGCAGGGTGAATAACAGTCTGATGACTTTGACTGCTTTTTGCTTCAGATCAGTAGTGACAGATACTTTAGCCAAGGGATTAAGAATGTTTGACTTTAAACCCATGGATCCATGAAGTTGTGGGTTTGAATCTCAGCATTGTCTGGTGAATTAAGGGTGGGGATTTTTATGATCTTGCAGATCAACTTCAAGTACAGACCAGCCAGTGCCTTAATCCCCTTGATGTATTTGCACATGCAGAAGATCAAAAATGCCTGTTAAAGATCCTGTAATTCATGACAGCATTCGGTGAGTTATGGAAAAACATATATACCCAGCATACATCCCCGAAGTCGGAATGCGGCTACCTTCATGGTGGGCAAAAACAGTCGCATACGCAAAATCTTGCCATCAGTGAACCTCAGAGCTCTAGCCGAGGAACAATCCCCTCCCCCCCAAAAGAAAAGGAAAAGATCAGTAGTGAGAGAAGATAATAATAATAATGTATGGAATTTATATAGCGCTGAATCTTGTAAAGCAACAAATCAAAGCGCTTAGATGAATTTTTTTTTTTTTTTTTTTTTTTTTTTTTTAGAAGATGAATGGGAGTTTGAGTATGCTTTGGTGTTGAAGGGCACGGTCCGTGCTTTTATATTCAGAATGTCTTTTTGGTGGGAGGGGAGAAAGGTGATGATGCAGAAATTCAGCCCCTAGAGTCAGTGGCTGGTAATTTGTGAATTTTTAAATTTTTTTTATGTGCTTAGAGCTGGTGGGGTGGTTGCTGATGTTGAAAGTCTACACAGAAAAGCGCTTGTGTGCCATTAGTTTTTGGTCTTATTTCTGCTTTTGTTTGGTTGTTTGGTTTGGTTTTGGGTTTTGATTTGGTTTTGTTTATTTGTTTTTTAGCTAGGAAGGTGCTGTGCATTTTTTTTTATGAGCTTGTCTATATATTCATGCAGTATGTGTCACGTGTGGGTTGGTTTTTTTATTTTTCATATCACTATCTTGTATGGATTGATATGTATTGATTTTTTGTTATCATCATTAGAAACTACCATAGATTTCCTTTTTTTGTTTTTGTTGTTGGTTTTTTTTTTGTTCCTTGGCTAGCTAGAGCTCCAAGGTTCACCAAAGGTGAGATTTTTGCATATGCAACCTTCCTCCCCCCCTCCTTTAGGTAGTTGCATTCCGAATTTGAGATGGTGTCTAAACACGACACCTGTGTGCTTGCGGTTTTGTTTGTGGTTTTGTTTTTTTAATAGATTTTGTCATCCATGCCTACCAGCACACAAGGGCCTACTCTTCTGAAAGGCAAAATGGGTTTTTAATGTGTACGCAAGATGTTCTGTAATAAGTGTAATAAGATGTTCATAAGCACTTATTCCATTATCCTCAATATAAAAGATTAAACTAAACTAAACTAAACTGCATGCATTTGATTTGCACATGGAGCCTCAACTTAGGTTCACATCCAAAGGACTTTTACATTCATTTCGGTTTTCTTGTCAAACCCGGAAGAAAGGGCAAAGTCTGAGAATCAAACCCAGAACCTCACAGTTTACTTGTTAGGCAGGTGAACGGCTCGATCATCCTGCCACCATCCTTCTTCAGTATCTTTATGTTTTGACGTACATGTATTCACCAGTAGAAACTACAACAGAATTTCCTTTATCTATGAACGCTGGTTCATTGTTGTTGCTTTTTCCCCCACCCAACTCCTCAGGCGTGTTCCTGAAGGCACGGGCTGGGTGATCGACGGCTACCCCCAGAACTACAACCAGGCCAAGATTCTGGAGAAGGCGCTGAGTGGCTACGATGCCAACGCCAAGGAGAACGTCAAGCAGGCCATGAAGTCCAAGTCCCGTAAATCCAGCCTGGTCCCCGACCCCCGCCCCACTCCCCCACCCTCCGAGCCCACCAGCGGTATCGACGTTGTCGTCTTGTTCGACATCGACGACGAGGTCTGCGTCAAGAGAGCCAGCGAGCTACCCAGTAAGTTCGTGGAGTGTGGTGTGTAGTCAAGTATATGTGTGTTTGGGGGTGGGCGGGGATAGTTTTTCTGTCTTCCGAAAAGTAGGAATGGACTGATTTATGGTAAATGATTTCTTTAATTTTTTCTTTTCTTTTAAAATTTGTTCATGAGAAAAGGCTGTACTTGGCAATTTAAGGTCCTGTGTGGTCTGGTATATACATGTACCAAAAAATGGGCATGAACACGGGGTTCTACTCAAATCAGAAGAATGAAAAGTTAGCAAAAGAGGAACACATTTTTCCACTAAAATTTTTTATGAGGGGGGCCTGAGTTGTCAAGCGCTTAACAGCAGCGCAACGCATTTTCGCTCCTATGACAGGCAACATTGAACCTGGGCTGCCTGTATTGCAGATGATCTTAGAGAAAGGGGCATAAATAAGGAGGAAGCTCAAAACAAAGAGAGAGATGGAGAGAAAGCTCATCCATGTCAAACCTCCCCTGGGAGAAACATGACAAAAAAGGAAGAAGAAGAAGATGACAGGCAACATTGGTTGCTGTCTGAGCGTTCGATGAAGAAGAAATAAAAAAAAATAAAATAAAATAAAGCATCCATGTTCGGAAGGAAGGAAGGTGGCAGGATGGTTAAGACGTTCGCCTGCTAACAAGTAAACCGTGAGGTTCTGGGTTCGATTTCCAGCCTCGCCCTTTCTTCCCAGTTTGACAAAAAATCAAACTGAATGTCAAAGTCTTTTGGATGAGACTATAAACTGAGGCCCTGTGTGCGAACGCATGCAGAACATCTTGCGCACACGTTAAATCCTGTTCCGCTTTTCGAAAGAGTAGGCCATTGTGTGCCGGTGGGAACAGATGACAAAATTTTAACAAAACCGCATGCACACACATTAAAAAAAAATATATATATATATATATATATATCTCATCTGAGCGCTTTGGATTTGTTGCTTTACAAGATTCAGCGCTATATAAACTCCATACATTATTATTATTATTATTATTATTAAGACCGATAAGATGCAGAAGCAATGTAAGTGCATACCCCTCCCCCCCTGCCTGCAGCTGTGATGCCTGAGAGGTCAGTGACTGTGAATAAAATAAAGCACCCATGATTTAGGGGACGGGATAGCTCAGTGGTCGGAGCACTCACTTTCCCCCAGCCAAGTTAAGCAGCGTCGAGCGTGGTTACCAGTTGGATGGGTGACCGTTTGCGAGCCTTGGCTTCAGTACAGTTCCCCCAGTTCACCCAGCTGTAAATGGGTACCTGCCCTCTTTAGGGTCAGGGAAGGTAAAGCAGCGAGGGAGAGGAGATGGGCGCCGCCCTCAATATGCTGGCCCTAGAGAAGTGAGGTCTCTGACGCCTCGCTCCCCTACGACCTTATAGGCTATGGGACTCCTTTACCCATGATTTTCAAGACCGATAAGATGCAGAAGCAATGTAAGTGCATACCCCCTGCAGCTGTGATGCCTGAGAGGTCGGTGACTGTGGCGGCTTTCAGAAGGGGCGGGGGGGGATCAGGAGGAGACCTGCACCGAGGAGTCCACCCTGGCCACAGAGGGCAGCGCCTCGGCTGGCAGGCAGGAGAAGGCCGGGTCTGTCAGCGATCCCTCCGGGGACCAGGACCAGCTCCAGCAGAAGTAAGGCGTTACGGTCGGGAAGGACAAGAAGCCTGTGTTGTGTGTGTGTGTGTGTTTGTGGGATTTTGTGTGGTGTGTGTTGGGGGTGGTGGGAGGTGGAGGGGGATGGGTGGGGGTGTGTGAGTGTGGTGGTGGAGGGGGGGGTGGGGGGTGTGACTGTGTGTGTGTGTGGGTGAGAATGTGTGTTTGTGACTGTGTGGGGTGGGGGTGGGGGGGTTGCGTATGTGTGTGTGGGGGGGGGGGGGGGGTGGTTGGTTTTTTTTTTTGGGGTGTGTATGGGGTGGGGGGGGGGGGTGGGGGGTATTTTGTAAAATGTATGGGGTGGGGGTTTGTGGTATAACTGGGGGGGGTTTGGATGGGTGGGGTGGTTTTGGGGGTGGAGGGGGGGGGTGTGATTGGTTTAGAGTGTGTGTTTGTGACTGTTTTGAGGGGGGGGGGGTGGGGGGGTCCCTATGGGTGGGGTTTTTGGGGGGTTTTTTTTTAAAGGGTGTGTAAAAGGGGGGGTGGGGGGAAGAAATGTTGGTGAATGTAGGGTGTGAGTGGTGTATAACGGGTGTTTTGGGTGGGGGGGGGGTTTGGGGGGGGTTTTATGTGTGTTTGGGGGGAGGGGGGAAAACAGTGATGTCCTCTCTCCCCTCCTCCCCCCCAAACCCCTTTTTTTTTTGTGTCCCCTCAAACCCCTCTTTCTAACCCCTTTTCCTCCCCCCCCCCCTCCCCCCCCCCCCCCCTTCCCCTTCCCCCCCTCCCCCCCCTCCCCCCCCCTTTCTTCCCCCCCCCCACCCTCTCTTTTCTTTTTCACCCCCCTCTCTTCCCCCCCCCCCCCCCTCTCTCTCCCCTCCTTCCCCCCCCCCTCTCTCCCCTTCTCTTTTTCCCCCCTCTCTCTTTTTCCCCCCCCCCCTCCCCTCCCCCCTTTTTTCCCTCTCTCCCCTCTCTCTTTTTTTTTTCCCCCCCTGCCCCTCCCCCCCCATTCCCCCCCCTTTTTCCCCCCCCCCTCTTTTTCCCCCCCACCCCCCCCCCCCCACACTCACACTAATCTTCCCCTGATTTCCCCCCCCTCCTAAAAGGCTGCTCTCCTTCCAAGACTCCGGGCCCCAAGATGGAAAAGGGGTTTTCACCCCGCTTCGGAAAACCCCTGAAGAAGGTGGTTTGGCCCGAAAACCCCCCAAAAGCGCCCTCTTTCGGGTGAGAAATCATGGGGAAATTTTGCCCGCCAAGGAAAACCATTTTTTTGGGGTTTTGGTTGTTGTTTTTAAAAAGATATTTTTTCGACGGACGCTATCGCCGAGGGTTAAGTACTGATTGATTGATTAAAGGGAAAAACAACAACAACAAAAAATACTATTTGATTTCAATCCCGTAGATCTAAATCTGTGAAGTCATGGGTTCAGATCTTGGTGGCGTCTGGTGAATTCTTCTTCTTTGTCGTCGTCAAATGCATCTGGTGAATTCTTCATCGCAAAAAAAAAACCCAAACAAAACCCCAAACCAAAATGAAAGGTATTGTTTGATTTTAATCCCATGGATCTGTGAAGTCATGGGTTCAAATCTTCATGTTGTTTGGTGAATTTGTCTTCTTCTTCTTCTTTGTTGAATGCTCGGATAGCAACTCTTGTTGTCTGTCACATAAGCAAAAATGCCTTGCACTGCCAGTTAAGTGCCTGACAAGGCAGGCCAAGCAAATCTGACTTTGATGTGGGAGATAATTGTTATCTTTTAAGTCTTTCTGAAGAAAAGACAGGAGACTGGACCAAGAAGGCAGAAAATAGACAAGGAGGTGACAGTAAGAAAAGGAAACAAGGCAGAAACAAAGAGAAGGATAGAAAAGAGGAAATTTCTAGCGCAGAATTTCCAGAAGGTGGGGATGCTGTTTATACTGACAGGCCTCTGGCACCCCCCACAGGGTTTTTTGTGGTTTTTTTAATAATCGTAACTTTCCCTCTGAAATGTGGTTGCAGCAAAATCAGTTTTTGTCATAGTTGGAATTGCGTTGAAAAACATAATTATTGTTTCATATGAACACATAACCTTCTAGCTGCCAAAGTACTATTTGCTTTGATGTTTTCTGTGTTAGAGCACATACAAGCTATTTGCTTGTTGTTCTTAAACTATTGATTTTGGATGTCATGTCTCATTTCTTTCTTTCTGTCTGTCTTTCTTTCTTTCTTTTGTTCTTTCTTTCTTTCTTTCATTCTTTCATTCTTTCTTTCTTTCTTTCTTTCTAAATAAGCA
Source organism: Rapana venosa (assembly GCA_028751875.1). NCBI lineage: Eukaryota > Metazoa > Mollusca > Gastropoda > Neogastropoda > Muricidae > Rapana > Rapana venosa. The sequence continues at coordinate 7,900,591 of CM054150.1, read as the reverse complement.
TTATTTAAAGCAAATTGGGGGAGGAACCGTGGTCGAGTGGTTTAGGCGGTCAACTCGTGATCCAGAGGTCACGGGTTCGATCCCCGCTCGGCTCGGTGTTGTGTCCTTGGGAAAGACACTTTACTCCTATTTTCCTCACTCCACCCAGGTGTACAAGTGGGTACCAGCTCTGCTGGGGAAGTATCTGGCGACAGACTAGCGTCCTGTCACAGGGGTGGTGAAAAACCATCAGTTCACTTAACCCTACAGAAACCGGGATAAGCTCCGGCTCTATGGGCCTTCTGGCTTGAAAGAACATACTTTTACTTTAAAGCAAATTGGTGAGCTACACTGTCTGTCTGTGTGTGGTTCAGATCCTTGGAAAGGACTTGGAGAGCTCCTTGCCTCTGGAGCAGACAGAGGTGGCTGCTGACAAAGCTGAGGAGACTCCCGAGGCTGTGAGTAGACACTGTGTTGTGCTGTTGCCTGGCTGTGCTGTCAGATCATTTTGCTGTTTTGTTCGTTCGTTTGGGTGTTTTTTTTGGGGGGGATTGTTCCACTCTCCCCAAAGTCCTTCGGATGAGACTATAAACCGAGGCCCCGTGTGCGAACGCACGCAGAACATCTTGCGCACACGTTAAATCCTGTTCCGCTTTTTGTAAGAGTAGGCCATTGCGTGCCGGTGGGAACAGATGACAGAATTTACAAAACCACATACACACAGGGACTAAAGTGCTTATTCCATTATCCTAGATATAAAACAATAATAAATAAATTTTTTAAAATAGAGTTCTGAGGTCTCAACAGTGAGATTTTTGCATATCCAACCATTCCCCCCCAACACACACACACACACACACCATTTAGGTAGCTGCATTCCAACTTCGGGGATGATGTCTAAACACGACACAGGTGTGCGTGCGTTTTGTTTTGATTTCTAAATTTTGTCATCTGCTCCTACTGGTATGAATTAGCTTACTCTTTCGAAAGGCGGAACAGGTTTTGAACATGTGTGCAAGATTTTCTACGTGCTATTTGCACTCATGGCCTCGGTTTATAGTCTCATCTGAAGGACTTTGACATTTACTTTGATTTTCTTATCTAACTGGGAAGAAAGGGCAAGGCTGGGAATCAAACCCAGAACCTCATGTCGACTTGTTAGGCAGGTGAATGTCTTGCCCATCTTGCCCTTTTCCTTCCTATGCTGCTGTGGTTTGACACTAGTGTCTTTCCCTAAGACAGGGGATGGAGGGCACTGTTTGTTCATGTCAAGACATTTTTCCTTCACTTTGATAATTATACAAAATGGCAATGTTAACTTTGATGTTCTGTTACATTTGTGGACACATCATATCATATTTTAAGCAGAGCTCGCCATTTTGTTTGCTCAAACTGTTTTATTCAATTTTTTGTTGTTGTCAGTTTTATACAATTTAGAGAGATGCGACAGCTAACACTGAATTCATTGATGCCAGTAGTTTGAGACAGGTAGGTGAGAGGGAGGGAAAGAGAGAGATATATACATAGACAGCCAGACGGTTATACACTTTGGCTGGGTGAGGGGGGTTTCAGCTGTTGAAGGCAGGGACAGATACGAGATGAAACAGGATAGGGAGTTGTCAAAACAAAGAGTGACGGTGATGTGTGCATATGTGTGTGTGTGCATGTGAATGTTGTGTGTGTGTGTCTGTGTGTGTGCATGCGCGCATGTGTGTGTGTGTGAGTATGTGTTTATTTTTTTATTATTTAAAAAATTTTTTAATTCTTTTATATCGAGGATAATGGAATAAGCACTTATGTGTGTGTGTTTGCGTATGTGTGTGCACATGTGTGTATCTGTACCTGTGTCTGTGTTTGTGGTATGTCTGTGTGTGTGCGCACGCACACATGTGTACGACAGGCTCCTGCAGAGGGGGGTGCGGAGCCAGCCAAGGATGCTTCAGCCACAGCTGTGGACGCCAAGGTCTCTGCAGCAGGCTCCCGGTCAGGCAGTCGACTGGGTGAGGACTGCTGTCAGGAGTGTGGAGAACTGATGGTGCAACCTTCCCCCGGGGATACCTGGGGGGGGGGGGGGGGGGGGCCTGTCAGTACAAATAGCACCTCCACCTTCTGGAAATTCTGTGCTAGGAATTCCCTCTTTACTATGCCTCTCTCTCTATCTCTCTGTGTTTCTGCCTTATCTGGACCGTAAAGAGTTTCGTGTATGGCTGTACATTATGAAGGATCGATGCCGTGGTTTCTGTGTCATGTAAATTGCGTCGCGCTACGACGCTTCATTGCTGTGTGAGCTTATCAACTTAACGGCAATAAAATGTTGTGACGTTACCATGTTCCTTTTCTTCCCGTCACCTCCTTCTGGTGTGTTTTTTTGCCTTGTTTGTACTTTCTCCTGCCTTCATTTCCAGAAAAGACTTAAAAGATAACAATTCTCTCTTATGCTAAAGTGAGATGAGCTGGACCTGACTTGTCACTCACTTAACAGCAGCATGACGCATTTTTGATCATAAAACAGACAACAGTAGTTGCTGTCTGAGCATTCAATGAAGAAGAAGAAGAAGAAGAAGAAGAAGTAGTAGCAGTAGTAGTAGTAGTGGTGGTGGTGGTAGTAGTAGTAGTAGTAGTAGTAGTAGTAGTAGTAGTAGTAGTAGTAGTAGTAGTAGTAGTAGTAGTAGTAGTAGTAGTAGTAGTAGTAGTAGTAGAAGAAGAAGAAGAAGCAGCCGGTGGCGGCAGCGGTGGTGGTGGTTAGTAGTTAGTAGTAGTATGCATTTTTTATCATAAAACAGACAACAGTAGTTGCTGTCTGAGCGTTCAATGAAGAAGAAGAAGTAGTGTTAGTAGTTAGAAGTAGTAGTAGAAGTAGTAGTTAGTAGTAGAAGTAAGTAGTAGTAGTAGTTAGTAGCAGAAGTAGTAGTAGTTAGTAGTAGTAGGTAGTAGTAGTAGTAGTAGCAGTAGTAGTAGTAGTAGTAGTAGTAGTAGTAGTAAACCTAAGAGCTGTAGCTAAGACTTACTTGACTTATGCCTCTTGGTTCCTTGGGGAACATAGGCCTGCAACAACACCCCTCCAACAAACTCGGGTTTGGGGAGATCCTCTTCAGCTAAGAGCAACAACAACAACAACAAAATGAAGATGGGTTGTTGTTTGTCCTTCTCTCTCAGGGTCTGCCAAGCGGCCGGCCTCTCGCTCCTCCTCCAAAGACGGCAGAAAGGACTCGGCGCGCGACAAGAGTGGATCACCCAAACGTGTTGGGAGCGGCAAGAAGTCAGACAGCAAGAGAAGCAGTCGAGGTAATTCAGCATTCAGCGTGTGTGCGCATCCACGCACACATGCATGCGCACACACGCATACAAACACACACATGAATGCACACACACGCATACAAACACACACGGTCACACACATACTCACATACACAAGCACAAGCATACACGCACACATGTGCGCGCAAGCACACACGCACACACACACACACACAAATGCAAGAAAGGAAGGTGGCAGGATGGTTAAGACGTTCGCTGCCAACAAGTAAACTGTGAGGTTCTGGGTTCGATTCCCAGCCTCGCCCTTTCTTCCCAGTTTGACAAAAAATTCGAACTGAGTGTCAAAGTCCTTCAAATGAGACTATAAACCGAAGCCCCGTGTTCGAACGCATGCAGAACATCTTGTGCACATGTTAAATCCTGTTCCACTTTTCGGAAGAGTAGGCCATTGTGTGCCGGTGGGAACAGATGACAAAATTTACAAAACTGCATACACATGGGAACTGGATGTAAAAAAGCACATGAGTGCTTATTCCATTATCCTTGATATAAAAGAATAAATAAATAAATAAATAATTTTAAAAAACATAAGTGCAAATGCACACACACAAGCATACCCACACTCTTGCATGCATACATTCTCAAAGGCATTACATAAATGGATGCATGAGCATATAACACATGTGCATGCACATGCACACACACACACATACACTCTCTCTCATACTTTCTCCCTCTCTCACCTCCTCTCTCTCTCCCCTCCCTTTCCTCTCTCTCTCTCTCCCCCTCCCTTTCCTCTCTCTCTCCCTCCCTCCCTCTCTCTCTCTCTCCCCTCCCTCTCCCCCCTCTCTCTCTGTGCCCATGTCTCTCTCTGCCCATCTGTTCTCCTTTCCCCCTCTCTCCATCCATCTCCCTCCCTCCCTCTCTCTCTCTCTCTCCCCTCCCTCTCCCCCCCCCTCCCTCTCCCCCCCCCTCTCTCTCTCTCTGTGCCCATCTGTTCTCCTTTCCCCCTCTCTCCATCCATCTCCCTCCCTCCCTCTCTCCTTCTCTCTCTCCTCCCCTCTCCCCCCCCCCTCTCTCTCTGTGCCCATCTGTTCTCCTTTCCCCCTCTCTCCATCCATCTCCCTCCCTCCCTCTCTCTCTCTCTCTCCCCTCCCCTCCCCCCCCCCCCCCCCCCCTTCTCTCTGTGCCCATCTGTTCTCCTTTCCCCCTCTCTCCATCCATCTCCCTCCCTCCCTCCCTTCTCTCTCCCTCTCCCCCCTCCCTCTCCCCCCTCCTCTCCCCCCTCCTCTCTCTCTCTCTGTGTCCATCTCTCTCTCTGCCCATCTGTTCTCCCCTCCCCCTCTCTCCTCCATCCATCTCCCTCCCTCCCTCCCTCCCTGTCTCTCTCCTCCCTCTCCCCCCTCTCTCTCTGTGCCCATGTCTCTCTCTCTACCCATCTTCTCTCCCCTCCCCCTCTCTCCCCCTCCCTTCCCACCCCCCCCCCCCCCCCCCCCCCCCTCTCTCCACCCCCCCCCCCCCCTTCCTTCTCTGTCACTCATGACCAAACAAACGACAATAATTTCCCGATGTAACAAATCCACACACACACATCCCAAAATCTGCAGCGTCCTCCCCGAAGTCGCAGCGGGGCGGTGGCAAGAAGCCGTCGAAGCAGGAGACGGGGACGCCGGAACCGGAAGCGGAACCGGAAGAACCGGCAGGGCCCAGAACTCCGCAGCCCGGGGACGAGGAGTGGGAGTTTGTGGACCGGGATCTGGACCAGGTCAGTCAAGTCGGTCAGTCGGTCGGTCAGTCGGTCGGTCAGCCAGTCAGTCAGTCATTCATTCATTCAGCCAGTCAGTCAGCCAGTCAGTCACCAGATTCCCCCCTCCCTCCACCCCCCCCCCCCCCCTCCACCATCCCTCTTCCCCCCTTCCCTCCCGTCCCCCCCTCTCCCCTTGTTCCTTGACTAGAGGTTTGAGGTTGAGCAATGGTGAGATTTTTTGTCTATGCAGCCGTTTTGGCCCATCTTGAAGGTAGCCGCATTCTGATTTCGGGGGATGTGTCGCCAGATGGGGTAGGAAGAGTAGAGGTGGAGAAGAGATAGATAGGGAGAAAGTTGGCTGGATGATGGGTGATTTATGGGTGTAGTTCGGTTTAACTGCATTGAGACATTTTAAAGTTGGTTGAATTTAACCCATAGCACCCTGAGGTCACCCAGTACATTCTCACACAATTCAGGACTGTCAAGGGAAGTAATTTTAACAACTTTCAATAGTCACTACACAAAAAAAAGATTAAATATATTTATGCTACCTTTTACTGCAAGAAATGTTATTTCCTGCATTCTGCATTAAATAAAGTACACACTGGGCCAGGCAATTTTTGCATTTATGCAGTTGTTTACAAACAAACAAAAATTAATCACGATACCTCATCACTTTTTGCTATGGGTATGGCAATCACGATATCTTCTACTAAACTTGTAAACAACAGCTTGTAGGCCACTCTGCCCCATCTGCTTTATCAGTCTTAACAATATTCCAATGGAAAAAGCCTTTAAATATGCCCCATAGATGTCCAAATCCTCTCTCAGCACACATCCCAACCATTGCCCATAACAAAATTTATTTAGCAAACTTAAAAAATTCATAATTTTCTTAAAACCTCACTGATTTGGCCACAGTAAAGTACAAACAACATGGCAGCTTCTTGTTCACGCAAAGCAGCAACTCTCATGAGAATCTTGTTTATGTAAAAAACAATGGCAGTGCCCATAGTAAGCACATATTTGAGGGCGTTTTGGGGCGTTTGCAGGAAAACTGGGTCTATTTTTACCAGGGCGTTTGTGGGCAGTTGCAGTGGTGATGGGTTAAGAGGGGGCAGGGAGAAGATTTGGGGTTGTCTTTTGTTGTTGTTGTTTTTTGTTGTTTTTTTGTGTGAGTTATGCAGTTTTTTGTTTAACTCATTGAGGTTGTGCCGAAGCTTAAGCTTAAGCTTCGGCACTCCTCTCCTTCACTGTGACGTGCCGAAGCTTAAGAATCGGCAGACTTACGAATTTTAAAAAAACACAAAGTGATGGTTAACTCAAGGGAAAGTACTCTTGCCTGTAGGGCAATCATTTTTCTAAACACAGTTGCTTTCCTTGACCACAAGCTTGCCTAGTTTTTGTCTGTTGGCCAATTTTGTTTGACATGTCAACAAGTGATATCTTTGGGATTTCAGGCACTCCAGTATAATCTGTTGTACAAAAAGTGACATCATATGGATTCAGCCAGCTTCAGGGAACTTTACTTTGGTGAAAAATCATCACATTGCTTCAAGGGGACTAGTTGATGAATAGTTCAAGCCATTTAAAGCACCAGCCCTAATTTTCAAAACTTTTTATTTTTCAGCATTCAGTGACATACTTTGAAAATTTGTAAAAATTAAATGCAGTCATCTATTTAAAAACTGTGAAACAATCTCAAAAGAAGACATTATAAACTTTTCAATGATGTATAATGTGTATGTCATTATTATGTTGGGTAAGTGTGCTGAATTTTTCAAATATAGCCCAAATCATGCGTCACCACAAAATGGCGGGATCCATTTCACTGCGACTCCAATGAGTTAAAGAAAAAGGGGGGGGGTTGCGGACTAAGCATGAGCTCTTTGGGGTTTTTTAAGTTGGGGGGGGGGGGGGGGGGGGGGATTTCAGGTTGTCTTTTTTTGTAAAAGAGGGGGGTGAGGGATTAAGCATAAGCTTTGGGTGGGGGGGGGGGGGGGGGGTTAGCATGAATTTTGGGGTTGTCCTTTTTTCTTTAAAAAAAAAAGGGGGGGGGGGGTATTAAGCTGAATAAACAAGCATAGACTTATGAACACACTCAGAAGCATTTGTTGAGAGAGAAAAAATCATCTATAGGGTAGGCATTTAAATTGAATAATTGATAGAGAGTGCTTTTTTTTGTCTTCTTGACATGTCATTATAAACAAATATTATAAACATGATTGGAGTGAAAAAATTTTCAAAGTATTCCATGAAAAGGAAAAAGAAAAATACAAAGTTTGATGATATTCAGAACCATAGAATCTCAGACAAAGGTATGTAATTTGATGAGTATTCAGTGTTTTTTCTAGTGGCTTTTTTTTTCTAAAAATTGCCATCATGATTGACAGCTAATGAGTTAATTCTGTCAAAAGACAGTTCAGTTCAACCTAAAGAAACATACTGTGGATTTTGTGTTTTCTCATTTTCTTGGTTAGAGCTTCAAGAGTCACCAATGGTGAGATTTTTTACTTATGCAGCCTTTCGCTCATAAGTTAGCTGCATTCCAACTTTGGAGATACCGTGGACAATATTTCAGGCTTGGCCCAGGCCAAAAGCTGTGTCAGGTATTGATTCCGGCTTATTGCCAAGACCTACACTAAAATGTTGTTATGTTGTAAAATGTTGTGTTGAGATTGCCTTCAGCCATGACAAGCTCTTAACATAACAACCTACACTCTCCTTTAAAGGAGAAAAAAAATCCTCTGAAGTCGGAGTATGGCTGCCTATATGGCGAGGTACTTAAAAGCAGTCCTACACACAAACTTCTTATTCAGTACTGTGCAATTTCAACCTCACAGTGATTCCTAGGTGGGATGAGTAGTGAGTCAGAATGCTCATTCTGGGTGACCCCCGGAGTGTTAAGTTGGGGAACACACAACATTAACAACAACACAACATGTTTCAGGCGTTAGCAGACATACTGTCCCACCAGTGGGAGGGGGTGGAGAGCACCTATGTGGCCAACTGCAAACATGTCTTCAGACAGATCAGACAGGAGCGGGAAAATATCTATCGATATTTCTTCCAGATCAGGTCAGTTGGTACAGCTTGCACTGTGTGTGTGTGTGTGTGTGTGTGTGTGTGTGTGTGTGTGTGTGTGTGTGTGTGTGTGTGTGTATGTGTGTGTGTGTGTGTGTGTGTGTGGAGGGGGTGCTTGTGCGTGTGTTGTGTTTTTGCTTGTGTGTGTGGGTGGGTGGGTATTTTTGCTTGTGTGTGTGTGTGCTTTATTTTTTTATTTTCTTTTATTCATTTTGTTCTTTTATTTTGAGGATAATGAAAGGAGCATACATGGGCCTTGTAACATCCAGTCCCTGTGTGTATGCAGTTTTGTAAATTTTGTCATCCATTATCACCGGTACACAATGGCCTACTGTTCCTACTCGTGTGTGTATATGTGTGTATGTGTGTGAGTGTTTGTGCGTGATTGCATGCGTGCGGATGGGTACTTTACACAAGGATCACTAAAGGATGATAATAATCAATAAAAGATGGTAATTACGGTGCAGTGATAAGTTGTTGAAAAGTCATGTAACAAGGCTTCCCTGTGGGGATGCCAGGGATCTGTTGATATACAGAGCATCCCCACCTTCTGGAGATTCTGTGCTAGGAAGTGCCAGCATGGAACCAGTTGAATAAAGACATCAGGTAGAGGAGCAAAAACACCAAAAAAACTCCAAACCCCCCCCCACTAAAAATGCTTCTGATGTTGGAATTGAACCCACTTCACCCAGGTGTCAACCCAGTACACTAACTACTGTACCAACAAAAAAAGCTTTTTTAAACAAAACACAAAAAAAGACATGCATAGAACAAAGACAAAGCTAAAAACCAAAACAAACCAAAAAAAAAAGAAAAAAGACCTACTGCACAAAGGCATCTGGTCCCAGGAATTACATTTTATTCTCATTTTCCTTTTCTTTCTTTTCTCTGCTAGAGCACCGAAGTTTACCAATGCGGCTGTTTTTACCCACCACTAAGGTAGCCACATTCCTGCTTCAGGGGAGTACAGAGTGATGCTTCCGATGTTGGCACTGAACCCACTTCGCCCAGGTGTCAAACCCAGTACACTAACGCCCAGCGATGTTCCTGTTCAATAATAATAATAATAATAATGTATGGAATTTATATAGAGCTGAATCTTGTAAAAAAAACAAACAAATCGAAGCGCTTGCACTCAAATAATAATAATAATAATGTATGGAATTTATATAGCGCTGAATCTTGTCAAGCAACAAATCAAAGCGCTTTATAAAAATGTTAATTTATGCGTGTGTATGTGGTTTTTAAAAATGTCATCTGTTCCCACCGGCACACAATGGCCTACTATGCGGTTTTTCAAATTTTTTCATCTGTTCCCACCGGCACACAATGGCCTACTCTTTCAAACAGCGGAACAGGATTGAACGTGCGCACAAGATGATCCGCATGCGTTCTGCACACGGGGCCTCCTCGGTTTATAGTCTCATCCGAAGGATCTTGGTAAAAAAACACACACAAATCGAAGTGCTTGCACTCAAATCGTGTCCACTGCCTTCCCCTTCCCCAGGAAAGACTTCCTGTCCTACCTGCGGAGGCCGGACACGAAGCAGAGCCTGGTGGAGCAGTGGCAGAGGGACTACAACACAGTGCCCAACCACCTGCGCGAGGACCAGCACACCCGGGCTCAGCTGCACCAGAAGGTCGACGATCTGCGGGAACAGCTGTGGAACACCTGCGACGAGCGCAAGGACCAGGCGGAGCGCGAGAGGGGGACCATGATGACGGACGGCTGGCTGGACGACCGGCTGGGCATCCTGACCAACCACTACATCACCATCATGCAGGTGAGCTGAGCGTGGGTTAGCTGCAATGTTGCCGTGCTTATGCCGTCAGCGCCTGGGCTTTATCACAGTTCTTGATTAAACCATTGACAGCTGGGGGCAACAACAGCAAAGTGAGAGGCTGTATGATCAGTGGCTTTCTTTCCCTTTCTTTCACTTTACAGCTTAAGTCTTTAGTGATTGACTATGACTCTCTGACTAGGAGGCTTGACTCGCACAGTCCTTATGTGCTGCAGCCCTGGGGGCTGGTTGGCCTTTGGAGGACATCTCCAACGCTGACTGTCCTTATGCCCACTTGGACGAGAGAGTGGGGATGTACTGTGGGCAAGGCATCTCCACTATAGTCAAATTTCTGCCCACTTTCCAAAACAGCAGCTGCCTCCTCTGCTGTTTTGGAGGTCATCGCCGGACACGAAGGACAAACAAACATGCAGTGCCATGCCCTTTTTAGAAAGTTGGGATATCGTGCGTGCCTGAGAATATTCTTTATGGAAGTTTTTTTCTTTCAGTCAGATTTTTTGACTTGAGTGAGTGACTGACTGACTGACTGATTGATTGGTTGGTGGTTGGTTGATTGATTAGTTTATTGATTGATTGGTAGTTTGATTGACGAGCTGTTCTGAAGTAGGAATGTATCGGCAGAGGCCAGCAGGCAGACCTCCTGCAGAAGGTACAAACTCAGGAGAAGACCAGGCACTATGCATTCCACCCAATATAAGGGAATGCAGAAGAAGAAGGCAAAGAAGAAGAAGAAGGCAAAGAAGAAGAATAAGAATACAAAGAAGAAGCAGAAGAAGAAGTAAAAGGAGAAGATGAAGAAGATTGATTGATTGATTGATTAAGAAGAAGAATACAAAGAAAAAGCAACAGAAGAAGTAGAAGAAGAAAAAGAAGGTTATGGGAAGCTGAGGTCTGTGGTTGATTGGTTGGTTGGTTGGTTGATTGTTTGATTCGCATGTTCTGAAGCAGTGCATTGTGTGAACAGGCGGAGCTGGATCGGTTCCAAGACACGGCGCGGCTGCTGAAGGACTACTACAGTGGCATGGACGGCCACATCCCCGAGGAGCTGAAGTCCAGCTGTGAGAGAATGTCTCTGATGGGGGTGAGCAAACACTGTCACTGCAACTTCTTTTCTTTTTCTTCGTCGAACGCTCAGACAGCAACTATTGTTGTCTGTTATATGAGCGAAAATGCGTCGCGCTGCCGCTAAGCGCCTGACAAGTCAGGCCCAGCGCATCCGACTTCGGCACAAGAGAGAATAGTTACCTTTTAAGTTCTTTCTGGAAAAAAGGCAGGAGAATGGACCAAGAAGGCAGAAAATAGACAAGAAGGAGGAGATGACAGGAAGAAAAGGAACAAGGCAGAAACAAAGAGAGTGATAGAAAAGAGGAAATGTCTAGCACAGAATTTCCAGAATGTGGGGATGCTATCTATACTGATAGGCCCCCGGCATCCCCTCAGGGGAGTCACTGCAACTGATACAGGATGTCTGTTTTGGGGTTTTTTGGTTTTGGTTCGGTTTTGTATCTGTATCTTTGATTGGGGACGGGGTAGCTCATTGGTCAGAGCGCTCGCTTTCCCCAAGATAAGGTCAAACAGCATCGAGCGAGGTTACTAAGTGGATGGGTGACCGTTTGTGCACCTTGGCTTCAGTACAGTTTCCCAGTTCACTTAGCTGTGAATGGGTGCCTGCCCTCTTTAGGGTCAGGGAAAGTAAAGCAGCAAGGGAGAGGAGATGGGTGCTGTCCTCAATGTGCTGGCCCCTAGAGAAGCTGAGGTCTCTGGTGTCTTGCTTCCCAGTGACCGCTTATATTATGGGAACAGCTTTACCTTTTATCTTTTTTCCTTTGGTGGTTTGTTTTAAAATTTTTACATATTATGTTGATAGTGAAATGTATGCGTGTGTGGTTTTGTGTGTTGTGTGTGTGGTTTTGTGTGTTGTGTGTGTGGTTTTGTGTGCATGCGTGCGTGTGTGCGTGTGCGTGTGTGTGTGTGTGTTTCTTTTAAGCTATTCTTCAGAGAACAATCTGCACCCTCTTACAACTGAGCTGCTTTTGCAAAGACACTCATCTCAGAAACATGATCACAAGGGTACTTATTCCACTATCCATAAAACACAAGATTATAAATTAAAACATAGGTGAGGGTGGTTAAGCCTAGTGGTTAGTGTTTCACTAGTGATCTGACAGCCTGGGATCAAGCCACCACGGAGGCGCCCGTTGTAAGGAATTTTACCATGGAGTTAACACCAGTACTGACTCCACTCCCCAGAGAGTTCTTCAGATGAGACTATAAACCTAACCCGCAGAGTGAATGCATGCAGAACTTATCGCGCACATGTTAAAAACCCATTCCGCCATTTGGAATAGTTGGCCATTTTGTGCCAGTAGGAACTGATGGCACATTTTTTTTAAAAGGCATGCACACAGGGGTTGTGCTAAAACACCATCCCTGAAGTTGGAATATGGCTACCTTAATGGTGGATAAAAAAAAATAGCTGCACACACAAAAATCTCACCATTGGTGAACTTCAAAAACTCTACCTACCCCAAAACAAAAAACAACATTTTTTTTTTTCTTATTAATCAAAAATATGCATATGCTCTTTTCTGTTTTTTTCTGTCTTTCTTTTGTCTTTCTTTCTTTCTTTCTGTCTTTCTTTCTGTCTTTCTTTCTTCTGTCTTTCTTTCTTTCTTTCTGTCTTTCTGTTTTCTTTCTTTCTTTCTGTCTTTCTTTCTTTCTGTTTTCTTCTTCTTTCTGTCTTTCTTTCTGTCTTCTTTCTTTCTGCCTTTCTTCCTGTCTTTCTTTCTGTCTTTCTTTCTTTCTGTCTTTCTTTCTTTCTGTCTTTCTTTCTTTCTGCCTTTCTTCTTTCTTTCTCTCTTTCTTTCTGTCTTTCTTTCTTTCTTTCTGTCTTTCTTTCTTTCTGCCTTTCTTTCTTTCTCTCTCTTTCTTTCTTTCTTTCTTTCTTTCTTTCTGTCTTTCTTTCTTTCTGTCTTTCTTTGCTTTCTGCCTTCTTTCTCTCTTTCTTCTTTCTTTCTGCCTTTCTTTCTTTCTGCGTTTTCTTTTCTTTCTTTTTTCTTTCTTTCTGTCTTTCTTTCTTTCTTTCTTTCTCTCTTTCTGTCTTTCTTTCTTTCTTTGTTAAATGCATGTGCTGCTGAAACTGCTCCCAGAACCCCACAGAAAAAGAGAGCCCCAAGAACACGGGAGAAGAGGCGCTGCCCAACGCCCCCGCTGCCCTCCCAGAGGTCTTCAGCCCCCGCCAGCAGAGCCTGGACAGGCCTGGCAGCAGGTCACCTGAGGAGACCCCCAAAGACGTGGACAAGGCTGAGCCAGCCGGCAAGGAAGACCTGCAGAAGGAGGAGCAGCAGCAGGCCAAGCCTCCGGTCATTCCCATCCCCGTCGTGAGAATCAAGTGAGTCTGCCTGGCGAAAGTGTGGATACTGTTGTTATACTTAGCAGAGTTCAAGTGAGTCGATGTCCCCTTTATACTTAGCAGAGTTCAGTGAGTCGATGTCCCCTTTATACTTAGCAGAGTTCAAGTGAGTCGATGTCCCCTTTATACTTAGCTGAGTTCAGTGAGTTGATGTCCCCTTTATACTTAGCAGAGTTCAGTGAGTCGATGTCCCCTTTATAGCAGTTATACTTATTGTTATACTTAGCAGAGTTCAAGTGAGTCGATGTCCCCTTTATACTTAGCAGAGTTCAAGTGAGTTGATGTGCCCTTTGGGATCCTGGGGGCCTGTGTTGTTATACTTAGCAGAGTTCAGTGAGTCGATGTCCCCTTTATACTTAGCAGAGTTCAATGAGTCGATGTCCCCTTTATACTTAGCAGAGTTCAGTGAGTCGATGTCCCCTTTATACTTAGCAGAGTTCAGTGAGTCGATGTCCCCTTTATACTTAGCAGAGTTCAGGTGAGTTGATGTCCCTTTATACTAAGCAGAGTTCAGTGAGTCGATGTCCCCTTTATACTTAGCAGAGTTCAGTGAGTCGATGTCCCCTTTATACTTAGCAGAGTTCAGTGAGTCGATGTCCCCTTTATACTTAGCAGAGTTCAAGTGAGTCGATGTCCCCTTTATACTTAGCAGAGTTCGGTGAGTCGATGTCCCCTTTGGGATCCTGGGGGCCTATCAGTATAAACAGCATCCTCTCCTGAAAATTATGTGCTAGGAATTCTCTTTTTTTCTATCCCTCTCTTTGTTTCTCTGTCTTGTTCCTTTATTCTTCCTGTCACCTCCTTCTTGTCTATTTTCTGCCTGCTTGGTTCATTCTCCTCCTGCTTTTTTGCCAGAAAGATTTAAAAAATAATAATTCTCTCCCAAGCCGAAGTTGGATGCGCTGGGCCTGACTTGTCAGGGCGCTTAACGGCAGCACTATGCATTTTCGCTCATGTGACAGACAACAGTCGTTGCTGTCTGAGCGTTCAGTGAAGAAGAAGTGAGTCTGTGTTGTGCTGTGTTATGTTATGTATAGAAGTATTCCTTTCTTGTCGTAGTGGTAGTACTTTTTGGGTTTTTTAAATGTTTTTTTCACAGCTGTGATATTAGACGAAATTATAGATTGTGTAGAAGAATCCCATTCCTGTTGTTGGTGTATCTGTTTTTGGTTGGTTCCTTGGCTAGAGCTCTGAGGTTCACTAATGGTGAGCTTTTTGCGTGTGCAACTGTTTTTGCCCGCCATTAAGGTAGCAGCATTCCGGCTTTGGAGTAACTTGTTATATTTCTTGTTACAGTTAAGTAAACTTGTCTTTCTTTTGTTACATTTAGAAGTATCCCATCCTCTGTTATTATAAGTCATGTTAGAGTGAAGTAAGTCTGTCAGGTGCTGCATTTTGTATAGAAAACCCCCCTTCCCAGTGGTTATACTTCTTGTTAGAACTGTTAAATAAGCCTGTCTTGGGTTATGTTATGTATAGAAATCACTTGGGGAGAAAAGTTCAGGCATAAACTTCACCTTCACCTATCCCGTAGTCCCACGGACTGTGGGAGCACCAATGAAGATTTTGCAACCAGCTTCCTCCACTCCCCACAGTCCTCTGCCTTCCATAGCCTATCATTCCACTCAAGGCCAGTCCACTCTCTGATGTCGTCTTCCCAGACATATAAACTAGGTAAAGGTGTCCCATAACCTATAACGTCGTAGGGGAGCGAGGCATCAGAGACCTCAACTCAGCATATTGAGGGTGGCGCCCATCTCCTCTCCCTCGCTGCTTTACCTTCCCTGACCCTAAAGAAGGCAAGGTACCCATTTTGCAGCTGGGTGAACTGGGGGAACTGTACTGAAGCCAGCGCGCGCAAACGGTCACCCGTCCAAGTGGTAACCACGCTCGACGCTGCTTAACCTTAGCTGGGGGGGAAAGCGAGTGCTCTGACCACTGAGCTGTCCCGACCCCCTATATAAAACTGGAGGGAGATCAAAACCTACACTGTTCGCTTCCCAGGCAGGCGTGTTGTAGAGCAGCTAACCCTCTCACATGGAGGCACCGTGGTCGAGTGGTTTAGGCGGTCAACTTGTGATCCAGAGGTCGCAGGTTCGATCCCCGCTCGGCTCGGTGTTGTGTCCTTGGGAAAGACACTTTACTCCTATTTTCCTCACTCCACCCAGGTGTACAAGTGGGT
This sequence comes from Rapana venosa, assembly GCA_028751875.1. Classification (NCBI taxonomy): domain Eukaryota; kingdom Metazoa; phylum Mollusca; class Gastropoda; order Neogastropoda; family Muricidae; genus Rapana; species Rapana venosa. Next base: position 7,885,127 of record CM054150.1, on the reverse strand, counting down.
ACCAGCTCTGCTGGGGAAGTATCTGGCGACAGACTAGCGTCCTGTCACAGGGGTGGTGAAAAACCATCAGTTTGCTTAACGCTACAGAAACCGGGATAAGCTCCGGCTCTATGGGCCTTCTGGCTCGAAAGAACATACTTTACTAACCCTCTCACACCATCCTTTTTTGCGTGGAACAGGATCCCTCAGGTCCCGCGTCAGGGGGAGTTCCTGGAGCCCACAGCGCAGTCCCCGAACCCTGAGGTTCCGGCCAAGGACAAGAAGAGCAGGAAGCGCAGCAAGAAGCAGGCGTCGGAGGAGATGCTGCTGCTGCTGCTGGAGGAGGAGTCCAAAATCCCCCCGCCCCAGGATCCTGACGAGAAGTTCCTCTTCGACGCCCATCTCTTTGCCCTGCGCGCTGTCGCCAACATCGTGAGTGTGGAGTGTATGGTGTGGGAGTGTACAGTGTGGGAGTGTGTGTGGTGTGTGTGTGTGTGTGTGCGTGTGTGTGTGTGTGTAATTTATTTATTTATCTTACTCTTTTATTTCGAGGATAATGGAATAAGCATTCATGTGCTTTTTTTCATCCAGTCTCCGTGTATATGCAGTTTTGTAAATTTTGTCATCCGTTCCCACCAGCACACAATGGTTTACTCTTCCGAAAAGGGGAATGAGTTTTAACGTGTGCACAAGATGTTCTGCGTGCGTTTGCACACGGGACTTCGGTTTATAGTCTCATCCGAAGGACTTTTGGGGGTAGTGGAGTCGGCACTGAAGTTAACTCCAGAGGAAAAATGCTCTTGAAGGAGAATCGAACCCGGGTCAGCAGATCACAAATACGTCACTGTAATCACCAGGCTACCCCGTCCACCTGTAAGAGAGAGAGAGCATGTGTGTGAGAGAGTGTGTGTAGTAGTAGAAGTAGTAGTAGTAGTAGTAGTAGTAGTAGTATCTTAAGATTAAATGTGTGTATGTGTAGTATCTTAGGATTAAATTGTGTCTGTCTGTGTGTCTGTCTGTGTGGGTGGTTGGGTGTGTTTTTTCATTAATTTATCAATGGTGGCATATCATAGTGGTTCACTTATTTAAAGAAACAAAAATGAGACATTTTCTTTTTTCTACAATTCAGGGGGCTCCGGATCTGAACAGGCACCAGAGCCTCTCACTGTCTAGAATAGTGCACTGGTCTCTAGGCTATTTTTTGTTCTATTCCTCAGTTAGAGCTCCAAGGTTCACCAATGGTGAGATTTTTGCCGATGTGACTGTTTGTCCACTATTAAGGTAACCGCATTCCGACTTCAGGGATGATTTCTAGAAATGACACCAATGTACATGCTTCTTTAAAAAACGAAATTGTCGTCATCCATTCCTACCAGCATGCATTGGCCTATTCTTCCCGTCAAGAGCGCTGAATTAAGTGCGCACCTTCCAAGTACCTAGCCCAAGCACGGTCAGTTCCTGCTGTAATTAGCACCAGCTGGGATGGGATGGGATGGATGGCAGCTGAGAGCTGTTGAAAGTTGGGGGGATCTGACAGCTGTGGTTCTACGAGTGTTTGTACATGGGACCTCTTATAATCTCATCCAAAGGGACTTTCTGGGGGGAGTGGAGTCATTGACTTACTTGACTTATGCCTCTTGGTTCCTTGGGGAACATAGGGCTGCCACAACACCCCTCCAACGAACTCGGTTTTGGGAGATCTTCTTCAGCTCGGCCCATGTCATTCCGGCTGCCTTCGTTTCTTCGTCATTACTGATGTTTAATTAACTCCAGGGGGAAAAAACCTCTTGAGCAGGTGTCTCACTCTCAGTGATGGCTTCAACTGCCATCCTCAGATCATGATCTCAGTGCTCTAACCACTAGGCTATCCCACCACACACGCATGCATGCACACACACACACATGCGCACACACACGCACGCACGCACACACTGTTAATATCAGTGCCGACTCCACTCCCCCCAAAGTCCTTCGGATGAGACTCTAAACCGAGGTCCCTTGTGCAAACGTACTCAGAAATCTTGCGCACACATTAAAACCCATTCCGCTTTTCACAAGAGTAGGCCATTGTGTGCCAGTGGGAATGAATGACAACATTTATAAAACTGCATACACATGGGGATTGGATGTAAAGAAAAAAGCACACAAGTGCTTAGTCCATTATCCTCAAAATAAAAGAAAGAATAGCTAAACACCCCCCCACTCTCTAAACTACACAACTGACAAATGCACACAGAAACAACACAGTGAGCCGATCCATCCTGATGTTTTCTGTTCCCTGTGGTGTTGATGCAGATGTCGGAAGAAATGGCCGCCAAGAAAGTGAAGGAGGAGGAGGAGGAGAAAGTGGCTGAACAGTCCCCCAAGGACAAGAAAAACTCTCGCAAAGGTAAGAGTATCTGTCAGGTGTGGGTGTGTGTTTGCGTGTGTGTGTGTGTTTGCGTGTGTGTGTGCATGTGCGTGAGAGAGAGTGAATCCCTGGCTCATAATTATATTCAGTACATTGTTATAATTGTTACATGCATACACGTGTGTACATGCAAATTCTGAATCGGTTAAGTAAAGAAATTCACAATGTTAGCTGCAATGTGATTCTCCAATTTGTGTGTTTGTGTGCGTGCGTGCATGCGTGTGTGTGTGTGTGTGCATGCATGTGTGTGTGCGTGCATGCATGTGTGTGTGTGTGCATGCATGTGTGTGTGTTGTGTGTACATGCATGTGTGTGTTGTGTGTGCAGTATCCAGTGTGGTTGCGCAGGACGATGACCAGGAGAAGAAGGCGGCCAAGGAAAAAATGGAGTATGAGCACAACTTCACGATCAAGGAGGAAGGTAGGTGAAGAAACTGTCCAAACATGTGCGCATGCAAGCACGCAAGTATGCAGGCACACACACACACACACACACACACACACACACACACACACACACACACACACACACACACATGTACTCACACATGTACTCACACACAGACACACTAATATCTAATATCACATAATGTGAAAAGACGTTAAATTAAAGAAGAACAGACACAATAAGAGACAGACAGACACTTACACACACACGCGTGCATGCATGTACACATACACATGCATGCAACACACACACACACATGCATGCACACACTCACACACACACATGCATGCAACACACACGCACACACACATGCATGCACACACTCACACACACACACACACACACACACACACGCTAACTCTGCACCTCTGAGGTCCCATTTGCAAACACACAGAACATCTTGCACACATTTTTAAGCCTGTTCTGCCTTTTGGAATGGTAGGCCATGTTGCCCTGGAGGGAATGGTTGACAAAATTTACAAAACCGTGTACACATGGGGACTGGATGCCAAAAAAAGCACATGAGTGTTATTCATTATTTTCAAAATTTTAAAAATGAAACACACGTTTCTCCATGGGGATGCCAAGGGGCCTATCAGTATAAATAGCATCTCCACCTTCTGGAAATTCTGTGCTCAGAATTTCCTCTTGTCTATCCCTCTCTTTGTTTCTGGTTTGTTCCTTTTCTTCCTGTCACCTTCCTGTATGTTTTTTTTATCTTCTTTTTTGCCTTCTTGGTCCATTCTCCTGCCTTTTTTTTCCAGAAAGAATTAGAAGATAGCACTTCTCTCTCATGCCAAAGTCATATGTGTTGAACCTGACAACTGCAGACCTGCTAGTGCCTTAATTCTCTTCATGTATATACACATGCAGAAGATTAAATGTGTGCATTAAAGATCTCATAATTCATGTCGCCTTCAGCATTTGATGGGTTACGGAAACACGAACATACCCAGCATACATCCCTGAAGTCGGAATGCGGCTACCTTCATGGTGGGCAAAAATTTTCTCATACACAAAATCTCACCGCTGGTGAGCTTCAGGGCTCTTGCTGGGGAATGAAAAAAAAAAGTGCATATATATATATATCCTTCGGATGAGACTATAAACCGAGGTCCCGTGTTCGAACGCATGCAGAACATCTTGCACACGCGTTAAATCCTGTTCCGCTTTTCGGAAGAGTAGGCCATTGTGTGCCGGTGGAAACAGATGACAGATTTTACAAAACCGCATACACACAGGGACTGGATGTTAAAAAAAAGCACATGAGTGCTTATTCCATTATCCTCGATATAAAACACACACAAAATCTGAGCGCTTTGATTTGTTGCTCTACAAGATTCAGCGCTGTATAAATTCCATGCATTATTATTATTATTATTATTATTATGTGTGAATCTGGATTTCCCCTGCATCATGTTGGCAGAGGCGGCGGCCCGAACACGTCTGGAGCTGGCGCGGGCAATCTCCATGGCAGTGGTGCAGGACCTGAAGCAGAAGGCGGACAATGCCTTCAAGGACATGAATGACTGGCTGGGGGCTCGGTTCCTGAAAGAAATGGAAAGGTAAGAACTATGCATAGTGCGGAGCTTTTGATGCACAGCGAGTTGATTATGTTTCTATTGTACCAAAATTACGTGATGCCATCAGTGAAAGACCTTGCTCTGTTGTGTGGTCTCTCTGGATTGTGGGCAAATGGTGGATTGGGATCAAATTTCATTTCAGTCTAACTTATATTTACTTAAATTAGAATCAGATGGGCGCTATAGCTGATAATAATAATAATAATAAATAAATGGAATTTATATAGCGCTGTATCTTGCACAGACAAATCAAAGCGCTTGCACTCAACTCATTCTTACACAGTCATGCAACCAATAGCAAGTAATAGTTCTAACAAGTCCAAATGCACACACACACACACACACACACACAAACACACACACAAACACACACACACACGTTATACACTTTGGCAGGGTGATGGAATTTTGGCTGTTGAAAAGCAGGGATAGCTATGAAATGAAACAGGAGATGAAATTCTTAGGTTTGAAACAAATATGTCTTGAGGCCGGATTTAAAAGTGTCATAAGAAGGCCTTTGGCGAAGAGAGATAGGGAGGCCATTCCAAATTGATGGACCAGAAACAGAGAAAGAGCGATGGCCAACAGTGGACTGGCTGAATCTAGGTGTTTGTAAGACCAAGGAATATACAGCAGAGCGAAGGGAACGAGAAGGGGTGTACAGGTGGAGACATTCACAGACCATTCCATTTCAATCCCATGGGTCCATGAAGTCGAAAGCTTCTCTGATAGGGAGATAAATACACAGTCATGCAGACAGGAGAAGAAAAAAGTAATGGGTGGTGCTTGCTCTTGAGGCAATGCACTCTCTCCGGGGAGAGCACTCTGAATGCTCACACAGAAAAATCTGCCGTGACTTAAAGTGATATAAAACTACAGATGTATTTCTGAGATCATAGTCTTTTAACAAAAAAAGTTCATACTTATTTTCACTATGTTATTGACAACTCTCTCTCTCTCTCAAAAAATCTACCATGACTTAAAGTGGTATAAAACTATAGATGTATATCGGAGATCATAGATCATAGGCGTTCACTGTTCTGTTCACTGGTCCCGTAACCCGCCAGGGTCGTGGGGGCGCTGCATGGTGGACGAACGGTGGACCAGCTGGCTCCACTTAGCGCGGTCGTGGGCAAGTGCCTGGGTGACACTGAAGTCCTCCCCTGTCCAATCACGGATGTCGTCGGCCCACTTTCTCCTCTGTCTGCCCCGTCTTCTCTTCCCCTGGACTGTTCCTTGCAGGATGGTCTTTGCAAGTCCTTCTGAGCGTGTTACGTGCCCATACCATCTGAGTTTCCTCTTTTTCGCCGTGGTCAGTAGGTCTTCATAACCCCGCACCTGTTGAGTGATCATTCTGCGGACTTCATTGTTGGTGACATGGTCCTTGTATGAGATGCCAAGGAGCCTTCTGAGGCATCTCATTTCTACTGCTTGGATCCTCCTTTGTAGGTCTGCGTTTAGTGTCCATGCCTCACATGCGTAAAGCATGATTGAGGTGACTAGCGCGTTTAGTAACTTTACCTTGGTTCCGAGAGGGATGTTTCTGTCTCTCCATATGGTCTTCAGTCTTGCCATTGCTGCTGCTGTTTGTGCCGCTCTTGCTAGGATTTCGGTCTTCGATCCCTCCTCACTTATGATGGCTCCAAGGTACTTGAAATGGTCAACTGTCTCCAGTTCTTTTCCGCTGAGAGTGATCTTGGTGGTGATTGGCTGGGCACTGTTTGTCATGAGCTTGGTTTTCTCGGCACTGATTTCCATGCCGTATCGGGAGGATATTTCGTCCAGTTTCTTCACTAGGTTGGCCAGTTCCTCTTCATTTCCTGCCAGACCGTCAATGTCATCGGCAAACCTGAGGTTGGTGATTGTTCACCCTCCAATGCTGACTGTGCCTGCGTGGTCTTCTAAGGCGTCAGTCATGATGCGTTCGAGGAAAATGTTAAATAGTGTCGGCGACAGCAGACATCCCTGTCGGACCCCAACTGAGGTACGGAACCATTCCCCTACTGTGCCCTGTACGAGTACTGCACTGGTGGCCTTTGAGTAGAGTTCCTTGATGGTGTGGATCAGCTTCTGGCCCATGTTGAATTTGTTCATGGTGGCCCACAGAGCGTCATGCCATACTCTATCGAAGGCCTTCTTAAAATCATAGGCGTGGGTTTTCACAAAACCGTCGAACGTTTGTTGAAGAGCTGTGAAAACCGAATGCTGTGCTACATGACAAAGATCAAATGGGAAGACAGGATCACGAATGAAGAACTATGGAGAATGTGCAAGGTTGATGATCTGAAGTCTGTAGCTAGTACCAATAGACTTCGCTGGTTTGGGCACGTTCAACGGAAAGCAGACCACCACATCATAAAAAGAGCAATGAACTTTGTAGTGGATGGAAAGAGACCAAAGGGAAGACCTAGCAAAACCTGGGCTGCCTGTATTGCAGATGATCTTAGAGAAAGAAGCATAAATAAGGAGGAAGCTTAAAACAGAGAGAGATGGAGAAGGCTCATCAATGTCAAACCTCCCCTGAGAGAAACATGACAAAAAAGGAAGAAGAAGATAGTCTTTAAAAAACAAAATTCATACTTATTTTCACTATGTTATTGACAACTCTCTCTTTCTCTGTCTCTGTCTCTCTCTCTCTCTCTCTCTCTCTCTCTCTCTCTCTGTGCTCCCAGCATTGACACGATGTCGGAGGTGATGCGTAACGCCATAGAGGATGGTCTGCCCCTGAAGGAGCGCATTGTTCTGGAGCAAGACGACTTTCTGATGGACAGCGTATGTTGTGATGTTTCTTGTGTGTGTGTGTAGGTGTGTGTTGTATATGTGTGTGTGTGTGCCTGTGTGTATGTAGGTGGTTTGTGTGTAGGTGAGTTTGTGTGTAGGTGTTTGTGTGTAGGTGGGCTTGTGTGTAGGTGTGTGTGTGTAGGTGGTGGGTTTGTGTGTAGGTGTGTGTGTGTAGGTGGGCTTGTGTGTAGGTGTGTGTGTGTAGGTGGTGGGTTTGTGTAGGTGTGTGTTGTATGTGTGTGTGTAGGTGGGTTTGTGTGTATGTGTGTTTGTGTGCACATGTGCAAGTTAAACATCCCATCATTCATGTCCGCGTTTGCTGGTGGGTTACAGAATCACAAACACACTCAGCAAACATCCCTGAAGTTGGAATGTGGCTACCTTCATTGTGGGCGAAAATGGTTGCATTTGCAAAATCTCACCTTAGGTGAACCTCAAAGAGCTCTAGCCGAGGGACACACAAACAAACAAAAATCCCCTATCTCTTGGTCTAGGCTGTCAGTCAGTTGGCTGATGTCAGCAGCTGTAGATCTGCCCAAGGCCTACATTCAAAGATTTGTTATGCTGTAAAGTGTTACTTTAAGATCGTCTTTTACTTCAGTCGCGACAGGGTTTTTTTGGCATAACAACCTGCACTCTCCTTTAGATGAGAGAGAGAGAGAGAGAAAAACAACCAACCCTACTCTGAAGTTGGGAGTATGGCTGCCTGTGTGGTAAGAAACTTGAAGAGGGTCATCGTATAGTTATGCAAACTTATCATCCTGTGAGTACTGTGCGAGTCAGATTGCATGTTCTGGGTGACCCCTAAAGTATAACAACAACAACAGCAGTCTCCCCTCTCTCTATACCTGTCACCTCTCTGTCTCTGTCTATTCTGTCTTTCTCTCTCTCTGTCTCTGTCTCTGTCTGTCTGTCTCTCTCTCTCTGGTTGGCTGGCTCTTTCTCTCTCTAGGGATAGCCTAGTGGTTGGAACATTACGCTCGTAATCTGATGACCCGGGCTCAATTCCCATTCAAGGGGATAATTTCCCCCGGAGTTAACATCAGTGCAGACTCCACTCTCCCCAAAAGTCCTTCGGATGAGACTATAAACTGAGGTCCCACGTGCGAACGCACGCAGAACATCTTGCGCACATGTTAAATCCTGTTCTGCTGCTCGTAAGAGTAGGCCATTGTGTGCCGGTGGGAACAGATGACAAATTAACAAAACCGCATACAGACGGGGACTGGATGTAAAAAAGCACATAAGTGCTTATTCCATTATCCTCGATATAAAAGAATTAAATGTTAAAAATATAAATATCTCTTTTTCTCTCTTTCTATCTCTCTTTTTCTCTCTCTCTCTCATATCACACACACACACACACACACACATGCACAAGATAAACCCATGTTCTGTCATCGTTTACCAGGATCTGTACGTACTGAAGACACCATCTCCACTGCCGCTGCCAGTAGCGGATGCTGTGGAAGAACCAATGCCTGACCGCTTCACCGTCAACCAGCTCTTCTCGCTCTTCAAACAGGTCAGTAATAATAATAATAATAATAATAAATGGAATTTATATAGCACTATATCTTGCAGAGACAAATCAAAGCGCTTGCACTCAACTCATTCTTACAGTCATACAACCAGTAGCAAGTAATAGTTCCATCAAGTCCAAATGTGCACGCACGCACACACACACACACACACACACATACACACACACATACAGGATGCTGGGGACCTGTCAGTATCAATAGCATCCCTTCCCCCCCAAAAAAAAACCCCAAACAAAAACAAAAATAAAGCTTTCCCTGTGGGGATGCCGGGGGCCTGTCAGTATAAATATCTTCCCCACCTTCTGGGAATTCCCTCTTTTCTATCCCTCTCTTTGTTTCTGTCTCGTTTCGTTTTCTTCTTGTCACCTCCTTGTCTGTTTTCTGCCCTTTTTAGTCTGTTCTCCTGCCTTTTTTTTTTTTTTTTAAACCAGAAAGACTTAAAAGATAACTATTCTCTCCCACCACAGCTGTCTGTTTCCCTCACTTTCAGCTTCTACTCATTCCATCCCACCTGGTGCTGATTATAGCAGAAACTGACCGCACTTGGACTTGGTAAAATTTTACTTGCTGTGCCATGCCTAAGTCGCATGCGCTGGTCCCGACTTGTCATGCGCCTAACGACAGTGCAATGCATTTCTCTCATATGCAGACAACAGTAGTAGAGTGTTCGATGATGAAAATGAAGAATACACATTCTTTTCTTCCAGAATTGCAGTAGGTCCGGATCACACATGGCTCTTTTCTGTTGTTTTGCAGCTGCGGACAGTGGCTCCAACAGGCGTCATGCCCGCCAAGGCTTTCTCCGAGATGTTGGAGAACATGGCGTCTGCTGGCCCCGGCTCTGAGGACCTGCCTGAGCTGTGGACCAACTTAAGTCAGACTCAGGTGATGGGAAACTTTTGCTGCCTTTTTTGTTTTGGGAATTCTGAAGGGGAGGGGTGGGGGGGGGGGGGGGAAGTGGGGTGTTCTCTTGATTTAAAAAAAATGCTTATGATAAAGCTACTAAAGTTATGTTTAGTTTGATAAGGACTGCACGGCAAAAAGAACTACCTATACATGTGACACTTGATTTATTCGATAAAATCGTTGTACCTGTTTTGTTGTATGGATGTGAAATTTGGGGATATGAAAACCTAACAATAATTGACAAGTTTCAGTTAAGATTTTTAAAGTAAATTTTTTGTTTAAAGCGTACAACGTCAACTTCGCTTAGTATATGGAGAAACGGGCAGATATCCTTTGTCTGTTTTTGTCTCTGTTCGAATGGTTCGTTTCTGGATGCAGCTGCTTGACATCCAGTCTGAAAAGCTACCCTCAAATGTTTATCAGATGATGAAAGATTTACATGACAAATCCTTGATTAAATCATCATGGCTTAATAAGATAAAAAATATTTTAGTACAAAGCGGATTTGACTGTTTGTGGGAGAGACAGTTTTGCTCAAGTATTCATTCTACAAGTTCACATATCAAAGCCTTCTTAATAGAAAATTTTGTTAATGAATGGAGAACTGAGCTGTGGAGTAATAGTAGATGTCTTTATTATAAAAACTATAAGATTGATTTTGGTATGGAAAAATATATAACTTGTCTGCCAGATGTATATGTTTACACTCTTATGAAGTTTCGTTGTAGCTGTCACAAGTTTCCTATTGAGGTTGGACGTTTCCATAATATACCAAGGGAAGAAAGAATATGTTCAAAATGCAATATGTCTGTTTTAGGGGATGAATTTCATTTTATCATGGAATGTCCCCACTTCAAACATTTACGACAAGATTTTATTCCCCGACATTTTCTTCAACCCATGTCCAGTTATAATTTTTGTAAGCTAATGAAATGCAAATCTCAAAAAGTTCTCCTGTCACTCTCAAAATTCATAAGATTTGCAGGTATTTCTTGAAATTTCAATTGTCTTTCAGATTATGTCTTTTAAAGAAATGTGTACACTTAAAAATAGTATTGAGTCATGAATACTGTTTGCTTATCATTATGCGATGCTTTTCAGTTACTGTTAGTATTCATGTTATTTTGGGGTATATTGCTGTTAGGTTTATTCTCCCGTTCAATTTGTTTGTAATCCTCCATACCCCAAAAGGGGTGAAAGAAATTAAATCTTGAATCTTGTGTTTGCTTGCGTGCGTGTGTGCATGCGTGTGTGTGTGTATGTGTGTGTGTGTAAGTGTGTGAGAGAGAGAGAGAATTCCAGGCTCATAATTATAGTCAGTACATTGTTATAATTATTACATCCATACACATGGGCACATGCAAATTCTGAATCGGTTAAGTAAAGAAATTCACAATGTTAGCTGCAATGTGATTCTCCAATTTGTGTGTTTGTGTGTGTTGTGTGTGTGCGTGTGTGTGTGCGTGCATGCGTGTGTGTGTATGTGTGTGTTGTGTGTGTGTGTGCATGCATGTGTGTGTTGTGTGTGCAGTATCCAGCGTGGCTGCGCCGGACGATGACCAGGAGAAGAAGGCGGCCAAGGAAAAAATGGAGTATGAGCACAACTTCACGATCAAGGAGGAAGGTAGGTGAAGAAACTGTCCAAACATGTGCACGTGCATGCACGCAAGTATGCAGGCACACACACACACACACACACACACACACACACACACACACACACACACACATGTACTCACACACAGACACACTAATATCTAATATCACATAATGTGAAAAGACGTTAAATTAAAGAAGAACAGACACAATAAGAGACAGACAGACAGACACTTACACACACACGCGTGCATGCATGTACACATACGCATGCATGCAACACACACACACACATGCATGCACACACTCACACACACACATGCATGCAACACACACGCACACACACATGCATGCACACACTCACACACACACTCACACACACACACACACACACACACACACACACACACACACACACACACACACACACACACACACACACACACACACACACACACACCGCTAACTCTGCACCTCTGAGGTTCCATTTGCAAACACACAGAACATCTTGCACACATTTTTAAGCCTGTTCTGCCTTTTGGAATGGTAGGCCATGATGCCCTGGAGGGAATGGTTGACAAAATTTACAAAACCGTGTACACATGGGGACTGGATGCCAAAAAAAGCACATGAGTGTTATTCATTATTTTCAAAATTAAAAAAAATGAAATACAAACTTTCCCAATGGGGATGCCAAAGGGCCTATCAGTATAAGTAGCATCTCCACCTTCTGGAAATTCTGTGCTCAGAATTTCCTCTTGTCTATCCCTCTCTTTGTTTCTGGTTTATTCCTTTTCTTCCAGTCACCTTCCTGTATTTTTTTGTATTTTTTTTGGTGCCTTCTTGGTCCATTCTCCTGCCGTTTTTTCCCCAGAAAGAATTAGGAGATAGCACTTCTCTCTCTCTCGCCAAAGTCATATGTGTTAAACCTGACAACTGCAGACCTGCTAGTGCTTTGATTCTCTCCGTGTATATACACATGCAGAAGATCAAATGTGCGCATTAAAGATCTCATAATTCATGTCACCATCAGCGTTTGATGGGTTACGGAAATATGGAACATACCCAGCATACATCCCTGAAGTCGGAATGCGGCAACCTTCATGGTGGGCAAAAACAGTCGCATACACAAAATCTCACTGCTGGTGAGCTTCGGGGCTCTTGCTGGGGAATGAAAAAAAAGTGCATATATATATATATATATATATATATATATATATATATATATATATCCTTCGGATGAGACTATAAACCGAGGTCCCATGTTCGAACGCATGCAGAACATCTTGCGCACACGTTAAATCCTGTTCCGCTTTTCGGAAGAGTAGGCCATTGCGTGCTGGTGGAAACAGATGACAACATTTACAAAACCGCATACACACGGGGACTGGATGTAAAAAAAAAAGCACATGAGTGCTTATTCCATTATCCTCGATATAACACACACACAAAATCTGAGCGCTTTGATTTGTTGCTCTACAAGATTCAGCGCTATATAAATTCCATACATTATTATTATTATTATTATGTTGTGTTGGCCCAGGCCAAAAGCTGTGTCAGTTATTGATGTCAGCTAATTGCCAAGGCCTACATTAAAATGTTGTTATGTTGTAAAATGTTGTGTTGAGATTGCCTTCAGCCATGACAAGCTCTTAACATAACAACCTGCACTCTCCTTTGTTAAAGGAGAAAAAAAATCCTCTGAAGTCGGAGTATGGCTGCCTATGTGGCGAGGTACTTGAAAATAGTCATACACGCAAACTTCTCATCCAGTGTGTACTTCCTATCTCACAGTGATTCCCAGGTGGGATGAGTGAGTCAGAGTGCACGTTCTGGGTGACCCCCAGAGTGTAAAGCTGGGGAACGCACAACAACAACAACAACATTATGTTGTGTGAATCTGGATTTCCCCTGCATCATGTTTGGCAGAGGCGGCGGCCCGAACACGTCTGGAGCTGGCGCGGGCAATCTCCATGGCAGTGGTGCAGGACCTGAAGCAGAAGGCGGACAATGCCTTCAAGGACATGAATGACTGGCTGGGGGCTCGGTTCCTGAAAGAAATGGAAAGGTAAGGACCGTGCACAGTGTGGAAAGTTTGATGCACAGCGAGTTGATCATGTTTCTGTTGTACCAAAATTACGTGATGCCATCAGTGAAAGACCTTGCTCTGTTGTGTGGTCTCTCTGGATTTATAATAATAATAATAATAATATATGGAATTTATACAGCGCTGAATCTTGTAAAACAAACAGATCGAAGCGGATTGTTGGCAAACGGTGGATTGGTATCAAATGTTATTTCAGTCTAACTTATATTGACTTAAATTAGAATCGGATGGGCGCTCTAGCTGAGTGGTTTAAGACCACTCCACTTCAATCCCATGGGTCCATGAAGTCGAAAGCTTCTCTGATAGGGAAATAAATACACAATCATGCTGACAGGAGAAGAAAAAAGTAATGGGTGGCGCTTGCTCTTGAGGCAATGCACTATCTCCGGGGAGAGCACCCTGAATGCTCACACAGAAAAATATGCTGTGATTTAAAGTGATATAAAAGTACAGATATATTTCTGAGATCAGTCCTTTTTGTCTTTTTCATACTTATTTTCACTATATTATTGACAACTCTCTCTCTCTCTCGAAAAATCTACCGTGACTTAAAGTGGTATAAAACTACAGATATATATCTGAGATCATAGTCTTTTTAAAAAAATATTTCATACTTATTTTCACTATGTTATTGACAACTCTCTCTCTCTCTCTTGAAAAATCTATCATGACTTAAAGTGATATTAAACTGCAGATATATATCTGAGATCATTGTCTTTTTAAAAAAAAAATTCATACTTATTTTCACTATGTTATTGACAACTCTCTCTCTCTCTCAAAAAATTTGCCGTAACTTAAAGTGATATAAAACTACAGATACATATCTTAGATCATAGTCTTTTTAAAAAAAAATTTCATACTTATTTTCACTATGTTATTGACAACTCTCTCTCTCTCTCCCTCTCCAAAAATCTGCCGTGACTTAAAGTGGTATAAAACTACAGATATATATCTGAGAACATAGTCTTTTTTTTTTCATCATACTTATTTTCACTATGTTATTGACAACTCTCTGTCTCTCTCGAAAAATCTACTGTGACTTAAAGTGATATAAAACTACAGATATATATATCTAAGATCATAGTCTTTTTAAAAAAAAGTGTTCATACTTATTTTCGCTATGTTATTGACAACTCTCTCTCTCTCGAAAAATCTACCATGACTTAAAGTGGTATAAAACTACAGATATATATCTGAGATCATAGTCTTTCCCCCCAAAAAAATTTCATACTTATTTTCACTATGTTATTGACAACTCTCTCTCTCGAAAAATCTACCGTGACTTTAAGTGATATAAAAGTACAGATATATATCAGAGATCATAGATCATAGACGTGGGTTTTCACAAAAACCGTTGAACGTTTGTTGAAGAGCTGTGAAAACCGAATGCTACGCTACATGACAAAGATCAAATGGGAAGACAGGATCACGAATGAAGAACTATGGAGAATGTGCAAGGTTTATAATCTGAAGTCTGTGGCTAGTACCAATAGACTGCGCTGATTTGGGCACATTCAACGGAAAGCGGACCACCACATCATAAAAAGAGCAATGAACTTCGTAGTGGATGGAAAGAGACCAAAGGGAAGACCTAGCAAAACCTGGGCTGCCTGTATTGCAGATGATCTTAGAGAAAGAAGCATAAATAAGGAGGAAGCTTAAAACAGAGAGAGATGGAGAAGGCTCATCAATGTCAAACCTCCCCTGGGAGAAACATGACAAAAAAGGAAGAAGAAGATAGTCTTTAAAAAAAAAAATGTTCATATTTATTTTCACTATGTTATTGACAACTCTCTCTCTCTCTCTGTGCTCCCAGCATTGACACGATGTCGGAGGTGATGCGTCACGCCATCGAGGATGGTCTGCCCCTGAAGGAGCGCATCGTTCTGGAGCAAGACGACTTTCTGATGGACAGCGTATGTTGTGATGTTTCGTGTGTGTGTGTGTGTAGGTGTGTGTAGGTAGGTTTGTGTGTGTGTATGGGTGTGTGTTGTATGTGTGTTGTGTGTGTATGTGTAGCTGGGTTTGTGTGTGTAGGTGAGTTTGTGTGTGTAGGTGAGTTTGTGTGTAGGTGGGCTTGTGTGTAGGTGTGTGTGTGTAGGTGGGTTTGTGTGTATGTGTGTACGTCAAAGTCAAAGTCAAACTTTTATTTTCAGAAACGTGTCTGTGTGTGTACATGTGTGTGTTTGTGTGCACATGTGCAAGTTAAACATCCCATCATTCATGTCCGCGTTTGCTGTTGGGTTACAGAATCACAAACACACCCAGCATACATCCCTGAAGTTGGAATGCGGCTACCTTCACTGTGGGAGAAAATGATGGCATACTCAAAATCTCACCCTAGGTGAACCTCAGAGCTCTAGGCGAGGAACAAACAAACAAACAAAAAATCCCCTATCTCTTGGTCCAGACCAAAAGCTGTGTCAGTTAGTTGGTTGATGTCAGCAGCTGTAGATCTGCCCAAGGCCCTACATTCAAAGATTTGTTATGCTCTAAAGTGTTACTTTAAGATCGTCTTTTACTTCAGTCACGACAGGTCTTTTTAGCATAACAACCTGCACTCTCCTTTAGATGAGAGAGAGATAG
This sequence comes from Rapana venosa, assembly GCA_028751875.1. Lineage (NCBI taxonomy): Eukaryota > Metazoa > Mollusca > Gastropoda > Neogastropoda > Muricidae > Rapana > Rapana venosa. Next base: position 7,869,188 of record CM054150.1, on the reverse strand, counting down.
AGAGAGAAAAAAACCCATTCCTACTCTGAAGTTAAGGCGGCAAAAATGGTGTTGGGTCGGCCACACCCTACGGAAGGAGCCTTGCAACATCACCAGACAAGCGCTCGAGTGGAACCCGCAGGGGAAAAGGAAGAGAGGGCGCCCCAAACAGACCTGGAGGAGAAGCCTGCATAGTGAGCTGAGAGACTCCAGCCTGACATGGGAAGAGGCCAAGACCCTTGCCAGAGACAGGAGAAGGTGGAGGGATGCTGTTGAGGCCCTGTGCTCCACTAGGAGCTATAAGGACTAAGAAGAAGAAGACTCTGAAGTTGGGAGTATGGCTGCCTGTGTGGCAAGAAACTTGAGTAGGGTCATTGTATAATTGTGCAAACTTATCATCCTGTGAGTACTGTGCGAGTCAGATTGCATGTTCTGGGTGACCCCTAAAGTATAACAACAACAACAGTCTCCCCTCTCTCTATACCTGTCACCTCTCTATCTCTGTCTATTCTGTCTTTCTCTCTCCCTTTCTCTCTCTGTGTGTCTGTCTGTCTGTCTGTCTCTCTGTCTCTGGTTGGATGGCTCTCTCTCTCTCTCGGGATAGCCTAGTGGTTAGAACATTGCGCTCGCAATCTGACGACCCGGGCTCGATTCCCATTCAAGGGGATATTTTCCCCTGGAGTTAACATCAGTGCAGACTCCACTCTTCCCAAAAGTCCTTCGGATGAGACTATAAACCAAGGTCCTGTGTGCGAACGCACTCGGAACATCTTGTGCACACGTTAAATCCTGTTCTGCTCTTTGTAAGAGTAGGCCATTGTGTGCCGGTGGGAACAGATGACAAATTTACAAAACCGCATACAGATGGGGACTGGATGTAAACAAGCACATAAGTGCTTATTCCATTATCCTCGATATAAAAGAATTAAATATTAAAAATATAAATATCTCTTTTTCTCTCTTTCTATCTCTCTTTTTCTTTCTCTCTGTCATATCACACACACACACACACACATACACGCACAAGATAAACCCATGTTCTGTCATCGTTTACCAGGATCTGTACGTACTGAAGACACCATCTCCCCTGCCGCTGCCAGTAGCGGATGCTGTGGAAGAACCGATGCCTGACCGCTTCACCGTCAACCAGCTCTTCTCGCTCTTCAAACAGGTCAGTAATAATAATAATAATAATAGTAATAATAATAAATGGAATTTATATAGTGCTATATCTTGCAGAGACAAATCAAAGCGCTTGCACTCAACTCATTCTTACACAGTCATACAACCAGTAGCAAGTAATAGTTCCATCAAGTCCAAATGTGCACGTACGCACGCGCACACACACACACACACACACACACACACACACACAGGATGCTGGGGACCTGTCAGTATCAATAGCATCCCTTCTCCCCCCCAAAAAAAAACCCAAACAAAAATAAAGCTTCCCTTCCCTGTGGGGATGCCGGGGGCCTGTCAGTATCAACAGCATCCCCACCTTCTGGAATTTCTGGGAATTCCCTCTTTTCTATCCCTCTCTTTCTTTCTGCCTCGTTTTCTTTTCTTCTTGTCACCTCCTTGTCTGTTTTCTGCCCTTTTTAGTCTGTTCTCCTGCCTTTTTTTTTTTTTAACCAGAAAGACTTAAAAGATAACTATTCTCTCCCACCACAGCTATCTGTTTCACCCACTTTCAGCTTCTATTCATTCCATCCGACCTGGTGTTGATTATAGCAGAAACTGACCACACTTGGACTTGGTAAAATCAACATACCTAAGTTGGATGCGCTGGTCCCAACTTGTCAGGTGCTTAACGGCAGTGCAATGCATTTCTCTCATATGCAGACAACAGTAGTAGAGTGTTCGATGATGATGATGATGAATACACACTCTTTTCTTCCAGAATTGCACAAGGTTCGGATCACTCATGGCTCTTTTGTGTTGTTTTGCAGCTGCGGACAGTGGCTCCAACAGGCGTCATGCCTGCCAAGGCTTTCTCCGAGATGTTGGAGAACATGGCGTCTGCTGGCCCCGGCTCTGAGGACCTGCCTGAGCTGTGGACCAACTTAAGTCAGACTCAGGTGATGGGAAACTTTTGCTGCCTTTTTTGTTTTGGGAATTCTGAAGGGGAGGGGGGGGGGGGGGGGGGGGAAGGTGGGGTGTTCTCTTGATTTAAAAAAAAGGTTTTCAATGAATTGCAAAGAGCGTTTTCCCCAAATGAAATAATCATTCGTCATGACAGAAGCTACAGCTGAGTGGTTAGGACCATTCAGCCTCAATCCCACGGGTCCATGAAGTCATGGGTTCAAACCTCGGTGGCATGTGGCGAATTAAGGGTGAGGATTTTTTTTAAACTATCTCCCAGGTCATCTTTTAAGTGCAGACCTGCCAGTGCCTTAATTCCTTACGTGTATGCATACATGCAGAAGATCAAATATGCACGTTAGAGATCTCGTTGTCATTCATGTCAGCGCTCGGTGGGTTACTGAAACACGAACATAGCGCTCTGATTTGTAATTGCAAGATATAGCGCTCTATAAATTCCATATGTTATTATGTTGTTGTTGTTGTGCGTTCCCCAGCTTTACACTCTGGGGGTCACCCAGAACGTGCACTCTGATTCACTCATCCCACCTGGGAATCACTGTGAGATAGGAAGCACACCGGATGGAAGTTTGCATGTATGACTATTTTCAAGTACCTCGCCAAATAAGGCAGCCATACTCTGACTTCAGAGGATTCTTTTCTCCTTTAAAAGAAGAGTGCAGGTTGTTATGTTAAGAGCTTGTCATGGCTGAAGGCAATCTCAACACAACATTTTACAACATAAAATTTTATTGGAGGCCTTGGCAATTAGCTGGCATCAATAACTGACACAGCTTTTGGCCTGGGCCAATATATTATTATTATTATTATAGCCAGTATACGTCCCTGAAGTCGGAATACAGCCACCTTCATGGGGAGTAAAAAACGGTTGCATGCATAACACCGCACCATTGGTGAACCTCAGAGCTCTAGCTGAGGCATGAAAAAAAACAAAAACCCACCAAACAACCAACCAGGACAAAACACAACAAAGCACAGTGTGTACTGGTGCGGGCAGATCGAGGAGCTGACGCGGGGTCTGGCCTCGGGGAGGGAGAGTGTGGACTGGCGGCAGTTGCTGCTGTCCCTGCTGTGGCCCCTCCCCACCCCCACCCAGACCCAGCTGCTGGAGACGCTGCAGCGCTTCAGGGACATGGACCAGAAGAACATCGCCTTCGTCAGCCGCGAACAGTTCGACAGGGTGAGTGCCCGCCCTCTGGTGCCAGTGTTGGGGAGTAGTAGTATGTTCTTTCGAGCCAGAAGGCCCATAGAGCCGGAGCTTATCCCGGTTTCTGTAGCGTTAAGCGAACTGATGGTTTTTCACCACCCCTGATACTTCCCCAGCAGAGCTGGTATCCACTTGTACACCTGGGTGGAGTGAGGAAAATAGGAGTAAAGTGTCTTTCCCAAGGACACAACACCAAGCCAAGCGGGGATCGAACCCGCGACCTCTGGATCACGAGTTGACCGCCTAAACCACTCGACCACGGTGCCTCCTGTACACCTGGGGGGAGTGAGGAAAATAGGAGTAAAGTGTCTTTCCCAAGGACACAACACCGAGCCGAGCGGGGATCGAACCCGTGACCTCTGGATCACGAGTTGACCGCCTAAACCACTCGACCACGGTGCCTCCAGTGTTGGGGAGGGTTGGGTGTTTTTTTTGTATTAAGGGGAAAGGTAACAGTATTGCTGTAATCCTTGCAGGTAGTGGCCTGACTACAGCATTTGGCATTTTCTCTGTGTGTGTGTGTGTGCAGTGTGTGTGTGTGTGTGTATGTGTGTGTGTGTGTTGTTGTTGTTGTTGTTGTTGACTACAATTTTACGTCTGTTCACTTCTAGTGATATTAGACGCTGTGTGTGTGTGTGTGTGTGTGTGTGTGTGTGTGTGTGTGTGTGTCCCCTGGTGGTTAGAGCATTGTGCTTGCGATCTGCTGACCTGGGTTCCAATCCTGTTCAAGAGGATTTTTCCCCTGGAGTTAACATCAGTGCAGACTCTACTCCCATAAAAGTCCTTCAGACAAAACTATAAACCGAGATCCTGTGCGGGAACGCACACAGAACATCTTGTTCCCATGTTAAAACCCATTCTGCTTTTTGGAAGAATAGGCCATTGTGTGTTGATGGGAACTGATAACAAAGTTTACAAAACCACATGCACATAGGGACTGGATGTAAAAAAAAGTGCATGAGAGCTTATTACATTATCCTTGAAATAAAAGAGGAAATAAATAAAAGAATAAACACATAAACATCCTACATTGCCAACATCACTGAGATCAGTGGTCTGGGAGGACTACAGGTGATTGTAGACCTCAGTACTCGAACTCGAACTCGAATGATTTATTCACAAAAAGGCCATTGGCCCATACATGAAGGGGGTTGCCAAACTGCTTAGTAACGACAAAATTTTACTGTATAACAAAAAGTCAGCTACAAAAATATTACTTAGGATAACAATATCTCTCTTATTCTAAAAGCTGTAGACCTCAGTAGAGACACAGAGAGATGGTGGGCCCTGGTGGTATTGCGTGGAGCTCCTACAAATGTCAGTGTTGATGGAAACAGTTGAATTGAGATGTTGGTGATGGTTTTTATTCTTGTCAATTTCTTGTTGTTTATAGATTTGATCTTTGCAGAGGTAGTGTGGTACATATAGAATATTTTACATGGAATGACATCTCCTAGGGAAAACTGAACTGAACGGAATTGTGCAGATAACACATGTTCTTTTTTTTTTTTAATCCGAAATATTTTCCACAGAAAAAGAAAGGAAAATCTACTTGAAAGCACACAGATCATTGTTCAAAAGACGGGATTTCACAAATCGAGCAAGTCAAGGAAGGTAAAAGCACATACTGTAAGACTTAATTGTGAAGCAGTGTATTTGTGCTGAATGTAAACTCCATGGACAAGAAATAACAGCGTTTGTGCTTAAATCAGCTTATAGTTAAAATATTGGAGTTACAGATTTAGAAATAGATGAAATAATAACTGATTTTTGCAGTTTCTCCAAATGTGAACAAGTCACAAAAATGTTCTCAGCACAATTAGTTAGAAGACATTTCCAAAAATAGTAACACAGCTTGTGAATGTACACATCATGCCCAAAGGGGAAGCAATTCAAGTTGATCACCCACATAGTGATGTGTTTATGTGTGTTTTGCAGACGGAGATGTGGTTTGATACTGTGTCCCCCTACCACGACTCCTTTGACCGCTTGACCAGCCTGAAGAAGATTGTGTTTGACATCTTCGCCGACCACTCCGGCTCACTGTCCAAGCTGGACTATAAAAACATGGTCAGTAGCATGCCATGTCTGGGAAAGCCTGCATACATGCACACATGCACACACATACACACACTTTCCCGTCTGATATCACTATTTAGTGGAAGGACGTTAAACTGAAGAACTACTGCATAGATCTACTGGTCATCTTTGTTTAAAGTGTTCTGCTCTCTCTCTATCTCTCTGGCTTCTCTGTCTGTCTGTCTGCCTCTCTCCCCCCCCTCCCCCTCTTACCCACCGGCATACAGTGGTCTGCTCTTACAAAAAAGTGGAACAGGTTTTGACATGTGCGCAAAATGTTGTGTGTGCGTTTGCATGGAGGACCTCGGTTTATAGTCTTTTTTTTTAATGAGTGTTTGTGTAAGTGTGTGTGTACGTGTAAGTGTATGTGTGTATATATATGTGTGTGTGTTTAATTGTTTTTATTTTATTTATTTATTTATTCTTTTATATCGAGGATAATGGAATAAGCACTCATGTGCTTTTTCACATCCAGTCCCTGTGTGTATGCGGTTTTGTAAATTTTGTCATCTGTTTCGTTTCCACCGGCACACAATGGCCTACTCTTCCGAAAAGTGGAACAGGATTTAACGTGTGCGCAAGATGTTCTGCATGCGTTTGAACACGGGGCCTCAGTTTATAGTATCATCCGAAGGACTTTGACATTCAGTTCGATTTTTTTGGTCAAACTGGGGAAAAAGGGCGAGTCTGGGAATCGAACCCGTTGACTTGTTGGCAGACGAACATCTTAACCATCCTGCCACCTCTTTTCCTTGTGTGTTTATATGTATGCATGTGTGTGTACGTGCATGCGTGTGTGTGTATGTGTGTGACACACACATGTACAACAACATGCTTGTTCATGTGGATCGGTGGTCTAGAGGTAACGCGCCTGTCTAGAAAGCGAAAAGTCCGGGTCGGAAGTGTGCGATGGTTCGTATCCCGTCTGGGCCCGAAACTTTTCCCCCATCCATTAGACCATGAGTGGTGGTCTGGGCACTAGTCTTTCAGATGAGACGATAAACTGAGGTCCCGCGTGTTACACAAAATTATGCAGTGCACATAAAAGAACCCACGGCAACAAGAGAGTTGTCCCTGGCAAAATTCTTAGAAAAAAGCCACTCTGATAGGGAAACAAATACAGTTTCAGACACACAAAAAAAGAGAGAAAAAAAAGAAAAGGGTGGCGCTGCTCTTGTGGCGACGCGCTCTCCCCGGGGAGAGCAGCCCAAATTTCACGCAGAGAAATCTCCTGACTTAAAGTGGTAAAAATAAATAAATGAATGTAGTCTTACACTAGTTGTGCCTGCCTGCCTGCCTGTGAACAGATGCTGTACTTCAGCGCGGCCCCAAACTCCTACGAAGGGTTCCTGCGGGCTCTGAGCGTGATGACGGGCAGCCACATGCCCCGCATACCCAAACCCCCCGCCCCCTCCTCCTCCCTGACTTCGGTGACGACCACGGAGCAGCCCGACGCCTCCACCAGCGCCACCACCTTCCAGCCCAGTGAGCCTGCCTCCGTTAGCGCCGACAAGTGAGTTCCTGTTCAGAGACGTGCGGGATTAACCTCTTAACTGCCCAGTGCAAGTGCACCCTATATGCCGGGGAATAACATTCTTATGTACCACTTGCTATGTTCATATCCCTCTTACTCAGGAATTACTATATGAATAATCCTGATAGTCTACCCAATGACAGTGTATATATCGTAGATTGCTTCGAGGCAAGCTCAAATTAGTTAGCATGATGTTTCACTGCGAAAATATATTTAAAATGTAACAAATCGACAAAAAAAAAACCACTTTCTTCATCACCACTGTCATTCTGAGTACCCCTCCCCATCTCAATAACGTCCAACATAAATCCAGGTTAAATCTTTTTTTTTTTAAATTTTAAATGCACTATCTCCTGATGGTTTTCATCACTGTCGGGTAAATCTAAAGTTTTAGTTGCCACTTTTTCAGCTATGTAAAGTTATTGATACCTTCAACAAGAAGTGTCGGCCATTTTTAACAAGAACTTCCCAAGCAGTCATGCATAAAAACACAAAATACGAGCTAAAAAACGATCGTTTTTGCCATGGTTTTGCAGCTGGATGTTGCCAGGCAACAGGAGAGTGGTCTCCATTAATTTTGGAGTTCTTTCCCTTTAACTGTAGTCAAGGAAGCTGGCTTGTTTACTTCGGTTTGACACCCTGGAAATTTTCCGGGGTGGGACAGTCTAGAGGTTAATATGAGTGAAAAAAGAAAGAAGGGTGGGAAAGGAAAGAGACCTAGGTTTAGATGGAGAAGGGAGATGGAGAAAAACATATGAAAAGTTCAGAAAGATTGACAGAAAAAAGATATGATCATGAAGAGAATCCCTTCCCTCCCCATCCCCTCCAATCCCCATGTGCACAACTTGTGTTTCTCTCTCTCTTGCATATGCATGTGTGTGTGTGTGAGTGTATGCAAGCATGTCTGTATATGTGCACAGAGAGACGGAGAGCATAACGAGACAGCTGCGTACATACACTCGCCAGTTCATTTTGCCCCTCACATGTTTTGTGTCACAAAATAGCACGAGCCAGTGGCCCAACCTGACTGAACACTTTCCGAGAATCTACCTAACTCTGGGTCTTTACCTTTTTACCATGACATGGAATCCATGATATGATGATCATTTGGGCTACAATTACTGGAATTTTTTGTGTGCTTTATTTTCTTGGTTCAACATTTTTTCTTTTTCATTTTCATACCACTTTAAGTCACAGCACATTTCTCTGCATGAAATTCAGCCTGCTCTCCCTGGGGAGACCATGTCACCACAAGATTAGCACCACCCTTTATTTCTTTTTTCCTGTCTGCAGCTGTACTTGTTTCCCTATCAGAGGGGCTTTTTCTACGATATTTTGCCAGGGACAACTCTCTTTGTTGCTGTGGGTTCTTTTATGTGCGCTAAATAATTTTATGTAACACATGGGACCTCGGTTTATCATCTCATCAGAAAGACTAGCTTCCAGGCCTCCACTAATGGTCTACTGGATGGGGGGAAAAGTTTATGTGTATTGTACCCAGTCCCCTTCCCACTGCCCCCTTGTGAGTGAGCTTAAAAGCTTATCAGAATAAACTATTGTCGTTGTCTCTCCCCCCCCCCCTCTCTCTCAGTGCCTACTCCACCCCCACTCCCCCTTTTCTCACACATGCACACTCAATATGCACACAAACAAAAGGATGGTGAATATGATAACGCTTTGACAAAAAAAAGAATGTGGACAGTTGACAGTTTTGAGAGATAATGGCAATGAGCGTTGATGATAGAAAAAGTTAACTGTAGCATTCTACAATATGATGAAATAACTTGGTGCAAGATACCTCATGGGGATACCAGGGGGCCTTTCCATATAAATAGCATTCCCCACCTTCTGGAAATTCTGTGCTAGCTATTCCCTCTTTTCTCTCCCTCTCTTTGTCTCTGCCTTGTTCCTTTTCTTCCTTTCACCCCCCTTTTGTCTATTTTCTGCCTTCTTGGTCCATTCTCTGCCCTTTTTTTTCTAGAAAGACCTAAAAGATAACAATTCTCTCCCATGCCAAAACTGAATGCACTGACTTGTCAGGCGCTTAACAGCACCTCCATGCAGTTTTGCTCATATGACAGACAACAGTAGTTGCTGTCTGAGCGTTCAACGAAGAAGACGAAGACTCGGTGGGAGGGTAAAGACAGACATGGTTTGCAGGGTCAGCCCAAGTCTGGAATCCATCCAAGAGGTGAAGGAGAACACGGAGCTGCCAGAGCCGGCGATGACACAGGAGAAGATTCCCATGGAAGCCGTGGACAACCTGGTGCCCTTGGATGATTTGTACAAGGTGAAGTTTTGTGGATTTTTGTGTGTGTTTGTGTGTGTGTTAAGTTTGTGTGTGTGTGTGTGTTTTTCTCCTCTCTTTTCTAACGTTGCCTTTACCAAGGTGGGATGTTAAGTGCCGGGTCTTCTACTGTGCTTGTAACTCTGCAGGAGATCTGCTCGCTGGCCTCAGCCGACACATTCCGATTTCAGAGCAGCTCATTTCTTTGCACAGGTTGCATGCTGAGTATGTTCATGTTTCCATAACCTACCAAACACTGACATGAATTACAGGATCTTCAACAAGCATATTAGATCTTCTGTATGTGTATATACGTGAAAGGAATGAAGGCACTGGCAGGTCTATTCTTAAAGTTGACCTGGGTGATTGTAAAAATCCCCTCCCTTAATTCCCCAGATGCCACCTCTGAGATTTAAACCCTTGTTGTTGTTGTTGCGCGTTCCCCAGCTTTACACCCTGGGGGTCACCCAGAACATGCACTCTGACTCACTCATCCCACCTGGGAATCTCTGTGAGATAGGAAGTACACACTGGATGAGAAGTTTGCGTGTACGACTCTTTTTCAAGCACCTCGCCATATAGGCAGCCATACTCTGACTTCAGAGGATTTTTTTTCTCCTTTAACAAAAGAGAGTGCGGGTTGTTATGTTAAGAGCTTGTCATGGCTGAAGGCAATCTCAACACAACATTTTACAACATAACAACGTTTTAATGTAGGCCTTGGCAATTAGCTGACATCAATAATAACTGACACAGCTTTTGGCCTGGGCCAATTCGAACCCTTGACTTCGTTGTGGACCCAGAGGACTGAAGTTAGAGTCTTAACTACTCAGCTGCAGCATTTGTTGGTGTGTGTTTTGTTGTTGTTGGTTTGGTTTGGGTGGGTTGTTTTTTCCCAGGGGGGTGGACACCTGGTGGGGGGGTCCTTTTTTGCCTGTGCGCTAAAACGCACTCTGTCTTCCTGTCGCCTCTTCTTGCCTGCCTGCCTTTCCTCGTCTTGCTTCCATTTCTTTACTTTCTCTCCGTCTGAAGTCTTTTTCATCATGACAGTTTTTGTTACTTTTTTCTCTCTCCAGAATTGGATGTCGGTTTTTTTGTGTTTACGCGTGTGCTACTTTATGAAGTGTTTTGCATGTCACTGACTGGCTTGAAGCATCCCTGAAGCTGGAATGGGGATACCTAAATGGTCTGGGGGGGGGGGACATGGTAACATATGCAAAAATCTGACCGTTGGTGTTTGAAACTCGGAGCTCTAGCCAAGGTTCTAAAAAATCAAAACAAAACAAAACCTGGCTTGAAACTGTGCTGTGGGGTAGGGGTGGTGGTGGTGGTGGTTTATGATGAAAGGGGTGGTTATTGTTTGTAAGCCGTGCCTGTACTTTACCCTTCTGTACCATGTTATTGTTATGAAAAAAAGACTCATGGTTTACGTGTTATTTGTATGAACACAGGACATATGGTTTATAATGTATTCTTTATGAAGACGAGACTTATGGTTGACCTGTCACATTTTATTTCAGGCTAAAATGGAGGTATAAAAAAAAATTGGAAAAAATACTTTAAAAGAAAGTTATAGTCTAACATGTTTTCTACAGAAACAAAAAATAATTTCAGTCTTACCTCTTAACTGCCGAGTGTAGGTGCACCCTATATGCCGGGGAATAAAATCCTATGTACCACTTGCTATGTTCATGTCCCTCTTACTCAGAAATTACTAAATGAATATTCCTGATAGTTTGGCCAATGACAGCATATATATCATAGATTGCTTTGAGGTAAACTCAAATTAGTTAGCATGATATTTCACTACGAAAATATATTTAAAATGTAAAATATCGACAAAAAATACACTTTCTTCATCACCACTGTCATTCTGAGTACCCCCCATCTCAATAACGTCAAACATAAGTCCAAGCAAAATCTCATTCATTTTTTTAAAAATGCTTTATCTCCTGAATCATACACGATCATTTTCATCACTGTCAGGTAAATCTAAAGTTTTAGTTGCCACTTTTTCAGCTGAGTAAAGTTATTGATGCCTTCAACAAGAAGTGACAGCCATTTTGAACAAGAACTGCCCAAGCAGTCATGCATAATAACACAAAATACGAGCTAAAAAACATTGTTTTTGCCACGATTTTTGCAGCTGGATGTTGCCAAGCAACAGGAGAGTGATCTCCACTAGTTTTGGAGTTCTTTACCTGTAACTGTAGTGAGGGAACCTGGCTTGTTTACCTTGGTTCGAAACCCTGGAAATTTTCCAGGTTGTAGGCATATAGAGTGCACATTTAGCCCCGGATAATTTCCGGGATGAGCCAGTCTAGTGGTTAATATTTTAGACGTCAGTGTTGTTGCTGTTACCTCAAAGGAACTAGGGAAAACAGTGTACTCTGTACAGACTGAACGAAGGCTGTGGTGGATTTTGACAACTGGCTTGTCTTGCGTGCACAGGTCCTGTACTTTGCTGAGAATTGCGAAGGAGACAGCCGTCGCTTCAGTGTGGTGGAAACTGTGGAAAAAATGTCCAAGGTAACTTTGCTGGGTTTTTTTTTCATGTTGTCGTTTTGGTTTTATCATTGATGTTGGTGGTGTTATTATTGTTGGATGTCAGCTTTTATTATTTTATTACTGGTGGTGGAATTTTGGGGTTTTTTTTTTATATTAAAGTTATCATCATATGCCCAAAATTGGGAAAATCTTTAATGACCTTACATGAGGTTGTGAAAATTCTCTTTTGTCTGGTCTGCCAGCATCATCAATCCACTCCCTTCAACGTATACAAAACTCTGCAGCTCGACTAGTTCTCAGAAAGAAAAAATCTGAGCACATTTCCCCTCTCTTGCGATCTCTCCACTGGCTGCCTGTGCCACAGAGAGTAAATTATAAGATCAGTACCCTCTGTTATAAATGTCTCCACAAAACTGCACCCTCCTACCTCTGTGAATGTCTTAACCTGTACACTCCTTCACGTTCCCTCCGCTCTACTGCAGATACCTTGTGCCTACGAATACCTAGATTCAACCAATCCACTGTTGGCCGCCACTCTTTCTCTATTTCGGGTCCATCGACCTGGAATGAGCTCCCTCTCTCTCTTCGCCAGAAACCTAGTTATGACACTTTTAAATCCAGCCTCAAGACATATTTATTTCAAACCTAAGATTTCCCCCGCCTGTTTCATATCAGAACTATCCCACCTTCACTAACCCATGTCCTATCACCCTGCTAAAGTATATGACCTGTGTGAGTGTGTGTGTGCTTTTGAAAAACATTTGACTGTTGAAATTTTATTTAATAGATTTTGTCTGCATCGCACCATGTTTGTAAATATCTGTTTGCTTAAACTATTGATTATTTATCTTTGATTGCATGACTGTGTAAGATTAGGTTGAATGCATACGCTTTGATTTGTCTTTGCAAGATATAGCGCTATATAAGTTCCATTTATTATTATTATTATTATTATTATTAAATGACAAAGAGATTGTGAAAATGACAAGAGATTGTGAAAATGATGTCGTAAAAAAGACACCACCTTACATGTTGTAAATGCGACTATAATCACGAAGGCGGTTATTTCATTTATTTTGTTGTTGTTTGTCTGAAGTCTTGATGTAAGCCGTTTTGTGACACCGTATTGCAGCAGGAGAAACTGGCGGCGGTGTACAAAGAGGTAGGGGAGAGTGAGGAGAACGCGCTGACACTGAGGGCGCTGATGAAACACCCCGTCATTCAGCAGGCGGTACTGGCCTGCAAGACGTTCACAGCTCTGGTATGTCCTCACGTGTCCTGTTCCTTGTTTTATACTGTTAGCTGCTTGTCTCTCTGGTATATGTCCTCACGTGTTCTGTTCCTTGTTTATTTTTTTTATTTATTCTTTTATATCGAGGATTATAGAATAAGCACTTGTGTGCTTTTTCACATCCAGTCCCCATGTGTATGCGGTTTTGTAAATTTTGTCATCTGTTCCCGCCGGCACACAATGGCCTACTCTTTTTTGCCCTTTTAGCTGCTCGTCTCTCTGGTATGTCGTCATATGTTTTGTTCTTTGTTTTATACTGTTAGCTGCTCGTCTCTCTGGTATGTCACATGTTTTGTTCTTTGTTTTATACTGTTAGCTGCTTGTCTGTCTGGTATGTCACATGTTTTGTTCCTTGTTTTATACTGTTAGCTGCTTGTCTGTCATATGTGTTGTTCCTTGTTTTATATTGTTAGCTGCTTGTCTCTCTGTTATGTCCTCACATGTTTTGTTCTTTGTTTTATACTGTTAGCTGCTTGTCTCTCTGTTATGTCGTCACGTGTTGTGTTCTTTGTTTTATACTGTTAGCTGCTTGTCTCTCTGTTATGTCCTCACATGTGTTGTTCCTTGTTTTATACTGTTAGCTGCTTGTCTCTCTGGTATGTCGTCACGTGTTGTGTTCTTTGTTTTATACTGTTAGCTGCTTGTCTCTCTGGTATGTTGTCACGTGTTGTGTTCTTTGTTTTATACTGTTAGCTGCTTGTCTCTCTGGTATGTCGTCACATGTTCAATTCCTTGTTTTATACTGTTAGCTGCTTGTCTGTCTGGTATGTCATCACATGTTTTGTTTTGTACTATTAGCTGCTTGTCTGTCTGGTATGTCGTATGTTGTTCCTTGTTTTATACTATTAGCTGCTTGTCTCTCTAGTATGTCCTCACATGTTTTGTTCTTTGTTTTATATTGTTAGCTGCTTGTCTCTCTAGTATGTCCTCACATGTTTTGTTCTTTGTTTTATACTATTAGCTGCTTGTCTCTCTGGTATGTCATCACATGTTTTGTTCTTTGTTTTATACTATTAGCTGCTTGTCTCTCTGGTATGTCATCACATGTTCATTTCCTTGTTTTATACTGTTAGCTGCTTGTCTGTCTGGTATGTCATGTTTTGTTCCTTGTTTTATACTGTTAGCTGCTTGTCTGTCATATGTGTTGTTCCTTGTTTTATACTGTTAGCTGCTTGTCTGTCTGGTATGTCATATGTGTTGTTCCTTGTTTTATACTGTTAGCTGCTTGTCTGTCATATGTGTTGTTCTTTGTTTTATACCGTTAGCTGCTTGTCTGTCTGGTATGTCGCATGTGTTGTTCCTTGTTTTATACTGTTAGCTGCTTGTCTCTCTGGTATGTCGTCACATGTGTTGTTTTGTTTTGTACTGTTAGCTGCTTGTCTCTCTGGTATGTCGTCACGTGTTTTGTTTTGTTTTGTACTATTAGCTGCTTGTCTCTCTGGTATGTCACATGTGTTGTTCCTTGTTTTGTACTATTAGCTGCTTGTCTGTCTGGTATGTCACATGTGTTGTTCCTTGTTTTGTACTATTAGCTGCTTGTCTGTCTGGTATGTCGTCATATGTGTTGTTCCTTGTTTTATACTGTTAGCTGCTTGTCTCTCTGGTATGTGTCGTCACATGTTTTGTTCCTTGTTTTATACTGTTAGCTGCTTGTCTCTCTGGTATGTCATCACATGTTCTTGTTCCTTGTTTTATACTATTAGAAACTTGTCAGAGGTACAAGTCAAAAATATGGCTTGCAGTTTTGTGTGTGTTCATGTGTATGTGTGTATTTTATCCCCGAAGTCAGAATGCAGCTACCTTAACAGTGGGTAAAAGTGGTTGCATGCACAAAATCTCGCCATTGGTGAACCTCAGAGTTCTAGCCAAGGAACAACAACAAAAAGGTCACATTTGTGTATGTTTATAGACATTGCTTTTTTTACTCATGCGTGTACTCTTGGTGGTATCTGAAAAAGAAAGAAAAAAAAGAACCAGTGTGAATCCATGGATGTGCTAGTAGTGTGGACGTGTATATGTATAGAGAAGGTTCATCTGTGTGAATCCATCATTACACAGAGGAAGGGACTAATTTGGTTTTGTAGTTCATGCGTCATTCAGCTTGTGTTAGTAAATCACCCCGATTATACATTATTTTATAAAGTAAAAAACTGAATTTCCGATAGTGCTCATTGACAGGACACTACCCTTAACCCTGTAGGAGTCATTTGGGCATTGCAGTGAAGCGCAATTAAGCTACATCAAACTCGTTGACATGACCTACTATAACATGCAGTGATGTAGAATTCAACAGTGTGAAACTGGTTTGTGTCTTGCAGAATGTGGACCAGATATGACCCACTTTGACAAATGTGACGCTTCACCACATATGTCGCATCGCACCAGAGGTCAATTTTTAGTTATTGACAAATTGAAAATCGGACAATCCTATGAAAAGTTATCACAAATTGAAATGACACACTGCAGGACGTGACAAAATGAGAAATTGGCAAGTTTAGCATCAAACTAGGTGGTCAGAATGAGGGCTTGGGTATTTTTAAAACATGTTTAAAAGCAAAAAGGAAACAAAATTATTCCTTGATATTTCATTAAAAGGTAGAATAATGGCTATAGTTTTATAATCGCTCAAAATTGACAACCTGACCCCCACCTGCCTAAAATGGCTCCTAGTGGAAAAGTGGGTCAGGTGCAAAGCGACTCATTTTGTGGTGGAGTGTTACATATGCAGTGAGGGGGACGGGATAGCCTAGTGGTCAGAACGTTGCACTTGCAATCTGACGACCCGGGTTCGATTCCCGTTCAAGGGGATATTTTCCCTGGAGTTAACATCAGTGTAGATTCCACTCTCCCCAAAAGTCTTTCGGATGAGACCATAAACTGAGGCCCTGTGTGCGAACGCATGCAGAACATCTTGCGCACACGTTAAATCCTGTTCCGCTTTTTGTAAGAGTAGGCCATTGTGTGCCGGTGGGAACAGATGACAGAATTTACAAACCGCATACACACGGGGACTGGATATAAAAAAAGCACATAAGGGCTTATTCCATTATCCTCGATATAAAAGAATAAAATAAAATAAAATGTTAATATGATGTAGACTACAGCGGTGTGGAACTGGTTTGTGTCTTGCAGAATGTGGACCAGATCCTGGCCTCTTCACCAGAGGACTCCAGTGCAACAGCGTGATCATGCAAGCCTGCGCCTTCAGCAAACACTGCAAGGGATGATACTGCTTCTGTCGCTGACGGAGTTGCTTGCAAGCGTCAATCAACCCATGTGGAAACATCTCCACATATAAAATCCCCCCAACCATTGTGGAAACATCTCCACATGTAAAATCCATGAACCCATGTGGAAACATCTCCACATATAAAATCCATCAACCCACGTGGAAACATTTCCACATATAAAATCCCCCAACCTATGTGGAAACATCTCCACATATAAAATCCATCAGCTCATGTGGAAACATCTCCACATATAAAATCCAAACTGTTTGCATGAATCTGTTACTAGTGCAGTTTGCTATCAAAATTGGCTCATAAATGGCACAGAAGTAAAACAGTAGCAGCAGGTGGGGTTTTTTGGGTGGTTTTTTTTGCTCATCCAATTTCAACTGTTCAGGTTGTTTGTTTAGTTTGCTTTTTTTTTTTTTTTTTTGGCTGTTACACCAAGCTGAGTGCACACACACCAAAGGTTTGGGTGCAACTGTGTGGATTTTGACAGAAAAATTGTAACCGTTTTCAGTGTTGCACATCTGACCAGTTGGTTTTTTTCTCCATGTGTGTATTATCTGGGATATTAGTTTCTTTCATCAGGTGTACATGTGGATTTTGGGAGGTAGTTCTTGTTTTGTCAGACTGTTCTCACTTAGACTCCCACCCAATTATAACATGAGAAATAAAGGTAATGTGATATAGGAGACTCCCACCCAATTATAACATGAGAAATAAAGGTAATGTGATATAGGCTACCCTTCACTGTGATAATGTCTGTGCATACAAAACCATATCATGTACTTTAGAAACCAAGACATATCTGAAAATAAATCATGTGGAAATAATTTTAAAGTGTTTTGAGTGTAAAGTAGAAATTAATATTCGTATTTGCATGCCCTTAAAAGCAGAGATGCAAATAGATTCAGGATATAAAAGCTGAGATTAAAATAAAATAAAATTCAGGATATAACTGATTTTTTTTTTTGCAAATCTTTGGGGGGGGGGGTGTTAAGCAGTCACAGAAGAAAAAAAGTAAACACATAACTGACGTGTCATGGAAAATGACAAGTCAGCATGTTTGCTCACTGAATATCAAGTTCCTAACAAAAACATGTAATATATATGTGTGTAGTTATAAATGTCACAGTATGTACTACAGGGAAGAAAGAGGTTGACACAGTGTCTGTCAGTGAACACAACTGACAACAAGACGGGCTCTGCAACTGACAACAAGACGGGCTCTGACAGAAAAGAACAGACAGGCCAGACAGACGAGAACAAACTGAAAAGAACAGACAGACAAGAACAGACAGGCCAGCAAGTAAACAACAAACGTATTTAAAAATAATTACAAGTTTTATTGTCTTAAAATTACAAAAAGCTGCCAGACAACAATACCCCCACCCACCCCCTCCACCTAAAAGAAAAAAAAGGGAGAGATTGGAAACCACCCTTGACACAAAGACGCACTGAATAATCCGATCTGTGACACGAAAAAAAATTATGGTTGCAGAAATAATGTATCAGACTATAGCAATCGTCCTGGAGAGAATAGCCCAGGACAGAGGACTCTGTCGGACTTTTGCCGGCGGCCTATGCTCCAGTGGGAGTGATGGGCCTAAGTAAGTAAGTATGTAATAGCAATCGTCAACAGTCACTCAATCAGCTAAAATTACATAGACATGCAAACAGTTTCTTGGAAGAAAACAAAAGCAGGATAAGGGGGCTGCTGCACCTTTGGCTTCTTAGCATACGCAGCCTTAATTAATAAATGGAATTTATTTAGCGCTATATCTTGCAAAAAAACAAATCAAAGCGCTTTCATTCATCTTACTCATTCACATGCAGCCTTACAAATTCAAATGTATACACACACGCTCGCTCGCACGCACACAAACACACACATAAAGGTCGTACACTTGGCAGGGTGATGGGGTTTTGGCTGCCGAGGGCAGGACAAAAATGAAATGGAACAAGAGGGGAGAATCTTAGGTTTGAAATAAATGTGTCTTGAGGCCAGATTTAAAAGCGTCATAAGAAGGCTTTTGACGAAGGGAGAGAGGGAGGTCATTACAAAGGATGGGGCCTTCACTTCTCACGCAGTACTTACTGGACATGCGTTTGTCCGGACTGTCCCGATCCTCATCATCACTTTCGTCATTCAAGGCATCCTCAGGCATGGCTGCACACAATTTTTTCCAAACAGAACATCAGAAATATCCTCAATTTCCAATCAATGGTTCAATACCAACGCACTTATATTTTTAACCCCCCGCCAAATGATAGAAGCATATTATTATTCCCTCACACAACCACGATTTCAACCGGAATGATTTTATAATTTAAAAAAAATGAAAAATTTAAATTTTTAAAACAATTGTTAACTTATAGGTATATATATACTTCCACAACCAGTAAATTTTAAGATTTCCTTTCAACAGAATAAAAACTATGTATCAATACTACAAAAACATAATTCTGAATTTTTTTTTTTACAGGAACAACTGCAAAAAATCTGTTACAAGTAATTTTTGTTCTGTCCTTTTTTTAAAGTCTAAAAAATGTGTATTCTGAGTATTAGCAAGTTTTTTTCGCCCCTGTTATATCTAGTATAACAGCTTCCTAATTTAGCATCAAAATACACAATCTCTTTACCCTAAAGTTCTCCAACTGAACAGATTTTGTCAGTATATTTCCCTCCTAACAACTAAGCACCGAGGGCTGAAATCACTCTGGATGAAAAACCTAAAACTGTCGATACATCTTATGAAAAGTTCCATCATGCCTCCTAACAAAGAGAGAGAGAGAATTGAATTGAATTGTATAAATTTTATTTAAAGAGGGTTATGGCATAAGTAAACATGTTTTTTTTTACAACCAGCCCTCTGGGCAAAAACAAGAGAGAGGGAGAGAAATAGAGAGAGAGAGAGAGGGAGACAGAGAGAGAGAAAGAGAGAGAGAGAGGGAGAGACACAGAGACAGTTGTAGCTTTGATTTCAGTTCTCAGTTTACTACATACCATGCATCTGCACTCCAGGGGCATGGGGCAGCATTCGCAGATTTTCAAACAACCGCGTTCTGAAAGGGGGAGAAAAAAAAGTAACACTGTCAAACTCACACAGGAAAAAAAGAAATGAAAAGACACAACTCACAAGAGCAGGCAAATGTATACTGACCAGTGCTTCACCATCTGTGATGTCAAACTTTCTCTATGTGAAATTCAAATGCTCTCAAACACCGAGAGAAACTTGTCTTACAGCCATGCAACTGTTTTATGTTTTTTGTTGTTCCTGGGGCGGTGGGGAGTGGGTGCTTTATTCAGTCCCTGCTCTTGTCTTTGTATTTACTTTTAAATCTTATTATTATCTGTAAATCTTTAACTGGAACAACATTCCTGTTGCCATTTCTTCGGTCGCATACAAGACCTCAATTCATCACCATTACAGGGTAGTATCCAGACATCAGTCAATGCCTGGTGGAACAGGAAAAAACCTGAGGTTTGAATATGATCTGAACATGAAATTGCTTACTTTCTATACAGGCAGGTAACATTCTATCTTACTCCGTCTTGAATGAACACACATCCATGTATGCTCTTTCACAAGTCACTCATGCTTGAATGTGTGCATAACTATGTGTTCACACACACACACACTCTAACACACACATATCCATGCACCTAAGTCTCTCAACGCACAAAAACCAAACATCACAACCCCTCAAATTACTCTTCGGTCATTTTCCGAAATGTGAACCCCTATTTTCAGAAGTTTGGAAAACTTTCCTCCAAAGAAAGCCTACTCAACACATGCTTCTTCTACTTTTATTTTTTAAACCATATTTAAAGAAATATCCCTCCTCCTTTTCTTTCCTAAGACAGTACACGCACGCACGCTTGCACACACACACACAGAGACGGACAGAAGTTCATACTGACTTGATTTTGTCCATGTACTCGGCCGTGTTCTGGTTGGCCATGTTGGAGGGGCTGATGTGCAGCTTGAAGTCTGGGCCATAGTACTCAAAGTAGTCGTTGTACGGCAGCTCTGCACCACCACACAAGCACACATCAGGCCGCATGCACACACACACACAAATAGCCACATCAAATGTGACGTATGAAGTCAAACATCCAATTTAATGCATGACATCAAACATCCAATTTAATGCATGACATCAAACATCCAATTTAATGCATGAAGTCAAACATCCAATTTAATGCATGAAGTCAAACATCCAATTTAACGTATGAAGTCAAACATCCAATTTAACACATGAAGTCAAATAAGTGTTTGGCAAGTAAGCACAGTACTTCTGCTTCTGTGAAAGAAACAACCATCTTTCTATCCTATACGTATACATGTCTTAACCCTAGTGGCGCGGTTCCCGGAATATTCCGGGAAAGGCGGGTCTAGGCTGTGTGGCGGATCCCGGAATATTCCGGGATGACGTGGGTGGTTATAGTTGAAAGCTTACTTTCGCTTTCAAAGGTCAGCCAATGAATGTTAAGGCCGTTGTAGGCCCGCAGAAAGGGGTGAAGGTCGTTTGACACACACAAGCAACGAAGAATCTGATTGGTTAAGAGTGTATTTTAATTTTTTTTTCGGACCAGCCGAGATCGTCTTCAACAAAAATGGCGGCCAGCGTTTGCACTAGAATTTCTTCAAGCGTTTTTCGAGCTTTTTTACAAAATTGACAGCGAGGAGGAGTTTTAGAGGCTGGATTTGGTTGAAATAAACAATGAGAGAGACGATGAGGTAAGGATTGTGGAATATTTTTGAAAAACTTGGTAAAAATCGATCGCGATCGGACTGAATCGAGCGGTGCTAGTTTTGCTGGATGGACTTTTTCGCTACTCGGCGATTTCGACGTCACAGATTGTTTTACTTTATTTTGACACAACGAGGCTTCGAAATAACTGTTGTTGAGTCAAATCGCTATGCTGCTGAGTACTTTGCATCACATGAAATCAAGCGATCTTTGTATTTTTGTCATAGAAAGCCACCACTTCGCACATTCCGCCATGACGGTCGCGATGGTGTCGATCCTGTCGCTGAACTTTTCCGAGTATTTGGTGACCGATAAAGCGATACAAACTCCTTATTTTTTGAAAACTAATGTCAAGAAATAGTGTTTACCTAATCATGACATTTATGCACCGCAAGAACTTTGCTTATCGTGTTAAAATCGATCCGGGGCCCTGACAGTGGAACAGTGATCGGTAGTGCGAACATGATTTTTTTTTTTGATTTTTTTTTTACATAATCATAAACACTACACACTATTATAAAATTATACTCATTTAAAAGCATATTATCTCTTCTTTCCAGTGATCTATAGCTTAACACATTTAATTCAGTTTTATATATCAATATCAAGGGTTGCTTGAGCCCACCATGCTCCAAAACAATGCTAGCCAATGTTAATTCAGCCAATAGAAGTGAGGCTTGTTGCTGTTTATTTAGCGCTACTAGGGTTAATCTTGAAATGTCAGTCTGTGTGGTGCCTGTGTGTGTGTGTGTGTGTGTGTGTGTGTGTGTGTGTGTGTGTGTGTGTGTGTGTGTGAGTGTGTGTGTGTGAGTGTGTGTGTGTTTGTGTGTGTGTGTCCTTGTGTGTCCGTCAGCTCCCACAGTGCAGTCCTCATGAGTGGAGAAATCGGGGAGTTCTTCCGGACTTGTTGGAGTTCGACAAGGCTGCCCGCTATCCCCCGTTCTTTTCGTGTTCCTGGAGAACATCATGCAGGAGGCCCTCCTTGACTTCAAGACCACAATCACAATAGGAGGAAGGCCAGTCTGCAATCTTCGATTCGCAGACGATATTGATCTCATGGGCCGCAGTGAAGAAGAACTCCAGGATCTCACCACCAGACTGGAAACATCAGCCAATGCCCACGGTATGGAGATCAGCACGGAAAAGAGCAAGATCCTAGTGAACAGTACCACACCGACCACTCCCACCAGCATCAAGATGAGTGGCGAGACACTAGAGGAGGTGGAAACTTTCAAGTACCTTGGAGCAGTCATCACCAAAGAAGGCACGAGCACACGAGAGGTGAAGATCAGACTTGCTGTGGCACTCTCCTCCATGACTAAGCTGGCGAAAGTGTGGAGAAACCACAACATCAGAACCCACACTAAGGTCAGACTCTACAAGGCACTCGTCACATCCATTGCCTTGTACAGCTGTGAAGCATGGACACTTACTGCCGATTTAGAACGTCGCATTCAAGCCTTTGAGATGAAGTGCCTCAGGCGGATCCTGAACATCACCTACAGAGACCGCAAAACCAATGACTACGTCTGGCAGCAGATCGAGGCACTGGCTGGCAAACAAGAACCATTGCTAGATACAGTCAAACGGAGGAAACTGAAGTGGTTTGGCCACACAACAAGGCATAACAGCCTGTCAAAGACAGTCCTGCAGGGAATGGTGGAAGGAGCAAGGAGGCAGGGACGACCACGCAAAAGCTGGATATCCAACATCAAGGAGTGGACCGGCCTCACTGTACCAAACCTCCTGAAAACAGCCCAAGACAGAACCATTTGGCGGTCCACTTGCAACATCCGTGCGGGTACCCCAACGGTCGTCCCGACCAAGGGATGAGTGAGTGAGTGAGTGAGTCCGTGTGTTGTGATTGTGAATATTTTATTGCCATTTATGCAGGCTTATTTGACACAACAACAAAAACGTATGTGTGTGTGTGTGTGTGTGTGCGCGCGCGCGCGAATGTGTTGTGATTCAGAATATCTTATTGCCATTTCAGTTATGTAGACTTATTTGACACACCAAAACAAATGTGTGTATGTGTGAGTGAGAGAAAGAGAAAGAGACAGAGAATGATGGTGTGACAGCATATAAATTACTTGTGAGTGAGTGACAGTGTGTGTATGTATGTATATACGTACATTGCTTGTGTGTGTTCAAACACACTGTAAGCACATAACATGTCCGTGGCTGTTCTTCAGGCATGTAGCACTCAATTTTTTTAAATGTGCGCTCTCACGTGGGGATGATAGTGCATAAGCACACACACACAGACACACACAAGCACACACACACACACAAACTCTCTCTCTCACACATACACACACTCACACAAACTCTCTCTCTCTCACACACACACTCGCACAAACTCTCTCTCTCTCTCTCACCACACACAAACTCTCTCTCTCTCACACACAAACTCATCCTCTCTCTCTCTCTCTCACACACACTCACACAAACTCTCTCTCACACTACACACCCTCACACAACTCTCTCTCTCTCACACAACACACTCACACAAAGTTCTCCTCTCTCACACACACACACTCACACAAAGTCTCTCTCTCACACACACACACTCACACAAAGCTCTCTCTCCCCACACACACACTCACACAAAGTCTCTCTCTCTCTCACACACACACTCACACAAACTCTCTCTCACACATACACACACTCACACAAACTCTCTCTCTCTCACACACACACTCACACAAACTCTCTCTCTCAACCCCACACACCACAAACTCTCTCTCTCACACACTAGCACAAACTTCTCTCTCTCTCTCACACAAACTCTCTCTCACACACATACAAGACAGACACACACACACACTCAGACACACACAAACTCGCACACACACAAGAACTCACCGTTGGCCACCTCCACCCCCAAAGCGATGGAGGTCTCGTAGGTCCAGCAGCGGGCCACGTTCCTGATGGTGTAGCCCCACCCCCCAGCAGCAGTAGGGGCAGGTTCCACTTCTTCATGAAGTCCACGCACTTGCCGTGACCTTTCAGGGTCAGGTTGAAGCAGCCCAGGCGGTCGCCGGACAAGGAGTCGGCCCCACACTGCAGGACCACGGCGCTGGGCTGGTACGTCTCCATCACCTTGGTCATCACCTGCACCGCCGCCACACCACGTTTCACACCACCGCCCCTTATATAAAAACGCTGCCAGTGACAGGACGCTACTTGGCCCAGGCCAAAAGCTGTGTCAGTTATTATCGATGCCAGCTAATTGCCAAGGCCTACACTATATGTTTAAAATGTTGAGTTTGCCTTCAGCCATGACAAGCTCTTAACATAACAACCTGCACTCTTCTTTGAAAGAAGAAAAAAAATCCTCTGAAGTCGGAGTATGGCTGCCTATTTGGCGAGGTACTTGGAAAATAGTCATACACACAAACTTCCATCCGGTGTGCTTCCTATCTCACAGTGATTCCCAGGTGGGATGAGTGAGTCAGAGTGCATGTTCTGGGTGACCCCCAGAGTGTAAAGCTGGGGAACGCACCACCACAACAACAACAGGACGCTACAGCCAAGTGGTTAAAGACTGTGTGACTTCAATCCTTTGGGTTCATGAAGTCGTGGGTTTGAAACTTGGCGGCGTCTGGTGAATTAAGGTGGGGGATTTTTTTTTTAAATTTTTAATTTTTTTACCATCGCCCAGGTCAAGTTCAAGTGCAGACCTGCCAGTGCCTTAATTCCTTCCCTTCATTTATGCACACGTGCAGAAGATCAAATATGCACGCTAAAAGATTCTGTAATTCATGTTGTTATTGCTATTTGTTTGCTTTTAGTGCTTACATTATACACTTCTAATAAAAAGACAACAACTCCACATAAACAGCCTATGGTCATTACAAACATTAACAACAAAAAATATTGGGCACGCACACACGCACAGTGCATATCACAATAACAAACATGAAATACAAAAAATATATCTACCCCCCCCCCCCCCAGCCTATGGTAATTACAAATATCAAATACACACACACACAAACCTATACTAATTACAACAAAACAAGCCACTTTACCAAAATACGTGTCAAGACCGAATTCCCTAAAATTAAGTCGAGCCACTGAAAACTACCACTATAAACCTTTATACACCTTGATTAGAAAAATGTCAAAACGACACAGACACCAAAACATCTGAACAGTCTGTGTACTCACAGGTTTGAAGATGCTTTCGTAGGAATCGTCGTCAATGCCGTCTCTGAGGGGGAAGTTCACTGCGTAGTATTTGCCCTTTCCAGCACCAATGTCCTGCAGGGAGAAAGACACAGCGCAGACGATGTCAACACTGCTCAACCAAAGTAAACTAGGGAACGGGCCATTCAATCACACGCTCTTCCAAAGGCAACTTGTTCTGTTGTTGCTGCATTAGCCAAGCATCTACACAATGATTCATTTTTGGGCTTGCATACAGACACTTTCAGTTAAAATTTCTAGCCCATTACCGTCTTTTAACTTTAAAAAAAAAAATTCACTTCTCATTTGTATTCAGCACATAAATGGAATAGTATAAATTCCATACATTATTATTATTATTATTAATAGTGGAAAACCTTTTTCCTTTTATTTTTCCCCAGATTTTACCTAAGATTCACAAACATTTCCATGTTTGGGTATCCCAAAGATTGCACAAATTGCTAGCAGATGCCTTCTGGATGTTTCACACTAGGCGAGCAAGGACAATATTTTGGACGTTGTGCCCAAGATAGGGTTACTTCATAGAACCCACACAAAAAACAAATAATCAAGGTATTTTCTGAAAAAGCTGACAGAGAACACCCTTACCCGAAGATCCCCAGTTCCAGGGAAGTACTCTCCGTATTTGTGGAAGGACACGGTCATGACACGATCGGTGGTGTAGAACGCCTCCTCCACCCCATCCCCGTGGTGAATGTCGATGTCGATGTACAGAACACGCTGGTGGTATCTGGTGCATCAACAAGGCAACGAGATGTTTCATGGCAAGTCACGACAATAACAGCAATGTGTTATCAAAACCCAAGTTTCATACATATTACAGACTCATAAAACTGGTAACAGCCACTGTTTATATACTTCATGTCACAGTCAAAACTGTTTATATACTCCATGTTACAATCAAAACTGTTTATATACTCCGTGTTACAATCAAAACTGTTTACAATACTCCGTATTCCAATCATCACTATTTACAATACTCCGTATTCCAATCATCACTGTTAACAATACTCCACATTGTATACCTAACAACAGAAGATGTGAAAAATTCAAAAACGTTCAAGCAGACGGATAAAATACAAAGTGTACCGATACCTCTATCATTTTGAACTGTCAGGAGAGCAAGGAAATAACTGCTAACACAACCAATCTTTTAAAACACAATCAATCTTTCCAAACAAAAGTTTGTGCCTTCTAACCCCAAAGTTCCTAAACTGGAAATCTCCACCGGGACATAACATACAATCACAATAACAAACCCCAAAGCATGAAAAAAACCCATTCCCTGCATATCAGTACTTCTAGCAAAGCACGATCTCAGTGACTCACTTGAGTAGTTCCAAAATGGCCAACACAATGTCATTGGTGTAGCAGAAACCCGAAGCCTCAGACTTTTTGGCGTGGTGCAGACCTCCTGCCCAGTTCACAGCGATGTCTGCTGCCTGCTTGTTCAACTTCACCGCTCCAGCTGTACAGTCAAGATCATGCCAATCTGTTAGCCACGCCCTCACACACACACACACCTGCATCTACATACATTGCCTTTCACTATGTGAGGCTACACAAGAACTCTGTATACTTTTCTGGGAGGGAGACAAGGTACTGCAGCTTTTTTAATAATCCCTTTAGACTTAAGACGTGAAAAGGGAGAGGAAAGAAATGAGACAAAAAGTTGCTTGTGTCGGTAACTTCTCGAATGACTATTTCCCCTGAATACCAAGAAAAAATTAATCAAACAATAATCCACACACTCTGATACTTTATTATTTTCCAAATATGTGTATGTGAATGGGGACGGGATAGCCTAGTGGTCAGAACATTGCGCTTGCAATCAGATGACCCGGGTTCGATTCCCTCGATTCCCGGTATAGTATAACCATACATGAATATGAGGGCTAACAGTGTCATCAGCTGTACCCCAATTTCAAGCAGACTGATCTCCATGCGTGTCGCAGCAAAACCACACAACATGACCATCATACAAGTCTATGCACCAACATCAGACTACAATGATGAAGCAATTGAGTGTTTCTACGAAGATTTGGAGAGCGCCATCAAATCAACTCCAAAGAAGGACTTTCTCGTGATCCAGGGCGACTGGAATGCCAAGATCGGACCTGCGCTTATGACAATGGCCAGGGAACAGTAGGCGTTTTGGCCCCGTGGCGAGACTAATGATAGAGGTCTCAGACTTTTGGAATTCGCAAGCGCCACAATTTTACTGTCGCCAACACCTTTACCCCCACAAGACATCAAGAAAAAACGACGTGGCACTCACCAAATAGAAAGACACACAACCAGATTGACTACATTTTGGGCCCCCCAAACGATTTTAAGTCGAGCATCAACAAAGCCCAGACAAGAAGTTTCCCTGGCGCTGATATTGGTAGTGACCACGACATGGTACTCATGACCCTACAGATCAAGCTGAAGACCAAGAACCAGAAGAGAAATCCCCGTCTGCGGTTCAACATGGAAAAGCTGAAGGACCCCGAAGTCGCTGAAATCTTTAAAGCTGAGATAGGGGGCAGATTTGCAGCATTGAATTTCC
The DNA here is from genome assembly GCA_028751875.1 of Rapana venosa. Classification (NCBI taxonomy): domain Eukaryota; kingdom Metazoa; phylum Mollusca; class Gastropoda; order Neogastropoda; family Muricidae; genus Rapana; species Rapana venosa. The sequence continues at coordinate 7,841,443 of CM054150.1, read as the reverse complement.
TCCAAGAGGACATCAACAACCTCACTGAGACCTTCAGCAAGACCATTCAGGAGACAGCGCTGGAGATCCTTGGGAAAGAGAGGAAAAAGAACCAACCGTGGGTTACCAACGATATCCTGGACCTGTGCGACCAACGTAGGGAGCTAAAGCCAGTGAAGAAAAAAAAACCCAGAAACGGCTGAAGAGTATAAAAACAGTCAACAGGTCAATCAAGAAGAAGATGACTGAGGCCATGGGGAACTGGATGTCAAAAACAATGCTAAAGGTTGAGAAGGCAATGGCGAAAGGGGGACAGCAAAGGGGGCGTACCAGACCATCAAGGTACTAACCAAATCCCAGCAGCCAAAGACCCCCGTTATTGAAGACAAAGAGGGGTCAGTCCTTACAGAGAGCGCCACTATCATGAAGAGATGGACAATATTGCAGAGACCTGTAAAACACAAGCTGAAGGTGACCCGAACAACTTCACGAGCAAGATCCCAGACCATCAGATCCTGAAGCACACAGGTGCTGGAGGAAGAGTGGGAAGAAGAGCAGTAAGATCCCTGAAAGGAGGCAAGTCACCAGGGATTGACAACATCCGGCTGGAGCTCATCAAGAACGGAGGCCCAGAGATGATCAAGGCATTAAAAAATCATCTGCCAACGCATCTGGACCAGCAAAGAGTGGCCTGAACAGTGGACCCAATCATCATAGTTCCACTTCCAAAGAAGGGAGACCTGAAAAAGTGCCAAAATTACAGAACAATCGTTGAAAAGCCATCCAAGCAAAGTTATGTACGCATTGCCTTGAACAGACGGGAAACCACAAGCAGAAGAAATCCTATCAGAAGAACAGGCGGATTCAGACCAGGTCGAAGCACTGTCGAACAGATCTTCAACATCAGAATGCTATAGGAAGCATCTCCAACATCAGCTACAGCTCTACAACAACTTCATTGACTTCAAGAAGGCCCTTTGATTGAGTGTTTGGGAAGAAGCTCTGTGGCAAGTCATGAGAGACTATAGCTTCGACGAGGGCCTGATTCAAGTCATCCAGGCGCTGTATGACAGCTCCCAAAAGTGCAGTCCTCATGGGTGGAGAAATCGGGGAGTTCTTTCCGGACTTCAGTTGGAGTTCGACAAGGCTGGGCCCGCTATCCCCCGTTCTTTTCAACATATTCCTGGAGAACATCATGCAGGAGGCCCTCCTTGGCTTCAAGACCACAATCACAATAGGAGGAAGGCCAGTCTGCAATCTTCGATTCGCAGACGATATTGATCTCATGGGCCACAGTGAAGAACTCCAGGATCTCACCACCAGACTGGAAACATCAGCCAATGCCCACGGTATGGAGATCAGCACGGAAAAAAGCAAGATCCTAGTGAACAGTACCACACCCACCACTCCCACCAGCATCAAGATGAGTGGCGAGACACTGAGGAGGTGGAAACTTTCAAAGTACCTTGGGAAACAGTCAATCACCAAAGAAGGCACGAGCACACAAGAGGTGAAGATCAGACTTTTCTGTGGCACCCCTCCTCCATGACTAAGCTTTGGGGAAAATGTGGAGAAACCACAACATCAGAACCCACACTAAGGTCAGACTCTACAAGGCACTCGTCACATCCATTGCCTTGTACAGCTGTGAAGCATGGACACTTACTGCCGATTTTGAACGTCGCATTCAAGCCCTTTGAGATGAAGTGCCTCAGGCGGATCCTGAAAATTTACCTACAGAGACCGCAAACCAATGTTTACGTCTGGGAGCAGATCGAGGCAATGGCTGGCAAACAAGAACCATTGCTAGATACAGTCAAACGGAGGAAACTGAAGTGGTTTGGCCACACAACAAGGCATAACAGCCTGTCAAAGACAGTCCTGCAGGGAATGGTGGAAGGAGCAAGGAGGCAGGGACGACCACGCAAAAGCTGGATATCCAACATCAAGGAGTGGACCGGCCTCACTGAACCAAGCCTCCTGAAAACAGCCCAGGACAGAACCATTTGGCGGTCCACTTGCAGCGTCCGTGCGGGTACCCCAACGGTTGTCCCGACCAAGGGATGAAGGAAGGAAGGATACATGAATGCTACTAAGAGTTGTTACAGACTTCTCTACGTGCTATCAGTTTATCTCAGACTGTACCGCAGGACTTGTAAATCAGTTATCAATTCAAATAAAGAATCTGTTTTTTAACCATATTCAGACCCCACAATGGGTTTTACTGGTATGCTTCTGTGCACTTTTAAGTGCCCCATGACAAAAAGCAGTCATCATCATAATTGGAATTTTCTTGACTTTTATTTCCAGGTCAGTTGTGGGTCCCCCCCCCTACATAAGATATGAATTTATTACTTAAAAAATGGGGTCATATGAAAATCTGCATTAAAATGCTAAAATGCATATTTGTGTGGATTATCCCCGCAAGGCAGCATTCAGTCACTATATAATTGTCAACCCAACTTTTATTTTTTTTAAATCAGAATTAAGAGATTTTCAGATTTTAAGGGGGACCACTGCGTCACTTTTTAAAAATTTTTATTTCTCAGGAACTGGTAAAGATATCTTATTGAAATTTGGTACACATACTAATATGAGTGGAGGCACCGTGGTCGAGTGGTTTAGGCGGTCAACTCGTGATCCAGAGGTCGCGGGTTCGATCCCCGCTCGGCTCGGTGATGTGTCCTTGGGAAAGACACTTTACTCCTATTTTCCTCACTCCACCCAGGTGTACAAGTGGGTACCAGCTCTGCTGGGGAAGTATCTGGCGACAGACTAGCGTCCTGTCACAGGGGTGGTGAAAAACCATCAGTTCGCTTAACGCTACAGAAACCGGGATAAGCTCCGGCTCTATGGGCCTTCTGGCTCGAAAGAACATACTACTTTAACCCTAGTGGCGCGGTTCCCGGAATATTCCGGTAAAGGCGGGTCTAGGCTGTGTGGCGGATCCCGGAATATTCCGGGATGACGTGGGTGATCATAGTTGAAAGCTTACTTTCGCTTTCAAAGGTCAGCCAATGAATGTTAAGGCCGTTGTAGGCCCGCAGAAAGGGGTGAAGGTCGTTTGACACACACAAGCAACGAAGAATCTGATTGGTATTTTAAATTTTTTTCGGACCAGCCGAGATGGCGGCCAGCGTTTGCACTAGAATTTCTTCAAGCGTTTTTCGAGCTTTTTTACAAAATTGACAGCGAGGAGGAGTTTTAGAGGCTGGATTTGGTTGCAATAAACAATGAGAGAGACAATGAGGTAAGGATTGTGGAATATTTTTGAAAAACTTGTTAAAAATCGATCGCGATCGGACTGAATCGAGCAGTGCTAGTTTTTCTGGATGGACTTCTTCACTACTCGGCGATTTTGACGTCACAGATTGTTTTACTTTATTTTGACGCAACGAGGCTTCAAAATAACTGTTGTTGAGTTAAATCGCTATGCTGCTGAGTACTTTGCATCACATGAAATCAAGCGATCTTTGTATTTTTGTCATAGAAAGCCACCACTTCGCACATTCCGCCATGACGGTCGCGATGGCGTCGATCCTGTCGCTGAACTTTTCCGAGTATTTGGTGACCGATAAAGCGATACAAACTCCTTATTTTTTGAAAACTAATGTCAAGAAATGGTGTTTACCTAATCATGACATTTATGCACCGCAAGAACTTTGCTTATCGTGTTAAAATCGATCCGGGGCCCTGACAGTGGAACAGCAATCGGTAGTGCGCACATGATTTTTTTTTTGGTGATTTTTTTTTTACATAATCATAAACACTACACACTATTATAAAATTATACACATTTAAAAGCATATTATCTCTTCTTTCCAGTGATCTATAGCTTAACACATTTAATTCAGTTTTATATATCAATATCAAGGGTTGTTTGAGCCCACCCTGCTCCAAAACAATGCTAGCCAATGTTAATTCAGCCAATAGAAGTGAGGCTTGTTGCTGTTTATTTAGCGCTACTAGGGTTAATATGAGTAACAAAAATGGGAAGTTGAGACATTACTTGACCAAATACAACCATAATCCCAAAAGTCATTAAAAAAAATTTTTTTAGTGACAATCTATTCCGCGGTCCCCCTTAAAGAGGCACAGGATTCCTACCAGTGGAGGATTACCTGGGGAGGTAAAACCCCAAAACAAACAAACAACAAAAATCCATCCACAACTTACCCACAGATCCACCAGTAGACAGTTGACAGAACTCGTACATGCCATCGAAGACGGGACAGTCCTCACCAACATTAACTGTTCGACAAAAATAACCATCATCAGTTCACTGCGCAATTGCTTAATATTTCTATTCCTTTATTATTCCTTTTGAATATTTATATGTAACTTCTGCACCTACTATTCTGAACAGGACAAAAAGGGTATCTTTCCTTTTAACCGCCCTCCACCCCCATTTTCAATACTTTTCAATTCATACAGATTACTCCCCTTCCCACAGCTGGAAAAAAAAAAGTTAATCCTAGATTATCAAAATTTACAGCAACTAGCAGTTTTCTTCTGAATTTTTCAGTACCTTCTATGAATTCACATATTCTGCCAATTCTGTTCTGACCCCCCCCCCCCATCTCACTCCGAGTCTCCGCCTTCAACCAGGCAAACAGAACAGCTCCTGCCTGCTCTTTTCCACACTGACCTCAAAACCAGATTTTGTGATAACTGCTGTCAGCTTACACAGATAAGAAATTACTCCCATGCATATCAACCTCTTTTTTTCCTCTTCTTTTCAACTGACCTTACAGAAATGCTGATTTTCAAATTTGGCTTTTCTTACTTTTAGTTTTTTGGGTTTTATTTTTTTTAAAAAGATGAAAATCCACAACTGTGCAGAAAAGAGGGAGCCCTGCAATAAAAGTCCAAGCAAATAGAAGACAGCAGCTACAAAGCACCTTTCACCATCATGGCATAAATCATTACATACAAAGATCACACAGCTAACAACAAATCATAAAGAAACCCAACAAGCAATCATGGCAAGAAAGAAACTTTAGGCTTTGAATTGTTAACAATCTCAAACGTACACCGTTGCATCTGTTTGTTGTACTCGGACATGTTGTCGGGCCGAATGCTCCGCAGAAACTTGATGTAGTCGTCACTGTGAAACTTGGTCATTTCCTCAGCCGTGGCTTTGTGCGGACGCTGCAAAATCAAGAGCACATTTTCCACAGTTCATTCATTTTATATCAAAAGCACATTTTACAACATTTATATCAAAAGGACATTTTCCACCGTTTATTCATGTTTATATCAAAAGCACATTTTTCACTGTTTATTCGTGTTAAATCAAAAGCACATTTTCCACTGTTTATTCATGTTTAAATCAAAAGCACATTTTTCACTGTTTATTCATGTTTTGAACTTAGCCCTAGTAGCGCGGTTCCCGGAATATTCCGGGAAAGGCGGGTCTAAGCTGTGTGGCGGATCCCGGAATATTCCGGGATGACGTGGGTGATCATAGTTGAAAGCTTACTTTTGCTTTCAAAGGTCAGCCAATGAATGTTAAGGCCGTTGTAGGCCCGCAGAAAGGGGTGAAGGTCGTTTGACACACACAAGCAACGAAGAATCTGATTGGTTAAGAGTGGTTTTTTGTTTTTTTTCGGACCAGCCGAGATCGTCTTCAACAAAAATGGCGGCCAGCGTTTGCACTAGAATTTTTTCAAGCGTTTTTCGAGCTTTTTTACAATATTGACAGCGAGGAGGAGTTTTAGAGGCTGGATTTGGTTGAAATAAACAATGAGAGAGACGATGAGGTAAGGATTGTGGAATATTTTTGAAAAACTTGGTAAAAATCGATCGCAATCGGACTGAATCGAGCGGTGCTAGTTTTGCTGGATGGACTTCTTCGCTACTCGGCGATTTCGACGTTACAGATTGTTTTACTTTATTTTGACGCAACGAGGCTTCGAAATAACTGTTGTTGAGTCAAATCGCTATGCTGCTGAGTACTTTGCATCACATGAAATCAAGCGATCTTTGTATTTTTGTCATAGAAAGCCACCACTTCGCACATTCCACCATGACGGTCACGATGGCGTCGATCCTTTCGCTGAACTTTTCCGAGTATTTGGTGACCGATAAAACGATACAAACTCCTTATTTTTTGAAAACTAATGTCAAGAAATAGTGTTTACCTAATCATGACATTTATGCACCGCAAGAACTTTGCTTATCGTGTTAAAATCGATCCGGGGCCCTGACGATGGAACAGTGATCAGTAGTGCGCACACAATTTTTTTTTTTGGATTTTTTTTTACATAATCATAATCACTACACACTATTATAAAATTACACTCATTTAAAAGCATATTATCTGTTCTTTCCAGTGATATATAGCTTAACACATTTAATTAGTTTTATATATCAATATCAAGGGTTGTTTGAGCCCACCCTGCTCCAAAATAATGCTAGCCAATGTTAATTCAGCCAATAGAAGTGAGGCTTGTTGCTGCATATTCAGCGCTACTAGGGTTAAGAATAGAGATAGTAATGGTCATGAAGTAATTCTGATCCAATGGTAGAATTATCAAAGAGCAAGCACAAACGTGTGTGTATGTGTGTTTGTGTGTGTGCGTGCGTGTGCGCACGCACATGCTTGTGTGCCTGGTAATGTGTTGCACATGTGTACTTTACTCAACATCACACAGCAGTAATTCTCAGGGTCTTCAAACCCATAGCTGTGGCAAATTTTAACGACTCCACAAGCAAAATAACAATCTTGTCACAGCATCCATCTACAAAGTTTCACATTCCAAACTTATACTTTTCTTATCATTTTTCTAAGAACAGAAAGAGCCAGCTCGTTCAAAATATTCTGGAATGATCTTGACTCTGAAAACTGAAATTGATAACAGTCATTCTAGAATTGCACTGCACTTAAGCAGAATTCCATCATCCTCAAATGAACACAAGATATTTGACAGGGTCCAGACAGTTTCAGAATCGCTTTAAAATCTGTGAAAACATGCCTGACAAACACAACAGTGTACAGGTCAACCTCAAAATCTGGCCCGGTGTAATACTTGTAACACAACGAATGTCAACTGAACTCTGCACTACAGTGATCTGTCTGATCTTACACTGACTGTAACAGACCAAAACAGTGGCAAAATAGACACTGATGCCACACACACACACCCCAAATCCCAACCAGGCTACTGTCACTACTATTACAGCTTACGCTATAATACGTTTGTTCACAGAATCAATTAAAAAATAACGAACTCTGGTAACCTGCTTATTTTCCTTAAGACATATCCAGCCCTTTCACCTGGAAATGTTGTGAACTTCTTTGACAAGACTGCAATGAAAAGCACACACACACATGTATATATAATCTCAAACTTCAGACTTACATAGATCTCCATCTTCCGATACAACCCATAGTTGAGGATAAGGTTGTGAGTCATGCGAATGCGGTGTGGCTTCATCGGGTGACCCTGACCATAGTAGTAGTTTCCAATGTCGCCTGAAAAACACAAACATCCCCAAAAGGCGATTAAATTCAGGTTTTAAAAAACCAAAACAAAAAGCAGTGTAACAATCCATGAAAACCTGGAGCTCAACACTTTAAAGGGTAAACACTCTTTAAACACTCAAAAGTGTATCATCAATTGATAGACAATACCTACCAAAAAAAGTATATCATCAATAGTCCGATTGTGAAACTCAAAACTTTACACCATTTTTAGAAGATCTATGCAATTGATTTCTTTAAATTCATGATTGAACAAATTCTTCATCTTCATACTTCTTTTTTCAAGCTAGCTCAACCTTCACAAAAGGGAATTGTTTTAACCATGGCTACAAGTACAACCCTCGCTGACAAGGTTAAAGAACTGTATCCTGTATGGTACAAAGTAACAATACTTTAGTATAGAACAGTCAGTCAGAAATTTCTGAAGATGATAATCTTTACATTTAATCATATTTCACACAATGCGCACAACATGACCTGAAATGAAGTTTCAAACTGAGCATTGATTGGCTGAAGGATCCATGCGAATGATCAGTTGAGATAGGGTAGGACCATTTGAAACAGTCTGGTTAAAATCCGTTACAGATCCGTTTCACCCCGACTGTCCTAGTCAGCTTTACACAACAGTTCAGAAGGCTACTCTCATTAGTCTACATAGCTCAATTTTCTCTATAAAATGGGAAACATCTATCAATAGAATTTTACCTATGTTATATAGTTATGATAAATGTACTTGATCTGTTAATAATTTTCCCCAATAAGATTTTCAGAGGGTTTTTTTTCGGTTGTTGGGTGTTTTTTAAGGGGGGGGGTCCTCTTATGTTTTGTTGTTTGGTGCTTTTTTATAGTTGTTATAGTGTGAAATCTAATGAAAGACATGGAAATCATGTCACAATGCTGGGGAGGAAAGGAGGGCTGTCACAGTGTAAGGGAGAATAGAATACTGGTTTGAGTCTGATCACCATACACAGAAATCACTGTAGTGTTGGTCAGTACTTCTTCGCCGTCAAACATTCACTGATTCAGACAGCAACTATCAATGTCTGTTCACTGTTCAAGTGTTATTTAAGTGAAAATACGTTGTGCTGCCCTTAAGCACCTGACCAGGCAGGCCCAGAGCATCCGACTTTGGACGAGGGACAGAATTGTTATCTTTAAGTCTTTCTGGAAAGAAGGCAGGAAAATGAACCAAAAAGGCAGAAAATAGACAAGAACTGAAGAAGGCGGTGACGGAAAGAAAAGGAACAAGGCAGAAACAAAAATTTTTTTATGGGGGATAGAAAAGAGGGTATTCCTGGCGTAGAATCTTCCAGGAAGTGGGGATGCTATTTTAGTATATTATTTTATTTTTATTCTGACAGGCCCCTGGTATCCCCACAGGGAATCAGCAAACTACTAAGTACCACTACTGCTACTGGCAATTCACTTATTATAATCTAAACTGGCGTTTGTTTTGGGGTTGGGTGGGTTTTTTTATATATAACTTTGGATGACATGGACAGTCTTCTTCCCAAAGAAATTTTGAGCCAACAAAATAATTATACTTTTTAAACAGCTGCCAGTAGTCTAAAAACCTTTTTGTTGTTTTGTTTACATTGTCTGACAAAACACGTTTTCAATCTCTAAAATGTTTTGTTTTTTTTAATGAACAGCTAAGAACTGATAATTATTGGTTTTGCCTTTTGGGGTGTGTGGGTTTTTTTTTGGGGGGGGGCATTATTTATTTATTTTTTTACATAGCAGTGCTGCAGATATTAGGTCTTTTTCGTCAGATTTATATTTATTTATAGAATTATGAAAAGAAAACTTCCTCTTTTATAGTCTATTATAGTTTTTCATGGGATCTGAAAGTTGGTGCGAATAGGACACCATACTAATCCCGGTAATCTTTAAGTGTCATTTTATATCTTTTTAAAAAAAAAATTATTCAATACTTAATATGCACACTATCATCCTAACTATATTCTACACTCAATTTCATACTGTGCACATCAGACAGTCAAATATTTGTTCAATGTTCAACGAATTCACTAAACATGCTTTGAACGAAAATTCCAAATCGGTACACCATCCTCGCGAATTATGGGTAACCATACAATGAATCCCGCGTGTACAATTCGCCTTGCAGTTTATGTCTCGTTTGAAGCCGTTTATAGATTTTAAGTAAATTTTCAGTAATTTTTTCTTTCAGTTAAAAAAAAAGTTTGACTGTTTTCCAAAGATATGCACTTTAATATTTCGGTAGCATCGTCAACTCGGTCTTTGTCAAAACGGAGTCTCTATAATCTGAGCATCTACCATTCGACAAGCTAATAAAAATCAAAGATCATTTCAAAGCTATGATTATGCCTACTGCAAACATAAAAAATATACTTGCCATCATAGTAGTAACAGATCTTTTTCTTATACCCTGGATTTGATGTCATTTTCGTGGAATTTTAAGTTGACTTTTTTTCCTCTCAAATCTCTTGTAGGCTACAGCCGCACGCCTTACAATCGTAATGTAACGCCACCTGGCGACAAGTTTTGTTTCCCATAATGCAATGTATGAAAACGGAAGAGAAATAGGCTAGCCTAACAAGCACGTGACTGTGACAAAACGAAAGTTCACACACCTCAAGTGTGATAGTGAAAACTCTGAGAACAGTGAAAACAGATGAAGATGAAGAAATATATGGCTTTTTTCAGGCTTTAGTTAGATGCAGATCATGACGCATTTTCTTTCCTGTGGAGAAGCAGAAGGCACGGGGGAGGGAAACGGGGATTGAGGCGGTCACAGTTGTGTTTATGTGTTGATTGGAACATGCGCTATGTACGCCTCGTGTGAAAAGAATTTCGAGTTACTTTCTGATTGGGTTCGCACATTGAACCTCATAATTCTTTTACCGACAAGAAATCCATTAAACCACACCATACATAGCAGGCTCTTCACAAATAACACTTTTTTGGAAAGGGGGGAGGGGGTTAAACGTGCGCATGGTCAGTCTGTCTAAAGTGGATTAGTGCTGACGCCACAGCCACACTGCAGAATCCCCGTCTTAGTCCAGTACTGATAGGAAATTTTTAAAAACGTAAGTTAGGAACTAATTGCAACAGTTACTTTGTTTTGGCCAATGGTTAGTGTTTATCACTGTTCACTGGTCCCGTAACCCGCCAGGGTCGTAGGGGCGCTGCATGGTGGACGAACGGTGGACCAGCTGGCTCCACTTAGCGCGGTCGTGGGCGAGTGCCTGGGTGACACTGAAGTCCTCCCCTGTCCAATCACGGATGTCGTCGGCCCACTTTCTCCTCTGTCTGCCCCGTCTTCTCTTCCCCTGGACTGTTCCTTGCAGGATGGTCTTTGCAAGTCCTTCTGAGCGTGTTACGTGCCCATACTATCTGAGTTTCCTCTTTTTTACCGTGGTCAGTAGGTCTTCATAGTCCCGCACTTGTTGAGTGATCTTTCTGCGGACTTCATTGTTGGTGACATGGTCCTTGTATGAGATGCCAAGGAGCCTTCTGAGGCATCTCATTTCTACTGCTTGGATCCTCCTTTGTAGGTCTGCGTTCAGTGTCCATGCCTCACATGCGTAAAGCATGATTGAGGTGACTAGCGCGTTTAGTAACTTTACCTTGGTTCCGAGAGGGATGTTTCTGTCTCTCTCCATATGGTCTTCAGTCTTGCCATTGCTGCTGCTGTTTGTGCCGCTCTTGCTAGGATTTCGGTCTTCGATCCCTCCTCACTTATGATGGCTCCAAGGTACTTGAAATGGTCAACTGTCTCCAGTTCTTTTCCGCTGAGAGTGATCTTGGTGGTGATTGGCTGGGCACTGTTTGACATGAGCTTGGTTTTCTCGGCGCTGATTTCCATGCCATATCGTGAGGATATTTCGTCCAGTAAAAAATAATGTTTATAGTAATAAACAAATACTGGAAAGTTGATAATGATAATGCAATGCGTTTGTTTATATAGTTTAGACAAATATTATGTCATACCGGATAGGGCTTGCTCAGTGGTCAGAGTGTTGCTTTTCCCCAGGCAAGGTTTAAGCAGCTTCGAGCGAGGTTACCACTTAGATGGGTGACCGTTTGCAGGCCTAGGCTTCAATGCGGTCCACCCAGCTGTATATGGGTACCTGCCTGTTTTGGGGTCAGGGAAGGTAAAGCAGCGAGAGAGAAGAGATGGGTAGAGAAGTTGAGGTCTCTGACGCCTCGCCTCGCTCCCCTACGACCTTATAGGTTATGGGACACCTTTACCTTTTTGTTTTTCATGGCGTATCTGTTTTTAGAACTCCATCACTGTCACCCCAGATAATTGTAGCCGTGTAACCATTCGTTAGAGAGGTCTTCTCATGGTTTACTTAAAAATAGCATCACTTTGTTTCATGAATGTGAAAACACGCATTATAGTTAATAAAGTATAAGACTAATATGCTTCCAAACACAGTTGAAACAGCCAAATTCGAACATTCTACTCTTGGCCGTTGCTCTCTTTTTATAATATTTCTGGTCCATCCATTTGGGATGCCTCTCTCTCTCTCTCTCTCTCTCATCATCTCTCTCTCTCTCTCTCTCTCTCTCTCTCTCTCTCTCTCTCTCTCTCTCACCTCGCCAAAAGCCTACATTTGATACTTTCAAATCCAGCCTCAAGACACATTTATTTCCGACTTAGGATCTTCCCCCATAGTTACACCTCTTAGGCCTATATGTTCCTGCTTTCAACAGACATCTCCATCACCCCCACCTAAGCGTGTGTGTGTGTGTGTGTGCGCGCGCGCGTGCGTGCGTGCGCGTGCGCGTGTGTGTGTGTGTGTGTGTGAGAAAGAGAGAGAGAGAGTCTAAATTTAAACTCTGTTGTTTTGGGTTTGTTTGTTTTTTGGTGTGTGTTTTTTTTAACAGTCAGATGTGTATTAATGATTGGAATGTAAGTGCTTTTATTTGTTTGCTTTACAAGACTCAGCGCTATAAAAGTTCAATATATTCTTAGATTATTAAAATAGCTGCATTTTTAGTTCTAAGTGCAAGACGTATTCAGTCGTTGGCTGGTTTTCCACCTCGTGCACTTATTCACCCACAACAAATTACATGTTCACATGTTAATACTGTATAGGTTTGGATTTCTTCTTTTCTTTTGTTTCTTGCTTTTATTGTTTATGGGTATTGAGTTTATTTCATTATCATGACATAATAATTTGAATGAGTGTAATCAAAAATGAGTGTTGATGGTGATCGTGTACTGTTTTGAGAATTATATATTTGATATTATCTCTGAAACACACACACACACACACACACACACACACCACACCACCACCCCACGCACCACCCCCACACCCCACACACACACACCACTCTCTCTCTCTCTCTCTCCTCGTGTCTCTCTGTTGTCTTTTTCTCTCATCTCTCTCTCTCTCTCTCTCTTTTTCGTCTCTTTTGTTGTATCGTTTTGCCCCTTTTTTATTTTTCTAGTCTATCCTTGCTCTAATTCTCTACCCTTTATGTTTTCAATACTTTATGTGCCTTGAAGCTTACTTAATTTTAATGGGGATTGTCCCTAAAATATCTTATTGTTATATGTAACAAGTAATGTGTACCATTTGACAATTGGGAGATGTTTATTTTTATGACTTAATAAGTTTTGTTGTTTGTTATTTTTCTTTTTTTGGGTTTTGTTGTTGTTGTTGTTGTTTGTTTTTCTCATTGTTTTTTTTGTTGGTTTTTTTTTCTTTTTCTTTTGTTTGTTTGTTTTGGGTTTGGGGTTTGGGTTGTTGTTTTTTTTTTTTTTTTTGGGGGGGGGGGTGAGGGGTTATGGGTTTTTTTAGGGTTTTCTTTTATTTTTGTTCTTTGTTTGTTCTTTGTTGTTTTTGGCGGGGTTCTTTTTGGAAAAGGGTTATTTCCCTTTGTTTCTACTGTGTGAGAGTACAAGTATTGGGTTATTATTAAGATGTATCCCTATGGGCGGGGACTGGATTTAAAAAAGCACATGAGTGCTGATTCATTATCCTCCAAATAAAAGAATTTGTCATTGTCATTGCCTTCCATGTACTCTAGCGTAAATACTTGTCTCACATGCACTGGCTGTTCCTTTTGGTAAGATGCCAGGAACTGTGTCTCTGATTTCTGGGAACTGCTATCTTCCACGCTGGTACTGTGGGGTGGGTTGGTATTTCTTTGTTCCCTTGTTAGGACTAAGTCCATTTAATGACACAACACTAGCAGAAATAGTAACGGAAATCCCCCAGCGCTATTTTCGTGTAAATTTATGAAGTAGGCCTAGGTGTGACAAGCCTAGCTCACAGTGACGGGACGTTGGGCAGCCATTGTTAGTTGTTTAAAGCCCATCTGCAAAAGTGTGTGTAAGCAAACATCTTGCCCTATCGGAACTTCGGTAAGGTTTAACGTTCATCCTTTCATATTATGTAGGAGTTTTATGAATGTATGTACGTGTTGTGGTTTGTAGGTTCCATGAAAAGTCGTGTTTTGGACATTCTTTACTTTTGTCGACAATTTGACAATTTCGATTGCAAGTGTTTTAGCTGTTTGGACAACCTTTGCCTGACTCCAAAATGGCTAAGATGAGTTTGATTGATGTCAGGGAAGTAAGTCTAGTAGTGCCTGTAGTGCACTTTATAAGTATACTGAATAGTGTTATAGTTATATAATATATATATTTTTTTGAGTTGCTTTTGCTTATGGCTTGAAAAACTTATCAAGATTTTGTATAGCTACGTTGACATTTTTATTTTCCAAAAGAGGATTTAAAAAAAAATCTCGACTGATGGTGTGTGTATAAAACTATAATGCAAACTTACAGCGATAGATTGAATACAGCACCAGTATGGATCTATTCATTATTGCACCATGGTTATGAAACAGACATTTCCGTGTCTGAAGTTGTTCAGAAAGAAACTGACAACAGCTCTACCATTGTGTGCATGATTACGTCATGCGTTCTTTTGCCCAATATCTAAATTTCAAAAGTTTTTTCTTTCTTTTGTAGAACCTAAGAAAGAGTGCCTTTCTTTCATTACAAATTTTTTTTGGTGAAGTCAGTAACACTAATAGTCAGAAGTCCGTAATAATTCATTACATTCTTCCCCCTCATATACATAGATCCCTGTTTTTTGTACAGTTTATATATTATATATTATATATATTGATAGAATGAATGTCTCATTGCCTAAGTCATATTGCTGTGAACTGTTAAACTAATGAAAAGGAGGAGAAGAATTGTAAACACAGTATTTTTAAGGAGGGGGTGGGGGGTGGGGAGAGAGACTGTGTGTGTTTACATGCATGTGTTATGTGTCTGAGTGCACACTTACATCTATCTGAACATAATTATGTACATGCATTAATGTGCACAGGCATTGAGTGTGTGTGTCACTGTATGTGTGTGTGTGTGTGGTGTGTGTGTGTGTGTTGGTGTGTGTATGTGTTGTGTGTGTGCACATGTGTGTATCAGCATGTTTTCATGTAATGTGTGTATCATATGTCATGTCCCTGTGTGTGATGTCTGTGTGATGTGACTGTGTGTGTGTTGTGTGTGTGTGTTGTTTTGTTGAGTGCTTACATTGCATACTCCTTTGTATATGGAGATTTTTATGCAGTTTTAAGATATAGATTCCTTCCTTCCTTCCTTCATTTGGATCATGTACCACTGCTTTTGAAGCATAATGTTTATTTTCTCAAAGATTCCCATGTTGTTTTACATCACCAGTGCTCATGAATGTAGCATATCTCCCGTGGATATGACTAAATGTTCATTTCAGGTGTATTGTTTGTTTCAGTCAAGCCAAACAAAGAACTTTATGCTTAACCTTGCATGATTACCTGATTACATCATACATCTTTATTTAGCATATAGGGAAATTCCACTTCCTGGTTTAGAATGTCCTTTGCAATTACAAGACACTGGTGGAGGTGATAGCCATAATAATTATATGGATTGTGCGTGAAGTATTATTTAAAACAAATGTAATAGTTTTGTTGTTGTTGTTGTTTGTGTGTTTCTTTTTATTTTTATGATCTTCTGAGTAAAAAAAAAATCTGCTTTTTTGTACAGTGGAGTAGATTTAGTTGTGTTTGTAGGCATTGAAAAGCAGATGTATGTGTGTGTGTTTGTGTGTGTGTGTAGTAGTAGTAGTTCTTCAGTTTAACGTCCTTCCACTAAATAGTGATATCAGACAGGAAAGTGTGTGTATGTGTGTGTGCGTGTGTGCCCGTGTGTGTGTGTGTGTGCGTGCGCACGCGCACGTGCTTGTGTGTGTGTGTGTAGGGGGGAGGGTATGCATATAACTAATCAATCGCAATAAACAACTATTATGAAACAAGCATAAACAAGAATTCGGGAGGAGGGGGAAAAAAAAAAAAGAAAAAAAAAAAAAGATAACCAACCCCAAAAACATCAAACAGCAAAAATACCAACTTTCCAATTCATATAACTTGAAGCTATCCTTATATCAGAGGAGTCTGAACATAGGAGTATGGCTTAATGACAATACAATTTCTTTCATTAATGGAATGTCTTTAAGAACTTGCTGCAAGCTACGGACTGGGAAGGCAGGTAAGATGTTTTTCAGATCTCTGCATCGTAAAAGAATGTGATCATTGGTAAGATTTTCACCACAGATACATGTTGCTTTTTTAAAAAATTTTGTTCTAAAAGCATTGAATTGTCTGCTATTTTGATGGCTTTATATTATCTTTTAGATTTTCCTAAAGACATATTTCAAATACTTTTCTGTGTTGATTCCAGGTCAGTCTTACTTGCCCTGAGAAACTTCAGTTCAAAAGTGAGACAAGATTTCATAATTGAGATTAGTCATCTAATTCATTTTCTGATGATACGAGGTACTGGTGTTACATTTTGCTGGATTCCCTCGCACTGTGGTATTTACTTTAATGAAAAAGTTGACAGAAAAGCAAAATGTGGAGCTGAGCATATCGATGGGTCTTGCAGCATAAGTGTTCCTCTATCCATCCATGAGGGCTATAGCATGTTACAAAATGCATGTTGGAAACACTTTAAAAAGAAACTACAAAGTACCGGTTATTCCTGGAGTGATGATGTAGCCCATGTATTATCTTGTGATAAGATCAAATATCGTAATTTACATGAATATAGAAATGTTGTATCTCTTATATACAGGTTTAAGCTCAGTGTGTGTGTGTGCGCGCGCGTGTGTGAATGTGTGTGTGTGCGTGCATGCATGTGTGTCTGTGTGTGTGTGTTTGTGTATTGAATTTAATTGAATGAATTTTATTTAAAGGGTATGACATAAGCAAACATGGTTTTTAAAAAACTTTTTACAACCAGCCCTCTGGGCAAAAGAACACAAAAAACCTAACAAAATGTGTGTGTGTATGTGTGTGTGTGAGAGAGAGTGCATGCGTACGCGCGTGTATATGTGTGTGGTTATTATGATGTTTACATCATACAGGAGAGTCTGTTTTCTTTCATACCCATCCCTTAAAATAGAGAAAAGAAAAAGAAAGAAAGAAAAAGTTATTTGTCTTCCTATCAACATCCCTTAAAAAAACCCCACCCTAATCTAAATTATAAACTCTCAAAGAAAAAAAAGGAAGGACACGTAAGAAAAATAAAGTCTGTTTTCTCATCACCCCCATCCCCCTTAACAAAAAACAAAAAAACAGAAAAAAAGAAAAGGCAAGTTAAAAAAAAAAATTCCTCAGAAGTCTATGGATATGTAGAGAGGAAAATGTTCGGTCCTGAAACATAGCTGAGCTATTTTGAGTGCTGATACGGGTCACGTAATTTACAAGATGTCTGCCTTCAGGTCTGCTGTAACGTAGTTTCTCCTGGTAGATTATGTTGAGACAGATTGTCGAGTTATCAGTTTAACTGTAAGAAGTGATGATACAGCAGCCTAGTGTGCACACGCATGTTTGTGAATGTTAAGTTTTGATATCATTTTTGGGGGTGTATTGCTGTGAGGTTTATTCCCATGTTGAAATTGTTTGTAATCCTTCATACCTTAAAATAGGGTGAAAGGAATTAAATCTTGAATCTTTAGTTTATATATATATATATATATATATATAAATAAAATCTATCTATCTATATATCTATATAGGTATATATTCTTTTATTTTGAGGATAAAGGACTAAGCACTCATGTGCTCTTTTACATCTAGTCCCCATGTGTATGCGGTTTTCTAAATGTCATCCGTTCCCACTGTGAGTGAGTGCAAGAATATGTATGTGTATGTTTGAGTGAGAGACACAGCATGTGTGTGTGTGTGTGTGTGTGCGCGCGCCTGCACGAGAGAGAGCCCATGTATACATAATTAATTAATTAATTAATTAATTTATTCTTTTATATTGAGGATAATGAAATAAGCACTCATGTGCCTTTTTTTACATCCAGTCACGATGTGTATGTGGTTTTGTACATTTTGTCACCTGTTCCCACCGGCACACAATGGTGTGTGTGTGTGCGTGTGTGCGCGCACATGCGTGTGCGCACATGCGTGTGCGTACATGTGCGTGCGTACATGTGTGTGTTTGTATACAGTGTGTATAAGTCTCCCCATACAAGTTGTACTCACTCCATGCAATTTGTGCTGATCATTAAATTATCAACCAGGTTTGGCTCTAAATTTAGCATCTTATTCATGCTTATTGTTACTTACAGCGTATTCTGAGAAATCACCCACTGCACTGCGCCTTGTGTAGGCTGATGTGTTCAGCTTCGTCTAATATCACTTTAAGTGAACAGACGTAAAATTGAAGACACACACAGTGTTCAGCTGATGAACTGAAGAGAAAACTTGGAAAAGGTTTCTGATGCGGAGTTATGACTCAGTGTACTTTAAAAAGACAGTTTATTGCTGATAGCAGGATTTTTTTAATCTCCCAATTGCTGGCTGACTGATTGAAGGCCAGGGCTGATCATTTGCCTGGAGAATCAGAACGTTTTGATGATCAAATGTCAGAGTCTGCTCAGCATGTAAGTGTTACCTTGACTGTGTAGACTTATTTGACACAACAAAAACATATATGTGTGTTTGCCTCTGTGTGCGTGTGTGTGCTACTGTGTGTATATATGCGTGTGTGAGAGTGTGTGTGTGTGTGTGACTGTGTGTGTGTGTTTTGCATTATACATTACATGACATCATGAGAGGAATAAATCATTGGAGATAGAATTTTAAATTAAATTTTGCCTTAATTCATGATAATTGAATCAATTGTTGTTACTTTGAAAAACACAAAAACGAAATGAACTGATTGTTCTGCTGCAGGTGTAAAATTGTCACAAAAAACATTTTAAACCAGGTTTGATATGAACCAATAATTACCTAAAAACTGAAACTTCTCCAAAGTAGTCTCTTGCAAGTCCTTCAAGTTTTCAGAGAATGCATCTCAGCAAAATAATACAAATAGATTTGAAAGCTTGTTTCTTCAAGTGTTAGAAAACTTTGGAAAATCGTTTTAAAAGATGAATAAGAAAGGGGAGGAGGGGGGGGGGGGGGGGGGGGGGGGTGGGGGGGGGGGGGGGGGGAGGGGGGGGGGGGGGGGGGGGGGGGGGGGGGGGGGGGGGCCCAAAACCAGCAACAGTCATTGCCTCAGATAAGTAGCTCCTTATTAATAATGTTTGAGTTTTGACTCAGCTTCCAAATAGATTGGGTAGACTGGGAGTATAAACTGAATGGATGAAGACTCTGTGAGTGAGTGAAGATGATTTATCCTCACTTTAGGGTAAAATTTATTCTGTTTTAACAGTCACTCGCGGTGAAGAATTCACAAACTTTTTGACTGGGAGCGGAAGAGTAATTCAAATTTTCAACACACACAAAAATCTGGCAAAATTCACGAAAATAGTATCATGCAATTATGAAATTTGATTTCTTTTGCTTTGATTCTGAAGTTGTAGCACCTGAAAGTAAAGAAGATAGGTAGTCAAGTATAAAAAAAAACAACCCCTGGTGTGTGTATGTCTGTGTGTGTGTGTGATTTATTCTTTTATTTCTAGGATAATGGAATAAGCGCATATGTATGCAATTTTGTCATCCGTTCCCACCGGCACACAATGGCCTACTCTTCTGAATGGGTTTTATACTTTTAACGTGTGCACAAGATGTTCTGAATGTGTTCGCACACGGGACATTGGTTTATAGTCTCATCAGAAGGACTTCTGTGCTTGTGTGTGTGTAAAAAATATATATATATATATGTATATATATATATTATATAGACCACTTTTAAGTAACAGCAGATTTCTCTGTGTGAAATATGGGCTGGTCTTCCCAGGGAGAGCACTTTGCCATAAGAACATCCACACCCATTGTTTTTCCTTTCCTCACTGTCTGCATGTGAATACATATCTATTTCCCTATCACTGTGTCAGAACAGCTTTGTTTTCTAAAGAAGTTTTGCCAGGGAACAACTCTCTCGTTGCCATGGGTTCTTTTACCTGTGCTGAATGCATGTTGCAAGAGGGGCCTCGGTTTATCATGTCATCCGAAAGACTCTGTGTGTATGTGCGTGCATGCGTGCGTACGTGCGTGTATTGTTGTTGTTTTTAATCTTGCGCTACACATGTAATGATATATATATATATATAAATATCTATGTCACAGTGTGGTATTGACTCTGCATCTTACGTGAATTCTCTCCCCCAAGTTGGAATGCGGCTACCTTCACCGTGGGCAGAAAAACGCTCGCCTACGCAAAATCTCACCATTGGTGAACGGCGAAGCTCTAGCTGAGGAAGAAAAGTCCATTCTGATGATGGTGATTTTATTTTTATTTTTTAAAATTCTTGTATGTTTTCAGACTCCAATGTCAGTGCAGGGAGGGGACTCCTCTCTCGCCCCTTCCCCCCACCGTGAACAACCCCCTCCCCCCCTCCCTCACCCACCCACCACCACCCCCTCAGGACCACGCTACCCCCACAGCCAGCACGGACCGGGCCTCGAAGAACGCATCGCCCGCTTACAGCGGACCCTCGCACAGATGGAGACCTATGTGCAGAGTCTGCACCAGCTGGGGGTCTCCGGGCGGCAGACCGCGGTTCAGGAAAGCCGCGACCCGCAGCGCGACGCCCCGCTGCGACCTGGCCGACAAGGGGCGCAACAGCAACCTGCCTCCGGGATTGCGGCCCCTGACCTCGGGAGGCCGATCTCGACGGGCCTGAGAATGGGGCGTCCGTCCGACGAGGCGCTGAGCCGGCAAGCCGGCGGTTACGGCAGAGCCGAGCTGGTCACGAGCCTGACTGGGGGCCTCCCTCCTATCCCTGCTGCTGCTGCTGCTGCTGCTGCTGTGGCGGGCGAGCAGATCGGAGACAGGGTGATGGAGACAGCGGGGGTGATGGAGACGGCCTCGCTCTCTGCGGAGGAGAGGCTGAACGTGGCCCTGTTGGCGCTGAAGCATTGCCAGGACGCTCTGGCGGCCACGGAAGAGAAGAAGTGCCAGGCGGAGCGGAAGACCCACGAGCTGCTGACCCAGATCAGCGCCGCCAAGCGAGAGAGGGAGGAGGCTGAGGCCAAGATGAAAGATGAGGTCAGTGAGGAGGGGTGGGGGGTGGGGGAGGGTGGGGGGAGAGGGAGGAGTCTGAGGTCAAGAAAAAGATGAGGTCAGTAAGAGGGGGGAGGGGTAGTGGGGGGGGGGGGGGGGGGGGGGGGGAGTGGGGGGTGGTGGGGGTGGGGGGGTTGTGAGCAGGTTTTTTTGTGTGTGGAATGTTTGTTTATTTATTTTTATATTTCGAGGATAATGGACTGAGCACTCATGTGCTTTTTTAAAATCATTTTTTTTACATCCAGTCCCCGTGTGTATGCAGTTTTGTAAATTTTGTCATCCATTCCCACTGGCACATAATGGCCTACTCTTCCGAAAAGCGAAACAGGTTTTAACGTGTGCGCAAAATGTTCTGCGTGCGTTTGCACACAGGACCTCGGTTTATAGTCTCATCTGAAGGACTTTTGGATGTTGTGACTGTTTGATAACCTGTCAGTTAGAAGGGGAAAAAAGAAGGGAAGTGGAAGGATGGTTAAGATGTTCGCCTGCCTAACAAGTAAAACCGTGAAGTTCTTGGGTTCGATTCCCAGCCTTGTCTTTTCTTCCCAATTCAACAAGAAAATCAAACTTACTGTCAAAGCCTTTCGGATGGGACTATAAACCGAGGCCCCGTGTGTGAAAGCATGCAGAAATCTTGTGCACTCATTAAAAACCTGGTTTCGTTTTGGAAGAGTAGGCCATTTTGTGTCGGTAGGAATGGACGAGAAAGTTTCTGAAACACGAGCACACAGGCGCCTTGTTTAGACACCACCCCCGAAGCCAGAATGTGGCTACCTGAATGGTGGGGGGGGGGTTGGGGGTGAGCGGTGGCATATGCAAAAAAAAATCTCACTAGTATTGGTAAACCTTGGAGCTCTAGCCAACGAATGAAAAAAAAAAAAATAAAGAAAAGAAAAGAAAATGAGGAAACTGATACCTTGTCATCTCGTTTTCTTCACTCATACTTTTCTTTTTCTTTTCAAAAAACATTTTTTTTAATTAAAAAAAAAAATTTCATTAATCTTTTTTTCGCTCATATTTTTCACAATCAGATCATGCCCTCCCCAGAGGAGATGCCGGGGGGCCTATCAGTATAAATAGCATCCCCACATTCTGGAAATTCTGTGCTAGAAATTTCCTCTTGTCTATCACTCTCTTTGTTTCTGCCTTGTTCCTTTTCTTCCTGTCCACCTCCTTCTTGTCTGTGTTCTGCCTTCTTGGTCCATTCTCCTGCCTTTTTTCCAGAAAGAACTTCAAAGGTAACTATTCTCTCTTGTGCCGAAGTCGGATGCGCTGGGCCTGACTTGTCAGGCGCTTAACGGCAGCGTGACGCATTTTCGCTCATATAACAGACAACGATAGTTCCTGTCTGAGCGTTCGACGAAGAAGAAGATCATGCCCAAAAAACAAACCACCCCCCCAAAAAAAAAAACCTACACAGATTTTCTCCTCTCTTCTCCTCCCCTAGATTGGAGGCACCGTGGTCGAGTGGTTTAGGCGGTCAACATGTGATCCAGAGGTCGCGGGTTCGATCCCCGCTCGGCTCGGTATTGTGTCCGGGGAAAAATTTTACTCCATTTTCCTCACCCACCCAGGTGTACAAGGGGGGTACCACTCGCGGGGGAAGTACTGGCGCAGACTAGCTCCTGTCACAGGGGGGGTAAAAAACCATCAGTTCGCTTAACGCTACAGAAACCGGGATAAGCTCCGGCTCAGGGCCTTCGGGCTCGAAAGAACATTTTTTTTTTTTTCTCCCCCCCAGAGGCCCCCTCAAGGACGACCAAATCAAAGAGCTCAACGGGCCTTCAGCAAACCACAACCACCCGGGCCGGGGGCATCAAGCAGGGGCCCTTCTTCATGACAGGGTCCTCTCCGGGGGAGTGCTCCCAACGGGCCGCAGTCTTCACCTCCGAGGAGGGGTGGAGCCCCAGGGCTAAACCCCCAAGGTGGGCGAGCTCCCAAAAAAAGGTGGGGAGGGTTTCCTTCGGAGCTTGCCAAGCTGCGCTACTGGGCGTGTTGTCACCATCGGCGCCAAGGGGCCCCGCCATGCTTCAAGGGGCCACAAAATTTTGCGGGCTGTGTATCGTGGTGTGGGCTGGTTGTTTTTTTGGGGTGTGTGGGGGGTGGTGGTGTGGGGGAGGGGCCCGGGGGTTGTTTTGAGCCATGTGTGCATTGGGTGCAAAATGAGCTTGTGTACATGTATGTACATTATGTATTTCTATGCGGCTTTGCGTACAATACAACATGTACGGGGTCTACAGCATATATTGTTAATATTTTGAATATATATGTGTGTGTTAAAAAATTTATAATAAATTATATAGTAGAAAGTTGTGTTATATATATAATGCGTGTTTATATAAAATATTAATATAAAATAATATATAATATATATAAATAATGCATACATACACACTCACACTCTAATGAAAACGCACACAACCCACCCACAAACAAATATTTAAACACACTAATAAAGCGAGTGCCAGTAATTTCCAAAACCCCAAACAAACAACATGCACACACACACGCATGCATCACCAAAAACACACACATACAACACGCTGCCCCGCACAACCACACACACAGAGAATGTGCTTTTACAGATACACGGGGACACACAAAATATCACACACATTAGCATTAAAATACACACAACATGGACACAAACATGCACATGCACACCACCTTGCACACACCCACAGTACAACACACACACACACAACACACAAAACACACACACACAACACATCCACATCTAAGGGGACGGGCAGCCGGTGTTTTAGAGTGATTTTTCGGACTGTTTGCCCGGTTCGAATCCACTAGGGATTTTTCTTCGGGAGTTAAAAACAGTGCAACTCCACTCTCCCCAAAAGTCTTTCAGAGAAACCAAAAACTGGGCCTTGTGCAAACCGCAAAACATCTTGCCACACGTTAAACCCCTTTTTCGCTTTTCGAAAGTAGGCCATTGTGTGCCGGGGGGAAGGAGGCAAAAATTTACAAAACTGTACACAGGGGACAGAATGAAAAAAAAGCAGGTGAGTGCTTTTTCCATTATCCCAAAAAAAATAAAAAAATAAAAAAAAAAAAACCAAAGTTTGAGGTAAATTCAGAAAATAAAGATGGAAAGGATATTGTTGAGATACGTAATTTTTTTAATGATAAAACTATAAATCCACCCCTGATAAATCCATGACCTGACAAACAGATCAGTAGTCATGTAAACTCTTTCAAATTGTGAATCAAAAGAAAAAAGAAAACCAAACAACCTAAAAAAAAAATTTAATGCATAACAAGTTAAAAAATAATGAAGACTAGCAACAAGCAAACAACAATCAAAATCCACAAAAAATAAGAAAAATACAATCAACAAAAAACAATAAAAATCTCACAAAAAAAAATAAAGACTATACAATCAAGCAAAAAAACAAAAAAAATCTCACAAAAAAAAATGAAGACTATAAAACAACAAACAAACAATCAAAACTCACAAAAAATAATGAAGACTATCCAATCAAGCAAACAAACAACAAAATTCAAAAAAAATAATAAGACAATAAAATCAAGCAAGCAAACAATCAAAAGCTACAAAAAATAATGAAAAAACAAGAAAGAAAAAAAAACAATCAAAAGCTCAAAAACTCCTTCACCATCCCCACCACCAAACCTTTTTTTTTTCCAATTTTTTTTTCTGAACCTTTTACTCCTTCTCTTTTCTCCTTTGAAGAGAAAAAATGGAAAGGGGGAAATTGATTTGATTCTTTTTGGTTTCTACTTGGCTTTGTCCCCCCCTTTTCCCCCCCCTCCCCCTCCCCCCCCCCCCCCCTTGCATGACATAATTATCATTGCCTATTTTTGCATCCTGATATTGTTATTTGTGTTATAAACTGTTCAATGCTTGATTCAGCTATGCCCCCCCCCCTCTCCCCCAACCTTCACCACCCCCCCTTTTCCAACTTCCTTTTTGTTAAAAAGCGCAAATTGATGCTTCAAATTTTAAAAAAAAATATATTGTTGAAAAATTTAAATTGCGTTGAAATTTTTAATCATTTTGTTGATTCATTTGTTTTGTTTTTTTTCCCTCTCTCCTGATTTCTTGAAGTACTTACCTTTTTGTATATAAACCTTTTTTTAATCTTTTAAAAAAAAACTTTTATAGTAAAACTCTATTTGTAATTAAAAAAAAAAATTTTTTAATCAAATTTTTTCCTTGACACAGTTAAAACTTCTACATAACTGGGCAGCGGGGTTTCTTTTTTTTTGTTTTACAAAAAAAATTTTAATACTTGTGAATTGTCACAGTTTGAAGTCTGCTTACATGTTTGTTTCTATTTGCACAAAATTACCAAAGAGGGAAGTTCTTGCTTGATGAAAGGGTGAATTTTTTTTTTTAAAAAACCCGATGGGGTTTGGAAGGGGTAAGGAATTTTGGGTCCCAGGAAATGGGGACTTTTTTTTTGGGGGTTTCTTTTATAACGATATGGGTTTTCTTTAATTTTTGGCTCGCATGCAGCATTTGCTTCAGAGCTTATAAATTGAACCCCTTCGTTCAAAGTTTGGCTCACAAGAATGAAATTAGCAAATTTCCGGGGAGGAAATGGGATCATTCTTTTCATGAAAAAAAAAAGGGAAATTTTTTTGAAGACTTGCAGGCCTTACCCAATTTCTAGGTAAAAAGTTACGACACAGAAAGGCCTAAACTGTATGGATCGCATTAAAAATCATGCAGTTTCGTGGGGGGGGTCTGTTAAAGTAACACCGCTAAACCCCGGGGGTCACGATCACCGGAGCCCCAACGTTTTACCTCAAAAAACAAAGATAATTGAAAATCTGCTTTTTGTTCCTTTCAAAATGATCTTTTTTTTACTTTACACTTAACTCATTTCGATTGACCCGCCTGATTTTCCGCGTGCGGAAAAAATTTTTAGCCAGGTTTTGTAGTGAACAAAATTAAACAAAAGAATTGAAACGAATTGGGTGAAAGGGTTTTGACCGTTCCAATGTTTAAGTTTGTGTTTTTTTTTTTTAAAACCGTAATGCGGTTTGTCATTTTTTAACCATTTCATAAGCTTTTTTGCATTCTACCAGTTAGTTCTTAGAATTTACATTGCAGCCAAGTCTTTTTTTGTGTGTTTTTTGAATGTTCTGAGTTACTTCTCCATCATATCGAACAAACCCTCTTTTTCTTTCGGAACAATTCTTGACAATTTTTTTCCTTTTGTGAAAATAGTTTTAAATTGTCTTGTCTTTTTTCACACCGGGCCAACGGAAATTTTTCCCCAAAGGGTGACCTCACGGCCGTAAAGATACAAGCCTTTGGGGCAAGGGTTTTGTCCTGACAAAAAACGGGCAAAATTTCTGCAGTTAAGGGGTTTTACTTTAAGTTTTTTCATGGATTTTCCCATAAACTTTTACAATCAAACATCATGAACATCATCTCTGTGCCATTAACCTTTTCTTCCTGGGGGAAAACAAACCACCTTGTAAATTACTCGAGTTTAAAGAACCGGGGAACGGGGGCTCGTGTCCAAACATTACTTTCTTTTTTGGTGAATTATTTAGTTAGTCTTCTGACTTCCTTTGATGTGAAGTCAGATTCCCTTTTGGTTTTCTTCCGGCCACTGTCAACTGGGGGCCACAATCCATTAAAAAACAAAATTTTAATGAAAATTTTCTGACCTAACCCCTTTCACAGTGACGGCTTGAAACTACTTGGCTGGAGAATGAGATTGCTCATTTTTATGTGGGGAAAAAAAGGGGTTAAGTTTTAAAAAACGCCAGTTGGTTATGGAGGGCAGGGACGAGGACAACAGGGTAAAACTTTCTGAAGCGGAAAAGGGGGGAAAAGCGGGAGAGGAAATCAATTTAGGACAGACAGACAGACAGACGATAGATAGATAGATAGACAGACAGCACAGCAGAAAACAACAACAACAGAAGACAGACCTGACCAAAGAGAGAGAGAGAGAAGGGGAGAGAGAGAGAGAGAGAGAAAAGAAAAAATTTTTGCAAAAGAAAAGTTAATTTATGCTGAAAGGGGGGGAAAAAGGGAGAAAAAAATATTTTTAAAAGTTATAGCACCGATACAGTGGTTTTGTTGTTGTTGTCTTTTTTGCATTTGTTTTTTTTTTGCAATTGTTATTCATGTTGGCGCTTTAATTGTAATAAATTTGCAAAAAGAACTCAAAGGCTTTTGTTTTCCATTTTTTGTTTTTTTACTGGGATCAGATTTTTTTTTTATTTCCGCTTGATTTTTTTTTGTTGGGGTTTGAACCCAAATCATGAAGTTTTTTAGTTTGAGATGTTCGTCTTTCATTTATTTTCTATATCATACAATTTTGTTCTTCCCAATCTTGCCATATATTTGCTCAAAAATTGTTGAAAAACCCTCTAGTTTTAAAGACACAAGAATAACCCCTGTTTGACCAGCAAAAACGATTTCGTAACACTGTTTGACTGAAAAAACTGTCAGTTTTTTTCATGTGTAAAAAAATTTTCGTAAAAATGGGATACTATTGAAAATTTCCTAATCATATCTATGTCAGACCCTTCCAAATATAAGAAAATCAGAACCAATCAAACAAATACATTTTGCATAAATAGGCGGGGCAAAAGACAGATAAATGGAATATAAAAAAAAAAAAATTCCACATCAAATCCATATAATCAAATGAAATTACATACTTTTTTGCAGCCCTACAAATTGAAGAACAAATAGGTCCATTTAATTAAAAACACCCGAATCACACATACAGCACACCACACACAAATACACACACATGACACACACACACAAACGCCATACATCACACACACACAACACACACACAACACACAACCACAAACACACACACTGTAACACACACCACACAAACAACACACACAACACACACACAACACACATACCACAAACCACACGTACACAAACACACACCAAAACACATACACACAACCAGCAACCACCAAAACCCCCCCCCCCCCCCCCCCCCCCCCCCCCCCCCCCCCCCCAATCTATATTTTATCATTTTTTATACAAAAAATTTTAACTTGTTGTTTAATCTTTTATTTAACCCCCCACAGTACCAGTCTTCACACCGCCATCAACATATCACAGACATCTCTACGGCGGGTCAAGGGGCGAAAACCCAACATAATGATTTTTGGGTTGTTGATATTTCCCGTCCCAAAAACAAGTGTAAAATGATTCCAAAAAACTGACGGGAAAAATAAAAGGAGTCGTTGTGCCTTAAAAAAAAATCTTCCCCCCCTCCCCCCCCAAACGTCCCCCCCCCCCCCCCAAAACAAAAACCCAAAATAAAACCCTCCAACAAAAGCAACAACCCGGAAGAGCGCTGATTTCTCTTTGAGCTTTTAACTAATTTTTGGCTTTAAAAGGGCCCCTTTGCAACTATGGTGGCGATGAAAATAAAACTTTTGTTGGGAAAATATGGTATGAAATTCAACTTGGGTTTTTGATTTGAGAATAAAACTCTCTCTTTTAAAATTTTTTTATAACTCGTAACTTGTTTTAGAACTAGTTATTTTTAGGAACAATACTCTGACACTACATAAGATTAAAACCTGTTTTTAAAATAAATATTGGAGAGGTTCTGTCTTCTTTATTCTCTATACATATCTTTTTGTTTTTCCATTTTTCATAAAACGACCGACTTGAAAAAAGAGCGGGAGCATAGGGGATGGGAGGTGACTCGGAAAAAGTAAAGTACTTTGAACACACGACAATCCACCGCAAAAATTTTACAGAAGGGCCCAAAAAACGGGAGGAGACGTTTTTAAAATACCTCGGGCTACACTCCAAAAAGGACGGGAACGCACAAAATAAAGTCAAAAGCCAGGGCAACATCTTCCATGAAAAAACTCACCACCAAGGAAAAAAAAGAGATATTTCCCAATCAAACTAAAGCCTAAAAAGCCCAATTTCAGCGATCCGCTGTACGGAAGTGAAACCTGGACTTTGACGCTAAAAACAGCAAAGCGAATCCTCATTCAAAAAAATGCCATAAAAACACTGGGCATATCCTGGAGAAACGAAAGACCAACAAATTTGTAAAGAGCAAAATAACAGGGCTGGCGGGTCCACAGGAACCCCTTCTCACCATCGCAAAAAAAAAAAAGCGCATGGTTCCTAGTCACCCGCCAAAAAACACTCGGGCCCAAAACAACTGCGGGGAACACTCGAAGGGGGCAAAAGGGGGGGAAAAAACAGAACAAGTCAGGGAGGACAACATCAGAATGGACCAGGAGAATGACTGGGCACTACACCCCAAAGCCGAGGACCGAATGGAGGGAGGAGTTTACCACGGCACGCTTTCCCCCCCCACACCGCCAAAGGAGGGGTTCTGATGATGATATGAAAAGATGAAAAAATATAATAAAAATTTATATATATAAATAAAAATAATATATATAAAAAAGAAGTTTGAAGTAGATAGATAATAGAATTTTTTTGGGGAAAGAATACTCGGGGCCTTTTCATAAAGATAATAAAATTTATCGCAAAACTGAAACCCAGAAGATGCCAATGCTATCAACTGGGATTTAAATTTTGACTGTTGAAGTAAAAAAAGTAATAAAAAAATTGATAAAAAAGGGAATTTTGGTTGCCATACCTGAAAAAGACAAATAAAAGCACTTGCTTTTAAACCACGGAAGAGCATTTCGTTATGTCATAAAGATTTTTTTTTAGAGTGAAAGTGACTTTGAAATGATTTTTTTTAAATCCATTTGAGAAATTTGGCTTTATGGATAAATACATCCCGGGTTTTCATTAAAAAAAGACTTCTCCCGCTGGTTTTTTTTTTCAAAATTTTTCATGTTTTAAACAGTCTTTTTTTTAATTTATAGTGTTGAAAAAAAACCAGACAAAAAAAAAAAATCCCAAAACCCCATATTAGCTCTCACGGTTGTTGTTAGAGTTTTCCTACCTATCGGTATATAAACGTTTATTTCTTTTTTTCCCCCCCCCTTCCTTACTGATGGGATCAAACCAGTCCCTTAAGCCATCACAAGCATGGTGTGGGGAAACATGAGGGATTTGAGGGAGGAGATCTGGAAAATAAAAAAAATAATAAAATAAGGAGAAGAAAAGAATGTATGGGAAATTTTTTTAGCGCGAATCTTGCAAAGCAAGAACGAAGCGCTTACATCAAAACCCTTTTCGGCATGCATTTCACAGAAAGTAAGACAGACGTTGTTGCCAAGTCTTCCCTTAGTGGGATACCAAGGGATCCTGGGATGTAAACAGTATTTCCACCCTCTGGAAACTGAAGTGAATGAATGTTCTCTTTCCTGCCACTCTTTGTTTTTGATCTTTTCTTTTCAGTCATTTCCTCCTTGCTGGTTATCTGCCTTTCTGGTCCACTTTTATCTCTGGGAGTTATGCGCTAAAAAAAAAAGTTCTCTCTTCTGTCTCTGTTCTTGTCGTTTAGCTTTACTTCCTTACATCTTTCTTATTTTCTTTCTTTCTAAGCTATCACAGCTTTTTTTTCCTAAGAAAGTCTTGCTATTTTTCCCCCCAGAACTTTAAAAAACAAACAAATCTGTAACTTAACTTTACTGGCATTGTTACTGTACATACTGGGGTAGGCAGGCTTGCAGTGCTCATGTGTAGTATTGAATTTAAAAGCCGCGTGGGAAAAACTTTTTTTGGTTTGGGGGTGGGGTGGGATTATCTCAAATGTACTTCCCCCCTTCCTTTTTTTTACATTTTTTTTGGTTTTGGGGGGGGGTGATAAGTAGAAAAAGAACCCTGACATCCACAGCACATCAGGCAAATCTGTCTGAAAAAACAGTGGGAAAAAATAAGCACACAACAGTGTTTTCCGCGACAGGGGTTTGGCTTTCAGAAGCGAAAAATTGATTGGAACCCAGAAGTTGGAAGCAGCACCTTATTGGGGGGAAAAAAGGGCTCATACATCTTACCCCTTGGGGAACCTCGAGCTCTAGCTGAGGAAAGAAAAAAAAAAAAGTTAATTCAGCTGATAATCCAAAGTGGGGGTGCAACTTGTTGTGATTAAATTTGATAAAGATTGACCTTGAAATTGAAATTTTTAAATTTTTTTCCGTCATAATTTAATCCTTATATAGGGTTTCCCGCTTTTTAGTCAGGTGATAGCCGATATGGGCCTGTGGTTGCGTGGGCTGAAAGCGCTGTAAAAAAGAAACGGAATTCTTACAAAAGTAATCTTGAGAAAAATGGATGAATTTCTCGAATTTGGAAAAAAATAGCGCACCATTTTTTTTTAAATTTTTAATTTTTCTTATCAGGGAATGAAACACTTATTTTTTATAGGAGATACATTAATTTTTTATGACGTGAACAAGGGCAATACATCAATATCCTATGTGGAGTAGGCTGATTTCTTTTCCAAAGCAAAATGACAACTGGTATAAATCAAATCATGTGTTTGAGAACACATTTGATATTTAATTACAAAAAAGATGAATTTATTAATACAACATATTTCTGAAAACAAACTTAAAAAAACCCTATATTTTTTTTGGTTTTTTGGGGGTTAGATTTATTTTATGGAGTGCCATGTGATAGAGATTTTATTTCGTTTTGCCACCTTTTGCAATTCCTTTTTTTTCTTTCAGTGCCATCACAAATCAGAACAACAACAGATTTTTGTCGAGCCAGTTGGGGGATGTTTTGGGTTTTAAATTTATTTTTTTTTTTTAGAATAATGAGGAATCATTTCCCAGTGGTGCCGATAGGAATCAAAACACTTTAAATTTTGAAATCAGCCTAAATCAAAACCACCCCTCAAATTTTTTTTGGGGCCCAAAAAAGAATCATTAAACCATCCATTTTTAATTTTTTGCTTATGCCAAAAAAAGGGAACAATGAACCAGTTTTTTCTTTTAAATCCCCCAAAAAACCCACCCCAAAATTTTGCTTGACCCAAAGTTAAAAATTTTTTTAAAATAATTTTTTTATGATTATTACTTTTTGGCCAATGTAGAATCGATTTCCGGGGTATTCCTCATGCAGAATTTAGAATCCAAGTTTTTTTCCCCACCTGTAAGCTCAATACAGAACGATACGCGCATTTCTGTAGTGCCTATCATGAAAAATGAAATAACTGACAGGCTGTCTATGGACTTGTTAATGTCATTTTCCGTTGGCTCCAGTAAAAGAATTGTAGCAGAAACCCAAAATTTTCTTAAAGCCCTAAAGGGTTTTTTTTTAAACCATATCGATACATTTG
This sequence comes from Rapana venosa, assembly GCA_028751875.1. Taxonomy (NCBI): domain Eukaryota; kingdom Metazoa; phylum Mollusca; class Gastropoda; order Neogastropoda; family Muricidae; genus Rapana; species Rapana venosa. The sequence goes on along the minus strand of CM054150.1, from coordinate 7,809,249 downwards.
GATCAAAAGATAATTTCTTTTTTCTGTAAAACATTATTACAACTTTTATAAAAAATTTATTTTTTTGGGTATAAAAAAAAAAAATTTTTCAAAAAATAGTTAAAAAATTTGGGCTTCCAACTTTTGGGCAACAAGGAAGGAAGTGTTCGAGCTCAACATTAATCTAAATCCAACATGTTTAAGAAAAAAAAATTGCATTTAAAAAAACTGGAAATTTTGTCCTTTGTTTTCGGGGAATCTTCGTATTTATGGTTGTGTATAAAGGCTAACCGTTTTGTTTCAGTTATACCCTTCTCCCTTTACAAAATTGTTATCTGATGGGTAACCTATGATAGCAAATCAGGTAAAGACTTCAGCGAGAGGTTTTAAAATTTTACGTTTTTTATTTGAACGTTGAAAAAAAAATCAAAACTTCCGTCATTCCATTTTCCATGCCCAAATCAAGTGCTGGGCCTCTTGTCAGACCTTTAAAGGGACACAACTCTTTTTCGTGAAGATAACAATATTGCTGTCCGAGCGTTTTATGAAAAAGGAAAGTTTCCATTTTCCCTGGCTTTATTTGGAACTCTTTTCTCAGTGAATTTTAAAAGGTTTCTTTTTTTCGTTGTAATTGACAAAAAAAGAGTGATTTTCCCAAAAAAGTCTTTCTTGTGTAGTTTTAAATAACAGAGATTGAAAAACAAAATTTTTTCCTGAAAATTCTCAATTTTCACTTTTTTGCTCAAAAGGTTTTTTGACAGGGGATCTTTTAAAAAAGGGGAGTTTAAAATTTAAAAAAAAAAAATTGTTTTAGTTGAACTCAAGTTTCTTTTTTCTGAAAGGTTTTTTTTTAAAAGAACAACTTCTTTTAAAGAACCAACAAACCCAAAAAAATGCAACTTTATTTATTTTCCAGGGCTTCTTTTTTTTTGTGCAGGATAACAAAAGCATGCAACAGCTCATTTTGTATGCTTTTTTGATTTTAACCTTACATTTTGATGGGGATTTGTTGAAAAATACCAAAGGCTTTTTTCCCCAGTTTTTTTGGCAATAACCCCCTGCTTTGTTTAATTTTTGCACTTTTTTTCTAAAAAAAACTTTTTTCTAATAAAAAACTTTTAAAATATGTTGGGTTACTTTTGGGAGAAAAGTTTAGACTGTGACAAATTTTCTCTGTGGGGGCAAGTTGTTGTTGCACTGAATTGTTTATTTACCAAGATATGTTATGTATTTTGTCCGCGTGTCCGAAAAGACCCCAAAAAAGAAGGAGGCAGCTGTTGTTTTTGGGAAAATGGGGGAAAAAATTTATTATAGGGGGATGCCCTTGCCCACAGTCACCCCCCCCTTTACCAAGGGGTATAAGGACAGTCAGCATTGGAGTGTTCCCAAAGGCCAACTACCCCCCGGCTGCACACATAAAGGGCTGGTATAAGCCTCCTATCAAGTCATAGTCAACACTAAGACTACTGAAAATGGAATTCCATGATGGGAAAAACCACTGGTATAAGCCCTCACTTTCTGTTTCCCCCACGTCAAAAGGTTTTAAACAAGAACTGTGATAAAACCCAGGTCTGACGGCAAACAGACACACCATGGCATTAGCAACAAAAAACCACATAAAATGAGCCACCGTGAGTGGATTTCTGGGGGTCTTTCAGCATCAGCATATCCCTACTTTCGGAAATTGCAAGGATACCCCTTCACTTTTTTTGCCATTTATTTATCTATTTTTTTTATTTTAATTTAATTACGCAGATTTCCTGTGTGGTATTTTGGGGCCTCCCCGGGGGAGCGGTCACCACAAGAGCAACCACCCTTTTTTTTTTTTTTCCTTTTCCCTGTCTCAACTGTATTTTTTTTCCCTGCAGATGGTTTTTTCTACAGAATTTTCCAGGACAATTCTCATGTTTTCCAAGGGTTCTTTTAAAATGCCTAAAATAAAGATGTAACACACTGGGCCCTTTTTCGCTCTCCAAAAAGACAGCGCCCAACCACCACTCATGGCTAATGGATGGGGGGGAAATTTCGGTCCAAACGGGTTTGAAACCCCGCACACTTTTTCGCTTTCTAAAACGGCAGTTACCTCTAGACCCCTTTTTCCTTTTAAGGGGTTCTTTTTCTTCTTTTTACCCAATGCCAGACAGCAACCCGAGGCCCCTGACAAAAGCTGCCATGCACGAAGGCCCTCATAAGGGGCCAAAGGTTTGTCCCTCATTCGGCAGGGCAAGTCGGCCCGATATTGGCCCTCAGGGTTTTTTGGGTGAGGACGGTCTGGAGGAAGTTTCCACTATCATGGGGGGAAGTGCCACAGGGGGTTTGAAGGTTTGAGAAACTTGAGGGTTTATTTTAGCACTGTTTTCTGGATCAGGGGGAACTGAGGGTGATCGTTTTTAGGAATTTTACTTAAAGATAACGATAAAAGAAATTTTTTTTTTCTGAGGGAAAGAAAATACAAAACTTTTTTTTTTAAAATCCACCCTCAAAAGAAAAAAAAAAGGGAAACAACAAAATATAACAAAGGAATCATAAAAAAACACGATAAACACACCACTATCAACATCGCCGTCCCCCACCCCTATCATCATCCCCCCCTCTCAAAAAAACTAATTGATAACATATAAACTTTTATGGGGCTTTTAGGAATGATGTATGACAAAACACCTAATGTTCTTCGAGTCAAATCGTTTTAAAACTAAAAAAAAAAAAAAATGTCATAGAGAATACCAAAAAAAGAGAAGAAGGGGGGGGGGGGGGGGGGGGGGGGGGGGGGGGGGGGGGGGGGAGAGAGGGAGAATCACAAGCTAGTATACCGAAACAGGTGGGTGTAACCTCGCTTTGATTCCCGAATAGCGCCCCCTGTTTTTCCTGGGAAGCCCTAGTTTACCTACGGGGAATTTTTTTCCTATACGCAATTTTTTCCCCCCCATCATTCAGACCACATTCCGACTTGGGGGTGGGGTTTAAAAAGCACCGGGGCACTTTTTTAGAAAATGTTGTCACCTTTCTTCGGGATGAAATGGGCTCTCCTCTAAAGGTAAACAGGTTTTTTTAAAAATGTGCATAAATTTCTGCGACATTTGCACCAGGGCCTTGGTTAAGTCCATCTGAAGGACTTTTGCTTTTATTCAATTTTCCCCAAAAGGGGAAAAAAGGGTGAGGCCGGGAATAAACCCAGAACTTCACGTTGACTTTTTTAGGCAGGTGAACATCTTAACCCTCCCCCCACCTTTCCTTCTTAAAGCTTTGATTCATTCTGATGACTGTTTTCATGTCCCTTTTAGCTAGGCAATCATCATCCTTAACTATTACAAAACCCCGTGGTGTTTTGGGAGCAACAAAGCCTCCCTCCTGCCCACCTGGGCCAACCAGCCACTGATCCCTAAGATGCTGCATGGGCCCTTTATCCACTTCTACAGTTCTCCTCCACGTTCTTTTTGGCTCCTTTTTTTTCCCTTCCTTCTGGGGCCAGTGCAAATGCTGTTCTTGGGGATTTTACTGTGGGCTCTTTTTTCCCGGGGATGATGGTTTCCCGTCTTTTTGCCTGCATCCCTAAGGTCTTCATTGGGGATCTTTTCCCGGCCAAAAGATCCGAGAATTTTTTCGGGGGAAAAAAGGGGTGAAAGGATCGAATTTTTTAAGATTCCCCCCCCTCACCTCCCGCACTCAGAACCGACAGGAGCGTAGATCAACACACCTGATAGCTTCAGCTTAAGCAGGGAATAATTACATAAAAAAAAACCCAAACCAAGCACTTTTATAACAAAACATCATAAAACACACAATTCAAAACAACAACCAACAGGGGTTGATACAGATTTATTGCAGTTCAGTTTAGTTTTAGAAATGACTCACATTTCATTTCCTTGCAACTTTGTTTTATCTGCAAATTGTAGAGAAATCAAAAACAGCCATTATCTTAAAAACATGAAGTCTTTTGCATCATTTGTAATGCTCACGCCTCACGCATGTAAAAAAACAAAAAAAACCCCAAAAAACAAACAAACCCCAAACAACAAAATAACCCTAAAAACCAAACACATGTACACTTTTTAAAAAAAACCAGACTTTAAAAAGAGAAAAAAAATGATTTTTTTTTTTTGATACTTTTACAAATTTACAAAAAAAAAATTCAGCTCTCACCACAACTTTTTTAAAACAACTTTGTGTCAACTTTTTATCAGTACAAAAACAAACCCCAGGGCCCTTCTCTGTCCCTTTTTGTTTTCTTTTTTTAAACCAATCTTGGTACGACAAAAAATTTTTCCTAATCTACTTTTTTAGGGGGGGGGGTTTAAGGCGGAAAGAAAACTGCACATTTTGATAATCACCGTTTTAGTTTTGATACTTACCCAAAAACTTTAAACCATCATCAACTTCCCGAACATAAAAGGTTCTGTAGCATTTTCAACAGGGGGGGGTTTGGGGGGGGGGGGGGGGGGGGGGGAAAAAAAACCCCCCCTTGTGTTTGGGGTGGGGTTTAAAGTTCCTCAAAGAAGACGTTGGACTGCAAGTTCTTTTCCTATCAAAAACAAAAAGGGGGGAGGGGGAAAAAAGGCCTTCACTTGCCTTTTGGCCAACCAACCCTGACCCCCAAAGCCAGGGTTCATCACTTTTTTACTTTTCCCCCCTTTGCTTTGGGCTTTCCTTTTTTCCCTTTCCCTTGGGGGAAAGGGGAAGCGTTCTTGTATTGACTGTGGGGCCTTTGTCTTGATGGCCTTTCTTCTTTCCCCAATCTCCGTTTTGGGCTTTTTTTGGGGCTTCCCCTGGGTCCGGAATTTTTTGGGGAATGGTGGGGCTTTGGTGATTTTTCCGTCTCCTCCCACCCCGTAAAGTAGTCCCATTGGAATCTTCTTGCCAAAGATTCCCAAAACCAAGCATTTTTGAAAACAGAAAATCCGCCCCATCTTTCCCCAACCTCTTGAACGTTTAAGAGCGTTTTGTTCAAAAACACCTTAATTTCCTTTTAGCTTTTTAACTGCAAATTTAAAAAATAAAAAAAAACAAAACAAATCCGGCCCCACTTTTAAAGACAGCCCCCGCAGTTTAAAAAAAAAAACCCAAAAAAAAAACAAAAAACCCCCAAAAAAACCCCCAAAAAACCCAACAAAGTAAAAATTTTTGAAAAACCGTTTAAAATGAGAAAAAAAATAAATTTTTTTTTGAAAACTTGAAAAATTTTTACAAAAAAAACATATCAGCGTCCATCCCATAAACTTTTAAAGCAACTTTGGTCAATTTTTTTATCAGTACAAATCAACACTCATTCGTCTGTCCCCCTTTTTTGTTTTCTTGAAACCCTAATCTGTGGTACGAATAAAATGTTCATAACTATTTTTTTTAGGGGGGGGGGTTAAAGGGCGGGAAGAGAAACTGCACGTTTTTTTGATAATCACCTTTTTTAGTTTTGATACTTTCCCAACAAACAAAAACCCACATCTCTGCTCTCTGAACTTCTTTTTCTTTTCTGAAGTTGTTGAGCAGACTTGTGCCATTTTTTTTCCCAGGCTGCCTACACATCAAAACAAACTACATACAAACTCTTATGCTTTAATAGTAGGTAAGGGGCATCACTCTCTTCTCATCACTGCCTAAAACACTCCAATCAACCACAACCACTCACTCTATCAATATACCCAGTACTAAAGGGCTTCAGCCCCCAAAGAACTACACGACGGAGACTGGGTAGAGTATTAAGAATTAATCTGGGTATGACAGAAAATTTCATAAACTACTTTTTTGAGGGGGGGGGGTTTTGAAGGGGGGAAGAGAAACTGCCCTTATTTTTGAAAACACCTTTTTTAGTTTTGATACATTACCAAACAGACTTAAAACCCATCACTGCTATCAAAAAAATTTTTTTTTCTTTTCTGAAGTTGATTGAGCTAGACTTGTGCCTTTTTTTTTTTTTCCGCTGCCTACGACGCAAAACAAACTACATACAAACTTTATGCTTTTTAAGTGGGAAGAGGGGTATCATCATCATCTCTTCTCACGACCAAAAACACACCATCAACCACAACCCCACTCTGCCATAAAACCCAACTAAAGGGCTTCAGACCCAGAAGTAACCCATCGCCCGACACGTGGCAGAATGGTTAAGACCGTTCAACTTAAATCCCATGGGTCAATGAATCCGGGGTTTAAATCTCGGCGGCATCTTGAATTATATTGGGGGTTTTTTAAAAATTTTCCAGGGAAACTTCAGTCCCAGACCGCCAGGGTCGGGATTCCCGTCGTGTGAAACAAAACCCCAACACAAAAATCAAATATGGACCTCAACGACCAGAAATTCATGCAGTGTTTGGGGGGTTTAGGGAAAACTAACTACCCAGCATACATCCCTGAAGTTAAAAGCGGCGACCTTCATGGGGGGCCAAAAAAACAAACCCAAAACCGGTCACTCCCAAAAATCTCACAATTGTGAACCTGAAGCTCTGGCAAGGAAAAAAAAAAACAAAACTAAAGACCAATCGGTAATGGAGAGGGGTCCAAACGCCCTGTTTTTCAAGCCACATGCCCGGGGCCCCTGACTTTCTGCCTTCCACAAAATCACCAACTATTCTGTCCAGATATTTTTCAGTTACGAGGGGGCAAGAAAAAGCAGACAGCCGACAAAAAACAAGCTGCCACGGGGGCCTAAAAACAGGCGCAATTTCCCAAAACTCTGCACACATGTCTAGTGTACAAACCACCCTATCCCCTTGGTTAAATTCTGCAGGCAAATAAATTGTGGATCAAACCCCAAAAAGGGCGGGGTTTTTTTTTTTTTGTTCAGACACGGGCCATTTTCCGGGCCCAAGTCTTTGTAATCAGTCATTGGGCACTGTTTCTTGTGCGTCCCAAAATTTTGGGGGATCATGGTCTAGAGGTAACGCGCCTGTCTAGAAACCAAAAGCCCGGATCGGAAGTGTGTGGGGTTTTAAAACCCCCTTTGTACCTGAAACTTTCCCCCCCCCTTTTTAACCACAAGTGGTGGTCTGGGTGCTAGTCTTTCGGATGAGACGATAAACCGGGGTCCAAGTTTTACACATAATTATTTATGCACGTAAAAAACCCCACGCAACGAAGTTGTCCCGGGCAAAATTCGTAAAAAAACCCGGGGAAACAAATACGATGCAGACAGGAAAAAAAAAAAAAAAAAAGGTGGCGCTGCTCTTGTGGGAAGCGCTCTCCCCAGGGGAGAGCAGCCCAAATTTCACGCAGAGAAATCGCCGGGACTTTTAAAAAAAAAAGAATAAAAAAAAAATAAAATAAAAGGCTTGACATTCAACGGAAATAAATTTTCTTCAATGTTTTTCCGAAGTTGATGAGCGTGGGCTCAATAGAAGAGAATGGGATCTAAAACACAAAAAAAAGAGAATGGGATCATACATTTTTGAGAACGGGCTTGAAGGGTTTTCAACGCTGTTAAAGGCTTGTAGGGAGGACAATAGGGGGGACACATACCCCTTTTGGGGCACAGACTGCAAACACACTGCTGGTCTTAACCTTAAGGGCTCCCCACACCATCACATCATCATCCCCCCCCCAAACATCATACCCACAACTGTCTCTATGAACGGCCCCATGATGTCCTTTCTTCCATCGTTAAATCTGTTATGTTTTTTTCTTTTCAAACCTGGGTGAATCTATGACAAAAATTTTTAAGGATGCATAGCTGAAAAAACCGTTTTGGGTTCAAAACTTTTAACTTCGAACTTTACGCATCTGGGGAATTTCGGTGGGGGTTTTTTTCCACTCCCAGGTCAACTTTAAGCGCAGACTTTCCAGTGCCTTTAAAGGCCCCTTTATGTATATACACTGCAAAAAAAAAAAAAAGCAGTTAAACCGAAATTTAGTCCAAAATTTTGGGGGTTTGGGAAAAACAAACTACCCAGCATACATACATCCACAAAGTTAGACCTGGGTACCATAGGGGGGGAGGAAAAAAAATGGGGCATAAACAAAACCTCACCTTAAGCGTACCGAACACACCCAAAAAAAAAAAAAAAAAGGGAAAAAAAAAGGGGTTTTTTGTTTTTTTTTTTTCCTTTGAAGGTCTAATATGACAGTCCCCACTTCTGGGGGGATGCCCCCATCTATCTCCAAGACTGAAATCGCAGTTGTCATGCACAGCTGCCACACTGTTTTGGGGGACTGGGTCACACCAGGCTTACCGACAACTTTACGCGATCCACAGCAGGGGAACACCCCCGGTTTGGGCCCACTTTTGGTGTCTGGCTGGGGAGTGTGACCAAAAGGGGACAGGATAGGAACGATTGAAAAAGGCAAAGACAAGTAAGCAATGGGGGAAAAACAGCACCGGCTTATCACAAACAAAAACAAAGCTCTTCAAGACAAAACCTCAAAACAAATATTCAAAAAAATCTACCCCCACAAAAAAAAGAGCAAGGCAAAACAAATTCCCAACGCACGCCTGCAGATCTATCAACCTAGCTCATATATTACTGACTGATTAAATCAAACCACTATCTAGTTGGGTAACCCCCTTAACCCCGAAAAACATACCAAAAAGTATCCCTAAAAACGTTCAGGGGCATTGGCATTTTCATCAACAACACATATATGACGTTTATTTGACCCCCCCCCAAAAAAACCCCCCCAAACAAACCCACAACAAAACAAAAATGATGCTTCTTCTGACATATACAAAAAGGTACAAAACAAAGACCCGAAGTGAAAGAAAGAACAGTTCAGGGGTTTACTCAATCATCCACATAAAACTTGTGAAAAAAATGCAAGTGATAAAAACGGGTTAAACTCCAGCTGAACATATCGTGATAGGGCAAACATGAATCCCCCCCCCAAAAAAACCCTCACCCAACCAAAACCTTTTAACAAACTAGAAAAAAAAAGTCCCAATGTTTTTGTTTGTTTTATTTTGTTTTTGTTTCTTGGCTACAAGCCCCCTTCACCATGGGAGATTTTTCGTATGCAAACTTTCTGTTGTTTTTTTGCCCCCCAGAAGGGGGTGCTTCCAACTTTTTGGGGTGATGTCTAATCACACCACCAGGTGCGTGATTTTTGAAAAGTTGTCATCTGTTTTTACCCGGGGCAAAACACCTATTCTGAAAGGAGAATGGGTTTTGATGTGCCGCAAGATGTTCTGAGGGAATTGCACACAGGACCTTTGGGATTGGGTTTTCAAGCCTTTTGATTTTTTGTTTTTTACAAGATTAAGCGCTATATAAATTCCATATATTATTATTATTATGACTGTGTAAGAATGAGTTGAGTGCAAGCGCTTTGATTTGTCTGTGCAAGATACAGCGCTATATAAATTCTATTTATTATTATTATATAGTCTCATCCAAAGGACTTATGGGGAAGTGGAGTCAGTACTAATGTTGGCTCCAGAGGAAAACATCCTCTCTAAAGGGTGCCTCAACCTGGGCTGTCAGATCATGAGTGCAATGCTCTAAACACTTAGCTATCAACCCCCCCCCCCCCCCCCTCCCCTTTGTCTCTTTCTTACCAATTACTGGCAACAGGGAAATAACATGTTTCCCAGACACTCTACACACTCTTTCTTGTGGCAATGCCTGACCCTCCAAAGTGAATAGTTCAACATTGCAAACCTACGTTCTGTGCACCGAGGAAAGCTTTACAGCTTTATTCACGAAACAAGAATGTATGACAAAAACACTTTTCATCCAAAACTTTCAGGACACAGCCATACCATATTACAGGCACCAGCAAACACATCTGTGTGTGCAACCCCATGAAACATTTTTAAAACATGCGTATCATGTTACATAGATCTCTGTATGAATTGGGTATGAAGAGAGAGTTCTCGAGGGTAATTCGTGATAATGAAATATGTTCTGGTGGGGTTTTCTGCACTAACTAGTAACCACAGACACAAAAAATCTCTTTCGTTTGTTCCCCATCTAGTTCAAGTTTTAACTAAAGATGAAACTTGTGAGTCAAGAAGACAAAAGGCAGTGATATCCATAACAGTTAAGCTTTAAATCTTCCACATCTGATGAGGTTTTTAAAAAATCACAGTAAAACAAATACAATAAGACAAACTGTACAAAAAAGGTCAGCAGTCTGGGAGGGTGTGCGCGCTGTGCTACGAATCATTCTGTCTGCCATGTCTAAACCACCATGTATGTGACTTCATTATATCATTGGCAGCCTATCTGGGCACAGTTATAAACATCGGAGAATTGAGTCACCATCACTATGGAGTGGGGTCAACTATCAAAGCAAACATATTTGAAATATCTTGTATTGAAATTGTGCTGTTGGGAAAAAAAAAATCAGTGCTTCAATGAAGAAAAAATGGTATCAAAACTCAAAGAAACTCTCTAGTCTTCATCAAGACCCTTTTCACTGTGATTTTGGTGTGTTTTTTGGGGTGCCATTTTCTTTTTTAAAATTCAGTTTCCTTTTCCTCACACATCAGTGTTTATAAATCTTTCTGAACCCTCTGACCAGCGCACCAGCTTACCCCAGCACCTTCACGCAATACACTACCAGAGAATGTAGTCCACCTGCAAGCTCTCAAACGCTGTGAGCACAGCCCACAGCAAAATGTCCCATCTCCAGAGCCAGAGAATCCTGAAAGCCCCTTCGCTCAGAGACTGTTCTCAGACAGTGCGTTCCAGATGGACAGGGGAGTATGTAAGTGCACTTTTCTTTCTTTCTTTCAAACCCCCCTAGAACTCTAACAGCACAAGCTGTGTTAACGTCAGGATGGTCAGAATAGACCTGTCACTTCCACGGAAAATAAGCTCCATGACGTTATGGTGGCAAGGATAGGAAAAAACGACAATACCAGTGAAAGTGATAGTTCAGTAACATTAAAAACAGGAATCTTACCTATGAAATCTAGGATAGTCTACATGGCTGTACAGACATAACAGGCAGTCATTAATTTCACCGTTCTTTAACCTGCGACATTTAAAAGTCAAGAAATGTGATTAAACAAGAATGTTTCTCGACTTGCTATCTCTCTCTCTCTCTCTCTCATTAGTAATATCTATTCAAAATGAAACATCAAAGGAAAATTAAAAAAACCAAGAGCAATAATACAACGCAGATAAATAAGAAGCATTAACTTCCAGCCTGAAACAGTGGATATAAGCTTCTTAATGCTCCATACACTTATGATACAGCAAGCACACATCCCTCTCTTCAAAGGCTTGGTCAATCAAATTATGAACTGAAAATGCATAAAAGCTCAAAAAAAGGGACAGACAACAGAAATGTTAAATATCTGAACATTTAAAATGACAGAACACACCTGTTCCTTTCTTTCTATTCTCTTTTTACAATTGGAATCAACAAAAAGTCTAAAATAACACACGAAAGACGGACTTACTTTCCAGCCTGCAAACTGCCCACAGTCAACCAAAATATTCGCAAGGACTAAACACACTGTTACCACACACATCATCAACATGCTTGATCGCTCGCTTCTGCTTTTCCTCACATGCAGACAAACAGCCGGTCACCTCGTTTTCTGGACTTTACTTTCAGCAGGGCAGTAAACACACGCTTCAGTGACCCGAGCCACTGGGTCAACAAAACAACAGCTAAGACTGAAGGAGGGCACCCACCTCCCACCACCAGCACATCTACTTTACGCACACCAACGTCACTTTTTAAGATGTGCCCTGAAAATGTCTGTACATCTGACGAGGCCAGCGCTCGTTCTATTGTCCAAGTAATCCAGACATACAGTTGTTCACAGAGGTGGATAAAAGTCACACACAAACATCCGATATAACATAAGCAGCATGTTCACACACACACACACACACACACAGAGAGTAAGCCGCACGCTCTCACACATCTGTACCCAAACCGCAAATTCCCTTTCTGATGTACACTCACTGCACATTCACACATATGAATACACACAAGCTGCTTGTCTATAAACCCACAGGTACACAAGTCACATACCGACATGATCAAACGCATACAGACATGCAAACTTGCATACCACTCAGTTTCAAAATCAGACTGCAGCAACCACTCTGAACCCTCTTCTCTCTCACACAATCAGCAGACACTGCTGCAGGGTCTCCTAGCTGAGCTCAAAGCCGGCCCCGGACTCGATGGCGTACAGCAGTTTGCCGCGCAGTGTCTTCTCCTCCTTGAACTCGGGCAGCTTCAGCAAGTTCATGCAGGTGCTGGCGGTGGGCAGGCGGTCCTCCACTCCTCCGTGATGGATGCAGAACGCCGGGTACAGGTCCTGCACACACACACCACACACACACACCACACCACTCGTGTTTTGTACCCGCCATGCGCTGATACCCACAATACAGGAGCACACACACACCTGTCCAAAAATCCACTTCAACAAAAGTGCTTTGTAATCATACATCACAACCTGCATAGTGAGCTGAGAGACTCCAGCCTGACATGGGAAGAGGCCAAGACCCTTGCCAGAGACAGGAGAAGGTGGAGGGACGCTGTTGAGGCCCTATGCTCCGCTAGGAGCTATAAGGACTAAGAAGAAGAAGAAGATTCATACATCACGCACGCTATATTTTGATTTACCTCTCTGAAGCTGGCCACCACTTGTCGCTTGTTTCTGCTCACAGCACACAACATCCAGCATCACTCAGTCAAGGATCCAAGGCTAACATACGCGTGCCCCGTTCCTTTTACCAAGTCCAAGTGTGGCCAGTTTCTGCTATAATCAGCACCAACTTGACTTCAGCTGGGCAAGGATGGGATGGAATGGATAGCAGAGGAGAAAAGCTGAAAGTGGGACAAAAACTGACAGCTGTGTGCTCCTCATTTTTGCCACCTCCTGCTTTTCCCTCACATAGTTGGATAGTTCTCAGCTTCTATCCGATTCGTTTTAATATTTGATGTGATTATTTCCAAAATGTGAGAAAACGAGTGTCAGTCAGAGGCACTGGCTCATACTTAGTATAACTTGGCACACAAATCAAAAGTGATGTGATGAAGCAAAAACAAAATACACTGTATGTATGTATGTATGTATGGTATGTATGTAATGTATGTATGTATATATAATCATATACACACACACACATATATATATATATATATAATAATATATATATATATATATATATGAGTGTGTGTGGCTCTCTCTCTATATATATATAAGTCTATATACATATCTATAAATCTATCTATCTATCTATATATATATATACACAAAAAATATATATATATAAACAGTCTGAACATTTTCTCATGGATTATTATACATTGATTACACTATCAGCAACGTATAACCACAGTATAGGACGATGAGCCTTGGGGGCACATTTCAACCCAAACACACGATATTACGGCTTACTAATGGGCTGTGAACGCCAGCACACCTTCTACATCCACGGCCTAACCCAACAGTGAAAGCGGCGGCCCACAGCGCAGGGTGTGAGGGCGGGTTACCTTGAAGCCCAGCAGGGGAGGGCGGGAGCAGCTGGTGACGAACTTGAGCAGCTGGCTTTTCTGCAGGTCGGTGAACTGGGCCACCACGTCCCAGAACATGACGATCACCGGGTGAGCGTCCGTGTAGCCCCCTGACCACACAACCCATCACAACAGGTTAGCATCCCCTCCACACTTTGCCAGCCACCTTCACAGTCAAAGTAAAGGTGTCCCATAACCTATCTTAAGGTCGTAGGGGAGCGAGGCGTCAGAGACCTCACTTCTCTAGGGGCCAGCGTATTGAGGGCGGCGCCCATCTCCTCTCCCTCGCTGCTTTACCTTCCCTGATCCTAAAGAGGGCAGGTACCCATTTACAGCTGGGTGAACTGGGGGAACTGTACTGAAGCCAAGGCATGAAAACGGTCACCCATCCAATTGGTAACCAGGCTCGACACTGCTTAACTTGGCTGGGGGAAAGCGAGTGCTCTGACCACTAAGCTACCCCGTCCCTATTATACATACCTTCATACAAGAACACAAAAGATCCTAAAAATATAAATACATATCTTCATGATAATTATGTTCCAAGTCTTTGGTGAACAGTCTGGTGAACTGGTGAACAGTCCCACCTTCACTAACCCATGTCCCATCACCTTGCTTAAGTATATGACCTATGCATGTGTGTGTGTGTGTGTGTGTGCTTTTGAAAAACATTTGACTATTGAAATCTTATTTCATAGATTTGGTCTGCAGCGCACCATGTTTGTAAGATCTGTTTGTTTAAACTATTGATTGTTCGTCATTGGTTGCATGACTGTGTAAGATTAGATTGAATGCATGCGGTTTGATTTGTCTCTGCAAGATATAGCACTATATAAGGTCCATTTTTTATTATTATCATTAAAAGCCTGCTATCTGTACAGCTCGCAGACGTGCTAGCATAGTGATAATTATGGCTGAGTAAGGTGATGTTAAAATGCAATTATACAGTTGCTTTTTTTCCCCTCCTCCATGATAAACTACTTTTCCTCTGCAAATGAAATGGTCTCCCTTACACTTTTTGACAATTTCTTTTTCAAATAAAAAAACCAAACAAACCCACACATCCCAGGAAAGTTTCTATTAAACAAAAAAGTTGCTTTGTAATTCAAAACTCAAGAATACTTTACCATCTCAATACAGAATTAAAAATTTTTTTTAAAAATAATATTTTATTATAACTGATTTTGTTCAATTTTTAAATTGGCTTCCGAATCACATTTTATTTTATATATAACAAAATAAAAGTATACCAGCATACTCACAAGAATATCTGAAGGAGGGGTTTTCACACCAGTAAATAACATCCCCCCCCCCCCCATTTCTTACCAAAGAGAGGACAACACGACTTACCGGAGTAGTTTGTGTGTCGCTTGAGGTCAAAGATGTCGATGGGGATGGCGGCTCCAGAGATGAGGACCTGCAGTTCATGGCTGCCAAACATCTGCAGCCAGTCCAGCTTGATCACGTCCGCCAAACCGTCACGGAAACTGTTGCAGTGCTGACGAATCTGCCATCCCACACACACACACATTATTAATTCTCTATTTGATTGAAGGTGTATTTCCCCTTCCCCCTTGATACTCCTCCCCCACCCCCATCCTTTCCAATGCTTTTCTGTTATCATCGTTATGTTGTTGTCTCATGGTGATGGGGATCATTTGTTATATTGTTGTCTCATGGTGATGGGTGATTGTTGTCTATTATAATAATCATTATTGTAATCTTATTTGACTTCTCTTGCTTTGATAGTTATTGTGTGAATATGTCATTTTTAAAAAGCGCTATTTGAAAAGTATGAGCGCATAAAAAGCACACATTTGCTGGGTGGAGGAGGAGAGGAGGGAGGTCATTGAAGGTAATATTGTCAGTAATGACGAATGCCTAGTATTTTCTAAGGTTTAATTCTGTACCTTTTTTATTATCTAAAGTATAAACGTGAAAGAATGGATGAAACAGTAGGTGAAGTAATTTGTTTGTCCTGACGTTTTATGATTTTCTTTTTTTAATTCTTAAAACATTTTTATTTAAATGTGTGTGTGGACGTGAGCGCTCAGGCGTGCATGAGTATGAGTGTGCGTGTATATGTATATGTGGTAATTTGTATTTTCAATGTATTTCCTTATCGATTTTTTCCTCTTTTTTTTAACTGGTTTAATTTAATGGTAAATGATGCAATAATGTAGTGTCTTAGTATAATCATTACGAAATTTGTTCTTAGATAGATGGCTTGATGAGAAAAAGCAAATGCATTGCTTATTCAATGTCTATCTATCTATCTGTCCCGTAGTCTGACGACCGTGGGGGCACCCTCAAAGACTCAACCACCAGTTCCCTCCATTCCTCTCTCTGTTCTGCCTTTCTCAGGGTTTTGTTGAGTTCTAGGCCTGTCCATTCGCTGATGTTATCCTCCCAGCTCTTCCTTGGTCTGCCTCTTCTTCTTCCTCCTTGGACAGTGCCTTGCAAAACTGTCTTTGTAATTCCTTGGGATCTTGTGAAAATGCCCATACCATTTAAGTTTACGTTTTTTTCCACGATCGTTAGAAGGTTCTCATAGGGCCCCAATGGTTTGGCTGGATTCTTTTTATGCACCTTTCGTTGCTATGTGGTCTTTGTAGGAGATCCAAGGAGTCTCCGAAAGCATCTCATCTCCACTGCCTGTACTTTTTCTCCCCCAAATCTGCAGTCAGGGCCATGATTCACAGGCATACAGAAATAGGGATATGACAAGGGAGCGCATTAGTCTGATTTTGGAGATAAGTGAGATATTCTTACTCTCCAATGGTGTTTAGTTTTGACAAAGCTGTTATTGTCTGTGCAGTCCTGCATACTACTTTCTGGCTTGATCCCTGGTCTGATACAATGGCTCCCAGGTACTTGAAGCTTGAACTGTTTCCAGCTTCTGGTCATTAACCCTGATATCAGTGCTAATGCCTTTGGTGTTATTAGTCATCAGTTTGGTCTTCTCTGCACTGATTTCCATGCCGAAGTTTTGGAGGCCTTATCCAAGTTTCTGTTAGGCTGGCAAGCTCTTTTTCTGATCCTGCTATTCCATCAATGTCATCTGCGAAGCGGGGGTTTGTGATCGTTTCTCCCACCAATGCTGACTGACCCTTCATGAGTTCCAGTGCATCAGCCATGATTCTCTCAAGGAAGATGTTGAAAAGAGGGGGTGAAGTAGACAGCCCTGCCTTACTCCAACTTTTTTTCGAAACCATTCTCCAATGTTGTTGTTGTAGTACACTGCACTGGTGGCCTCCTGTACAGCTGTTTTGATGACTATGATCAGGTTTGCATTGATGCTGTACAAATTCATGGTTGCCCACAAAGCTGCATGCCACACCCGTCAAATGCCTTCTTAAAATCGATAAATACTGGTAAAGGTCTTGTTGTGTTGAAGGAAACCGCTCCATAGTATTCTGAGGTTGAATATCTGTTCTGTTGTGCTGCGCCCTGCTCTGAAACCTGCTTGTTCCCAGCAATGATGGTCTCTGCTTGTGGCTTCATCTATTCAATATTATCTGCAGCATGACCTTGCTTGGGTGACATATGAGGCTGATTGTGCGGTAATTATGGCATTGTTGTAGATTTCCTTTCTTGGGGAGGGTGATGATGAGTACTGTGTCCATTTTGGCCATTTCCTGTCTGCCAGATCTTGTTGCAGATTCTTAGTAGGGCGCTGATCAGGGCCTTCCCCCTCCAGTTTGGGACCAACATCAGCTGGAATGTTGTCAGCCCTGCTGACTTCCCCCCTTTTTTTCAGCGATCTGACTGCTGTTTCCACTTCTTCTCGGAGATAGGGTGACTGTCTGTGTCTTTGCTTTCGGGTTTCATTAAGGACTTCTGGATCTCCTGCGGTTCTATAGTTATACAGGTCGGAGCAGTATTCTTTTCCATCTGTTCAAATATCCTGGGCGTCCCGTGAGACACTTCCCATTTTTGTCTTGGATTGTTAAACCTTTTCCTCTGTTTCGTGCTATCAGGTCTTTCACCAGCTGATATGATTTCTTGCTATTGTTTTCTTGATGTTCTCTTCAATGTCTTGGCACTGTTCACCGATCCATTTCTCTTTTGCCTCCGTCATGGACTTCCTGATTCTTTTGTTGACTGCCCTATATTGTTCTGCTCTTTCTTTTTTTTCATTTTTCTTTTTTCTCAACTCTCTAACGCTGTCCCCATAGTTGTAGGATGTTAAAGGGGTGACCCAAGGTTTTTTGACTGTCGGGGGTTTGCCAGAAGCTCGTTTGCTGTTTCAGTCACCGCTGTATTGAAACTATTTGTCAGTGTATCTAGTCTGAGTCTATCCCCAGCGAGTGCTGCAAACTTTCCCCCCTATCCTTGCTTTAAAAATTTCTAATACCTCTGGGGCCTTCAGCTTCTCGAGGGCAAATTTTATCCTGATGTTGTTCCGCTTGTGGATTTTCTTTAGACGTAGTCGGAAAGTCAAACATCACAAGATCATGAAACACTCCTATGTCCCGCTCCTGGAAAACTTCGTGTCTGTGCGATGTTAACGCTAGACTGAAACCGTCTTTTCACCATGATGTAATCTATTGGTTTGGGTGTTCTCCATTTTGGCTATGCCATGTCCATTTTCTGGATTTCTTTTGTGGGCCAAGTGTATTCACAAACTGGAGGTGGTTGTTACTGGCAAACTCCAGGATCTCAAGCCTCTTTTCATTTGATTGGTTATTACAATGTGGCCCACAAACGCCCTCCCATCTTTCCATGCATCTTCTCCTACCTTGGCGTTCCAGTCACCTTGCACAACGAGGATGTCTTTCTTGGGTGTTTGATTCAGACCTCTTGTAGCTGGTCATAAAATTCTTCTAAAGGGTTCATTTTGTGCAGTCTGATGTAGGGGCTATGCCTGTACTATAGTTTGTTAAAGGGGTTGCTCTCAGGTGGATGTAATAAATCTGCTGGACACAGGCGACAGCTCATGACGGTGTTCACGGGTCTTTGTGAACGAGAAACCCCACGCCGGTTCATGTTTTATCCTGTTTTTCCACTGTAGTAAAATTTTTGGTCTTCCTGGGTCGTTGTTTTTCTCCCATGTTTTTTCCACCTGACTTCGCGAGCCCAAGGTTCCATTGATATCTGGACATCTCTGTGTCAGTTTTTTTTCACTTTGCCTGCAGCTCTTAGTGTCCGTAATTCCTTGTGCCAATGATGGGCTGTTTCTTTTCACAATTTTGCTGCGTTTTACATCAGTAGCATACTTTGACATCTTCCTGATTTAGCAACAGAAGGCGCGGTCCTTGTAACCCGGGCACGACCGATCCGGTATGGAGATTCTGGCTTTTCTTCTTCATGGATTGTCTTGGGCAAATCAAACCTGGAGCCCTCCTCTCCAGGTCGGATTTTTTGGTTGGTTTACTCCCACATGTGGCAGTGGAACTGTACATGGACCCTAGAGAGGGAGTCTCTGGACCTACCTTATTTCAATGTACCCTCTGGAAATAAAATTTTGACTTGACTGACTTGACTTGACACAGGGTACGTTTTTGAATAAGAAAATTGTGACTCGTTTCCTAAGCCTGTTGATTCCTTGTCAAACGTGCGAACAGCAACTACAGTTGTCGGTCATATGAGTGAAAATCCAATGTGCTGATGTTAAGCGACTGACAAGTCAGGTTCAGCGCATCTGACTTCAGCATGGGAGAGAATTGATGTATTTCAAGTCTTTTTAGGAAAAAAGGCAGGAGAATGGACCAAGAAGACAGAAAACAGACAAGAAGGGGGTGACAGGACAAAAAAAAACAACAAAGGGGAAAACAAAGAGGGGGATAAAGGGGGAAAATTTCAGCACAAAATTTTCCGACGGTGGGGGATGAATTTAACGACAGGCCCCGGGCACCCCGTAGAGAAATTTCTTTTTGTTTCATTTATTTACTTTGGGTTATTTTTTGTTGCCTCGTATTTGTGATATCCCAACACAACAAACACACCACACACCCATTCTCTTTCTCTCACACACCCGCTGCGCGCACACACACCCGAGCGTTTTTCAGCAACATATAATGGGGGCACACCCCCCACTATTTCAGCGTGCTACTGGGGGAAAAAAAGTGTGTAGTACCTGTTTGTTGGGAAGATCACCATCGGGTGGTACTAAATGGGGTTGTCCGGGTACAGCGATCTGGTACCTCCAGGCTTCAGTTCTTCATCTGCAACCCACAACACACAAAGTTGCATGAAACCACACACAAATCACTTTGAGTGCAGTAAGGAAAATCCAAGATCTCTAAGCTTAATCAGTTTAGGTCCCCCCAGCTTATAACAATCCCCCCAGCACCCCCTCTTTTTAGCTTAAGCTAAACTGGGGGAGGGGATTAGCCAGGGGTCGAGCATTTTCCGTTTTCCCCCCCAGCCCAAGTTAACCCCTAGAGCGCAAATAAACACAAAAACCTCACTTCTTTTGGCTGAATTAACTTGGCTAGCATTTTTTTGGGAGCGGGGTGGGCTCAAAAAACCCCTTGATATGATATATAAAAACTAAATTTAAATTTTAAAGCTAAGTCACGGAAAGAAAGAAATAGCTTTTAATGAGTATAATTTTATAATATTGAGTTTTATATTATGAAAAAAAATCCAAAAAAAAAAATCGTTCGCACTACCGACACTTTCCACTGTCAGGGCCCCGGAGATTTTAACACATAAGCAAAGCGGGGTCATAAGTCATGATTGGGTAAACCATTTCTTGACATTATTTTTCAAAAAATAAGGATTTGTATCGCTTTAATCGATAAACCAAACCGAAAAGTTCAGCGACGGGATCGTGCCATCGCGCCCCGTCAGGGCGGAATTCGAATGGTGGCTTTCTATGACAAAAATACAAAGACCCCTTGATTTCAGTGTTGCAAAGTACTCAGCAGCAAAAAGGATTTGACTAAACAACATTTTTTTTCGAACCTCGTTGCGTCAAAATAAAAAAACAATCTGGACGTCGAAATCGCCGAGTACAAAAAAGTCCATCCAGCAAAACACACCGCTCGTTTCATCCAATCGCGATCGTTTTTACCAATTTTCAAAAATATTCCCACAATCCTTACCCTTGTCTCTCTCGTTTATTTAAACCCAAAACCCAGCCTCTAAAACTCCCCTCGCTGTCAATATTGTAAAAAAGCCAAAAAACGCTTGAAGAAATCAGTGCAAACGCTGCCCCTTTTTTTTTGTTGAAGCATCTCGCGGTCCCAAAAAAAATTAAAATACACTCTTAACCAATAAATTTCTTCGTTGCTTGTTTGTCAAACCCCTTTCCCCCCTTTCTGCGGGGCCCAACGGCCTTAACATTTTGGCTGCCCTTTTGAAAGCGAAATAACTTCAACTAACCACCCCCATCCCGAATTTCCCGGGGATCCGCCACACAGTTTAAAACCCCCCCTTTTACGGAAATATTCCGGAACCCGCGCCACTGGGGTTAACAGCGTCGAGCAGGTTACCATTTGGGATGGGTACTTTTTGCGTCCCTTTGGGGTTTCAGACAGTTTCCCCCTTTTCCCCGCTTAAAGGGAACCCCCTCTTTAGGTCGGGGGAAGGGTAAAGCAGCGAGGGAGGAGAGGGGCGCTGCCCTAAATAGCGGCCCTAGAGAAGTGAGGTCTCTGACGCCCGCCCCCCTGGGACCTTAAGGTTAGGGGACCCTTTAAACCTTTTTACCTTTAAACCAGCTATACCGAAGTGGAAGGTGCCCCTTCACAGTGGGCAAAAACGGTTGCATCCCAAAAAATCTCACCTGACCATAATAAACCTTGGAGCTCTAGCCAGGAACAAAAAAAAAAAAAGAAAAGAAAACCCAAAACCCCTTTCCCAAATTACAAGGGTTATCCACAATCTCCTCTTTCCTCTTCTTCTTAATCTCCCCCCCTCCCGTTAAAATTTCTTTTAACGTCTTTAAAACAGAGGAGGGGGAGATTAAGAAAAGTAGACAAGAAATTGGCAAAGTGCCTTACGAACAGCCTTTGCATAATCAAATCGCTTGCTCCTTTTTTCCCCCTTGTGGTGGTTTTATGTTTTTTTCCGAGTTACCCAAGGTTTTCAAAAGGGCCAAGGGTTTACCCATTCTCTCACACAGAAATACCACAACACTCGCACTTTTCTCCAACAAGAAAAAAAAAAACCCAACCCCGCTACACAGCAAAGCAGCATATAAAATTTTATCACTCACAAAAGGAAATCTTTCAAGAAATTTTGGATAGGCAAAAAAAAAGGTTTCATGACTGACCTGGTAGCTCCAATTGTCCCGGGGCCACAGTGAAGTCCCCGGCCCAGTCTGACAATCCCCTTCATAGTTCTTCAGGAACAACAGGTTTTTCCCGCAACAGAAAGACGTATCAGTGCAACAAAAAAGCATCACCCTTGAGAACATTCTTTGTACACAATCATCATTGTAATTCCCTTTAGGGGGGGATTTAAAATGTTTTTGACTTTTGAATTGAACTTGACTCATGAAAGACATTGTAATAAGGCATTTTTCTTTTCCAGGGGGCCCTTTTTAAACCCCGCAGGCACCCTATCTAACGTTGCTCACGAAAACTCACGGTGCTTCAAAAGTCAAGACTTTTGTATGCAGGATCCTTTAAAAGGGCTATTCAATGGGCCCTATTCCATCTTTATAGAAAAGATTTGGAATCATTAAAAGAAGGTGATTTAGAACGAGCACAGTCGGAAATTTTAAAAGGGCCTACCCCCATCAGACCCGGAATGTGGCTGGGGCTAGTATTTCAAATGGGGGAAAAAATTTTAGGGACCGTGAAAATAATCTAACGCCTGTAAAAGAAAACACAGCAACAAAAATTTTTCCTTCTAAAAATAACAGCCCTCCTTAAAGTAGAAAGACATTCAAAAAAGAAAAACTACTCTACCACCACAAACCCATACCTAGGGCAGAACATTGCGCTCGCAAACGACGACTCTGGTTCGATTTTCCCCTTTAAGGGGGATATTTTCCTCGGATTAAAACAGTGCAGACTCCACTCTCCCCAAAAGTCCTTCAACGAGCAAAAAACCGAGGGGCCCGTGTGCGAACCACGCAGAGCACTGCGCACACTTAAACCCCGTTTCCGCTTTTCGTTTTGATAGGCCATTGTTGCTGGTGGAAACAAAATGACAAAATTCACAAAATTTGCATACACACAGGGGCGGATGTAAAAAAAGCACATGGGTGCTTATTTTATTATCCTCGATAATATATTTAATAAAAAAAAAAAGTCTCTGAGCGCTTTTTATTTACAAGATTCTGCTATATAAATTCCATACATATTTTATTTTATCCGGGGAATATATAAAACAGATGCCCAAAGAACACACACAACAAAAAAGTTTCCTTTCAAAGTAATGAAAATAACCCTCTTTTTAAAAAAGAAAGACATTTAAACTAAGACACTCTACACACCACACCCCCCCCCCCCCATATCCGAGAAAGACGCGATCAGCAAAAAGCAGGCGTAACTGTACCTGCAAAATAACAAGACATAACTCCTCACTTGTACATAAGGGGTCGAGGGCTGGGGGTGGTGAATGTCCAGGGTTTGGGTGAGCGGTGGAGAGGGTTTGGACAAGAAGAAGGGGGCAAAGGGGTCTCCCCAGCAGTTTTTCCCAAGGCCGCAAAAAAAGACAGGGGCTGCCAGGGTAAACTGGCACGCAAGTTGTGGGTGTGTGTGGCGACTTTCCGTCAGCGCCTGGGTTTATCACAGTTCTTGATTTAAAACCCTTGACGCTGGGGGGAACAGCAAAATGAGGGCCGTATGACCACTGGGTTTTTCCCCTTGGAAGTCCACTTTTTAGCTTTCTTTAGTGATTGACTAGCTCCTGCTAGGAGGCTTGACCCCGCACATCCTTTTGTGCTGCAGCCCTGGGGGTGGTTTTGGGCCCTTTTGGGGAACATCTCCAAAGCGACCCGTCCTTATACCACTTGGCCGAGAGGTGGGGATGTACGTGGGGAAGGCATCTCCACTAAATCAAATTTTTGGGCCCCTTTTCCCAAAAAAGGGTTGTGTGTGTGTGGTTATTTTTATTTTATTCTTTTTATCGAGGATCGAAAAGACTTTTGGGGCTTTTTTAAATTTATTTTTTACAATTTAATCCCCGTGTGTATGCGGTTTATAAATTCTGTCACTTTCCCACCGGGACACAATGGCCTCTCTTTTCGAAAGCGAACCGGATTTAAAAGGTCGCAAGATTTCGCGTGCGTTCGCACACGGGGCCTCGGGTTTTAAAAAGTCTCTTCCGAAGGACTTTTGGGAGAGTGAGTCGCACGAGTTTAAATCCAGGGGAAATATCCCCTTGAATGGGATTCGAACCCCGGTCTCAGATTGCAAGCGCAATGTTTTTAACCACTAGGCTATCCCGTCCCTCCTGTGTGTGTGTGAGTGTGTTGGTGTGGTTTTTGAAAGTGTGGGTGGTGAAAAAGTGTATGTTTGTGTTTTGGGGTGGGTGGGTGGTGTTTTTTGTGTGTGTGTGGGGGGGTGTGTGTGGAGAGTGGGGTGTGTGTGTGTAAGAGTGTGTTGTGTGTGAGAGTGATTGTTGTGTTCTGGGGTGGTGGGGGTGGTGTGTGTTTGTGGTGTTGGGGTTGGTGGTTTGGGTGGTGTGTGTGTGTTTGGGGTGGGATGTGGTTTTTGGGGACATGTCTGTGTGCATGTCAGGGCCCACCTATTCTAATCTCTTTAGTAGCTTTCCACCCGAAAATGCCAAATGTAAGTATCTTTAAAACCTCTGATCAATGGGTTTTAAAAATCACACTTTTCTTCTTTTTTTTAAAAACCCAATTTTTCTGCATTGCACAGAGCCCCGGGCTTTTCCCGTGCTTTCGACTATCAAAAGGTCTCCTGCTAGCTCAGCTGACACTTCCACTTTAGAGCACTGAAATTTTTTTTGGGACAGGTTTCATGCTGGGTACATTCATGTTTCCATAACCCACCAAACGCTACAGAATTTCGGGATCTTTCTTTTGGAATGATCTGCAACTATTTTAACCCAAAAGGGAAATAAGGGAAAACCCGGGTCTCATTGAAAGAATGGTAGACTTACATCCCCCTTCATTTTTTGAAGGGGTTTGGGGGAAAGGATTGTGGGGGGAAAAAAAAAGGTTTTCTTTTGTGGGGTGTTTTTGGGGGGGTTTTTTGTAATGTGGTTTTTTTAATGTTAATGAATTTTGATCGGGGGTTTGGGGTTTTTGATTGTTGGGAGTTTTTGATGGTTTTGGGGGGAAAATTTTTTGTAAATGCCTAATCACTCTTCTACCATGTCATTCTAGTACCCCCCATTTTAAAATCCAAATAAGTACAAACTCTTATCAAGTTTTTAAATCACCCCTCCTTTAAAAATTTTCTCAGTTAGAAACTTTTTTCTTCGCATTTTTAAAGCTGTGCATTTATTGACCTTCCAAAGTTCAGAGCATTTTGACAAAAATTGCCAGCGGGTCTTTCATTTTAACAAAACAACTAAAAAATAAATTTTGATTTTTTAAGTGATTTTGCAGGCAACGGAAGTGACCAAAGAATAATTTGGAGTTCTCCATTGACAAAACCTTTTGGTTTAATCGTTCAACATCCCCAAATTTTTCTTTAGGCTAGATTTGCCTTTTCCCCCGGGGTTTTGGGTAAAACGGGTTTTACCCTTTTTCAGCATCCTTAACTAAATCCCCCCAACCCCCTTATTAAAAAAATATCGGGTACTCAAAACACCACTGTTCATCCCAGTTAACAAGAAAAAATACAGATTTCGACCAACCCAAAATTTCTCAACCATGCAAAAATTAAAAATTAAAGGACAAAACCTTTCTCTACTAAGGGCATTTGATCATTAAAACGTCAACAATTAGCTTTTATGTTTTTAAAAAATACCCTGAATTAATGTAATTAATGTGGTAAATTAATTTTTTCCCTTTTAAATGTAAAGGGTAAGCATTAAAAATTAAAAAATAAAAACCCACACCAATCCAAAACCCCACATACAAAAAAATACACAAAAAAATATCTTCAGACCTGGTTTTGCACCCTAGCCCGGCCCACAGAACCCGGGGACTTTCCCAAAGAACTCCCCCAAGGAAGGGAATGTTCCTTGGTGTCCCGAAACCCTGGTGAGGTGGTAAGCAACTCGCCGGAATTGGGGTTGGAACCCAGGTTGGTTAACCTTTTACAGCTTTTTAAAATCGCAACCCCCCCCCAAAAAAAAACCCCTTCCAGTCCCCCACTTAAAACCTTTTAAACCCAAAAAACACAAACCCGCCACAACCCCCCACACATCAAACAAAAACCCCGAAAAACCTCTCCAGGAAAATCATTTCACAAAATTTTTTAAAGGGAACGGACCTAGGGTAGATTTTCCCCCCAGAAGTTAAGGCGTAAGGTGGCCAAATTGATTACCGTTGGCCCGTTTTTAAAGTTCCATTAAAAAAAATCCCCCTTTATGGGGGTAAACCCCAAAAATCCCACCCCAATCCCGGGGTCCCAAAAAAGGGTGGTTCTAACCCCCGCCCCCCTTTGCCCAAGGGATGGGCCCTTTAAAATTTATCCGGATTCCCCGCCGGAATCGGGCCTGTTTGGGGAAGCGCCGCCTCATTTGAGAAGCCCTTTTTTTCCTTTTTTTTATTTTCTTGGGCTCCAAAAGGCCCTCAGTCCCCTTTTTCCAGTTTTTTCCAGGGACCCTCTCCTTTAGCCGGGGTTTCAACGGAAGAAAACAACACAGGGCCCCCCTTTATCAAAAAAAAGAAAGACTGCCCAACATTTTTATTTAAAATAAGGGGGGACGGGATTCCGGGCCCCAAGACGTTTCCCCGCACATTTGACCCACTCCGGCTTTCAACGGATGGGCGTTTTCCCGTCCCTCAAAAATTCCCATTCACCAGAAAGGAATGCCCTTTATCAAAAGGGTAAACTCAACGAAAAAAAAAAGGGGGCCCCCCCTCATAATAATTTGGCTCAGAGAAAGAGTGCGCTCTCCTAACCCCTTTAGGTGGGAAAAAAATTCCTAACCTTTATACCACTTAAGCAGCAAAAAGAGAATGCGTTTCCATTGAATCCCTGACTCCAGAAAAAAGTCCCCCAAAACCCTTTAATTTTTCTCCGGGTGTTTTTTTTGATAAACCGATTCCCAAAAGAGTTTTCCTAAATTTGCCAGCACCCCAAAGGAATGCGCTATAATTTTAAAACCACGGGACCGGAAAAGGCTATCGCAACACAGACCACCACTCAGCAAAAAAGGAAAAAGTTTCCAAAAACCCCGGGTAACAAAGAAATGTCGCACTTTGTCAAAGCGTTCCCCCAGAACAACGATCCACTCATTAAATCACCCGACGTCAGCAGAAAGAGAAATGTCACTATCATCATTGAATAACTTGACTTCAACAGAACAAGAAATATCACTAACATCATTGAATAACCTGACCTCAACAGAAAGAGACATGTCACTATCATCATTGAATCACTTGATGTCAACAAAAAGAGAAATAATAATATTCTTTGCCCTTTGAAAACTAACACAAGCCTATCTATACAGTTTCAACTATGCAAGATCTTCTAGTCAACTGAAACTTTACTTCACATATACATACGTGGCAAAACAACCTAAAGAAAGTCATTAAGGCAGAATGGAAGCATGGCAGAGTAAAGGGGAAAACTTAAAACAAAAGGGTAGATTAAAATTTAATACAAGCATGTGAATATTCATGACAATTACTGACTAGTTACAAACTGCAGACATGAAACTTACAAAACATGATCCCATGTGGGCTTCCCAAAGCATAAACAACAAGAAACGTTATCATATAAAATGGAGAACCAAAAGCTTCATCTATACAACCGCTGCTATGTTCTTCCTCTTCCTGTCACAGCCATACACAGAGCATGTAACAAGATAAAGCTGCAATGGCTCAGCATAACCTCTACACTACTCCTCAGCCCAAAAGCCTACAAGCAGCGGGGAAGAGCTAGATCTCACCATTCGTCACAGACAGTTTCTCAAACGAGTCCTCGTAGATGTAGGGCCGTCGGATGTGAAGGTGAAGCCCACCCCCTACATTGTCATGCCACGGATCCCTCTGGTGATTCTTCAGGTCACCCTGAATCAGTCGCTGAAGGATCTGTAACATTCACAACTCAAGGAATAAACAATTAAAAACATACTGTCACTCTCCTCCATATAGCTGTCTTTTGTCATAAATTTGTGCTAGCAGTTTTTGAGAAAATGTAAATAAGTCGATGGTTGGTATGTGTCTGAAATGATTAAACACCCCAAATTAGTGCCAACAGCCATAAACACACTGGATTCTATTGTACACCAATGGTGATAACACATTTCTATGCAGGCATACGCTTCATAATTTTATCATTTCACAAAAGATGTACCTTTTTTCCAGTTAAAGACAATACTGCTGTACCTTTTTCCAGTTACAGATAATGCCGACTGTCTCCAAAGGACATACAAAGGACAGCCGTTTGCGAAAGAAGAGAAAAAATGGAAGATTTCGCAATGGAACTCTATATATACATAGTTTAGGATGAGCTCTTAGCAAGTATTACATCACTGCACTGTAGAGATTAACTTAACTTTGTCTTATTCTCAAAATAAAGAGAGCAGCAATAACAGGCCAACCTACCCCGACCCTCACCTGTCGGCATCACCAAGTTCGGCGTTAGCCGCTGCGCCCAATGACACCGACACGATCCTCTTTCTCCATCTGCTCCAGTCTTCGCTGTACTGCCTTGCTGACTTCATGGATTCTTATGCCACAGGATTCGATGATGTTACCAATAAAAGAAGCTGGTAGTCTGCCTTTTGTTTTGTCTTTTTCCCTTGGTCTTGCCTTGAAAGACAGTTTTCAGAGGTTCGTACCTTGGTTTTGTAGCGCATGGCCTGCATATCGTAGTTACCCTGACCCTATCCTCAAAAAATGAGGTTAAGATGAGGGAAAAAGGTTATAGATGGAGAGGGGTAACCTTACTTAGGACCCACTCTAAACAAACAGGAGCACATTTAGGTGCTGACAGGCGAGACTGGAGGAACTTGAAGCAGAACCTGTTCTCCAGCACCGCTGGACCCTCAAGTCCACAGAGTTGTGGTCGGCACAGGAAGGAGGAGCCCACTTACCCTGACTCTGTTCTCGAAGGACACCACGAAGGGCAGCTCCGTCAGGATCAGGAGGCTGCGCACTTCACGGCTGGTCAGGGGGGGCTGGTTTTCCCCTGTCACACACACACAACACACACACACATCAAGATGATGACTTTTTAATGTTGGTGTTGTCGTTGTCTGTGCTAAAGCTTAATAACCTGGGTCGCCCAGAGTATGTACTCTTGACTCGCTTAGTCTTCTCTGAGACTGTTAAGTAAACACTGGATGAAAAGTTTGTGTATGGGACAGTTTTTAGGTACCTTGCGATACAGGCAGCCACACTCCCTTTTCACAGGATTTTTTTTTCCTTTAGGGAGAGTTCAGTTCAATATGCTTAAGAAATTGTTACATGGCTGAAGATAAAACGGAGAGAACCCTGCAAACCAAGCTGTACGGCCCACGAGAGGAGCTGGAAAGGACATGCCATTGTTTCTCCAAAGCACATCTGACAGTGTAAAAAGGGAATGAGAAAAGAGATTAAGAAGAAGAAGCTGAAGATAATCTCCACACAACCATTTTTAAGCGAAACATTCTAAAGCATAACTACATTTTAATGCGGGCCTTGACACCTAGCTTGCATTGATAACTGACAAGCATCAAATCTATCTATCAACAGTTTTCTTATGACACATTGCTTTCCCATTAACATACTTTTTTTTTAAAAACCTAGTTTAGTTACATGTAAGTCTTCACATAACTTACTTTCAATCAATGTTACTACTTGATTCTGTCCATACACACATCATGTCTTCATGAAGTTTTCTTTATTCCCAAATTCTTTTACAGGTACTTAATTCACACACACACCCTCCCCCAAATAATGCAGTTACACATGTTTTCAGATTTTTTATTTTTTTTAAACAGTTCTGACATGCACAGGTCTCAGCTAACATCAATTCTTTTACACAATTCTTCATGTAACTTACATGCATACCAACTCACATTCATGTAACAAAGTTCACGTAGATTTTTTTTACTGTCACAATAGATGCTATACCACCACTGTCCTGGGCTCATACCCAAACCAGTGAAGAAAATGTCAGACAGGACACCATGTTAGTACAAAAGAGAAAGGAAGAAATAAGTAAATTCAGGCCACACAGAAAACAACTAGTTTGTTTTTGCATGCTTCATATAACCTCAGACTTGTCTGTGCCTAAATCCGTCTCAACCCAGAGAAAGTTTATATTTTAGACTGTGACCCCCCACCCCTTCCCAACCCATTACAGAAATTATTCTGACTCCTTTTTTATGCATAGACTGTAATGCTATTCGTGTTACTGTCTTGATCTCACTATGAATAAATTGTAGCTAGGAAATATATAGGAAGATACTTTACTTCTTAAAAGTTTATAATTTTCAGTTAGCTGATACAGCAATGAACAGGCCAAAGCTGCTACTATGTGATACGGTACAGTGTATGCTAAAATGTATAACTCATGAAAAACTGAGCAAAAAATACCCCCTAAGCACATTAAATCTAAAAACAGCCCACCACCCTCCTTACAGAAAAAACCCTCAAGAACCAAAAAAATTGCCCCCCACCCCCTCCCCAAAAGCACACAAAAACAAAACACACAACAAAGACAACTTCTAAACCTGGACATTTTCTGAAATACTTCATGTATCTCACCTGGGTTCATTTTGGTCAGAGGCATGTGATCAGCAAAAGGGCGGCGTTGAAACAAGCCATTGGGAGCATCATAGATACGTAAAGGCTGCACATCATCCAGAAATGTTCTTGCGTATCACAAAGTCAAACTTTTAAAACAAAACAAACAGGAGACATTAACTAAAAAGTCTCAAGAAACAAACTACAGCTCTTATCCACAATGTTTAAATAAAAACTTCTCAAACCTGACGTCTTTAACTGCAGTACTGTTTAACTGAAAGCTTGGCAGTATCCACATTTAACACACTTAATCAACTCTCAGACATGGATGCTATTGGGCGTTCCCCAGAATTACACTCCTCCCCTTTGGCAATCACTTTGAGACTGAAAGTACACGCTGGATGAGAAATGGGTATGATTCTTTTCAAGTACCTCTCCTTATAGGCAGCTACACTTCGGCTTCAGATGATTTTGTTTTGTCCTTTAAAAGGAGAGTGCAGGTTGTTATACTAAGAGCTTGTCAAGGCTGAAGAAAATCTCAACATACCATTTGGCAACATGTTAATAATGCATGCCTCAGCACTAAGCTCATGTCTAACTGACAAACTCTTTGCCCTTGGCCAATCCGGCATGGATAAACTGGAAAGGTTTTTTTTTTCCATTTTAGTTAAGTCTTATGGGGACGGGATAGCTCAGTAGTCGGAGCACTCGCTTTCCCCCAGCCAAGTTAAGCAGCGTCGAGCGTGGTTACCACTTGGATGGGTGACCGTTTGTGCGCCTTGGCTTCAGTACAGTTCCCCCAGCTGTAAATGGGTATCTGCCCTCTTTAGGGTCAGGGAAGGTAAAGCAGCGAGGGAGAGGAGATGGGCGCCGCCCTCAATATGCTGGCCCTAGAGAAGTGAGGTCTCTGACGCCTCGCTCCCCTACGACCTTATAGGTTATGGGACTCCTTTACCCTTTTACTTTTCCTTAGTTAAGTATTAAAGACCATCAACTTTCAATTTAATTTATACAGGTAAGCAGCTGACACCGAGACCTAAATGCAAAAATTACCAACATCTCAATCTTTTTATAAACATGTTACCGTTTTTACCCAGTATGTGTTAAAATGAAAGTTGAGTACAAATCCGAAAGACAACATTATGAAGTTGATAAAATTGGGAGATGTGTTTCAAATACACTGGAAACTAATGTCTTACCTTATCAGCTTCTACACTGATGTTGGCGGCTAGCCAGTGTCCATTCATGCAGAATGGTCTGCGACTGTCTCGACTGTAAATCTGCCTCACCACTGTCGCTATCACCTGTCAACACATACTGCTCTATGTCACTTATGATAAAATATGAATATGTCACTTATGATAAAATATGAACAATCACAAAAATATCAACAACCACAAAAACCATGGAAAACACAAATTGGGATTCCATATAGATGCTTTAGGTAAAGTGTCATGAACTGAACTGGTTTTCAGTATTTTTGGCTGCTATCTTTATGAGAGAAAAGCAAATTCAATTCAGCAATACAGTTCACTTGTGTTGCTTGTCCTGTAATGATACAGCTTGCATGATCTTTTATGACGAAAACTTGAATTTTTCATCTTTTGGTGCAAGTTCAAGCGTGAAGTAAACCAAAAAAGGAGGATTTTCATCATAGGCAAAGCACAGCAATTCAAGCCATTGCTGGTTATGGTATTTGTTCATCTGGAATAGTGGCAACCAGATGGGACATGTGTGAAACTTCATCACTTTGTTCACATCCCTACTAATATGATATGAATGCAGAGGTATAAACTGCAGAAGAAAATCTTCTTCTTCCTTTTTTGTCATGTTTCTCCCATGGGAGGTTTGACATTGATGAGCCTTCTCCACCTCTCTCTGTTTTGAGCTTCCTCCTTATTTATGCCCCTTTCTCTAAGATCATCTGCAATACAGGTAGCCCAGGTCTTGCTAGGTCTTCCCTTTGGCCTCTTTCCATCCACTACGAAGTTCATTGCTCTTTTTATGATGTGGTGGTCTGCTTTCCGTTGAACATGCCCAAACCAGCGCAGTCTATTGCTACTAGCTACAGACCATCAACTTTGCACATTCTCCATGCAGAAGAAAATGGCAAGCTGAAATGAAGGAAGGAATAATCCCCCACTCCAGAGCTTAGTTTGCAGGAAGGGTATGACAGAAGAAACCCCCTACCTCGGATCTTCAGTAGTTGTAGGTAGCTGGTACCCAACTACAGTTCAGGTAATAGTGGGTCACACTGTGCATCCTCATGCCACAGTAACACTCACTGCCCTACACAGTCTGGTTCAGATGCATGAGCTCTTTATCTCTGATATTAGTGAATGGTTCAAGCATACCAACCTTACCTCTTTTACTTTCCTTTTGGTTCTGATGCATGAATCATTCTCATTTCATTTTCAAGGCCAGCTTTCCTCTCTCTCTCTCTAAAAAAAATATCCCAAATTTTGGGGGGCATAAATTTCATGCGTGACTCAGCCCTCATTCATAATTCAAACATCTTGCGCACAAGTTAAATCCTGTTCCGCTTTTCGAAAGAGTAGGCCATTGTGTGCTGGTGGGAACAGATGACAAAATTGACAAAACTGCATACACACGAGGATTGGATGTGAAAATGCTCATGAGTGCTTATTCCATTATCCTCGATATAAAAGAATAAAAAATAAATAAATGAATAAATATCTTTGATATTAGTGAATGGTTCAAGCATACTAACCTTACTACTGTTTTCAGTTTGGTTCTGATGCATGTATCATTCTCATTTCATTTTCAAGGCCAGCTTTCCCCCCTCTCTCTCTCTCTCTCAAAAAACCCAAAAAGCTCCCTAATTTTTTTTGTGGGGGGGGGGGCATAAATTTCATGCGTGACTGCCCTCACTCATACTTGACCCCTACCCTCCACCCAGTCTCTCCTCCACCCAGTCTCTCCTCCACCCAGTCTCTACCACAGCCGGCCTCTCCTCCACCCAGCCTCTCCTCCACCCAGCCTCTACTTCCAACCACCTCTACCACAGCTGGCCTCTCCTCCACCCAAGCCTCTCCTCCACCACTCTCCTCCACCCAGTCTCTCCTCCACCCAGCCTCTACCACAGCCGGCCTCTCCTCCACCCAGCCTCTCCTCCACCCAGTCTCTCCTCCACCCAGCCTCTACCACAGCCGGCCTCTCCTCCACCCAGCCTCTCCTCCACCCAGCCTCTCCTCCACCCAGTCTCTCCTCCACCCAGCCTCTCCTCCACCCAGCCTCTCCTCCACCCATCTCCCCAGTCTCTCCTCCACCCAGTCTCCTCCTCCTCCACCCAGTCTCCTCTCACTCCACCAGTCTCCTCTCCTCCACCCAGCACCTCTCCTCCACCCAGTCTCCTCTCCTCCACCCAGCCTCTCCTCCACCCAGCCCTCTCCTCCATCCACCCACGTCTCTCCTCCCACCCAGCCCTCTCCTCCACCCAGTCTCCTCTCCTCCACCCAGTCTCTCCTCTCCTCCACCCAGTCTCCTCTCCTCCACCCAGCCTCTCCTCCTCCACCCAGTCTCTCCTCCTCCACCCAGTCTCTCCTCCTCCACCCAGTCTCTACTCCACCCAGTCGCCTCTCCTCCACCCAGCCCTCTCCTCCACCCAGTCTCCCCTCCTCCACCCAGTCTCTACTCCACCCGTCCCTCTCCTCCACCCAGTCTCTCCTCCTCCACCCAGTCTCCTCTCCTCCACCCAGTCTCTCCTCCACCCAGTCTCTCCTCCACCCAGCCTCTACCGCAGCCGGTCCCCCAGCCAGCTCACCTTGAAGAGGAAGGCCCACATGCTGGTCTCCCTCTTCTCCCGCTCGATGTCGTCCCTCCGGCGAGAGCCCGTCTTGTACAGGGCCATGCGGTAGTCCTCGGAGGCCGTCAGTTTGGAGTCCGGGTGGGCCAGCTCTATGATGCCCACACACACGTTGCGCAGCGACAGGCTCATCGACACCATCTCTCGCAGGGAGAAAGGCATGCTGGAGCTGGGCTCTGCTGGCAACAAACCACATTGCAAAGCAAACAATTTGTCAGCAACGAAAACGATACCATACACACACACACACAAAAAAGAAAAAAAAGAAAACGGGATTGGAGGACAGTCGCGAGTCTTTTGGGCAATTGTGTTTCTTTGATGTTTATTTTATTTTATTTTATCTTATTCTTTTAAATCGAGGATAATGGAATAAGCACTTATGTGCTTTTTTACATCCAGTACCCGTGTGTATGCGGTTTTGTGAATTCTGTCATCTGTTCTCATCGGCACACAATGGCCTACTCTTGCGAACAGTGGAACAGGATTTAATGTGTGCGCAAGATGTTCTGTGTGCGTTCGCACACAGGGCCTCGGTTTATAGTCTCATCCCAAGGACTTTTGGGGAGAGTAGAGTCTGCACTGATGTTAACTCCGGGGAAAATATCCCCTTGAACGGGAATTGAACCTGAGTTGTCAGATTGCGAGCGCAATGTTCTAACCACTAGGCTATCCCGTATCCTGATGTAAATGATAGAGAATGCATAAACATGAACAAAGGACAGGCTCTACTTTTATCATTAATGGGTTGTAAATTCTAACAACTCTAAACTAGTTTGGCAGGGATATCTTCAACTGAAACCAGCCACTTCACTTGACGGAAGCACCTCACAAAACATAACAAAACAGCTGACCGACATGGGGCAACACCTACCATCAACCACTTACTTGACCACGGCACCTCACACAACACAAAACATAACAAAACAGCTGACCGACATGGGACAACACCTACCATCAACCACTTACTTGACCACGGCACCTCACACAACACAACACATAACAGCACAGCTGACCGACATGGGGCAACACCTACCATCAACCACTTACTTGACCACAGCACCTCACACAACACAAAAACACATAACGAAACAGCTGACCGACACAGGGCAACACCTACCATCAACCACTTACTTGACCACAGCACCTCACACAACACAAAAACACATAACAAAACAGCTGACCGACACCGGGCAACACCTACCATCAACCTTCCTTCGGATGAGACTATAAACCAAGGCCCCGTGTGTGAACGCATGCAGAACATCTTGCGCACGCGTTAAATCCTGTTCCGCTTTTTGTAAGAGTAGGCCATCGTGTGCCGGTGGGAACGGATGACAGAATTGACAAAAACCGCATTCACACGGGGACTGGATGTAAAAAAGCACATAAGTGCTTATTCCATTATCCTCGATATAAAAGAATAAAATGAAAAATGAAAAAAACATAACAGCACAGCTGACCGACACAGGGCAACACCTACCATCAACCACTTACTTGACCACGGCACCTCACACAACAAAACAACACACAACAAAACAGCTGACCGACACAGGGGCAACACCTACCGTTGATATCTCCGTAGAAGTCGGCGTCGTGCAGGGTGAGGAGGGAGTAGGAGAACATGGAGCAGAAGGTGGAGAGGAGGGGGACGATCCTCTGCGTGTCCTCCTCGGTCATGGGCAGGGCGTTGGACAGCATCATCAGCAGAGGGCTGCTGGACCTACACCACCGCCACCACCACCACCATCATCAACACCGAGTCCTTAGTTCCACGACACACGCATCTTCTGAGCTGGGGGAAGGGACAGCCTGGTGGCTAGAGGGATGGACTCATGATCTGCTGACCCGGGTTTGGATCTCGTTCAAGAGATTTTTTTCCTCTGGAGGTAACATCAGTGCTGACTCCACTCCCCTCAAAAGTCCTTTGGATGAGATTATAAACTGAGGTCCTGTGTGTGAACACACGCAGAACATATTGTACACAAGTTAAAACCTGTTCTGCTTTTCGGAAGAGTAGGTTATTGTGTGCTGGTGGGAACAAATGACAAAATTTACAAAACTGCAGACACACGGGGACTGGATGTAAAAAGAACATGAATGCTTATTCCATTATCCTTGAAATAAAAGAATAAATTAAATAAAACAAATGAAATTAGCTGGTGGGTTTTCAATTCCTATAAACTCTCCTCCTTTTCTAAATACATATTAACAGCAAGGCTACCTACATAACCTAGGGGGTATTTTTGTGCGTATAGTTGATTATTGTATTTCTGAGCTCTCATGAAATTCTAGAAACGCAGGCAGTCAACTGAATCATGAACGCAGAAATCAGATAAAAGGGCTGAGAGGGGAAAAAGAAAGCATGACAGGTAAGAGACACACTAGCTACCTAGCAGCAAGTTTAACAGCTTACCTGACCTCAACAATCCATTTGCATTGATATGCGTCTCAAAAGGGATTACAGGGAAACATTTATTGCTGAACATATCAGTAATGATTCCAAAACCTACTCAATTTAAACAAGAAAAGGGGGGAGGGGAAACCAAGAAAACAACAGAAAAAATGAAATAGGAAACCAAAACTCACAACACACAACCAAAAAGTCAACCCAAACAAGAGCGAAAGCAAAAAACATAAGAACACAGCAGACAACAGAATGAGCATGATTGCAAACAAACAACAAATCATACAAACACATACCTATCACCAATTACAAATGCGTGCTCACTCACTCACTCACACACACAACACACACTACACACACACTCACACACAACACACACACACACACACACACACAACACAAACACACACCACACACACACAGAGCAGCTGCCTTACCCAGTGACGGTTTGCATGGACACAGAGACACAGGCCTGCCACAGGCTGCGGATGAAGCATTTGTTGAAGGCCAGACTGTACAGCAACCTGACCACAACAACACAGCACAGCAGCTTTTTATTTTAGTACTATAAAACAACTGACACACTGTATAGACTGCAAAAGTATGTAACCTAACACTGCCCTTATTGACTAACCATTCTTTAGACATCTTGAAACAGATGAACGAACAGATCTGGTATTAGGTCTTTCAAGCATTGGCTGTAGTTTTTTACTAAGAAATAGATATACTTAAAAACAAAATTATCCTCTTAAGTCCAAGTATGGCTTCCTATATGGTGTCATCCTCAAGAAACAGTCATACACACAAACTTCTCATTCAGTATGCAATTTCAATCTTACAGTAATTCCCTGGAGGGATGAGTGAATCAGAGTGCATGTTTTTGGGACCCCCTAGGTGTTAAGCTGAGGAACGCGCAGCAACCAAAACAAAAGTACTGACATGACGGCTTATACACATGAATACTACACACATCTTGCAAAAACACTACACAGACTGCTGTTTGATCAACACCAAACTTTTAAATAAAAACTGACGGACGCCACAGCCGAGTGGTTAAGACCTTTTGACTTCAATCCAAAGGGTCATAAAGTCATGGGTTCGAAACTTGCCAGTGTCTGGTGAATTAAGGGTGGGGATTTTTACCATCTCCCAGGTCAACTTCAAGTGCAGACCTGCCAGTGCCTTCATTCCCTTCAAGTATATACACATGCAGATCAAACATGCACGTTACAGATCCTGCAATTCATGTCAGCATTCAGTGGGTTAAGGAAACATGAATATACCCACAATACACCCTGAAGTCAGAATGCAGACACCTTCATGTGGGCAAGAACAGTCGCATGTGAAAAATCTCACCACAGGTGAACTCTGGAACTCTAGCCGAAGAATGAACAACAACAAAAATAAAATAAAATAAAGACTACTGAAGTATACAAGAGAAAAGAAACCCACAACTTTGTGAAATATCTACACCCTAATCTACAACACAATGAAAGTAGACTTTGCAAACGAAAAGATATGAACGGAGTAACAACAACAACAACCACAAAAAAGCCTGAAAAAACACAAAAAATGAAACTGCATGCAGTTAATGGTCAATGAGGCAAAACACACAACAAATTCACAATTTCTTAAGTCCTTCGGATGAGACTATAAACAGAGGCCCCGTGTGCAAACGCACGCAGAACATCTTGCGCACACGTTAAACCCTCTTCCGCTTTTCGAAAGAGTAGGCCATTGTGTGCCGGTGGGGAACAGATAGACAAAATTTTACAAAACCGCATACACACGGGGACTGGATGTAAAAAAAAGCACATGAGTGCTTATTCCATTATCCTCGAGAACAAAAAAAATTCGTCAATTTTGTCGATTCCACTTTCATTGACTACCTCAGCCTGTGGACGCCGACGTGCTGCTGGGACATGAGGTGGTGGCAGATGCTGGCAAAGCGCTGGATGTTCTGGCCGTCTGAGGGGTCCTGCAGGCAGGTCAGCATACACTTCATGTGGCCCGCAGAGTCCAGCAGCTGGATACACTCCTCCCTCAGCTGCCGCTTGTTCACGCAACTGTACTCCTGGGGACAGACAAGAGGAAGAAAAGAAAAAAAAAGAAGAAAAGATCCATTATGGACAATGTTGGTTGTGGTCTATATTTTATTTTATTTCATTTTATTCTTTTATATCGAGGATAATGGAATAAGCACTGGTGTGTTTTTTTGCATCCAAGTCCCTGTGTGTATGCAGTTTTGTCAATTTTGTCATCTGTTCCCACCGGCACACACTGGCCTACTCTTACGAAAAGCGGAATGGGTTTTAACATGTGCGCAAGATGATCTGCGTGTGTTTGCACACGGGGCCTTGGTTTATAGTCTCATCCGAAGGACTTTTGGGGAGAGTGGAGTTGGCACTGATGTTAACTCCAGGGGAAAATATCCCCTTGAACGGGAATCGAACACGGGTCATCAGATTGCGAGCGCAATGTTCTGACCACTAGGCTATCCCGTCCCCCTGTGGTCTTGATAGAGATAGAGAGGAGAGAGAGAACAAAACTGCCAGACAGCTTATGAACATGAACACTACAGATGAGAGAGAGAGAGAGCAAAACTGTCAGAGAGACAGCTTAGGAACATAAACATTACAGATGTCTTGTAGAAGCACTGGTGCACTGATTGATGGACAGCATAGCAATTTCTTAAGATCTCAGCAAAATTCTTTTAACATCATTTAGTCAAGGCATCATAACAAAGTGGAATTCAAAAGTCCTAGCCCTCATCAAAAGCCTACATCTGTCAGTACCCTAAATTTAAACTCTATCTATTATACAACTGAAATAACACATTCACAATAAAATGAAAAAAAGTCCATTTTACTTAATTATCCTATTTGTAGATATTCACTGCAGTACAGGTAAAAACACACAAATGACCAAACACCCATGATTAAATAATTGAGAAAAAAAGCAACAGACATGTACCACAATCAGGTTTTTTTCTTTTCAATTTTTCTTATTTTATTTTAGGTACCATGGACCTGGTCACACTTTCCTGCTGAGAGCTATACTTCAACCCACCTCTCCCAGTGACATCTTATTATCGTCGTCATCATCGTCGTCAGAGTCGTCGTCTGACCGTGGCTGTTCTGGTGGAGGTAGGTGAGGTATCAACAGTCGCAGCAGTTCCAGGTAGGCACTTCCCGTCACAGCGTCCAGATGACCTGCACAGGCAAAACGAATCTTGTTTTTGATCCCCAGCTAGAGCTCCAAGGTTTGCTAATGGTGAGAGTTTCGCTTTCAGTTTGTTTAAAAATTTTTTTTTTTTAATCCTCAGCTAGAGCTCCAAGTTTCGCTAATTGTGAGATTTTTGTGTATGTGACTGTTTTTGCCCACCCTCAAGGTAGTCACATTCTGGGCATGATGTCTAAACAGGATACCAGTGTGCACGCATTTGTTCTTTTTTTTTTTTTTTTGGTTACTGTAGTTTTGCTCTTGTGTACAACAATGATCAGGGTATTCAGATTTGAGCTGTATTTTGTCAATGTTTTCATGAAATATGTCCCGTACATTATTTACACAAATATGTGTTGATATCTCTCTCTTTCTCTCTATATATATCTATCTATACATATATATATATATAAAATATTATATATATATATATACAATCCTTTATATACAAATATGATTATAAAATATTTATATATATATATTATATATATATAGTAACAACACACACACACATTGCTTATATGTATCATACCTTGAAAAATATCTGAGCTACTTTAAAAAGTGATATGCTGACATATTTCTATCATTATCTCTTCAAGTAACAAAGCAGTATCACCATCATTAATTTTCTTGGTCTCTAAAATTCAAGCAAAATCATCAGTCTCTAAACAGACATCGCACTGTCAGGAAAGAACTCGTTGATCAATCAAATGACAAAACTCTGCCATTGTTTAGAATAAATGACACATCGGTCATCAAACAAGACACTAAAAAGTCACAGGGAAGAACATCACTCGATCACTCAAATGTCAAAACTCGATATTGTTCAGATGGAATCACACATCAGTCATCAAACAAGAACTAAAAGTCCTGGGAAGAAACTCACTGATCAGTCAATTGACATAGACGCTTGCTTCACTTCACTGCACTGCACTGCAGTGCAGGGATCAAACTTATCAATCAACCAGCAAGACACCACACTGCCAGGAACGCACTCACCATTTTCTTTTCTCCCAGCATCAGCACCGACAGAAGCAGCCAAGGCGAAGACAGTAAATCACTCGGAGGTGCAGGCGACAATGGCGATAGCAA
This sequence comes from Rapana venosa, assembly GCA_028751875.1. Classification (NCBI taxonomy): domain Eukaryota; kingdom Metazoa; phylum Mollusca; class Gastropoda; order Neogastropoda; family Muricidae; genus Rapana; species Rapana venosa. The sequence continues at coordinate 7,768,596 of CM054150.1, read as the reverse complement.
GGTTTCTGAGGATGAAGTGGACGATGAGGAGGAGGAGGGTGATGTCTTCTGGGAGGAGGTGGTGGTGGGCTTGGCAGTGAGGGTCTCCAGCTCCGAGGTCTGAGTGATGAGGGTCTGAATGAGCTCCACAAAAGGGAAGGGGTATTTGCCGTAGGCCATGGCCGGCAACAGAAACTGGGCCACTTGCTCCGAGAAGGCCGGGCACAGTAGGGTCTGACACACGGCCAGCAACACCTGACGACTGAAAACAGCATGGAAAATCGGCTGAAAAACCAAAAAAAATACACTCTGTGTTTGAAACAGCAAATGCGGGCATTACACATACATGCAGGAGTAGCTCCATCATACGGTTACAAATAAATGCTCCATGATTATTTTTGTTTATACTTACGCATAATTGACGAAACACTACACAGTTTTCATTTTAATGCTGTATTGTAAATTAAGGACAAATGACCATGGGGATTAAAACCACGTAGTTACGTTCGGCAATCACAACTTCATTTCTGAACACACAACGAATTCACAATAATCATATACATATCAACAGCTGCCAGTAGTCTTTGTTTAATTAACACTCACAGATATATAAAAGACATTCAAGAGAAACTGGATAAACAAGTCAGATATTCTCTGTTAAGTTCACGAAGAATACAAGCCACCCCCCACCCTATTTATTTCTTTATTCTTTTATATCGAGGATAATGGAATAAGCACTCATGTGCTTTTTTCCATCCAGTCCCCGTGTGTATGCAGTACTATCAATTTTGTCATCTGTTCCCACTGGCACACAATGGCCTACTGCCAGAGCCAGAGGGAAAACCCATGACCTCTCTCTCTCTCTACCTGGGCATGTTACCTCTAGACCCCCACTCCCCCTGGGGGACGGGATAGCCTAGTGGTCAGAACATTGCGCTCGCAATCTGACGACCCGGGTTTGATTCCCGTTCAAGGGGATATTTTCTCCTGGAGTTAACATCAGTGCAGACTCCACTCTCCCCAAAAGTCCTTCGGATGAGACTACAAACCGAGGTCCCGTGCGCGAACGCACGCAGAACATCTTACACACACACGTTAAATCCTGTTCCGCTTTTCGTAAGAGTAGGCCGTCGTGTGCCGGTGGGAACAAGATGACAGAATTCACAAATCCGCATACACACGGGGACTGGATGTAAAAAAAAAAGCACATAAACGCTTATTCCATTATCCTCGATATAAAAGAATAAATACATAAATACATAAACTGACCTGAAGACCCTGTCGCTGGTGGCGGTGGCGAAGCTGACGGGGCTCATGATGAGGTCCAGCACGCTGGCCGCCACTGGAGTGGGAGGGGAGGGGCACCTCTCCAAGCTGGAGGGGACCTTCTGGTTCAGAATCTCCTTCATGCACTCGAAGTAACCTGCACACCACACAAACCCTACACCTGCACATTACTCTACCACACACTCACACACACACACACACTCTCTCTCGCGCTCTCTCTTCAATGGGGACTTTTACCATCATCATGGAGAACATGGTTTTGTGTGTATATGTGTGTGTGTGTGTGTGTGTGTGTGTGTGTGTGTGTGTGTGTGGACACATTCCTCCCTCTCTCAAGAAAAAAAAGCTTTCCTTTTTTTAAAAAATTGTTTTCAGTTAGACATTCTCACAACTTAAGTTTTTATTAGAAAGCCGAGTGCTTCAGACATGATGAGATAGGTGCCCCTTTTGGCTTACTTACTGCCCTGCCTTCCCTCCTGTAGAGAAAACCCACTAACAAAGACGTGCAGGGTATACTGTAGTAAGTCATGACCATGAAACTATCACACACACACACTCTCCATGTAATTATGCTAGGGAATTATTAACTTTGGGGAACAAATAAGTCTAAATCTCTTTTCTATCCCATCTTCTATGCAGTAACTCAAAATCTTGTAAGTACATACAACTTACAGAAATGATAGATTTAAAAACAAACAAACATTCCACTGACCATTAGTCACAGAAAGTATGCTTTTTCCCAGGCTGGGAAGAATGAATAACAAATTCAAGACACTAACGCACATTTTCAACTGACACAACCACCTAACTCTTTGTGCAATAATCCCACAAATACTCCACTCTCTCTATCACCACTGTCACTGGCAGGAGCTCCGTGGTGGTAAACCCTGGAGGCCTTGTGTGCCGCACCCATAACAATGGACACAAAAACTAGTCAGAGTCAAAAAAGGAAGAAAAAACCCCCAAACAACTCCAACATCAAGACACTGACCATGGCTAATCAGATGTTTCCAGAGCTGGCACATAATGGCATCTGTGGTTTTGCCGCAGTGCTTCGTGACAGGGTCATAGGTAGCGGGGGACATAAACAGCTCCAGCATGCGCATGGGCACAGCGATAGGGTGGGACTGCTCACAATGTCCTTCAGGTATCTGAAATCATACACCCGCAACGCATGAAAGGAAAAGAAGTTTCAGAACAGGCATCAAGCTGATATTCCTGGTGTATGTATGTGAGACACCACAATGACTTTATACAAGCTTAAAACTTTTCTGGGAAATGGAAAGATGCAAGTACCACGTATCAAATCTGTTATGAAAAACTACAAATCACACACAATGGAACATGGCATAATAATCAGTAGTACCTATCCATAATATGATCAAGCTGTGGAACACTATGTTTTACAGGCTTATTATCACTTCAGGCGTAAGTGCTCCAATCCAACCCTACCCTACTGTCTACAGTCCCGCTGACCACAGAAGCTACATATATATCAGGGCTGTCATCTTGTTAAAATCTAAATTTCCAATTAAAACTGTGCAACTATACAGAGATTTAAATAAGGTTAAAAAACAAACACAGCCCAGGTTTGCGCCACTACCAAGACGGCGAATCTTTAACAGCAAATACATATTTGAAGTCATATTTTGAAAAACAACTAAAAAACCAAAACAAAAACACCTACAAAAATTGTATTGGCAGACAGGGTCTACCCATGGCATTATAGCCAAAAAAAGTAAAGAAAAAGAAGACTAGAAACAAATTTTGAATAAAGAAAGTAACATAATAAACAAATCACTTCCCTCCCTCCCTCATTGATTTTCTCCATAATCACACGTAAACTATATCAAACCAACAACACTAAACGCAGACCCACTCGACTAGTATACAGCGACACTGGTGACTCACCGGAGATGAAGCTCCAGGAACTTTTGGATCTGAAGGATGGCCTGGGAAGGGTCTTTAAACACCCACGACAGGTAGCCATCCTTCTGCTTCAGCAGCTGCTGGCTTACTGAAACCTGGTCAGTCAACACACATGACACACACACTGATGATTTATACTTCATTTATACCACTTTAAGTCACGGCAGATTTCTCTGCGTGAAATTCGGGCTGCTCTCCCTGGGGAGAGTGCGTCGCCACAAGAACAGCGCCACCCTTTGTTTTTTTTCCTGTCTGCAGCTGTATTTGTTTCCCTATCAGAGTGGCTTTTTTCTACAGAATTTTGCCAGGGACAACTCTCTTGTTGCCATGGGTTCTTTTACGTGTGCTAAATAATTATCTATAACACAGGGGACCTTGGTATATCTTCTCATCCAAAAGACTAGCGCCCAGACCACCACTCATGATCTAATGGATGGGGGAAAAATTTCGGGTCTAAACGGGATTCGAACCACCGCACACTTCCGACCCGAACTTTTCGCTTTCTAGACAGACGCGTTACCTCTAGACCACCGATCCACATCAAGACAAACTAGAGTTTTAACAATTTTGCCATCCGCTTCTACTGGTGCTAAACGCCTCTTCTTTTGACAGATGAAACAGGCTTTAAACGTGTGCGCAAGATGTTTGGCATTTGATCGCATGCATGGCCTTGGTTTATAGTCTCATCCTGAGGATTTATGTAAGAGTAAAGTCGGTACTAATGTTAACTCAAGGGGGGAGAGCCCCCCTCAAACTAGTGCCCCAGTGGTGGCTCAATCCCAGGCTGTCAGATCACAAGCGCAACACGCTAACCACTAGGCTACCTTCTCCACTCCCCCCACTTTGGGATCCCCGTCCCCACTCTTTTTTTCTTTTTTTTTTCACTCAATAGTTTGATCTGGGTAAAGACATGTTGATTTTTTTTTTTAAACAGCAGGTGTGTGTGTGTGTGTGTGTTTTGTGCGAGTGTGTGCGAGTGTGTGTTTGTGCGAGTGCATTTAAGTCTACGGGTTAATATAAGAGTCAAGAATTTACAGCAGGTGTGTGTGTGTGTGTGTGTGTGTGTGTGCGCATCTGCAAGTGTGTTTAAATGTACAGGCTAATATAAGTAATATATGATGCGTCAAGATTTACCCATCTATTCTAATATATGAGGCGTCAAGAATTTACCCATCTATTCTCCCATCTTACCAATCTCTGACCATCTGTTAGCGGCCGGAAGAACAGGCACAGTCTCTGAAGCAGTCTGGACAGCAGGCTTGCATTGACCAGTCCTTTCTTAGTGGCCTCTTGCAGTTCAGCATCAAACTGTCTTTCTACCATCTGGCTCTGTGAAAAGGAACAACAATGAATAAAAATAAAAATACTGTACATGTATGTATACATGTGTGGTTGCCTGCTGGGTTACATCAAGTTTCCCTTTATTATCTGGCTTTTTCTGAGTGGGTTTTTTTTTTGTTCCTCAGCTAAAGCTCTGAGGCTAACCAATGGTAAGATTTTTGCGTATGTCCCCCCCCCCCCCTCCCCCCCCCCAATTTAGGTAGAGCTGCATTCCAACTTTTGGGATTGTCTAAACACAACACCTGTGTGAGTGGTTTTTTAAAACTCTGCTCCTACTGGCACACAATGGCCTTCTCTTCCAAATGGCGAAACGGGTTTTTAACATGTGCACAAGATTGTTCTGCATGCGTTTAATAACAATAATAATAATAAATGGAACTTATATAGCGCTATATCTTGCAAAGACAAATCAAAGCGCATGCATTCAACCTTATCTTACACAGTCATGCAATCAATGATAAATAATCAATAATTTAAGCAAACAGATATTTACAAAAATGGAACGATGCAGACAAAATCTATTAAATAAAAATTTCAACAGTCAAATGTTTTTCAAAAGCACACACACACTCACACAGGTCATATACTTTAGCAGGGTGATAGGACATGGGTTAGTGAAGGAGGGATAGTTCTGATATGAAATAGGAGGGGGAAATCTTAGGTTTGAAATAAATATGTCTTGAGGCTGGATTTAAAAGTGTCATAACTAGGTTTCTGGCGAAGAGAGAGCAAGGGAGCTCATTCCAGGTCAATGGACCCGAAATAGAGAAAGAGCGGCGGCCAACAGTGGATTGGTTGAATCTAGGTATTCGTAGGCACAAGGTATCTGCAGTGGAGTGGAGGGAACGTGAAGGAGTGTACAGGTGAAGACATTCACAGAGGTAGGAGGGTGCAGTTTTGTGGAGACATTTATAACAGAGGGTACTGATCTTATAATTTACTCTCTGTGGCACAGGCAGCCAGTGGAGAGATCGCAAGAGAGGGGTAATGTGCTCAGATTTTTTCTTTCTGAGAACTAGTCGAGCTGCGGAGTTTTGTATATGTTGAAGGGAGTGGATAGATGATGCTGGCAGACCAGACAAAAGAGAATTGCAATAGTCCAGACGTGAAAGAATGAGAGAAGTGACAAGTTTGGCTGTTGCATCTGTGGACAGGTACTTTCGAATTGCACTAATACGCCGTAATTGAAAGTAGCACGACTGACAAGTCTGGGTGATGAATTTTTTCATAGAGAGTGTGTTGTCAATAACGACACCTAGATACTTCACAGCAGTGGATAGATGGACTGATGTATTGCCGAGTTCTATTGAAGCTGTTGTAATGGAAGAGAGTTTGTGTTTGGTCCCTACGAGCATGGCTTCGGTTTTATCTGCATTTAGCTGTAATTTGTTCTGTCATCCAGTTTTGAATATCTTCAAAGCAGCGGGCCATATTTGTCAGGAGAGAAGGCAGATTTTCAGGAGTAACACTGCTTTGAATCTGAGAGTCATCGGCGTAAAAATGATGGTTGATTTGATGACGGTTTATTATATGTGACAGTGGGGCAGTGTAAAGAGTGAAAAGAACAGGGCCTAGAACTGATCCCTGTGGGACTCCGCATTCCAGTTTGGCAGGTATTGATTGAATCTTGTTTACTGCAACTGTCTGTTATCGGTCAGTAAGGTATGAATTAAACCAGGTGAGGGCTGTGCCAGTAACACCGAACGTTTTTGAAGACGGGAGAGAAGAATTGAGTGGTCTATAGTATTGAAGGCTGCTGATAAGTCGAGTAGAGTGAGAAGAGAGATTTTCCCTGAGTCAGAAGCGAGTAGAAGCGTGTTTAAAGTGTGTACTAGGGTGGTTTCAGTGCTGTGGTTGACGCGATAGGCAGACTGAAACTCAGGAAAAAGATTGTTGGAGAGAAGGTGGTTGTCGAGCTGTTTGAGAACTACTTTTTCAAGGACTTTAGAAATAAAAGATAGATTGGAAACAGGTCTATAATTCTTCAGAATGTGAGGGTCAAGGTCATGCTTTTTGAGTAGAGGTGTGACTATAGCAGTTTTGAGTGCTGATGGAACATTTCCTGAAACAAGAGATGAGTTTACTATTTTCGTGATAGCGGGTATGAGTTGTGCTAGGCACTGTGTGAAAAGAGAAGCAGGTATGGGATCAAGATCACATGATTTTATAGTCATTTCTTTCAGAATTGTCATGATTTCTTTCTCACTTGTCGGATGAAAGAAAAGGAGAGGAGTGCCAGAGAATTGGGGATCAGGAAATGCAGGCTGGAAAGGAGTCTGATCCAGTTTGGAGCGAATGTTATAGACTTTTTCAGAAAAGAATGCAGAAAATATAGAAGGAAGTTCAGAGTGGTTGTGGATGGAAGGCAGAGGGCTTGCCTTCACAGATCCAAGAAGAGTAGATGTGAGGGAAAAGAGAGATTTCATAGACGTGGCATCAAGAACTTGAGAAGAGTAATACTTTGTTTTTTCTGAAAGAATTAAAGACTTGACTTTGTTTACTTGTTCTCGGAAGAGCTGCTTATTAATTTCCGTTTTTGATTTTCGGCACTGCCGCTCTAGCTGCCTGCATTTGCGCTTTGCGACCAGGATGTCATGGGTGTACCATGGCGCACATGGCCTATCAGGCAGGAGATGGTCAGTGGGAGGTGCATGCTCATCAAGCAGTTGGCTGAGAACATCATTGTAGTGTTGAGAGGGGTTATTGTTGTCAGAGGTTTGTGATAGGCGTTCAGCAGCTTGTGAAGAGGAAGTTTGAATATCTATGGCCTTAGGTTGCGACGGGTGACATACTTTTTCTTTCTGATAGGCTTTGCAATATTTAGAGAGAAAAGAACAGCGGAACGATCAGAAAGTAGTTCATCAGTGGTAGATACAGATGTGATTAGATCTTGGGAAACATCAGTAAGTAGCCAGTCTAAAATATGTCCTGATCTGTGTGTTGCTTCGTTTACCAGCTGAGAGAGAGAGTGGTTCGACAAAGAAAGAGACAGACGTTTGACATCAGAAGAAGACTGGTTATCAAAATGGAAGTTAAAGCACCGAGAATGATGAGCTTTCTGGGAGAGAGGCTGTAGTGATCCAGGAGTGACTGAAACTCTTGATGGAAAATGGAAGATGTTTACACACAGGGCCTCAGTTTATAGTCTCAGCCAAAGAACTTTGGCATTCAGTTTATATTTTTTCGTCAAACTAGGAAGAAAGGGAGAGTCCATGAATCGAACCCAGAACCTCATGTTTATTTGTTGGTAGGCAAATATTAATAATCCTGCCACCCCCCTTGTTATTATTTGGCTTCAAACTGTTTCTGACAAACTATAAGACATGAGTAGTGATATTCAGATTGTTTCACTTTAAACTCCCCACGCAGAAAATCTGTTCCAAAAGAGCAAGTATGAATACAAAGGCAGAAACAGTTTTAAATTTTACTTTAATAACATGTCAAAAAAGTTCATTTCATTCTCTTTTTAACCTTTTAACTGCCCAGTTCAAGTGCACCCTATATGCCGGGGAATAAAATTCTTATGTACCACTTGCTATGTTCATATCCCTCTTACTCAGAAACTACTACATGAATAATCCTGCTAGTCTACCCAATGTCAGTATATATATCGTAGATAACTTCGAGGCAAGCTCAAATTAGTTAGCATGATATTTCACTGCGAAAATATTTTTAAACGTAAAAAATCGACAAAAAATATGTTCTTCATCACCACTGTCATTCTGAGTACCCCCCATCTCAATAACGTCAAACATAAGTCTAGGCCAAATCTCATTCATTGTTTTTTTAAATACACTATCTCCTGAATCATACGCGATAATTTTCATCACTGTTAGGTAAATCTAAAGTTTTATTTGCCACTTTTACAGCTGTGTAAAGCTATTGATGCCTTCAACAAGAAGTGTCAGCCATTTTGAACAAGAACTTCCCAAGCAGTCATGCATAAAAACACAAAATATGAGCTAAAAAACGATCGTTTTTGCCACGGTTTTTGCAGCTTGATGTTGCCAAGCAACAGGAGAGTGATCTCCACTAATTTTGGAGTTCTTTCCCTTTAACTGTAGTCAAGGAAGCTGGCTTGTTTACTTCGGTTTGACACCCTGGAAATTTTCCAGGTTGTAGGCATATAGAGTGCACATTTAGCCCCGGAAAATTTCCGGGGTGGGGCAGTCTAGTGGTTAATTAATCAAATCAAATCAAATCATGGGCGAATTACTTTCTCTTGTTATCAAAGAAGTATCCAGTTTATTTTAGTTATGGATCACAAACCTCATAATCTATGCTATAAAGATAAATGATATCAATATATGCATACTATACACATTAACTTGCAGTCTGTAGACACTCCTTGTTATTTTGTACTGAATCAATTGTCATGAACTGATTACTTACCCATTTCTTTCTTTCTCGATAACCTCGATAAACAGACTGTATCTTTCTGGCACTGGCATCTCTGAGTCGAACTTGCTGTAACAATGATTAAAAAAAAAAAGTAAGGCATCCTTATATTAAAAACATAAATTGTATACAATAAAAATAATACATGGCATACATTTAATATTATATATATGTCATCAGAATCACTGTTTTTAACATAATTTACAGTTCAAGCAAATAAAATATATGTATCAATGTATGTGAATTGTGATCTTGTGCAATCAAACAATAATATGTACATATATGTCTAATTAAAAAGAGAAATATAATTCTCTATTGAAAAGATTTACACATTTTCTGACAGATTGAGAAATTCAACATTGTACTGTATTTGTAACTTTAGTGTATAAATAAAATTACTGTCTGACTCAGAGTCTAATGACATAATGTGCATTTTACAACTAATACAAGGATGAGAATAATTTACAAACGCTGATCTAAGTCTAGTTCCAATAGTTCCTGAAAACACTGTATTGTAATTTATACTATTATTTAACCACCAGGACCCCAAGTCCTTGAAGTCCAAAGTACGCAAAAAATTAACAAAGCTAAAAATTGCTAAAACAGTACAACTAACAGTAATAGGCTTTGAGTTTGGACAGAACTGTTGTTACTGGTGGTGGTGGTGGTGGTGGTGGTGGTGGAGGAGGAGGAGGTGATGGTGGTGGAGGAGGAGGTGGTGATGGTAGTGTATTGATCACTGTATGATTGTGTGTGTGTGTGTGTGTGTGTGGTGTGTGTGTGTGTGTGTGTGTGTGTGTGTGTGAGTGTGTGTGTGTGTGAGAGAGAGATAGCAGTCACTCAGTGTGTGTGTATGTGGGTATACGTATATATGTATACATGTGTGTGTGTGTGTGTGTGTGTGTGTGTGTGTGTGAGTGGATGGTGTGTGGTAGTGGTGGGAGAGAGAGAGAGAGAGAGAGAGAGAGAGAGAGAGAGAGAGAGAGAGTGTGTGTGTGTGTGTGTGCGCACGCATGTGCACACGCATGCATGCATGCCGCATGTGTGCAAAGTTTGCATTATTGTATACATGTATGTAACCATACAACAGTAGTGATAAAAAACCCAACAGTTTTAATCAAAAGACTGCAGAGTCTAAGATGGACTAAGTCAAGTGTAAGCTAAGACTGATTCAAATCGTTTTAACAATGAAATAATGACAATCAAACAAACAGAATACATGCAAGTGATATGTCCGACTCTATAAAGTTCTTAAAAAGAAAACAAACATTACTTCTCTCTTGTCTCTTTCCTCCTGAGCTCTCTTCAGCAGTGACCCTTTCCCTTCCTGTCAAACATAAACATTAACACATTATTCTATTTAACAATTTATATGTTTCCTTACCTTGTGACATGATATGCACATGTATGTATGCATATAAATTTTTATATAATGCACCTCTTGACTGGGCTTGACTCGAGTTTAGCTTGTCATAGGCATGTTTAAACTTAAATACATTTATTTTATGCTCAGAATAGGACTAACTCACACAAGTGTCAACACAGCGCATGCGCCCACACAGACACACACACAGAAAATAAAGATGAAGAGCATATGCATAATGTAAAGAAACATACATTCACTCATCACTGATTCAGTGCTCCACACTACACTACTGTCTACACAGAGAGAGAGAGAGAGAGAGAGAGAGAGAGAGAGAGAGAGAGAGAGAGAGAGAGAGACAGAGAGAGAGACAGAGAGACAGAGAGAGAGAGAGAGAGAGAGAGAGAGAGAAGAGAGCAACAAAGTGCACTTTGAACTTGTTGATTTCACAATGATCTTAACTTTCCTTCAATCAACAATCCATTAAATTAATAACAGGCCATTTTACACACATTTACAACTAATACTAACAGGACACATCCAGAGAAAAACTTGCAGATTTCTACCTCAGGAAGAATTTACACTGTAACTTAGTGTAAGTTTTACAACTCGTCCAATTTCAAGGCAAGATAATGACTTGATCAATATATATTGCATCACAGTAAAACTAATATATAAATTAAAATAAATCAATCAATATGTTATAAGATTTAAATCAATCAAAATGTTGGCTCTTGCATCATAGATTTATTCTTGTTTTACTTCCACTGTCAAGATTATAGATGACGTTGTATGAAAACAGCTTTTTGCCATTCCACTCACATATAACTTGATATAAGATGATACAACACAAGCAAGTATGAGCAGGAGTGATTTTTCCTTTAACTTAGTTTAAGATGTTTTTTTGTTGTGAGCAAAAGTGAACATTTCTTGATTTATCATAAGACATAATATCAATCAGAAATATACTCTCTAATACATATTGACTGTATACTATTATATAATATATATCAATTATGTTATAACCCCCCCCCCCCCCCCAACCCCTTAAACCACACACACAAGAGTAATACAGAGTGGGAACACGATAGCCTGGTGGTTAGAGTGATGCATTCATGTTCTGCTGACCCGGGTTCAAATCTCATTCAATCTGAGGATTTTTCCTCTGAGACTTTAAGTTTAAGATCAGTGCTGACTCTACTCTCCCCAAAAGTCCTTCGGATGAGATCCCGTGTACGAACGTATGTAGAACATCTTGTGCACATGTTAAAACCCGTTCCGCTTTTCAGAAGAGTGCGCCATTGAGTGCCAGTGGGAATGGATGAAATTTTTTTCCTAAACTGCATACATACAGGGACTGGATGAAAAAATTAAAAAGCACACAAAATGACAAATGTTTATTCCATTATTCATGATATACAGAAAATTTTTTAAAAAACCCACTGTATACACACAGTGACACACATAGCATGATGATACACATACATGTATACATTTAATTGCGTATTTCATATATATAATAAAGTACGAACATTTAATCAACTTAAATTTTTTTTTTTTTATCAAGACAACATGACTCAAGAGTGAAACTGGAGGTGGCCCATTCGAAATTTATTGAGCTGTGAAAACATTTTGGAACTAATGCCAGTAAATTTTTAATGGAAGAGAGGTCAACCATGAATACTGACCATATGTTACAATGATCACTGATGAAAAAGTTAAAAACATTCACATACCAATAAGGTGTGAATGTATGAAGTGTGACATTGGAAACTGATAATTTTGGGGCAGACATTCCACATTATCACATATGATCATGTTTCCAAAAATCATCATAAGGTAACTGTTAGAGGCCAGAGAGAGATGGGCTACCAACTGTAAGTGTAAGTCTATCAACTCTATGCCAACACAGTCACAGTGGGCTGACAGTGGTAAGGATTGCATCCATTTCAGTTGGCTTATGCTGAATTGAAATCTATAGACCATAATATATTGGGCCTAAATAAATACACTAATGATTTGTTTTTGAATAATTATCAGTTAAAATTCCTATTCTTGGCCTGGGCCAGCTGACTTCCTGCCAGTCTGCTACTGCTAGGAAGCAGCCAAGTCTATGAAGTATGATCTGAATGATCTGAGCGTTTTCTTCTTATGGTACTGGCATATGCCTAACTGTTTATGTGAACAACAAATGCCCACGACTGTCTAACCTCGACCATGGGGGGGGGGGGCGAAGGGGGGGTTCGCATTCTTCTAGATCATGATGTAAATAGTGCCGGTTTAGTGGGTATGGGTGAATTGAATGCCGGTTGAGAATGATCACAAAGAAACCAGAAACCGAATCTGATTTGTCGTATCTCCATCATTACTAATCAACTATAGGCCTACACTGCCTCTGGTAAACTGTAAAAAAGCAATAGATAGGCCGCATCTCAAACACTGTTTCTGTCGGTTGGCTGCTAAGTGGGCCCATTTTAAGACTTGAAAGAGATGAGTGGAGAGTTACAAAACAAATGTGATATTATTTACTCGTGAATCGCCCAACATACCTTTTTACTCGCTCCTCGAAGTGACTGTGTGGGTTTAGTTCGGAATTCCCCCTCAAAACTCCACATGATTTTGCAGCAGTATCAGTAACAAACAGTAGGCCTACACACTAAAACAGTTTTCTGTGTCGTCTGGAGAAAAAAATAACATAAACTTGCCGAGTCACAACGCCAGAGGGCGCAAAACAGTTGTGCAATAACGTGCTTTGTGGTTGGATAGTCTAGTCTTTGCTGACCAATTATAATTTTCGATATAGAACTTCAGCTCACCTCAGCTGACAAAACGATTTGGCAATCGAAAATAAAAGTCATGTTGGCAGTTGCATTGTGGACAGAATTGAGACTTTCTGAGAAACAAAGATTATTAAAAAAAAAATCATTAACGTCCGGTTATGTTCTCATCTTAATCCGATTTTTGTGTGTTTTCCTATGTGTGTCTATGATGTACTTTTTTTTCACCCCCCTGCCCCCAGCTGTGCTGTCCCCCCCCCCCCCCCTCCCCAATTCTATGTTATGGTTTTATTGTTGTTATTTGCCTCTATGGGGCCAGTATCACCTAAGAAAATGAAAAGAAAAAAAACCCCAAAAAACCCCCCTGTACATGAGCATACTATTTTGTAGATAAATCTATCTAGTTTCCTTCCAAGTAATTTTTCCTTCCCAAACTAACAGTTTTGAGATATCCAGACATATATAGGGTAGGTATTAGCCACAAAATGTCGGTTTGCTCAACAACAAAAATTCGTCCGGTTTCATATTGTTATGTACCTGACACAGCAATACATTTTTGGCTGTATGTTTAGCGTGCAGCAGAGTTATTTCCCTTGTGCAAATGACGTCCCCTGTGTATTGTGTTCGAAAGTAAGGATTCTGAGTGTTTGCTACATTTTCGGGTTTTATTGGCTGTTTCTGACTAAGCCATGCCTTCTGACAAGAAAAGAAGAGGAAAACGTTCTTGTCAACGTATATTTCATCGACATAGATTCACAAAGCGACATGGTTGTTCAGAGGATGGTGGCAGAGCACAAAAAATGAAGATAGTTGTTAAGATGACTCAAAATCGAAAGTTGGTGTTGGGAGCAGAAACTATTAAAATAACAAAACTGATGAAGATAAGAATGAAAGTGGGCCTGATTGATGATTGCACAATGATTATAGTTTTGATTATGGTTTTGAAGACACAAGTGTTGGTGATGAGTTGTGTGGGTACAAGCTGATAGATACTGACATCTTGTATATAATTTATTTATTTATTCTGTTTTATCGAGAATAATGGAATAAGCACTCATGTGCTTTTCTACAACCAATCCCCGTGTGTATGCGGTTTTGTCAATTTTGTCATCTATTCCCATCAGCACACAATGACCTACTCTTTCGAAAAGCGTAACAGGATTTAACGTGTGGGCAAGATGTTCTGCGTAGGTTCGCACACGGGGCCTCGGCTTATAGTCTCATCCAAAGGACTTTTGGGGAGAGTGGAGTCTATACTGATGTTAAATCTAGGGGGGAAAAAACTCCCCCCTGAACGGGATTCGAACCGCGGTCGTCAGATATCGAGCGCAATGTTCTGACCACTAGGCTATCCCGTCCCCTAACATTATGAGTGTGCTATCTTGTATATTTTGTCACTGCTCAACTGTATGAGTATGATAAAACGAGTCTTCGTGGAAATCTCGTATTTCATTGCTGTGAAAAAACAACAAACTGTAAAGAGCACCAAGGATTTTCTATATGCCCCATCATAACTGAAGGCAGTTTTAGTGTTGACTACTATACATGAATCTTCCTAAACGTGTAAGCAAGGGGTCTTTCAACATAGTGAATCAAACTATGCATAAGGCAGTATGTAAAGTGCAAAAAAGTCCATGTCAAGTGCAGCAAAGACTGAATATAAGTTAGTCGAAGATTTGGGGGAGGTTGTGGTGTTTGTGAGATTATACCCAGAATGTTAATGAAAGCATAAACAATTTGGTGTGGAGATTTTTTTTTCTCCAAAGACCAAGCATTAATGTGTTTGTATGATGGGTGCAGTAGACTTGGTTGAAGAGATTCTTGAAGGCATAGCAATTTCTCCTTCACACTGTACACAGGTTTTCCTCAGTGACAAAGACACTGACCTGGTCCGAACAGTGAAAAAACAGGCTCATCATGCGGCCACGAAAGAAGCCAGAAGAATGAAAAGACTGAAAAGACTTGGGAGGGATGAAAATCAGGCAGAAAGAGAGGGATTCTCATACCAGGCTGGGGGCCACTGACATTGTCATGTGGGTACCAATGGTATTTAAGTTGTGTCGATTTTCACTGAAAAACGACACTGGTTCAATAGCTTTTCATTCATATCTTTTTTTTAGTTTATTTATGATAGAGCTATGACACTTGGCATGGATATTCTCTCCTACCAGTGCTGTTGTCCCTACAGAAGAGAGGTCATGATTTTTAAATTTGAAAAAAAAAAAAATCGTTTTAAGAGGCTGGATACCAAAAGGCTATTTCCTCTACACGCTTATAGATAGAACAGGATCCAGTTCGACTTCTTCAAAAAAAAGTCCTGAAATAATCAAATATATATGTTGTTTAATTAGAGAGAGAAAGAGAGAGGTGATATGGAAATTGGGAGTTTGGGGGTATGCAAAATCAAAATAGTTTTTGGAAAAAAAATGTTGAGACTTCCTTCACCTTCACCTATTCCACTGTCCAGTGGACCTTGGGGGCACCAATGAAGATTTTGCAACCAGCTTCCTCCACTCCCCGCGATCCTCTGCTTTCCATAGTAAATTGTTCCACTCAAGGCCAGTCCACTCTCTGGTGTTGTCTTCCCATCGTTTTCTCTGTCTGTCTCTTCGTCTCCTTCCTTGTAGGCCTACTGTTCCATGTAGGACAGTCTCTTATGTTGCTGTCATAGTAGACCGCACTGGTTGCCTTGTTAAAGAGACATTCTATGGTTCTGATTAGGTTGACATTGATGTTATTCAGCCTCATGGCTGCCCACAGAGCTACATGCCAGACTCTGTTGAATGCCTTCTTAAAGTCTACAAAGACGTGGTAATTATCTAGTTGGTGTTGCAAGTGTTTCTCACAGAGTATTCTAAGGTTGAAAATTTGTTCGGTTGTGCTCCGTCCTGCTCTGAAATCCTGCCTGTCTTCTTTGATGATCTCCTCAACTTGAGGCTTTAGTCTGTTCAGGAGATTCTTAGCATGACTTTGCTTGGATGGCTGATCAGGCTGATGGTACAGTAGTTTTGGCATAGTCGTAGGTTGCCTTTCTTTGGGAGAATGATAATCAAGGACTGCGTCCAAGGTGTTGGCCACTCCCCCGTATGCCAGATCTAAAAAATAATAATAATGTATGGAATTTATATAGCGATGAATCTTGTAAAGCAACAAATCAAAGCACTAGATCTTACTGCAGATGGTAAGTAACACCTCTGTCATGGTCTCTTCTCCTGTCTGGACCAGTTCTGATGGGATGTTGTCCACTCCTGCCGATTTCCCTCTATTTAGTGATCTTACTGCACTTTGCACTTAGGGTGGGGTAGCTACTGTTGTTGGTTGTGGAGGGACAACTAACACCTTGGGGGTCTCCTGTTGCAGTGTGAGTGTACAATTCAGAGCAGTACTCTGTCAACCTCTTTAACATATCTTGATCTTCTGTGAGACATTTCCCTGCTTTGTTTTAGATGATAGTGGTTCTCCCTGGACTAATCAGTGGTAGATATGATTGCAATAGTACTTTTGTAGGAATGCCACGCCATTTCTATATGTTGACAAATTTTCAGCATGATCAGATGTCTCATTTTTGAAAACCAACCCCCCCCCCCCCCCCCCCCCCCACCCAATAAAAATGACCCCCTGGCCAGGTGATACTGGCCCCTTACGCAAAGCACATCAGAGGTGTGAAGTTCGCTTCCCATGCGTATGTCTTCAGTCCAACAACATGTTATGGGTCAAGGTCTTTGGAAGGCCACAACTGGCCTACAGATTCAGCAGTAGGATATGTTGTATTAGTAAATGACATAAATGTACATAGTAGCCTCGTTTCTATTCAGAACACATTATTATTTTTCACATTATTGTTCAGATCTGTCAGTGATGTATGTACTTTTAGGACAGCAATATTTCTGGATAGGTTTGATCTGACAGGAGGAAATGGGAGAAAGGGAGGAAAACGCTACCGCCCCCCCCCCACACACACACACGCATGCACGCACGCACGCACACACACACACATTCTAGAAGTCCTTCGGATGAGACTATAAACCGAGGTCCCGAGTGCGAACGCACGCAGAACATCTTGCGCACACGTTAAAACCCGTTCCGCTTTCCGGAAGAGTAAGCCATTGTGAACGGGTGACAAAACTGACAAAATGCATACACATGGGGACTGGATGTAAAAAAAGCACATAAGTGCTTATTCCATTATCATCGAAACAAAATAACCAACACACACACACGCACGCACGCACGCACACATTAAGTATCCTCGAAATTAAAACTTGTAAGTTGTATTTGATTTATCCAAGTTGTATTGCATTGAATTGTAGACCACTTTAAGTCACGGCAGATTTATCTGCGTGAAATTCGGGCTGCTCTCTCCCTGGGCAGAGCGCGTGGCCACAAGACCAGCGCCACCCATTTTTTTTTCTTTTCCTGTCTGCATATAATCATTTGATTTCCTACCAGAGAGGCTTTTTTCTAAAGAATTTTGCCAAGGACAACTCTCTTGTTGCCATGGGTTCTTTAACGTGCACTAAATTGAGTATTTCACACGGGACCTGGGTTTATCGTCTCATCCGAAACTTCCTCGGATCCTATAATATAGCGTACATCTCAGCAAGGCCCTCAACCTCTTCTCTGTCCCTGTGGGGAGAGGCATTTACAAGCAGTTGTAATGAATTGCCTGTCCTGCTTGTAATTGCCATTCATGGGACGATTAAAGTGTTTTTGACTTGACTTGGAAACTGATGCATCACTATGGCTTTCCACCAAAGTTCATCACCGTCATCCAGCAGCTATATGAAGATGCCACCTGTCAAGTCATCCATGAAGGGAAACTGACGGAAGCCTTCTCCGTACAGACCGGTGTTCGTCAGGGCTGTCTGTTGTCGCCAACCATCTTCCTGTTGGTGGTTGACTGGATAATGCGGCAAGCCACAGCAGGCAGGAGAACCGGCATACAGTGGACCCTCATGAAGCAGCTGGAAGACCTGGACTTCGCAGACGACATCAGCCTTCTCTCCCACAGGCAACAAGACGCACAAGAGAAGCTTTGTCGTGTTGCTGACGAAGCTGAAAAGACTGGCCTCCAAATCAACATCGGGAAGACGGAGATCATGAGGGTGAACAACAAAACACATGACCCAGTGCGACTGCAGCAAGAAACCATCAAAGAAGTCAGCAAGTTTATTTACCTGGGCAGTGTCGTCAGTAAAGATGGGGGAACAGATGAAGACATCAAGTGCCGAATCAACAAAGCCCGTCACGCCTTCAACATCCTTCGGATAATTTGGAGGTCAACAGCCCTCTCATTTCAAAATAAGCTTCGGATCTACAACACCAATGTCAAATCGGTCCTACTTTATGGCTCAGAAACCTGGCGGGTAACAAAAACCAACACCCACAAACTCCAGTCTTTTACCAACAAATGCCTCAGGTACATCCTCAACATCAGGTGGCCGGAAGTCATATCCAACAAACAGTGGGACAGGACCAGACAAACCCCAATCGAGTCCATCATTAAACAAAGGAAGTGGGGATGGATCGGCCATACACTCCGCAAGCCTGCGTCAAATGTCACTAGACAGGCCCTTGACTGGAATCCACAAGGGAAGCGGAAAGTTGGTCGACCAAAGCAGACCTGGCGCAGAAGTGTTGACGAAGAAACAAAGGCAGCCGGAATGACATGGGCCGAGCTGAAGAGGATCTCCCAAAACCGAGTTCGTTGGAGGGGTGTTGTTGCAGCCCTATGTTCCCCAAGGAACCAAGAGGCATAAGTCAAGTGACTTGATCTGGGAAGGATGTGCTTGCCAGTCTGGGTTTAGGCTCCCTGGCATCTCATACAAGGACCATGTCACCAACAATGAAGTCCGCAGAATGATCACTCAGCAGGTGCGGGACTATGAAGACCTACTGACCACGGCGAAAAAGAGGAAACTCAGATGGTATAGGCACGTAACACGCTCAGAAGGACTTGCAAAGACCATCCTGCAAGGAACAGTCCAGGGGAAGAGAAGACGGGGCAGACAGAGGAGAAAGTGGGCCGACGACATCCGTGATTGGACAGGGGAGGACTTCAGTGTCACCCAGGCACTCGCCCACGACCGAGCTAAGTGGATCCAGCTGGTCCACCGTTCGTCCACCATGCAGCGCCCCTACGACCCTGGCGGGTTACGGGACCAGTGAACAGTGAACAGTGATATATAAATAAAGTATTAAAAAAAAAATATATATATATATATATATTCCCCTAGTGCTGCCTTCAAAGTTTTATCCTGTAGTGACTTTTTTTTTTTTCGAATCTTGGACTAAAATCATTTCTATGATGAGAATGACGTTGTAATTGGTTACCTGCACTTGTTTTTCCTCACTCTTTTTTCTCACTTATATATTATATATATATATATATATATATATATATATATATATATATATATATATATATATAAATATATGTATGTATAAACCCAGTCTGGCAAGCATATCCTTCCCAGATCAAGTCATTCATATATATATATATATATATATATATATATATAAACGGTTGACATCCATTCACAGGGCCCACAAAGTCGTGGGTTTGAATCCCGGCTCTCCTGTGGGGATGCCTGGGGGCTGTCAGTATAAGTAGCATCCCCACCTTCTGAAAACTCTGCGCTAGAAATTCCTCCCTCTTTTCTATCCCTCTCTTTCTTTGTCCCCCCCCCCCCCCCTCCCCTGTTACTTCCTCTCATTTCTGTCTTGTCTATTTTCTGCCTCCTTGGTCCAGTCTCCTGCCCTGTTATCCAGAAAGACTTATTTAATTTTTTTATTTATTCTTTTATATCGAGGATAATGGAATAAGCACTTATGTGCTTTTTTTTTTTTACATCCAGTCCCTGTGTGTATGCGGTTTTGTCAATTTTGTCATCCGTTCCCACCGGCACACAATGGCCTACTCTTACGAAAAGCGGAACAGGATTTAACGTGTGCTGCAAGACTTAGAAGATAACAGTTCTCTCCCACGCGGAAGTCGGATGCGCGGGGCTTGCACGCCTGGGTGCATGCATGCGCGCGCGCGTGCGTGCGTGCGTGTGTGTGTGTAAGAGATGGGGTGGGGTGGGTGGGTGGGGGGGGGGGCGAGGGAAGATGTACCAATATAAAATTGCATCACTCTCACTGAGTTACGTACGTACGCATTCAACGACAAGAAAAACAACAACAACAAACGAATGCCAACGATATGTTTTGAAAACCAGCCGACCTTTTTATTACATTGTTCTTTCATTGAAAATAGTAAATACAAACTATATATTCATAGCTCAAATTATGAAGAGAAAAAACCCAAATCGCGCTCAATAGAATGGGAAGGGGGGGGAAGGGGGTGTGTGAGCGAGGAGGGATAGGTATGTGTGTGTGAGGGAGGAGGGATGGGGGGAGGGAGATGGTCTAGTGGTTGCAGCTTTGCCCTTGTGATCTGACAACCCGGGGGATCGAACCACCCAAAGCGGTACCCGTTCAAGGGGATTTTCCCCCTGGAGTTTATTTATTTATTTATTTATTCTTTTATATCGAGGATAGTGGAATAAGCACTCATGTGCTTTTTTACATCCAGTCCCCGTGTGTATGCGGTTTTGTAAATTTTGTTATCTGTTTCCACCGGCACACAATGGCCTACTCTTCCGAAAAGCGGAACAGGATTTAACGTGCGCGCAAGATGTTCTGCATGCGTCGAACACGGGGCCTCGGTTTATAGTCTCATCCAGTTAACACCAGTAGCACCTCCACTCCCCCGAAAATCCTTTGGATGGGGTGATGGGGTGGATCGGGGGTCTAGAGGTAACGCGCCTGTCTAGAAAGCGAAAGGTCCGGGTCGGAAGTGTGCGGTGGTTCGAATCCCCCGTTTGGGCCCGAAACTCCCCCCCCCCCCCCCCCCACTCCATTAGTCCATGAGTGGTGGTCTGAGCGCTAGTCATTCGGATGAGACGATAAACCGAGGTCCCGTGTGTTACTCCAAATTATTCAGCGCACGTAAAAGAACCCGCGGCAACAAAAGAGTTGTCCCTGGCAAAATTCTTAGAAAAAAAAGGCACTCCGATAGGGAAAACAAATACAGACCCCCACCCCCGCCCTCCCCAGCAAAAAAAAAAAAGGGTAGCGCTGCTGCTCTTGTGGCGACGCGCTCTCCCCGGGGGAGAGCAGCCCGAATTTATTTCACGCAGAGGAATTTCGTGACTTAAAGTGGTATAAGTAAAATAAAAAATAAAAAATAATTAAACTGCTGCGGTCCTGTGTACAAAACACACGCAGAACATCTTGTGGACACGCAAAAATCCGTTTCGTCTTTAGGGAGAGTAAGCTATTGTATGTCTGTAGAAATGGATGACACAATAAACGGTAAAGGTAAAGGAGTTCCATAACCTATAAGGTCGTAGGGGAGCGAGGCGTCAGAGACCTCACTTCTCTAGGGCCAGCCTATTGAGGGCGGCGCCCATCTCCTCTCCCTCGCTGCTTTACCTTCCCTGACCCTAAAGAGGGCAGGTACCCATTGACAGCTGGGTGAACTGGGGGAACTGTACTGAAGCCAAGGCGCGCAAACGGTCACCCATCCAACTGGTAACCACGCTCGATGCTGCTTAACTTGGCTGGGGGAAAGCGAGTGCTCCGACCACTCGCTTTACACACACAGAAGAAGAAAAAGCCGCATGCATGTCGTGTTCAAAATCATCCCTGAAGGCAGAATGCGGTTACCTCAATGGTGTGCTAGACACGGTCGCATAATTATGCGAAATCTCGCCATCATGAACCTCGGAGCTCTAGCGATGAACGAAGATGAACAACACCCCAACAAAAAACCAAAAACGACCCACAATGAACACAGGTGATCATATGGGTTTACATCATAGGTAAATCAAACTTGCAAGCAGCGTTTGTGCACAGAACACACACATACGCACACATGCACGCACACGCACACACGCACGCACACACACGCAAGCACGCACGCACGCACACGCACACACACGAGCGCGCGCGCGTACACACGCACACTTATACACCAGCTTTCCTTTATCATCACAATGAACAGTTTTGTTGAGGTTGGTTTTTTTTCTACATAAAGTGTTTCATAAGGCACTGAATAATGATAAGATAGCGATGATTTAAAAAAAAAAAGTGTATGCTTGAGTAATATCAAAACACATCAAAAGTTGTTAAAATGCACAAATTTCATGGTATCATACTGAACACTACAAATGCATAATGAAAATCTCGATATGATTTTATTTTCTTAAAAGAAATGAAGAAAGCCTAGATTTGTATTATTCTTCTTGTCAAAGTTAAACCACTCACTCATTGATATATCTCTTACCTGACTTTTCAGATTAATTTCAGCACGCCCCCCCCCCCCAACACCCACACATACACACACACACACACACGCGCGCGCGCGCGCGCACACACACACTGATGCTGCAAATGCGGTATACGGAATGTTGCGCGGTTACATCTTAAAAAGAATCCAAAATGGATTTGATTAAAATGTATATGCTGGATTAAATTTTTTTTAAAAAATGAAAGGCTTGTAATAATACACCACAAGGATCGACCCAAGGTATTAGATCTCTCTTATAAGGAAAAATTCCAGGCCACATATGTAAAATGTTTATTAATATAAAGAAAAGTAGAAACATATATTTGTTGCAAGATTTATAATCGAATAATTCTGTCCTAGATTGTATTGTGATTTTGGGGGCCAATGCAATAGTCCAGGTGTATTGAAATAAGTATATGATAATATGTGGTGATTTTTGACATGGAAATGCAATACCTACAGCAAAATATGTACATTATCATCACACAAATCGAACGTTATGTGTTCAACATATTAAATCAAAAAAAATGTTTTATTGTTAAGCATCATTAAAAAAAAATCTCTCATGTTCTGGTCTGTGACACAAACACTGTGGGGACAATGAAACAAAGCCAGAACACTGGTAATGGGTTATCATGATCACGAGAGACTCCTCAGAATCTGTAATTATCATTTACAGACTAGTACCCCCATGGGGATGCCGGGGGGGGGGGGGGGGGGGGGGGGGGGGGGGTAGTATCAGCTTAGCCTGTCAGTATAAATAGCAATCCCACATTCCGAAAATTCTGTGCAAGGATTTCCCTCTTTTCTATCCCTGTCTTCGTTTCTCCCTTGCTCCTTTTCTTCTCGTCACCTCCTTCTTGGTCCATTATCCTGCCTTCTTGGTCTTCTCTCCTGCCTTTTTCCCCCACAAAGACTTAACAATTCTCACCCATGCCAAACTTAGATGCGCTGGCCCTGACTTGTCAGGCGCTTAACTGCAGCGCAACGCATTTTTCGCTCATATGACAGACAACATTAGTTGCTGTCTGAGCATTCGACCAAGCGAAGTATTTGGCAGAAAGTTAATGGCAGCTTCTTATAGTTTTGTGTGTGTTGTGTTGCTTCTTATAGTTTATATCTGACATGGTGCTTTGGAGAAAAATATTCTTTCTTCAGCTACCAAATAAACTGAAAACACTGATATCATAAAAAAAGAGCAGGAAAAAAATATTTTCTACCAATCAAAATGTGATGACGCCATTTTAAGGAAAACTGACACGTTCTTTTTTTTCAGCAGTGAAGCTATAATCGGATTGGCTGGGCCTGACTTGTCAGGCGCTTAATGGCAGTGCAACGCATTTTCACTTATATGACAGACAACAATAGTTGTCTGAGAGTTGGAAGACTCAGTAATGCTTAGTTGGACCTTTGATAGACAGTCCTCGTGGTCATGAGTTCAAAAAAAACTTCTTACCTTTCTACCCTGAACAAGATTGACAAGGGTAATCAAAATCAAAAGACACAACAAAAAACACCCCCACCCCCTTAAAAAGCATACAATCTATATTTTACATATAACAGACACACAAAAAAGACATCCTGTCCCCTTTAAAAGGCACACAATCTATATTTTTAGATACAACTAACAAAAAACTAGAAGGCCCCCCCCCCCCCCTCCCCCCCCAAAAGGCGCACAACCTATACTTTACATCTAACAGACAAAAAAGGACACCCATTTTAAAAGGCACACAATCGATATGTTACATACAACAGACAGGAAAAGACCCCCACCCTCTGCCCCGCCTCTTAAAAGGCACACAATCTACATTTTACACCTAACAAACACAAAAGGACACCCCCTTTAAAAGGCATACAATCTATAAACAGACAGGAAAAGACACCCCCCAACGGTTTAAAAGGTACACAATCTATATTTTTAATACAACAGACAAAAAAAAAGACCTCAAAACCCCTGCTCCCCTTAAAAGGCACACAATTTATATTTTACAAACAACTGGCAAAAAATAAGACACCCTCGCCCCTCTTGTAAGGCACACATACACAATAGACAAAAGACTAGCCCCCACCCCTTATAAAAGGCACATAATTCATCTTTTACATACAACCAGCAAAAAAAGAAAAGACCCACCCACCCCACCCTTTGAAAGGCACACAATCGAAATATTTTACACACAAACTTGAACACCAAGGTTTGACTTCCAGGTTGTAGGTAGTGTATGCAGATGGAGGAAGAATGGAGAAGAAGGGGAGCGGGGGGGGAGGAGGGGGGAGGATTCATGAGCTCAGCATGCACATGCCCATACTGAGAAGTCACACACTAGTTGTTGTTCTAAATCTATAAATTTCCTAAAGACAACACAGTCTCAGCAATAGATGTACCTCGCCCGTTGGCATCACCAACTTTGGTGTTAACCGCTGCACCCAGCGATAATGACATGATCCTCCTTCTCCATTTGCTCCAGTCTTCGCTGTACAGCCTTGCTGACTTCATGGATTCTCATGGCCACAGGATTCGGTGATGTTAACGATGAGAAAAGCTGGTGGTCTGCCCTTTTTTCTTTCTTCTGTTTCCCACCTCGGTCTTGCCTTGAAAGATTGTCTTCCTGGGGTTTGTATCTTTGTTTTGTAGCGCATGGCCTACGTATTTTTTAGTTTTCGTTTATTTATTAAAGTCAGAAGTTTTCTTGTTGTTCCCAGGTCGTGTAATACACTTTCATTTGTTCTTTTACCTTTCCAAATGACTCTGAGCAGTCTTCTGAAAAAAAACAACACCCAAACCCAACAAAAACAACACATCTCAGCTGCTTCCATTCTGTTTTCATCGTCTTTTCTTTGTGTCCAGGATTCACAGCCATACAAATAGCATGACGGGCCATACTAAGCATTTCATTAGTTTCATTTTCAGCTGGTAAGGAATGCTTGCGATCTTTCCAGATGTTGTTTAATTGGATCATTCTATTTTTAAGCCATGCCTACTCTTGTCTTTATTGTCCTTGGTACATGATCCGTCATTTGTTCTGACGAGCCGAGATGTTTAAAGTCTTTGACGACCTCAGTCTAATATCCGGAAAACTCTGTCACGTGGTAAGGGTTCCGGTCAGAATCGGGCCGCTCTCTCTCGGGGTCTTCGGCCTTCTTCGGCTTTTTCCGGCAGGGGCCGAAGGAGAAGAGGTAGAGGAAGACCTCCCCGAGGAACTCCATCAGCTCCAGCAGGCTGAAGAAGGACAGGCCCAGCCACAGCCCCAGTGTGCCGCCCACGTCTGAGGCGAACTGCGATGGCTGCAGAAACAAATGATGATGATGATGATGATGGTGGTGGTGGTGGTGGTGGTGGTGATGATGACGGTGGTGGTGGTGGTGATGTTGGTGGTGGTGGTGGTGATGATGATGATGGTGGTGGTGGTGGTGGTGATGGTGGTGTTGTTGATGATGATGGTGGTGGTGGTGGTGGTGATGGTGGTGTTGTGATGATGATGGTGGTGGTGATGATGGTGGTGGTGGTGATGATGGTGGTGGTGGTGGTGGTGATGATGAGAACAACAATGGTAACAACAATAACAATGATAGCAAAAACGATGATGATGATTATGATGATAATGATAATAATAATAATAATAATAACAACAGCAACCACCACCACCACACCACCACCATCATCATCATCATCATCATCAGCAGCAGCAGCAGCAGCAGCAGCAGCAGCAGCAGCAGCATGCTTGAAATTAACATCGCGTTGAATCTTGTAAAGCAGAGAAATCAAAGCGATTATGGCAAATGTTAATTTTGTGTGTGTCTGTACGTGTGTATGCGTGCGCGCGCGCGCGGCGCGTCTACGCACGCACGTACGCACACAATATTGAAGACTGCACTC
Organism: Rapana venosa; assembly: GCA_028751875.1. Lineage (NCBI taxonomy): Eukaryota > Metazoa > Mollusca > Gastropoda > Neogastropoda > Muricidae > Rapana > Rapana venosa. The sequence goes on along the minus strand of CM054150.1, from coordinate 7,742,314 downwards.
GCATACCTCATAATCCCCCCCCCACACACACACACGCACGCACGCACGCACGCACGCACGCACGCACACACACACACACACACACCACACACACACACACACACACACACACACACACACACACACACACACACACACAAAACACGCTCGCACGCACACACTTAATATTACAGAGTGCACCAACATATACCTCATAATCTTCCACTTCAGTGATATTCTCGTAGTTCAAGTCTTCGTAAAAGATGTTGATCTTCACGAAGCTTTTCCTGGAACATAACACCGCAGACAGAATGCGCTATGAAAGCGATTGACGCCACTACGTTGACTTGGGTCAAACAATTCAATTTCACACACACACGCACACACGCGTGCGTACAACAACACACGCACGTTTCGCACGCACTCACACACGTGCGCTTGTGCACATACACACACACACACACACACACACAAACACACAGACATAGACACACACCGTTCGCATGCACACACACATACACACACGCGCACACACACACGCACGCACACACACTCACTAGCTCTCACTGTTTCACACACACAAAACATACATACACACGCGCAAGCACGCACGTATACACACACGCGCGCACGCACGCACACACATATGCACATCCACACACACACACACACCAAACACACGTGCACACACATACACACACAGACACACAGGCTCACTCACACACTCACTCACTGTATCTCTCTCACACACAGACACACACAGACACACACACAGACACTAAACACACACACACACACACACACACACACACACACACACACACACACACACACACACACACACACACACACACACACACACACAGACTGGCGGTACTGACGCTATAGTCTGCGGGTCAGCCTGTCTGTATCTGGCGCAGTCGGCTTCACTTCTCTGCTGACACAGACTCTCCACCACACTTGCTGCAACACCACAGCACACCACACCACACCACATCACACCACACACACCACATTACACCACACCATGCCACAGACCATCAACCCACACCACATCACACCAAACCACATCACACCACATCAGCACGCCACATCACACACCACACACCCATCACATCCACACCATCACACAGACACCATACCAACCCACACCACATCACAACAACCCACAGCCACACCACATCACGACACGCCACACCACATCACATCCACACCCCACCACACCACACCATGCCACAGACCACACCAACCCACACCACATCACGCCACGCCACACCACTCCATAGCAATCCACACCATAGCACACCACACCACACCCCATCACACCACTCCATATCACACCACACACATAGCACACCACAACCATAGCACAACACATCATAGCACAGCACACCATAGCACAGCACACCATAGCACAGCACAGCACAGCACAGCACAGCACACCATAGCACACCACAGCACAGCACACCATAGCACAGCACACCATAGCACAGCACACCATAGCACACCCACACCATAGCACACCACACCATAGCACACCACACCTAGCACAGCCAGCACACCACACCACACCACAGCACAGCACACCCATAGCACAGCACACCATAGCACAGCACACCAAACCACAGCACACAATAGCACACCAAACCACACCAAACCACAGCACACCACAGCACACCATAGCACACCACAGCACAGCACACCATAGCACACCGTAACCACACCACAGCACAGCACACCACACCATACCATACCATGCACACCATAGTACACCACACACATCTCGTCACGCTACACCACACCACACCACACCACACCATAGCACACCACAGCACAGCACACCACACACCACACCATACCACGCCACACCATAAACACCACAGCACAGCACAGCACAGCACACCACACCATACCACGCCACACCAAACACCACACCACAGCACAGCACAGCACACCACACCCACACCATACCACGCCACACCATAACACCACAGCACAGCACAGCACACCACACCACACCATACCACGCCACACCATAACACCACAGCACAGCATACCACACCGCACCACCATCACAGAATTTCCAGAAGATGTGAATGCTATTTATACTGACAGGCTCCCCCCCCTCCCCCCCACCTCGCCCCAAGGAGGAAAAGACAGGAACTCAACCGGCCACCTCTGGGTTGTAGACCGGTGAATTATCTATTCATGTATCTATTTATTTATCTATTCATTTATCTATTTATTTATCTATTCATTTATCTATTTATTTATCTATTCATTTATCTATTTATTTATCTATTCATTTATCTATTTATTTATCTATTTATGTATCTATTTATTTATCTATTCATTTATCTAGTTATTTATCTATTCATTTATCTAGTTATTCATTGCTTTATTGTTCTATATCCAGGATAATGAATAAGCACTCATGTGTTTAAAAAATTTTCCTTTTTACATCTAGTCCCCATGGCGGTATTGTAAATTTTGTCATCCGTTCTCACCTGCACACACTGACCTACTCTTCCGAAAAGCGGAACAGGTTTAGCGTGTACACAAGATGTTCTGCGTGCGTTTGCACAGGGGACCTCGGTTTATAGTCTTACCCAAAGGACTTTTGAGGGTGGGGGTGGAAAGTGGGGTGGAGTCGGCACTGATGGTAACTCCAGGGGAAAAGCCCCTTGAACGGATGCCTCAATGGTGTCTTGTTGTTAGATGGATGTTGTTATGTGGATCGGTGGTCTAGAGGTAACGCGCCTGCTTAGAAAGCGAAAAGTCCGGGTAGGAAGCGTGCGGTGGTTCGATCCCCGTGTGGGCCCAAAACTTTTACCCTATCCCTTAGACCGTGAGTGGTGGTCTCGGTGCTAGTCTTTCGGATGAGACGATAAACCGAGGTCCCGTGTGTTGCACAAAATTATTTAGCGCACGTAAAAGAACCCACGGCAACAAGAGAGTTGTCCCTGGCAAAATTCTGTAGAAAAAAAAGCTACCGTGATAGGGAAACAAATACAGGTGCAAACAGGAAAAGAAAAAAAAAGATAATAGGTGGCGCTGCTCTTGTGGCGACGCGCCTCTCCCAGGGGAGAACAGTCGGACTTTCACGCAGAGAAATCTGCCGTGACTCGAAGTGGTGTAAATCAATATATATAAATTAATATTTTAAAAAAGTCACCAATGTAGACAATCGTGAGTCATTCCCAAATAAGTCCTTTGAGTCATAAACACCTTGGCGTATCAACAGCTGTGTGAGTAACCGACAAACAGAGAAGAGCAGGGCTGAACCCGAGAGGCGAGTCAAGACTAAAATCACACACACACACACATGTACACACACATTCTGTAAACACCACACACACACATGCACGTACACACACAGGTACACGTACACACACATGTATATACACACACACATGCACACACACATAAGCACACACATAAGAAACACACACACACACAACACACACACACCACACGCATACACATCATCTCTCTCTCTCTCTCTCTCTCTCACACACAACACACACACTTACTGTGTACTCATCTGCAGGCCATTGTCTCATGGACACAGTTTTGTAGTATGATTGTTCGCTGAGACAAGACATGAATAATCACTGATTCATGAGTGATGTAATGCGTGCGCGCGCGCGCACACACACGCACGCACACACACACACACGCACGCACGCACGCACGGACTTGATGTTTAAAAAAAGCACATGAATGGATGTCCCATTATCCGCGGAATAAAAAGTAAATAACTCATACACACATACGAGCATGTACACACAATCAAACATACACACATTCATATGTAAACATGTACGAGCGTACACATTGTCAAAATACACGTATCACTTTGATATAATTTACTCTTTATTTTTTAGGATAATGGAATAAACACTCATGTGGGGTTTTTCTTTACCTCCAGTCCCCGTGTGCATGCGATTTTGTAAAATGTTGTCTTCTTCTTTCCCACCGGCACACAATGGCCTACTCTTTTGAGAAGCGGAACAGGATTTAACATGTGCGCAAGATGTTCTGCGGTGCGTTCACACACGGGGTCTCGGTTTATAGTCTCATGCGAAGGACTTTTGGGGAGAGTGGAGTCTGCACTGATGTTAACTCCAGGGGGGGAAAAAAATCCCCTTGAACGGGATTCGAACCCGGGACGGCAGATTTCGAGCGTAATGTTCTAACCACCAGGCTTTCCTGTCCCCACACATGCACCCGTGTGTACGCGTGCACACAAACACACAGACAGCAGGCATCTAGGGTCACACACCTGCCTAGAGTGCAGACTCCACTCTCCCCAAAAGTCCTTCGGATGAGACTATAAACCGAGGCCCCGTGTGCGAACGCACGCAGAACATCTTGCGCACACGTTAAATCCTGTTCCGCTTTTCGTAAGAGTAGGCCATTGCGTGCCAGTGGGAACAGATGACAGAATTCACAAAACCGCATACACACGGGGACTGGATGTAAAAAAAAGCACACACAAAGTGCTTATTCCATTATCCTCGATATAAAAGAATTTTAAAAAAATAAAATAAAAGATAAGAGTGGGAGGGGCAGGTTCGATCCGAACAGAAAACCCCGCATCTCATAGGAAAATAGATACACATGTCGGACGTCATAGCCGAGTGGTTAAGACCATTCGCCTTCAATCCCATGGTCCATGAAGTCGTGGGTTCGAATCTCGGCGGCCTCTGGTGAATTAGGGGGGGAGGGGGGGGATATTTACCATCTCCAAGATCAACTTCCAAGTAGAAACCTGTAGTAATTCCCTTCATGTATATGCACATGCAGAAGATCACATATGCGCGTTAAAGATCCTGTCATTCATGTCAGCGTTTTGGTGGGTTACGGAAACAGCCTATGAACATACCCAGCATACATCCCTGAAGTCGGAATGCGGCTACCTTTATCGTGGGGAAAGAACGGTGGCATACACAAAAATCTCACCATTGGTGAACCTGGGAGCTCTAGCCAACAAGGAACGAAAAAATGATTATACACACGCAGAGTTGAGAAAAAAAAAATTGAAGGAAGGAATGGGTGACGCTGCTCTAGTGGCCACACGCTCTCCCCAGGGAGATCCCACCTAAATTTCTCACAGAGAAATCTGCTGTGACTGAAAGTGATATACAATGCACTATAATACAATATCATACCATACCATACAATACAATACAATCATGTAGATTTATTTCTGTTTATCTTCTTTCTTTTTTTAAAAACTGTTATTCTTACTTTAAGATATTCCCATTTTGTCCAATTTTCTTGCAATTGTGGTATAAGTTTCTATATTTGTTTTTGTGATGTTTCTTTGCTAAATTAAAAAAAACCCAACCCAATCATTCATAACTTTTCTTCCGAAATATCGCTGCAGCAAAATCAGGATCTGTCATACTTGGAGTTGTACTGAAAAACATAATTATTGTTTCGTATGAACACATACTTACCAGCTACTAAAGTATTTTTCAGTTTAACGTTTCTGTGTTAGAGCACGCTATAAGCTATTTGCTTGTTGTTGCCCTTAAAACACCGTTCTGTACATAATGCCTCCTTTTTCTTTCTTTCTGAATACACATTATTCAGGCCAATACACAATCTAGCTGACCAACCGACCGAACAAACGACAGACAAACAGACAGACAGACAGACAGGAGACGAATTTGACAAGTCTAAATGCTACAGAGGAAAGCAAAGTGGTATGAATAAGGCCGCACACCTGTATTTAAAAATCACTCTTTTCCTTCTGTTTTTCTATGTGACTCATATTCATACCGTGCGTACTAAGGCATCCACAGAAATAAAAAAACCTACTTTTTGTGAAAGACTAGCCTCTGACTTTTTTCTGTCTTTTTCTTTTCTTTTCTTTTTTTAAATTCTTTTATTTCGAGGATAATGGAATAAGCACTTATGACTCAAAACTCGTGTGATTTTGAACAAATTTGGTAGGTTTGAAAATTAAAATTTTTTCAGCAAACACTGTACCCCCTCAGTCCTTTGTCGTCTACTAGCTTCCTTACCGCAATATTATGCATGCGCGGGGTCAACGCTGTAGGAATACAGGCAACCCTCATTTGATGATTATATTTCCAGCTTTCTCGTGACTACCAGGTATTGCTCGATGTCCTCAATCCCCCAAAACAAGTGCACAGTGCATTTTTTCCTACATAAAAAAAATTTGTGAAAATCAACAACATTTTTTCCGACTTGCACGCTATACAAGATACTACATCACCCCCAAATTAATACCGGTGTGCAGCCTAATGATCACAGGCTTGCAGTGCAGCACTCGTGCTTGTATGGGGAAAGGGAAGGAAGGTGGCAGGATGGTTAAGACGTTCGCATGCCAACAAGTAAACCGTGAAGTTGTGGGTTCGATTCCCAGCCTCCTCGCCCTTTCTTCCCAGTTTGACCCAAAAAAATCGAACTGAATGTCAAAATCCTTCGGATGAGACTATAAACCGAGGCCCCGTGTGCGAACGCACGCAGAACATCTTGCGCACACGTTAAATCCTGTTCCGCTTTTCGAAAGAGTAGGACACTGTGTGCCGGTGGGAACAGATGACCGAATTTACAAAAAAGCCGCATACACACGGGGACTAAATGTAAAAAAGCACATAAACCTTATTCCATTATCCTCGATAGAAAAGGCCACCAGCGCTGGGCTTTATCACAGTTCTTGATTAAACCATTGATGCTGGGGGCAACAGCAAAGTGAGAGGCTGTATGACCAGTGGCTTTTCCACTCATGGAAGTCCACTATACAGCTTAGTCTTTAGTGATCGACTATGACTCTCTGACTAGGAGGCTTGACTTGCACAGTCCTTATGTGCTGCAGCCCTGGGGGCTAGTTGGCCTTTGGAGAACATCTCCAACGCCGACTGTCCTTATGCCCACTTGGCCGAGAGAGTGGGGATGTACTGTGGGCAAGGCATCTGCCCAGTTTCCGAAACAGCAGCTGCCTCCTCTGTTGTTTTGGAGGTCATCGTCGAAAACGACGGACTAACATACAATACGATAGAGAAGAATAAAATAAATAAAAAATACATTTGAAAAAAGTACCGCTATTTTTAGGGTGGCCCCAGGCGCTCAAGCGGGATGGCTTGCGACCCTAGTCCCTAACTCGGAACAATCCCGCTGGGACTTTAATACAACGTAATTTCAAACAAAGGGTGGGGGGTGCAGGCTACTCACAAGCAGGGGTTTTGGCAGTCGCACTGCAGTAATCCCTCCTCGAAGTCGTATTGCACGTCCAGCATACACAGCACCTCTGCAGCACCACACGCGTCACTGTCGTCAGTGTGGTGTGGTGTGGTGTGGTGTGGGGTGGTGTGGTGTGGTGTGGGGTGGTGTGGTGTGGGGTGGTGGTGGGGTGGTGTGGTGTAGTGATGTGGTGTGTGGTTGGTGTAGCTTGGTGTGGTGTGGTGTGGTGTGGTGTAGTGATGTGTGTGTGGTGTAGAGATGTGTGTGTGTGTGTGGTGTAGTGATGTGTGTGTGTGTCTAGCCGTCAGCGCCTGGGGTTTATCACAGTTCTTGATTAAACCATTGACGCTGGGGGCAACAGCAAAGTGAGAGGCTGTATGACCAGTGGCTTTCTTTCCCACTCATGGAATTCCACTTTACAGCTTAGTCTTTAGTGATCGACTGTGACTCTCTGACTAGGAGGCTTGACTTGCACAGTCATGTGCTGCAGCCCTGGGGGCTGGTTGGCCTTTGGAGAACATCTCCAACGCTGACTGTCCTTATGTCCACTTGGCCGAGAGAGTGGGGATGTACTGTGGGCAAGGCATCTCCACTATAATCAAATTTCTGCCCAGTTTCCAAAACAGCAGCTGCCTCCTCTGCTGTTTTGGAGGTCATCGTCGGACACGACGGACAAACATAAAATAAAAGATGTGTGTGTGTGTGTGTGTGTGTGTGTGTGTGTGTGTGTGTGTGTGTGTGTGGTGTAGTGATGTGGTGTGTGTATGGTCTAGTGATATGTGTGTGTGTGTGTGTGTGTGTGTGTGTGTGTGTGTGTGTGTGTGTGTGTGTGTGTGTGTGTGTGGTATGAGTGCACTTAGTGCAGTGTGGTGTAATGTGGTATGATATAGTGTAGTGAGGCATTTTGTGATGTGATGTGATGTGGTGGGATGTGGTATAGTCTAGTCTAGTCTAGTACAGTATAGTACAGTATAGTGTAGTACAGTACAGTACAGTATAGTATAGTATAGTATAGTATAGTATAGTACAGTATAGTACAGTATAGTATAGTATGGTAGGGCACGTTACATTACGGTACGGTAAGGTACTATGTGAAGTCATCCAAAATGTAAAGAACATAAGCATACAACTCTGAATTTTACAAAAACAAAAATACAAGCTGACAAACAAAATCACATTAAAAAGGTAGAGGGAAGGAGAGAGAGAGAGAGAGAGAGAGAGAGAGAGAGAGAGAGAGAGAGAGAGAGAGAGAGACAGAGAGACAGAGAGACAGAGAGAGACTGACAGACAGACAGAAAGACATATACATAGACAGGGAAGGGGGGGGGGGGAGAGAAAGACGGAAGCACAGAGAGAGAGACAGACAGAGAGAGACAGACATATATATATATATATATATATAGACAGAGAGTGGGGGGGGGGGAGAAGGACGGAAGCACAGAGAGACAGACAGAGAGAGATAAACGGACAGAGAGAGACAGAAAGAGAGAGAGACAGACAGACAGAGACAGACAGACAAACATGTACATAGACAGAGAAAGGGGCAGAGAAGGACGGAAGCACAAGAGAGACAGACAGACAGAGAGATAAACGGACAGAGAGAGTGACAGAAAGGCAGAGACAGACAGAGACAGAGATACACGGACACAGAGACAGACAGAAAGATAAACGGACAGACAGACAGACAGCCAGCCAGACAGACACAGAGATAAACGGACAGAGAGAGACAGAAAGAGAGAGAGAGGCAGAGAGAAAGACAGACAGAAAGAGACAGACAGACAGAGACAGAGATACACGCACACAGAGAGAGAGACATAGAGACAGACAAGACAGAAAGATAAACAGATAGCCAGCCAGCCAGCCAGCTAGCCAGCCAGGCAGCCAGCCAGGCAGCCAGTCAGTCAGTCAGCCAGCCAGCCAGCTAGTCAGTCAGCCAGCCAGGCAGCCAGCTAGTCAGCCAGTCAGCCAGCCAGCCAGCCAGGCAGTCAGCCAGACGGTCAGTCAGCCAGTCAGTCAGTCAGCCAGCCAGCCAGCCAGGCAGCCAGCCAGGCACCTTCATCCGTGTTACAGGGGGCCAGGTCAGGCCTCAAGGCGTGTTGCACGAGCTGGCCGTCCTGTTCACTGTAACACCCGCACGTGTCCATGATGTTGCTGTGCTCACAGAACAACTGGCAGGCCTGCAACACACACACACACACACACAAGCGCATACAAGCGCGCGCGCACACAACACACACACACACAACACGCGCATACAAGCGCGCACACACACACACACACACACAAGCGCGCGCGCACAACACAACACACACACACCTCACAGAGGTTTTCACACACACACACACACACACACACACACACACACACACACACACACACACACACACACACACACACACACACACACACACACATCGAGTCAAACACACAGAGAGAGTCAAACACACACACACTCACTCACTCACACACACACACAGAGTGGTTTTCACACATACACACACATATGCACGCACACACACAGAGTGATTTTCACACATACACACACATATGCACGCACACACACACAGAGTGGTTTTCAAACACACACACGCACACGCACACGCACACACACACACACACACGCTTCACAAAAAAGAAGCATCAACATTTCACATCTTTCCACATAAAACGATAACCATAGAATAATAATCAAATAACAGAAAACAGGCCTCGTGTTTCCAAAAATGAAGCACATAGTCACAACATCCCATTTCTTGTTTCAGGAAAGGTGTGTGTGGTGTGTGTGTGTGTGTGTGTGTGTGTGTGTGTGTGTGTGTGTGTGTGTGTGTGTGTGTGTGTGTGTTGTGAGAGAGAGAGAGAGAGTGTGTGTGTGTGTGTGTGTGTGTGTGTATGTGTGTGTGTGTGTGTGTGTGTGTGTGTGTGGTGTGTGTGTGGTGTGTGTGTGTGTGTGGTGTGTGTGGTGTAGTGAGGTTTGTTCTGCTGTTGAATTCGTTTGGGAATCCTTCATACCTCGCGAAAGGGTGGGGGGAAGGGGGGGGTGTGGAAGTGTGGGGTTTGTGTGGGTTGGTTTTTGGGGGGGGGGGGGGGGGGGGGGGGGGGGGTTCGACGATAATGGAATAAGCACTCATATGCTGTTTTTCATCCAGTCCCCGTGTATATGCAGTTTTGTAAATTTTGTGACCCGTTCCCACCGGCACACAATGGCCTACTCTTCCGAAAAGCGGAACGGGTTTTAACGTGTGCGCAGGATGTTCTGCGTGCGTTCGCACACGGGACCTCGGTTTAGAGTCTCATCCGAAGGACTTTTAGGGAGAGTGGAGTCTGCACTGATGTTAACTCTAGAGGAAAAATTCTCTTGAACGGGAATTGTGTGTGTGTTGTGTGTGTGTGTGTGTGTGTGTGTGGTGTGTGTGTGTGTGTGTGTGTGTGTGTGTGTGTGTTTTGACTCAATGTGTGTTTGACTCAATGTGTGTTTGACTCAGTGTGTGTGTGTGTGTGTGTGTGTGTGTGTGTGTGTGTGTGTGTGTGTGTGTGTGTGTGTGTTTGACTGTGTGCGTGTGAAAACCTCTGTAAGTGTGTGTGTGTTGTGTTGTGTGCGCGCGCTTGTGTTTATTCATTTATTTATTCCTTTATATCGAGGATAATGGAATAAGCACTCATGTGCTTCTTTTTACATCCAGTCCCCGTGTGTATGCGTTGTGAGCGTGTGTGTGTGTGTGCGGTGGGGGTGGGGGGTGGGGGGGTAGGGGGGTGGATATTGCTACAGATCTTCCTTACCCTGCGGGTGTAAGTGTGGTTGTACTTCTGTTTGAACACACTCCCCTCCTGACAATCTCCATACGGCTTGCCCAGCCTGTTGATGTTCAGCTGAACAACATAACAAAAAACAAAACAACAGCCACATAACCCTAGTCAGACTACTTCTTTTCTTTTTAAAAATTTTATTCTTTTATATCGAGGATCACTAAGCTCTTATGTGCTATTTTTACATCCAGTCCCCGTGTGTTTGCGGTTTTTGTAAATTCTGTCATCTGTTCCCACCGGCACACAATGGCCTACCTCTTATGAAAAGCGGAACAGGATTTAACGTGTGCACAAGATATTTTACGTGCGTTGGCACACGGGACCTCGGTTTATAATCTCATCCGAAGGACTTTTGGGGAGAGCGGAGTCTGGACTGATGTTGACTCCAGAGGAAAATATCCCCTTGAACGGGAATCGAACCCGGGTCGTCAGATTGCCAGCGCAATGTTCTGACCACTAGGCTATCCCGTCCCCCTTGTAGGGAGATGTTACATCATACAGACCGATTCCCATATTCACAACAACACCTGGCCAAAAAAACCAAACAACAAACAACAACAAAAAACCCTAACAAACTAATATCCACTCATCAGACGCTTCTTCGAATGCATTTATAACCCAGTGCGTTAAGAGAGCCATGAGTGGAAAACTAGATAAGTTGGTAGTTTCTGCAGCAAACTGCACGTTGTCGTAGATGTTGCAATCATTTTAGCTGTCTGCTTCACCTTCTACACACCTGTATAAAAAGGTAAAGGTGTCCCGTAACCTATGTGGTCGTAGGGGAGCGAGGCGTCAGAGACCTCAACTTCTCCAGGGGCCAGCATATTGAGGGCGGCGCCCATCTCCTCTCCCTCGCTGCTTTACCTTCCCTGACCCTAAAGAGGGCAGGTACCCATTTACAGCTGGGTGAACTGAGGGACTGTACTGAAGCCAAGGCGCGCAAACGGTCACCCATCCAACTGGTAGCCACGCTCGACGCTGCTTAACTTGGCTTGGGGGAAAGCGAGTGCTCCGACCACGGAATTAACACAACAACAAATAACAGTAACACACACAAAACCATCCACGCACCCACTCACCCATACCCCCAACACACACTCACCCTCTCACTCCCCCTCCCACACACACCACCCACCCACCGCCCATCCCCTTCCCCACACTAAACAACAACCA
>CM054150.1:7707640-7722640 GCA_028751875.1 Rapana venosa | reverse complement strand
CAGGAACAGACAAGACAGCAGGAAACAAGAAGCAGGAACAAAGGAGCAGACAGACAGAACAGGAACAGACAAGACAGCAGGAACAGACAAGACAGCAGGAACAGACAAGACAGCAGGAACAGAAGAAAAGACAGGAACAGACAAGACAGCAGGAACAGACAAGAAAGAGGAGCAGGAACAAGACACAGAACAACAAGACAGCAGGAACAGATAGAACAACAGGAACAGACAAGACAGCAGGAACAGACAAGAAAAAGGGAAAGCAGGAACAGACAAGACAAGACAGCAGGAACAGATAGAACAACAGGAACAGACAAGACAGCAGGAACAGACAAGAAAAAGACAGGAACAGACAAAAAGACAGCAGGAACAGAAAAAAGACAGACAAGACAGCAGGAACAGACAAGACAGCAGGAACAGACAAGACAAAGCAGCAGGAACAGACAAGAGCAAAGAGCAGCAGGAACAGACAAGACAGCAGGAACAGACAAGACAAGACAGGAAAAAAGACAAGACAAAGAGCAGGAACAGACAAGAAGCAGAACAGACAAGACAGCAGGAACAGACAAGACAGCAGGAACAGACAAGACAGCAGGAACAGACAAGGAACAACAGAATAGACAAGACAGCAGGGAAAAAAAGATAGCAGGAACAGACAAGACAGCAGGAACAGACAAGACAGCAGGAACAGATAGAACAGGATCAGACGAGACAGCAGGAACAGACAAGACAAGACAGCAGGAACAGACAAGATAGCAGGAACAGACAAGACTAGGGAGCAGGAACAGACGTAGTTGCAACTGAAACAACTCGTGCTGTATGTTGTCAATCACTCCTGGTTCACTTTAACATAAACTGCATTTTGCCTCTTAACAGGTAACGCCACCACGATTTTCTTCTTTCTCGTTGTTCTTTGTGTTTTCTGTCCATCAAAATACATATGATTGGGCGTTCGATGAAGAAGAAGATGAAGAAGAAGAAACTGATGATGTTGAAGAAGAAGAAGAAGAATGTAAAGAAGAAGAAGAATGCAAATAGGAAGAAGAATGCAAAGAGGAAGAAGAATGCAAAGAAGAATGCAAAGAAGAAGAATGCAAGAAGAAGAATGCAAAGAAGAAGAAACAAAGAAGAAGAAGAATGCAAAGAAGAATGCAAAGAAGAAGAATGAAAGAAGAAGAATGCAAGAAGAAGAATGCAAAGAAGAAGAATGTAAAGAAGAAGAATGCAAAGAAGAAGAAGAAGAAGAAGAAGAAGAAGAAGACGAAGAAGAAGAAGAAAAAGAAGAAGAAGAAGAAGAAGGAGGAGGAGGAGGAGGAGGATGCAAAGAAGAATGCAAAAGAAAAAAAACACAACCTTAATCTGGATGTATGGCATGTGTTTCTCACCACATTTTTAAAAAAACATTTTCGTGCAACCCCCCCCTCCCCCCTTTCCCTAAAAAAACGATTCCAAGCAGATTACAGCGAGGCCTACTTACAGCCGTGCTGTAAGAACATATTTACACTGGGCACGACACACAGAAAACTCAATAATTAAAAAAAAAACCCAGACAGATAAACAGACAGACAGAGAGACAGGCAGGCAGACAGACGGACAGGCAGAATTAGTCTGTAAGTGTCCTGTTTTGTAAGCGCTTAGAGCTCTCATAAGAAAAACTAGGAGCACAAAATATCCTTGCTTACTTACAGACAGACAGACAGACAGACAGACAGACAAGACAAGACCAAGACACACACACACAGAGATTAAAAACCCTCACTGAGAGACGTTGCTGTAGAGAAGAGGAACTCCTCTTGGATGCTGGCTGCCACGGAGGGCTCGCTGAAGGCCTCCTCCTCCTTCCTCCTCCTCCTCCTCCGCCTCTCCCCCTTCTCCCCTCCCTCCTTCTCCCCCTCGTCCTTCAGCTCCCTCCTCTTGTTGGTGTTCTTCAAGTCCAAGCCCAGGTCCACGGTGTTGATGAAAGTCATCTCCTTCCTGCGTTTGTTGGGGTCAGGGTTGCTTCCCCTTCCTCCTCCCTCTCCTCTTCCTCCTCCTCCCTCTCCTCCTCCCTCTCCTCTTCCTTTTCCTCCTTCTCTCGTGGTGTTGTAGGTCGTGTTGGGTCTGTTTTTGTCTTTGTTGTTATTATTATTGTTACTGTTGTTGTTGTTCGGTCTGCTTTTGTCTTTGTTGTTATTACTGTTATTATTATTATTGTTGTTGTTGTTACCATCACCTTTCTGTTTGCCTTCGTTTTGGTTCTTGTCCTTATTCTTGCCTTTATTATTATTGTCGTTGTTGTTGCTGTTGTTGCTGCTTCTGTCATCTTTCTTGTTGTTGTTGTTGTTATTGTTGCCTTGGTTTTTGTTGTTGTTATTATTATTGTTGGTATTGCTGCCATTGCCTTTGTTATGGTTGTTGTTGGTGTTGCTATTGTTCCCGTTGCCATGACTTTTGTCGTTGTTATTGTTGTGGTTGTGAGTGTTGTTATTACTACTACTGTTGCTGCCTTTGTTCGTGCTGTTACCAACCTTGTCCTCATTTGCGGTAGTAGTGGTGGTGATGTTGTTGGTGATGTTGGTGGTGGTAGCGGTGGTAGTAGCAGTAGTAGTGGTAGTGGAGTTGGAGGTGGGGGTGGGAGTGGTAGAGGTGTTGGAGGCGGGGGAGGGAGTGAGGGTGGGGGTGGGGGGAGAGGGTTTGGTTTGGTTGGAAGGAGGGTCGGGAATGAAGATGATGGTGGCGGGAGAGACCATGGTTGTAACATTAGAAGAAGTAGCATTGGGACGGACAGTAAGCGCAGGCAGAGCAGTAGCAGTATCGGTAGCAGTAGTAGTAGGAGTTTTAGTACCACCAGCACCAGCAGCAGCAGCAACAGTAGTAGAAGTATTAGGTGCAGTTTTAGTAGCAGCAGCAACAGTAGTAGTAGTAGTGGTAGTAGGAGCAGTTTTAGTAGCAGCAGCAACAGTAGTAGTAGTAGTGGTAGTAGGAGCAGTTTTAGTACCAGCAGCAACAGTAGTAGTAGTAGTAGTAGTAGTAGAAGGAGGAGGAGCAGTTTTAGTAGCAGTAGCAGCAGCAGTCGTCGTCGTAGTCTTCCTAGTAGTACTCTTGCCATCTTGTTCACCGCTGCTCTCAGCGCTGCTACTGTGATGGCCTTTTCTGGGACCTTTCCTTTGTCTCTCAGGCTTCGTCTTGTTCGGGGGGCTGTCTTTGTTTTTCGGCTTGCTGAGGGGTGGGGCGGGGTTGCTGTTGACATCAGCGGCTGGGAGAAGGAGCTCAGGGACTGTAGTGAGGGTGGTGGTAGTAGTAGGGGCTGATGGTGTTGGTGTTGGTGTTGGTGTGGGTGTTGGTGTGGGTGGCGTGGTTGTGGCGTGGCTGCCATGGTTCCGTGATGGCTGTTGAAGAACAGGAACATGTGAAGGGGAGTGAGTTTTGTGTGGTGGAATCTGTCTGTGTGTGTGTGTACTGTTTCTGTTTGTTGTCGCGTTTGTGTGTGTGTGTGTGTGTGTATGTGTGTGTGTGTGTGTGTGTGTGTGTGTGTGTGTGTGTGTGTTGTGTGTTTGTGTGTGTGTGGCGTGGGGGTGGGGGTGTGTGGTAGTGGTGGTGGTAGGGGGTGGGGTGAGGGGGGTATGGGTGGTGTGGTGTGGTTGTGTGTGTGTGTGTGTGTGTGTGTGTGTGTGTGTGTGTGTGTGTGTGTGTGTGTATGTGTGTGTGTGTGTGTGTGTTAGTGTGAGTGTGTATATTTATTTATTTTTTGAAATTTTTGTTTATTTGATCTATTTTATTTTATTCATTTATTTCGAAGATTATGGAATAAGCACCCATGTGCTTTTTTTACATCCAGTCCCCGTGTGTATGCAGTTTTGGTAAATTTTGTCATCCGTTTCCACCGGCACACAATGACCTACTCTTACGAAAAGCGGAACGGGTTTTAACGTGTGCGCAAGATGTTCTACGTGCGTTCGAACACGGGGCCTCGGTTTATAGTCTCATCCGAAGGACTTTTGGGAAGAGTGGAGTCGGCACTGATGTCAACTCCAGAGGGAAAAAATCCTCTTGAACGAGAATCGAGCCCGGGTCAGCAGATCACGAGCGCATCACTCTGACCACCAGGCTATCCCGTCCCCCAGGATAATGGGATAAGCACTCGTGTGTCTAAAACCACTTTCTACTGTCGTCTGCTTACTTTTGTTTGGAAGCAAAATGCGAAATACTTCCAAACTTCTCATTATCATATCTTGTATTTTTGGCGTGTTCAAGTCAAATTTTGCTAAATGGTTTGAGTGGTTTATGATAAATATTACATATTCATTCACACCTCACTCATTTTCGCCTCCCTCTCTTTCTCTCTCTTCTTCCCTCTCTTTCTCTCTCTCCGTCTGTCTCTGTTTGCATGTCTCTGTCTGTCTGCTTGTCTCCGTCTGTCTGTCTGTATTTCTGTCTCTGTCTTTTTCTCTCTCTTTGGTGTGATTTGTTTGTTTGTTTTGAAGGGTTTGTGCCTAAAGAGCTGTTTGTAAAAAAAATATGTTTACTTATGCCATTACCCTCTTTAAGTAAAATGCATTCGTTTCATTCAATTCAATTTGGTTCATTTCTCTCTCTCTCTCTCCTCTCTCTCTCTCTCTCTCTCTTCTCTCTCTCTCTCTCTCTCTCTTCTCTCTCTCTCTCTCTCTCTCTCTTTTTCTCCCTCTCTCTCTACCTCCCTCCCCCCTCTCTCCCTCTCTTTCTCCCTCTCTCTCTACCTCCCTCCCCCCCTCTCCCTCTCTATTCTCCTCTCTCTCTACTCCCTCCCCCCTCTCTCTCTTGTCTTATTTCGGGGTTCTTCTTCTGCTTGTCCTTCTCTTACTGCACCCACACTAATCTCCACCCCTACTCCCTCTCCCCCTCTCGCCACACTCCACCCCCACCATCACCCTCATCCTGCCACCATCCTCCCCACCTTCAATCCATGCCACCTCCTCCCATCTTAACCCCATCTCACCCCACCCAATCTCTACAAACACACACCACCCCAACACAGACCCACCAGCAAACATACACAGACACACACAAACATACACATCACACACAACACAGACACACAACATACACAGACAGACACAGCAAACATACACAGCACACACACAACATAACAACACACACACAAGCCACAAACATACACAGACAGACACAGCAAACATACACAGACACAGCAAACATACACAGACACAGCAAACATACACAGCACAAGCAGAAACATACAAGACACAGCAAACATACACAGACACACACAGCAAACATACAACACACACAGCAAACATACACAGACACAGCAACAACACACACAGACACAGCAACATACACAGACACAGCAAACATACACAGACACAGCAAACATACACAACACAGACACAGCAAACATACACAGACAGACAACACTCACCTCCGAAGGGGGCTTGGTTAACAGCGTGGTGGTCTGAGTCACCGGCGAGTTAGAGGGATTGGACGCCAGCAGAACCTGAAGCAAGAGAAGACGACGGGGAAGAAGATGAAGCAGAAGGGAAAGACGGCGAAAAAGCAGAAGGGGAAGACGGCGAAGAAGGAGAAGAAGAAGAAGGAGAAGACGGCGAAGAAGGAGAAGAAGCAGAAGGAGAAGACGGGGGAGAAAATGCATCAGAAGAGGACTGCGAAGAAGAAGAAGAGGATGGCAAAGAAGACGACGAAGAAGGAGAAGAAGCAGAAGGAGAAGACGGCGAAAAAGCAGAAGAGGACGGTGAAGAAGGAGAAGAAGCAGAAGCAGAAGAAGACGGCGAAAAAGCAGAAGGAGAAGACGGCGAATAAGGGAAGAAGCAGGAGAAGACGGCGAATAAGGGGAAGAAGCAGGAGAAGACGGCGAATAAGGGGAAGAAGCAGGAGAAGACGGCGAAGAAGGGGAAGAAGCAGGAGAAGACGGCGAAGAAGGGGAAGAAGCAGAAGGAGAAGACGGCGAAAAAAGCAGGAGAAGAAGGTGAATAAGGGGAAGAAGCAGAAGGAGAAGACGGCGAAAAAGCAGGAGAAGAAGGTGAATAAGGGGAAGAAGCAGAAGGAGAAGACGGCGAAAAAGCAGAGAAGAAGGGAATAAAGGGGAAGAAGCAGAAGAAAGACGGCGAAGAAGGAAAGCAAGGAAAAGAAGACGGCGAAAAGCAGAAGAAGACGCGAAGAAGGAAAAGAAGGAGAAGAACGCGAAGAAGGAAAAGAAGAAGAAGAAGAAGAGAAGAAGGAAAAGAAGAAGAGAAGAAGAAGAAGAAGAAGAAGAAGAAGAAGAAGGAAAAAAAAGAAGACAACAGAACAGAAGAAGAAGAAGAAGAGGAAAAAAAGGAAAGAAGAAGAAGAAGAAGAAGAAGAAGAAGAAGAAGACGGCGAAAAATCAGAAGAGGACGAACCAGAAGCAGGCGAAGAAGGAGGAGAAGGAGGCAAAACAGGCGGCGTAACCCCGGAATCCCAGCTGCCGGAAGTGTCAGACGGGTGAAGGTCACCTTGGCCGGAAGTGGCGGCGGGAAAACGTTGGCCTCGTAATCATACAGCTGCGGATAGTGCGAGTCGTTCAGGACCAGATGATCTGCAGTATACGTACACGCGCCGCCACGACCGCAGGGGGGGTGGGGGGTGGGGGGGGGGGGTATGGGTGGAGGGGTGGAGGGCGCGTATGCACACAGGGCAAGGCACAGGCACACAACACACACACACACACACACACACACACACACACACACACACACACACACACACACACACACACACACACACACACACACACACACACACACACACACACGTACGGCAGGCAGGCAGGCAGGCAGGCAAACGCACGCATACGCAATATATTCACGCACGCGTTAGTCTTCTTGTTTATCATTATCGCTGTCGTCGTCGTTGTTGTGGTCGTCGTCGTTGTCATCGTCGTCGTCGTCGTTGTAGAAGTAGTAGTCGTCATTATCATAATCATCATCGTCATCGTCGTCGTCGTCGGTGTCTTCGTCGGTGTCGTAATCGTCATCGTAATCGTCATCGTCGTCATCATCATCATCATCATCATCATCATCATCATCATCATCATCATCATCATCATCATCATCATCAAGATGAAGTCTTCGCGCAGCGGCAGTGATAGTAGTAGTTGTAAATGCTGTTGCTGTTGTTGTCGATACTGTTGTGCAATTGTTGTTGTTGTTGTTGTTGTTGCTGTAGAAGTACTCAAATAAGAACGGCAGCGCAACGCATTTTCGCTCATATGACAAACAGCATTAGTGACTGTCTAAGCATTTGATGATGATGATGATGATGATGATGATGATGATGCTGATGATGAAGAAGAAGAAACAAGAACGAGTCTATGCACAAATCAGTGATTTACATACACACAAACGTCCACACATTGCAAGCATGAGTGCGCGCGTGTGTGTACACGCACACACACACACACACGCGCGCGCGCACACACACACACACATACACTTACGCACACACGTACGCACGCATTCACACACGCATGCACACACATAATCTTTTTCTTCTCTTTCTTTCTTTCGCTCTCTCTCTCGCTCTCTCTCTCTCTCTCCTCTCTCCTCTCTCTCTCTCTCTTCTCTCCCTCTCTCTCTCTCTCTCTCTCTCTCTCTCAAATAATCACTCCCTCACTAACTCACTCACTCACTCACCCTTCAGATGAGACTATAAACCGAGGCCCCATGTGCGAATGCACACAGAATATCTTACGCACACGTCAAAACCCGTTCCGCTTTTCGAAAGTGTAGGCCATTGTGTACCGGTGAGAACGAATAACAAAATTTACAAAACCGCATACACACGGGAACTCGATGTAAAGAAAAATACATAAGTGCTTACTCCATTATTCTTGAAATAAAAAAAAATCTCTCTTTCATATGCACGCACACACATGTGTCAGTAAGCCACACACTTGTCTACCTTCCTACCTACCTAAATACCTACCTACCTACCTACACATACAAGATTCAAGATTTAATTCCTTTCACCCCTTTTTGGGTATGGAAGATTACAAACAAATTGAACAGGAGAATAAACCTAACAGCAATACACCCCAAAATAATATCAATACACACACACACACACACACGCACGCACGCACGCACCACACAACACACCACACACACACCACACACACACACACACACACACACACACACACACACACACACACACACACACACACACACACACACACACACACACATGCCGTATCTCTCTCTTTTTCTGTAAGTTTACTTTTCTGTTTATGTATCTGTCTGTCCATCCTTATACCTTTCTGTCTTTCTCTTTCTATCTCTGAATGCCCACTTTTTCCTGTGTGTGTGTGTGTGTGTGTGTGTGTGTGTGTGTGTGTGTGTGTGTGTGTGTGTGTGTGTGTGTGTGTGTCTCTGTCTCTCTCTCTGTCTCTCTCTCTCTCTTTCTCTCTCTACTCACCTGCACCCCCACCCACTGAGGGATAGTCGTAATACTCGTTGCCTACAGCTTGCTTTTTGCCCCTCGATACAGACTCCGTCGTTTCACTGTTGCTGCTGCTGCTGCTGCTATTACTGCTCCTGCTGTTACTACTACTGCCGCTGCTGCCGTTACTGCTGGCGTTAGCAGAGCTGGCATCAATGGTACTGCTGGTAGAATTGCTGCTGCTGGTAATGACAACGTCGGAGTTGGTTTCGTTGCTGGTGCTGTTGTTGGTGTTGTTGTTGTTGTCGTGGTGGTTGTTGTGGTTGTTGTTGTTGCGGCGACGCTTGGCTCTCGGGCTGTGTGTGCTTCTCTGTGTGTCCCTCTCCTCGCTGCCTCTATCGGCGGCTCGTTTCCCGCGGGCTTTGGCCAGTTGGTATTCTGCCGTCTGACCCCAAAAAGTGATATCACGCTGTATTGTGTGTTAGACGATTGAGGATTGAGGATGCTGACAGCAAAGTAAACAGAGGAGAAGGAGAAGAAGGAGGAGGATGAGAATGAGAGGAGGATGAGAGGAGGATGAGAGGAGGATGAGAATAAGAAGATGATGAAGAAGAAGGAGGAGGAGGAGGAGGAAGAAGAGGAGGAAGAGAGAAGAGGAGAGGAGGAGGAGATGAAGAAGGAGGAGGAAAGGAGAGAGATGGAGGAGGAGAGAGAGAGAAGGAGGAGGAGGAAGAGGAAGGAGGAGGAAGAAGGAGAAGGAGGAGAGGAAGAGGAGAGGAAGATGGAGGAGGAAGAGGAAGAGAGAGGGGGAGAGGAGGAGGAGTGGAGGAGAGGAAGGAGGAGGAGGAGAGGAAGAAGGAGGATGAGAGGAGAAGAAGAAGGAGGAGGTGGAGGAGAGGAATGAGGAGGAAGAGGAGAAGAAGAAGGAGGAGGTGGAGAGGAAGATGGGGGAGGAAGAGGAGAAGAAGAAGGAGATGAAGAAGGAGAAGAAGAAGAAGGAGGAGGAGGAGGAGCAGGAGGAGGAGGAGGAGGAGGAGGAAGAGGGGTAGGAGGGGAAGGAAGGGGTGGAAGAGAAGAAGACGAAAAAGAAAGAAAGAAAAGAAAGAAAAGAAGAGGAGGAAGAAGAAGGAAGACGCTATAGCAGAGTGGTTAATGTTGCTCGACTTCAATCCCATGGATCCATATATAGTCGTGGGTTCGAATCTCGGCGTAGTCTGGTGAATTAAAATGGGGATTTTTACCATCTTCCAGGTCAAGTGCAGACCTGCCAGTGCCTTCATTCCTTCCGTATATATATACATATATCTATATATAAAGGTAAAGGTAAAGGAGTCCCATAACCTATAAGGTCGTAGGGAAGCGAAGCGTCAGAGACCTCACTTCTCTAGGGCCAGCATATTGAGGGCGGCGCCCATCTCCTCTCCCTCGCTGCTTTACCTTCCCTGACCCTAAAGAGGGCAGGTACCCATTTACAGCTGGGTGAACTGGGGGAACTGTACTGAAGCCAAGGCGCACAAACGGTCACCCATCCAACTGGTAACCACGCTCAACGCTGCTTAACTTGGCTGGGGGAAAGCGAGTGCTCCGACCACTGAGCTATCCCATTACCACCACCTCTTCCTCCCCTCTTACCCCTCCCCCTTCCCTCTCTCTATTCTCCTTCCTCCCGACCCCCCTCTCCTTCCTCAGTCTCTCACCATCTTCTCAGTTAAGGCTCCAAAAGCTACTTTCCTTACCACAACCACCACCACCCCCACCACCCCCACCACAACCCCCACCACCACCAGTCAACCACCCCCCCCCCCACCACAACCCCCACCGGTCAACCACCACCCCCACCACCACCCCACCACCTCTTCCTCCACTCCCTTCCCCTCCTCTCTTTCTCTCTCCCCTCCCTCTCCCCCACCCCACCCATCCTTCACCTCCTCTCTTTCTTCCTCCCCCACCCCCACCCTACTCTCTCGCCATCTTCTCAGCTATTGCGCCAAACCTACTATCCCCCCCTCCTCCATCCCTCCCAACCACCACCACCACCACCAACCATCACCACACGAACCACAACCATCACCAACCACCACCTCTTCCTCTCTCTCCCTCCTTCCACCCCCCCCCCCCCTCCCACAGCCCCCTCACCCACCCCACCCCCCCCACCCCCTCCCACGCGCCTACTCTCTCTCCTCACCATCTTCTCAGCTATTGCGCCACCCCCCCCACCACTCCTCCCTCCCTCCCAACCACCACCACCAATAACAACAACCATAACCACACCAACCACAACCATCACCAACCACCACCTCTTCCTCTCTCCCCACTCCTTCCACCCTCCATCCCTCCCACCCCTACCACCCTCCCCACCCCCTCCCACGCCCCTTCTCTCTCTCTCACCATCTTCTCAGCTATTGCGCCAACCCCCCCCCCCCCACTCCTACCAACCACCCTCCCAACCACCACCACCACCACCAATAACAACAACCATCACCACACCAACCACAACCACCCCCTCCCTTCTCTCTACCCATTCCCATCCCCACCCCCCACCCCCAGCCAATCCTTGCACACTCCCCCCTCCCACGCCCCTACTCTCTCTTCCCTCCCTCTCCCCCCTCTCCCCTCCCCCCCTCTCCCTCCACCCACCCCCTCTCCCTCCCTCTCCTCCCCCCCCCTCCCTCCTCTCCCCTCTCACCCCCCCCTCTCTCCCCACCCTCTCCCCCTCTCCCTCCACCCACCCACCCTCCCCCCCTCTCTCCCCCTCCCTCTCCCCCACCCTCCTCTCTCCCTCCCCTCTCCCTCCCCCCCACCCTCACCCCCACCCTCCCCCCTCCCTCCCCCCACCCCACCCCTCCCCCCACCTCCCCCACCCCCCCTCCCCCCCCCCCACCCCACCCCCTCCCACCCTCCCCCCCTCTTACTAACCATCTTCTCCGCCACGGCTGAGGGCTCGGTCAAGCTGACCAGCTCCTGGAGCTCAGGGGGCAGCTGGCCCAGGCGGGACTTGCGCACGGGGTTGACGTTGCAGAAGGTGAGGGCGGGGAAGGCCAAGGGGCTGAAGCCCAGCTCCAGGGCGGAGCGCTTGGGGTAGGAGTAGTAGAGCCCGCAGAGGTAGTACAGGTGCCCAGAGAGGAGGGCCAGGCACAGCGCCGCCAGCAGGGCCCAGGCCAGCTTGCCGAAAGCCGAACGCGAGGAGCGGATGTAGGGGATGCCTTGCATGGAGGTCCGGTCCGCGAACCTTTGGATTCGGTTCAATTCAATTCGGTTCAATTGGAATCAATTCGGTTTCAATTTGAATTTGAATTCAATTCGGTTTCAATTTAATTTGATTAAATTCGGTTTTAATTCAATTTGAATTCGGTTCAATTAAATTTAATTCGGTTCAATTTAATTTGAATTCAGTTCGGTTCAATTTGGTTTCAATTCAATTTGATTCAATTCGATTTCAATTTAATTTGAATTCCATTCGGTTTCAATTTAATTTGATTCGATTCGGTTTCAATTTAATTTGATTCAATTCGGTTCAATTTAATTTGATTCAATTCGGTTTCAATTTAATTCAATTCAATTCGGTTCAATTTAATTTAATTCGGTTCAATTTACTTTAATCTATTTCAATTCGGTTCAATTCCAGTCAATTCCATACAATTTGGTTCCAGTCAGTTCAAATACAATTTGGTTCCAGTGAATTCAATTCAATGCAAATTCCATTCCATACAATTTAATTCAATACAACTCAATTCCATTCCGTTCAATACAGTTCAATGCGATTCGAATAAATTCAGTTCAGTTCCAGAGAATTCCATACAATTTAATCCCATAAATTTCAATTCCAGTCAATTCCATACAATTTAAGTCAATAAAGTCAATTTCAGTCAATTCTATACAATTTAAGTCAATAAATTTAATTTCAGTCAATTCCATACAAGTCAATAAATTTCAATTTCAGTCAATTCCATACAATTTAAGTCAATAAATTCAATTTTAGTCAATTCCATACAATTAAAGTCAATAAATTTCAATTCCAGTTAATTCAATACAATTTAATTCCATCAATTCAATTCCAGTCAATTCCATACAATTTAATTCAATAAATTCAATTCCAGTCAATTCCATACAACTTAATCCAATAAATTCAATTCCATTCAACTCAAATACCTTATTATCTCCCAAGCAGAGAAATTCACGTGGCTTACAGGCCATACATAAATAAAATACAGCAGAAAACATTAATCTCAAGAAAAAAAGTACCACAATACACTAGTTGAACACTAGCACACACACACACCGCAAGATTACAAACCCAAACAAAGCACACCCAAATATTTAGCAGTCCCTAAGCCAGTCATAAACTCACTAGTGTAAAAATCACATGCACTCATGAGCATGCAAGTACGTACGTGCACGCATCCGCCCGCGCGCACACGCACGCACGCACACACACACGCACGCACACACAAATCCGCATACACACGGGGGACTGGCTGTAAAAAAGCACATAAATGCTTATTCCATTATCCTCGATATAAAAGAATTTAAAACACACACACACACACACGGGACGGGATAGCCTAGTGGTCAGAGCATTGAGTTCGCGATCTGGGTTCGATTCCCGTTCAAGGGGATATTTTCCTCTGGTTAACATCAGTGCAGACTCCACTCTCCCCAAAAGTCCTTCGGATGAAGACTATAAACCGAGGCCCTGTGTGCGAACGCACGCAGAAAAGCTTGCGTACACGTTAAAACCCCTTTCCGCTTTTCGGACGACTAGGCCATTGTGTGCCGGTGGGAACAGATGAGAGCTTATTCCGTTATCCTCGAAATAAAAGAATAATAAATAAATAAACAAACACACAACACAACACAATACACCCAACACAACACACATACACACTGCATCACCCACACACCCACACACGCACCCCCCCCCCCCCCAACACACACACAAACACAAAGTCCTTCGGATGAGACTATGTGCGAACGCACGCAGAACATCTTGCGCACACGTTAAAATCCTGTTCCACTTTTCGTAAGAGTGGGCCATTGTGTGCCGGTGGGAACAGATGACAGAACTGACAAAACCGCATACACACGGGGACTAGATGTAAAAAAGCACATAAGCGCTTATTCCATTATCCTCGATATAAAAGAGTAAAATAAATAAAATAGATAAATAAATACAATACACACACACACAAACAGAACAACAACCACCCACACCCACCCACCCACACACCACATCACATCACATCACATCACATCACATCACATCACACACCACACACACACACACACACACACACACCACACCCAACCCCCACCCCACCCACCCCACACACATACACACACAACACATTCAACAGCCCCCCCCCCCCCCCCCACACCCACACCCCCACACCCATCCCCCCCCCACACACTGCATCACCCCCCCCCCCCCCCCCCGCCCTTCCACACACACACACTGCATCACCCATCCACACCCACCTAAGAAGAATCCGCTGCAAGTTAGCGAAGTGGACCTCTGCTGTAGGGTTCTCTGGGCTGTCGCTGCTGCTGTTGCTGCTTTTGTTGCTGCTGTTGCTGCTTTTGCTGCTGCTGTTCTTGTTGTTGTTGCTGCTGTTCTTCTTGCTGCTGCTGCTGCTGCTGCTGTTGGTGCTGCTGCTGTAGCCGTGCGGAGGCCCGGTCAGGGATGCAGAGTGAAGAGACATTGGTTCCTCACAACCCCACAAGGTGGACTGCTGAAAATAGTCCCCCTTTCAGTTTCTGAAGACACAGACATGTTGTGCGTTCCCCAGCTTAACACCCTGGGGTGGTGGTGGTGGTGGTGTGGGGTGTGTGTGTGTGGGGGGGGGGAGGTCACCCAGTACATGCACTTTGACTCACCAACTGTGTGCTGGTTGGAACAGATGACAAAATTTTACAAAACTGCATACACCACAGGGACTGGCTGTAAATGACTCACCAACTGTGTGCTGGTTGGAACAGATGACAAAATTTTACAAAACTGCATACACCACAGGGACTGGATGTTAAAAAAAAAAGCAACATGAGTGCTTATTCCATTATCCTCGATATAAAAGAATGTTTTAAAAAACAACCTCATCCCACCTGGGAATCACTGTGAGATAGGAAGTACTCCGGATGAGAAGTTGGCGTCTATGACTGTTTTCGAGTACCTCGCCATATAGGCAGCCATACTCCGACTTCAGAGGATTTTTTGTTGTTGCTCCTTTATCAAAGGAGAGTGCAGGTTTGTTACGTTAGGAGCTTGTCATGGCTGAAGGCAATCTCAACGCAACATAACAACATTTTAGTGTAGGCCTTGGCAATTAGCTGACATCAATAACTGACAGCTTTTGGCCTGGGCCAAAGGTCCCAGATAAAGTACATGAACTGCTGAAAGTCACAATTTCAGCAACTGGTAAAGGTAAAGGTAAAGGTAAAGGTGCCCCATTACCTATGTGGTCGTAGGGAAGCGAGGCATCAGAGACCTCAACTTCTCTAAGGGTCAGCATATTGAGGGCGGCGCCCATCTCCTCTCCCTCGCTGCTTGACCTTCCCTGACCCTAAAAGAGGGCCAGGTACCCGTTTACACAGCTGGGTGAACTGGGGGAA
>CM054150.1:7700140-7702640 GCA_028751875.1 Rapana venosa | reverse complement strand
GAAAAAGAGAGAAGAAGAAAAAACAAACAAACATACAAACAAACAACCCCAGACGAGCAAAAGACACCCAAAAAAAAAGCAAACAAACAAAAAAAGAAAAAAGAAAAAAAAAAGAAAAAAAGAAAAGAAAAGAGAGAGAGAGAGAGAGAGAGAGAGAGAGAGAGAGAGAGAGAGAGAGAGAGAGAGAGAGAGATGACAATGAAAAATTCTTTTATTTTGAGGATAATAGATAAGCACCCATGTGCTTAAAAAAAATTTTGTTTTTAACATCTTGTCCCAGAGAGAGAGAGAATGCGAATGCGAAAGTTGTATTCATTATAGGCCTTGGCCCCTCATGAAGGGGGTGTGTGTATATAATCAACATTCCAAAACATGTTGCATAAGAAACATTTATGAACAGAAGAATAATACCTCAAGTACAGATAGTATTTCTAATTTTAAAAGCTTTATACGAATAAATTGCTAGTCGCTTATTAATGCGTTGGGGGGGGGGGGGAGGGAGAGAGAGAGAGAGAGAGAGAGAGAGAGAGAGAGAGAGAGAGAGAGAGAGAGAGAGAGAGAGAGAGAGAGAGAGAGAGAGGAGAGAGAAGAGAGAGAGAGAGAGAGATGACAATGACAAATTCTTTATTTCGAGGATAATAGATAAGCCCCCATGTGCTTTTTATTTTTATTTTTTAGACATCCAGTCCCAGAGAGAGAGAGAGAGAGAGAGAGAGAGAGAGAGAGAGAGAGAGAGAGAGAGAGAGAGAGCACGCACGTGCACGTGCTTCAAAGTGTATAGGTCAAAGGAACATTGCACATGCACATTATGACGTCTCGTGACTGTCAAAGAGTTCAACAAAATCAATGGTAGACTTTCAAAACTGTTTTTCTTCTTCTTAGTTGATTATTTGTATCTGGTCTTTACCCAATATATATGTAATGTTATGAGCTTTGTTTTTACTTCTTTCTTTTTTGCCAGTCTCTCAGTCAGTCAGTCGGTCGGTCATTCAGTCAGTCATTCAGTCAGCCAGTCAGTCGTCAGTCAGTCAGTCATTTAGTCAGTCAATCAGCCAGTCAATCGTCATTCAGTCAGTCAGTCAGTCAATCGTCAGTCAGTCAGCCAGCCAGTCTATCTGTCAGCCAGACAGTCATTTAGCCAGTCAGTCAGCTAGCCAGTCAGCCAACCAGTCAGTCAGTTAGTCAATTGATAAGTCAGTTAATCAGTCCACCAGTCAGTCAGTAAGTTTATCATTCATTCATTCCTTCATTCCTTCCTTCATTCATTCAAGTAATCAGTCCATTAGTCAGTCAGCCAACCAGCCAGTCAGTTAATAATTCATTCATTCACCCACTCAGTCAGTTAATCAGTCCAATTGTCAGTCAGTCAGTTAAAGTAATTCATTCAATCAGTTAGTCAGTTAATCAGTCCATCAGTCAATCAATCAGTCCATTTATTTATTTATTCTTTTATATCGAGGATAATGGAATAAGCACTCATGTCAGTCAGTTAGTCAGTCAGTCAGTCAGTCAGTTAATCAGTCAATCAACAAGCCATCCAGCTAGCTAACCAGCCAGCCAGCCAGTCTGTCTGTCTATCTGTCTGCTATCATTTCATTTTACCTGTCTGTCTTTCTGTTCTTTCTGTTTTTTCCCAACTTTCGTGTTTATTGCTTGTTTTGTTTCTGTCATTTCTTTCTTTGTTCATTCCGACTGGTTGGTTTTCATTCATTTCTTCCTTCTTTCTTTCCTTCTTGCTTAATTGCTTCCTTCCTTTCTTTAAAAAAAAAGTAATTTATTCTTTTCTTTCTTTCTCCTTTCTTCTAACTTTCCATTTTGTCTGTCTCCTATGCTTTTTAAAAATTTTCATTTTCATTCTTTTCTTTACATCATTATTTTGTTGTCCATTCCATCTTGTTTCTTTCTGTCTTTTTATTCTGTTTTCTGCCTTTCCTTCCTTCCTTCCTTCCTTCCTTCTTTCCTTCCTTCCCTCCTTCTTTCCTTCCTTCCTTTCTTCATTCCTTCCTTCTTTCCTTCCTTCCTTCATTCCTCCCTTCCTTCTTTCTTTCCCTCATTCCTTTCTTTCTTCCTTCCTTCCTTCCTCCTTCCTTCCTCCCTCCCTTCCTTCATTCTTCCTTCCTTCATTCCTTCCCTCCTTCTTTCATTCCTTCCTCCCTTCCTTCCTTCCTTCTTTCCTTCCTTCCTTCCTATCTCCATTCCTTCCTTCGTTCCTTTCTTCCTTCCTTCCTTCGTTTCTTTCTTCCTTCCTTCTTTCATTCCTTCCTTCCTTCCTTTCTTCTTCTTTATTTCTTCCTGCCTTCATTGCTTCCTTCTTTCCTTCCTTCCTTTCTTCCCTCCTTTCTTCCTTCCTTCTTTCATTCCTTCCATTCTCCCGTCATTCCTTCCTTCTTTCCTTCATTCCTTCCTTCCTTCATTCCTTCCTTCATTCCTCCCTTCATTCCTTCCTTCATTCCTCCCTCCCTTCCTTCCTTCCTTCATTCCTTCCTTCATTCCTTCCTTT
>CM054150.1:7672640-7695140 GCA_028751875.1 Rapana venosa | reverse complement strand
CCCGAGCGATGCAGCAGACGCGCAGCGCTGCTGCTGTTGCTGCTGCTGCTGCTGCGAGCCCCAACTGTTGCTGTAGCAGTCGGTTGCGGCGCTGCGCGGCGACGAAAGCGATGAAGGCGATGATGGTATGGATGATGACAAGATGGCTTGCCATCTCAGGGGTACGCGTTTCGTGGTGCTGGAATAGAACTGATCCATGAGTTGGTTCTCAGGTTGGTTGGTTGGTTGGCTGGTTGGTTGGTTGGCTGGTTGGTTGGTTGGTTGGAAGGTTGGTTGGAAGGTTGGTTGGAAGGTTGGTTGGCTGGTTGGCTG
Organism: Rapana venosa; assembly: GCA_028751875.1. Lineage (NCBI taxonomy): Eukaryota > Metazoa > Mollusca > Gastropoda > Neogastropoda > Muricidae > Rapana > Rapana venosa. Next base: position 7,694,828 of record CM054150.1, on the reverse strand, counting down.
GTTTGTTGGTTTATTGGCTGGTTAGTTGGTTGGGTGGCTGGTTGGCTGGTTGGTTGGTTGGTTCGCTGGTTGGTTGGCTGGTTGATAGCTGGTTGGTTGATTGGATGGTTAGTTGGTTGGCTGGCTGGTTGGTTGGTTAGTTGGTTGTTGGTTGGTTGGAAGGTCGGTTGCTGGTTGGTTAGCTGGTTGGTTGGTTGGCTGGTTTGTTGGTTGGTTGGTTGGTTGGTTGGATGGTTGGTTGGTTGGCTGGCTGGTTGGTTGATTGGCTTGTTGATTGGCTGGTTGATAGGCTGGTTAGTTGGCTGGTTGGTTGGCTGTTGGGTGGTCGGTTCGCTGGCTGGTTAGCTGGTTGGCTGCTTAGTATAGGTTCTGAAAAAAAAAAAAGAGTATTTTGATTATATAGATTTTTTTCTTTCTGAAATATCTCGTTTCTGCGTGACTGTACTATTCATTGCTACGGAAAGCTGAAAGCCGCTAGAAGTGGAGGAATCTGGCTGCAAAATCTTCAGTAGTGCCCCAATTGTCTACCAGACTACAGGATAGGAATGGATTAGGAATTGACAGTATTTTCCCCCCACCCCACTGCTACATGTCTTCCTGTTTCGCACTGTATTATTCTCAAACATCGGAAAGTTTTATCCATTGTAGCGTTGTCAGTAAAACATCAGAAGAAATCTCTACTGTGGTTTTTATCATACTTTTGCATACGTTTGACTGCAGGCAAGTACCTATGTGTGCGCCGAGAGCGCGCACACGCGCGCGTGACACACAGACACAGACACACAACACAGAAGAATACAGACAAACAACAAACACAACTTCGTCTCTCACATACAACATACCACCACTACACCTCATCACCACACCCCCAGACCTACATACATACCTATACTACTATCATAATACATATATAATAATACATACATAATACTACCACCATACTATATCTATCCATCAACCCCCACTATACCTCTATCCCACTACCTACATTACATAGATCAATACATACATACTACATATCGTACATACCCCATACCCTACCTACCATACATACATACATACATATACGTCAGTCATCTCTCTCAATCCCTTTTTTTTTTTGGGGGAGTAAATCATCGTCTTTATCAGAAAATAACTCGTACACTACAGTTGCACCAGTTGATTATGTGTGTTTTTTCATTTCTTTACCACAATTTCTTGTTTTGTGTGTATGTGTTGTGTTTTTGTTGTTGTTGTTACGTACTGTGTGTGTTGTGTTAGAGGAGAGAGAGAATAGAGAGCATACAAGAGAAGTCATAAGATGAAGAGAGAGAAGAGAAGAGATACAGACAACAACATACATACATACGATGTTGAGAGCTTTGCCACAGAATCACAGTGCCCCCCTCCCCCAAAAAAAAAAAAAAAAAAAGAAAACCCATAAGAAAACACAAGACACACAACAACCCCCAAAACAACAACAAACAAAAAACAACAAACAAAAACCACAAACAAACAACAATAACAAATTCAGCGCCATATAAATTCCATATCATTATTATTATTATATTTTTTTTAAAAACCACCACCACCAACACAAACAACCAACCCAGAATGAATGAATGTATGCCTGTCCGTCTGTGTCTGTCTGTCTGTCTTTCTTTCTGTCTGTCTGTCTGTCTCTCTACTTGTTTCTGTCTTCCTTCTTTCACTCCCGTTCTTACTTTGTCGTTTTCTTTTTTTCTATCTTTCTATCATTTTTCGCTTATTCGTCAACGTATCTGCTTGCTATTCTTTTCTTTCCAGATTATCTGGGTTTTTTTTTTATTCCTTCATTTCTTCCTTCCTTCCTTCCCTTTCAGTCTTTCTCTTGTACTGCTCTGTTTTTCTTTTTCTTTCACTCCGATCTTCCTTTCACTTCGTATTTGTTGTAGCTTGTTTTTCTTTTTTTTCATGTCTTTTTTCTGTCTACCTTTTTGTCTGTCTTTCTTTCTGTCTTTCATTCATTCATACATTCTTTCTTTCTGTCATTCATTCATCCTTCCTTCCTTCCTTCCTTCCTTTCTTTCTTCCTTCTTCCTTCTTCCTTCCTACCTTTCTCCCTTCCTTCCATCCTTCCTTCTTTTCTTCATTCCTTTCTTCTTCTCCTCCTTCCTTCCTTCCTTTCTTCATTCCTTCCTTCTTCCCCTCCTCCCTTCCATCATTCCTCTCTCCCTCCATTCCTCCCTCCCTTCTTCCCTCCCTCCCTCCCTTCCTTCCTCCCTCCCTCCTTCCTTCCTTCCTTCCTTCCTTCCTCCTTCCTTCCTTCCTTTCTTCTTTCCTTCCTTCCTATATTTTCTCTCTCTCTCTCTCTCTCTCTCTCTCTCTCTCTCTCTCTTTTTTTTATATACATAACATTTATTTTTCTGCAGCAGCTGTCGTAGTGTATCACAACCTGCAAGCGGTTAATAAATCACAATTCAATCAGAAAGAAATGGCTTTGTTTTTGTTTGGTTGTTGTTTGTTTTTTACCGTAACCTGGAGCTGTTTCCAGCGCTTGAAGGACAGAGGATTATGACTCTCCCCCCCCTCCCCCCCCCCCCCCCCCCCCCCCCCCCCCCCCCCATCAACTTGTCTTCCCCGGGGCAAAATAATCCACACTAGGATGCAATCGTTCGCTTCGGCAGATGATACATGTACAGGCTAGGTCATTGCAGGTGATACTATAGACCTCGTCATTAGTCTTTTCTCTCTCTCTCTGTCATTCATTTACCCTCTAGCCCCTGGTAGAATGCGTTTCTCGGTTGGTGTTTGTTGTTGTTGTTTTTTCTCTCTCTCCAGTTCTGTGTGTCTGGTCTCTTCTTTCTGTCATTGTATCTGTATCTGTCTGTCTAGTCTGCCTGTGCCTCTCTCTCTCTCTCTCTCTCTCTCTCTCTCTCTCCTCTCTCTCTCTCTCTCTCTCTCTGTGTGTGTGTGTGTGTGTGTGTGTGTGTGTGTGTGTGTGTGTGTGTGTTGTGTGTGTGTGTGTGTGTGTGTTGTCTGTCTTTATACCCTTTTTGTGTCTCATTTTTTGTATAGTTTTAAGCTGTAAAAGTTCTCTCTCTATCTCTCACACATATACACTCACACGTTTGTGTGCGCGCACACGTACACACACACACACACACACACACACACACACACACACACACACACACACACACACACACATAGTGTGTATGCGCATGCGTACAACACACCACACACACACACACACACACACACACACACACACACACACACACACACACACACACACACTGACGACCAGGGTTCGATTCCTGTTCAAGGGGATATTTTCCCCTGGAGTTAACATCAATGCCGACTCCACTCTCCCCAAAAGTCCTTCGGATGAGACTATAAACCGAGGTCCCGTGTGCGAACGCACGCAGAACATCTTGCGCACACGTTAAACCCTGTTCCGCTTTTCGTAAGAGTAGACCATTGTGTGTTGATGGAAACAGATGACAGAAATTACAAAACCGTATACACACGGGAACTGGATGTAAAAAAGCGCATAAGTCCTTATTCCATTATCCTCAATATAAAAGAAAAAAAAATTAATGAAATAAAATCTCTCTCTGGCTGGCTGGCTGTCTCTCTGTCTGTCTCTGTCTGTCTGCTCAGTCTCTCTCCGTGCCTCTATGTCTGTCTGTCTGTCTCTGTCTCTCTCTCTTCCGGTTTCGCTTTTTGCTGTCTTTTTAAAAGCTCGAATAAGTTAAAAAGAAAAGAAATACAAAGTACACAGAACAAAACAATGCAGGCTTTCAAAAGAAATTGCATTTAAACAATATACACACCTTTACAAACGCAACGCTACAATAAAAGAAAAAATGAAATGATGAAAAACAACAACAAAACAGCACGATAAATTTGAAGAAAAAAAACCCACCCAAAAACTAAAAACCCGAAACACTGCACACACACACACACACACACACACACCACACACACACACACACACACACGCACGCCACACACACACACACACACACACACACACACAAGGTGGGGAGTCTACACAAAGGGAAAGAATTCACGCTCAGCACTAGGACCACACACCACCCTCTGTGTTATGATCTCCCCTAAAACAAAAAAGATTTTTACACCGAGTGTGTGACGTACGTAGAAGCCCTTGTAAGAATAGCTCCCCTCTCTCTCTCCCTCCCCCCCCCCCCCCCCCCCCCCTACCTCACACTTTGATTATTTTTAAGATTGTTTCTCTGTATTGTGTACAGGGTATGGGTTACTTTTGTTTTCTTGCTTTTTTAAAAGACGAATATCTTGTTTGTATTTCTGTCTGCCTGTGAATCTTCTCATCTGTCTTTCTGCCTGTTTGTCTGTCTATCAGACTCTCTGCCTGTCTGTCTGGCTGTCTATCTGACATTCTGCCTGCCTGTCTGTCTGACTTCCTGCCTGTCTATCTGACTTTCTGCCTGTCTGTCTGACTTTCTGCCTGTTTGTCTGTCTATCTGACTTTCTGCCTGTCTGTCTGTCTATCTGACTTTTTGTTTGTCTATCTGACTTTCCGCCTGTCTGTCTGTCTATCTGCTGACTTTGTACCTGCCTGTCTTCTATCTGCCTCTTTCTGTCTATCTGCCTGTCTGTCTATCTGCTTCGTCTGTCTGTCTGTTTATCTGACTTTGTACCTGTCTGTCTATCTTCTGCCTTCTGCTGCTGTCTATCTGTCTTCTGCTGTCTGTCTTGTCTGTCTATCTGCCTTTTGCTGTCTGTCTGTCTTCTGCTTCTATCTGCCTGTCTGTCTGTCCTGCCTGTCTATCTGCCTTTGTGCCTGTCTGTCTGTCTATCTGACTTTCTATCTGACTTTGTGCCTGTCTGTCTGTCTATCTGACTTTCTGTCTGTCTGTCTATCTGACTTTCTGCCTGTCTGTCTATCTGACTTTCTGCCTGTCTGGCTGTCTTCTGTTTTTCTTCCTGTGTCTTTTTTGGTCTACATGGTTGTCTTTCTGTCTTCCTGTCTATGTTATTCTTTTGTCTTTGTTTCACCGTTTCTTCCTCTTTCCATTACTTCCTTTGTTTGTTTCATCGATTTCTGTGGTTTTTCTTCCCTTTCTTTCTTTTGTTCTTCTTTCTTTCGTTGTTTTTCTGATTTTTCCCCTCTCTTTTTCTCCTCCTTTCTTTTTCTTTCTTTCTGTCCTGCCTTCCTCTTCCCTTTGTTCCTTTCTGTCAGTTTGCCTTGTTTCCTTACTGCGAACATTCTTCTTTCTTTCTTTCTCCCTTTCATTCATTCTTTCTTTCTTTCTTTTTTCCCTTCCTTCCTTCCGTCTGTCTGTCTTTCTTTCCTTCTTTCTTTCTGTCTGTCTGTCTGTCGTTCTTTCCTTCTTTCTTTCTTTCTTTCTTTCGTTCAATCTTTCTTTCTTTCTGTCATTTTTTCTGTCTGTCTGTCTGGCTGGCTGGCTGGCTGGCTGGCTGGCTGTCTTCCTTCCTTCCTTCCTTCCTTTCTTTCTTTCTTTCTTTCTTTCTTATAAGCAATCATTCATGTTTCCTCTTTTCATCTGTCTTTCTTACACTCTCCTCTCTGTTTTTTTCCAACTTAGTTTTTGTGCAGACAGGCAGACAGACAGGCAGGCAGGCAGACAGGCAGACAGACAGGCAGACAGACAGGCAGGCAGGCAGGCAGGCAGGCAGGCAGGCAGAGACAGGCAGGCAGGCAGGCAGGCAGGCAGGCAGGCAGGCAGGCAGACAGACAGACAGACAGACAGGCAGACAGACAGACAGACAGGCAGGCAGGCAGGCAGAAAAGGCAGGCAGGCAGGCATGAGACAGGCAGGCAGGCAGGCAGGCAGGCAGGCAGGCAGGCAGGCAGGCAGGAGAACAGGCAGGCAGACAGAGAGACAGGCAGGCAGGCAGACAGAGACAGGCAGGCAGACAGACAGACAGGCAGGCAGGCAGGCAGACAGACAGACAGGCAGACAGACAGACAAGCAGGCAGACAGACAGACAGACAGACAGGCAGACAGAGGGTTTCTCCTCTTCTTTTGTATCCCTTATTGTTTCCTGCTTCTTCTTTTTTTCTTTTTTAAAAAACTTTTTTCCCGCGTAATCTCTCTCTCTGTCTTCTCCCTCCATCCCTCTCTCTTTCACTCTCTGTCTCACCCCCCCTCTCTCTCTCTTTCTAACCCCCTCCTTCCTACTCTCTCCCTCTCTTCTCTCCTTCAACCCCTCCCTCCTCCCTCCCTCCCCCTCTCTATCTATCCCCTTCTCTCTATCCCCTTTCTCTCTATCCCCCTTCTCTCTCTGCCCCTTCTCTCTCCCCCTTCTCTCTCTCCACCTATCCCCCTTCTCTCTCTGCCCCTTCTCTCTCCCCCTTCTCTCTCTCCACCTATCCCCCTTCTCTCTCTCCCCTTCTCTCTTTCCCCCTTCTCTCTCTCCCCTCTCTCTCTATATTTTCCTCTCTATTCCCTTCTCTCCCCCTTCTCTCCCTCCTCCTCTCTCTCTCCCTTCTCTCTCCACTTCTCTCTATATCTTCCTCTCTCTCCCCTTCTCTCTCTGCCCCTTCTCTCTCTCCCCCTTCTCTCTCTCTTCTCTCTCTCCCCCCCCCCCACCTCCCTCCCTTTCTCCCTCCTTGCCTCAACAACCGTCTCCTATTGGATGTCCACATCAATTTGTTGCTGCGGGGTAGTACGGGGGGGGGGGGGGGGGGGGGGGGGGGGGGGGGGGGAAGGGGCGGGGGGGGGGGGGGGGAATGATGGGGGCAGTGCAATCAGGCAATCAATCAACCAAGTCCAGTTCTCTCTCTGTCTCTCTGTCTGTCTGTCTCTATCTGTCTGTCTGTCTGTCTGTCTGCCTCTCTTCTCCCTCCGTCTCCCTCCCTCCTCCCCCTCTCTCTGTCTCTCGCTCTCTATCTCTGTCTCTATCTGTCTGCCTCTCTCTCTCTGTGTCTCTGTCTGTCTGTGTATCTGTCTATCTCTCTCTCTCCCTTTCTCCGTCTCCCTCCCTCTCCCCCCCCCCTCTCTCTCTGGCTACTACAGCCCTAGGGTAAGAAAAGAAAGTATTGCCGCCACACCACACCACACCATACCACACCGCACCGCACCACATCCACACCACATCACCCCACACCACATCACACCACACCACATCACACCACATCACCCCACACCACATCACACCAATCACACCCACCACATCACACACACCACACACACACACATCACACCACCACATCACACCACATCACACCACATTGCTATGGCCTGAAGACATCAGCAGTGCGATCTAATAACTATTATGACCTCAGCTAGCAAGTTCGCGGTAGTGATATATGGTCCCTGGCTGCAGGACTTATATATGTGTGTGTGTGTGTGTGTGTTGTGTGTGTGTGTGTGTGTGTGTGTGTGTGTGGTGTGTGTGTGTGTGTGTGTGTGTGTGTTGTTGTTGTTGTTGTTGTTGTTGTTGTTGTTGTTGTCTTCGATTTTACGTCTGTTCACTCTCAGGGATATTAGACGATGTGTGTGTGTGTGTGTGTGTGTGTGTGTGTGTGTGTGTGTGTGTGTTGTGTGTGTGTGTGTGGTGTGTGTGGTGTGTGTGTGTATGTGTGATTGTGTGTGTGTGAGTGTGCGTGTGTGTTGTGAGTGTGTGTGTATGTGTATATATATGTGTGTGTGTATGTGTGTGTGTGGTGTGAGTGTGTGGTGTGTGTATGTGTGTGTGTGTGTGGTGTGTGTGTGTGATGTGTGTGTGTGTGTGTGTGTGTGTGTGTGTGTGTTGTGTGTGTGTGTGTGTGTGTGTGTTGTTGGTTGTGTGTTGTGTGTGTGTGTGTGTGTTTGTGTGTAGTGAGTGTGGTGTGTGTGTGTACGAGTGTGTGGTGTGTTGTGTGTGAGTGTGTGGTGTGAGTGTGTATGTGTGTGTATGTGTGTGTTGTGCGTGTGGTATGCGTGTGTGTGAGTGTGTGTGTGTGTGTGTGTGTGTGTGTGTGTGTATATATATATATATATATATGTGTGTGTGTGTGTGTGTGTGTGTGTGTGTGTGTGTGTGTGTGTGTGTGTGTGTGTGTCTGATATCTTATTGACGAGTGATGATATCTGAACGGGATTAAAAAGTAAACTTAATAAAGAGAGCGAAACAAGATAGGTAATGATAGTGATGGTAGTATTGAGAACAATGATAATAATGATGATGGTGGTGATGATGATAATAATGCTGCTGTTGATAATGATGACAGCAACAACGACGACGACGACGATGACGACGATGATGACGACGACGACGACGACGACGATGATGATGATGATGATGATGATGATGATGATGATAATAACGACACAACAGAAACAATAATTTTTTACATCCTCACCAACAACATCAAGAAGAAGAAGACAACACACAACAACACCACGACGACCGACGAAGACGACGACACCACCACCCCACCACCACCACCACCACCACCACCAACCACACCACTGACTACACTACTACTCTACCAACAACAACAACATTACAACAACAACAACAACAATAATGATGATGATGATGATATTATATGACGATGGTATAAATATGATAACTTAACAACAATAACAATGATAAACTAATAATGACGATACTACATACTACTACTACTTACTACTACTACTCCAACTACACTACAACTACTACTACTACTACATATCTACTACCTACTAACTACGACCACTACTATACTACTACTACTAACAACAACAGCCACAATAATATATATAATCATAATCATTGATAATGATAATTATAATGATTTATTGTTTATTATTATCATTCCTTATTATTATTAATTATCATATCTTATTAATATTACTCTCTTTAGCTCCTATTCAAAAGCTTCTAAGTGCTTCGCAATGTTATGGCCTAGCCTCAAGCACATACTCCTCCCCTTTCCAGAAGAAGAAGAAGAAGACGAAGAAAGAAGAAGACGAAGAAGAAAGAAGAAGAAAAGAAGAAGAAGACTTTTAAGCCATAAAATCGCAGCACTGTATACAAAACTACCCCAAAACCCAGCAATATTATATCCCAGCTCAGAAAACACACAACCCTCCTTCTGTCTGTCTGTCTGTATCTCTGTCTGTCTGTCTGATTGTCTGTATCTCTGTCTCTCTCTCTAGTAAAAAGAGTAAATAAGAATCTAGCAGCAAACTAACTAGAATCAAACCAACCAAACAAGCAAACAAGGAAAGGGAAACAGCACCAGCATTAAGACAAAAAGAGGATGCTTGACTAGAACTCTCCCTCGAAAACACAACCAAACAAACAACCAACCAAACAAACAACCAAACAAACACACATACAATCAGCGTTACCAGTGCAAGCAAATTTTAACAGCCCCCACCCACCTCCCCCCAATAGACAACAACAACCAACAAACAAGCAAAACAAAAAACCGCCCCCACCCACCCCCTCCCTTCCCTTTCATCGTCGGCACTGCCATCCGGCATTCTACCACCACCCACTATACCACTACTACTACTTACTACTACTACTACTACTAACTACTACTTACTACTAACTAACAACTGCGACTACCACAACTACTACGCTACTACTACTACTACACATACTACTATCCTACTACTACTTACTGCTACTACTACTAACTACTACTACTAGTACTGACTGCTGCTGCTGCTGCTACTGCTGCTGACTGCTACTGCTACACTACTACTACTACTACTACTGCTAACTACCGCTACTACTACTGCCTACTACTACTACTACATTAACTACACTACTACTGCTACTACTAATACTCCTTACTACTTCTAGTACTGACTGCTGCTGCTGGCTGCTAACGATGCTATAGCACTGCTACTACTACTAACACTACTACTACTAGTACTACTAGCTACTACCACTACTACTACTGCTACTATACTACTGCACTACTACGACAACTAACTACTGACTACTACTACTACTACTACTACTACTAACAACTGCTACTACCACATACTATCTACAGCTACACACTACTACTGCCTACAACTACAACTACGGCTACTTCCCCCACGACTACACTGCTACTACTACTACTCACTACTTACTGCAACTACTTATTGCCACTAACCACTACTAACTACGGCTACTACTACTACTACCTAAACTGCTATACTCTACTACTCACTACTGCTACTACTCTACTACCAACTACTTACTACTGCTACTACTAACTACTACTGACTGCTACACTGCTACTCCACTACTACTACTAACTGCTACTACCCACTACTACTACTGCTCTACTACCACTAACGCTTACTAAACTGCTACTAACCACTACTACTACTGGCTACTACTACGACTACTAACTACTACTACAACTACTACTACTACTACTTACTACTACTACTGCTACTAAACCACTACTAACTAACTAGCTATACTACTACTACTACTACTACTATACTACTACTTGCTACTACCACTAAATACTACTACTACTACTACCTACTACTACTACGACTACTACTACTAGTGGGTGTCTACGAACGTACTACTACTACGGAAAGCTACTACCAACTACTATACCTGCTACTACTACTACTACTAACTACTGCTACTACTGCAACTACTACTACTGCTACTACTACTACTGCGCTACTAGGACCACTACTACTACTGCTACAACTACAACTGCTACTTCCACGACTACTACTACTAACTACACTACTACTACTACTACTCTACTACTACTCTACTAACCACACACTTCTGCTACTACTACAAACTACTACTACTACTAAAAAACTACTGCTACTACTACATACTGCTCTACCACTACTACTACTGCTACTACTTACTCTACTACTGCTACTACTACTACAGCTACTACCACTACTACACTGCTAACTCACTACTACTACTACTCACTACTACTACTACTGCTACTAAAAAAAAAAATCCTAACTACTACTTACTACTACTACTACTACTGCTACTACCACTAACTTACTACTGCTACTAACTAACTAACGACTACTACTACAACACTACTGCTACTACTACTACTGCTACTATACCACTACTACTGACTGGCTACGACTTACTACTACTAACTGCTACTACTACGACTGCACTAAACCACTACACACTGCTACTACAACTACTAACTACTACTACTACTACTACGACTTTACTGCTCTACTACTTACTGCACTACCACTACTAACTCACAGCTACTACTAACGACAACACTACTACTACTAACTACTGGCTACACTTACACTACTACTGCTACTACTACTAACTGACTACACTACTTACTACTAACTACTACAACTACTGCTACTACACTTAACTACTACTATACTATCTGCTGCTGCTGCTGCACTGCTACTACTTGGCCTGCGCTGCAGCTGCTGCACTGCTAACTGCTAGCTGCGCTACTGCTAACTACTATTCTGCTACTGCTACTGCTATACTGCTACTGCGCTGCTGCTGCTACTGCTACTGCGACTTCTACTGGCTACTAGCTACTGCTACTTACTACTAAACTTACTAACTGCTAACTATAACTGCTACTACACTACTAACTTACTACTACTGCTGCTGCTGCGACTACGTGCTGCTAGCGAACTACTACTACTACTACTGCTACTACTACTACTGCTGACTGCTACTACTACTACTTGCGACTACTACACTACAACGCCTACTAGCAACTACTGCTACAGCTACTACTACTACTGCTACTGCTACTACTGCTAACTGCTACTCGCGACTACTACTACTACTCGACTAATACTACTACTACTACTACTACTACTACTACTAACTACTACTACTACGCAACTACTGCTACTACTCACGCTACTAGCTACTACTGCTACTCCTACCTACTGTACTACTACTACACTGCTACTTACTACTGCTACTAACTACTGCTTACTGCTACTAACTACTATCACTACCACTACTACTCACTACTACACTCCTAACTACTTACTACTTCCTACTGCTCCTCCTATGCTATTACCCTCCTACTCCAACAATACTCCAACTACTACACTACTATTACTACTCTACTTACGACTACTACTACACTACTTCACTTCTACTAACTACTACTACTAACTACTCCTTACTACTACTGGCACTACTACTACGACCACTTCTACCACTACTACATTGGCGAAGACGATAGCGACGACATAACTACCTATCTTGTTCTGGATGATTTGTATATTCTTGGGTCTTTTCTCTTTTGTCGTTTCCTTTACTCTTTTCCATTCCATATTTTTTTCTTTCTTTCAAACATTAATTATTGCTTCGCTTTGGTGTTATCTTTTCTCTCTCTATTGAGCTGGAGGAAAAAAAAAGTCATTGTACTTAATCTATTACACTCTTTATATAAAATGCGTATTTCGTCGTCTTGTGTGGAATTTTTCCCATTGGAAGGAGCAATTAGGCATCAGGCGATAGGAAGAGCTGTGTTGATTCATTGCCGTAATGATGAATTCGTTTGAGGTTGGTTTCGACCCTGTTGTCGCTTTTTGCCTGGTCATATATTATAGACGGAGAAACCGTTTTTATTGCTTTCGTGATTAGATGAATATTTGTATGTTGCTGTCGTGCGTGCGTGCGTGCGTGTTGTGTGTGTGTGCGTGTGTGCGCGCGTTGCCTGTGTGTGTGTGCGTGTGTGCGCGCGTGCGTGTGTGTGTGGGTGTGTGTGTTGGTGTGTGTGAAGTAATAACATGCCTCACTGGTCCCTCTGCAATCTCTGCTGCCTGGTATATCAGTATTGTCTGTCTCTTAAGTCGCCTGCCTCTGCGTATGTGTGTGTGAGTGTAACATGGTGTGGGCCGTGTCTGTGTGTGTGTCTGTGAGAGAGAGAGAGAGCAGAGAGAGAGAGAGAGAGAGAGAGGAGAGAGTGTGTGTGTGGGGTGTGTGTGTGTATGTGTCTGGTCTGTCCCTCCTTGTCTGTCTCCTGTCCTGTCTCTCACGCTGCGTCTCTCTCTGTCTCTCTCAGTGTCTCTCTCTCTGTGCTATCTGTCGTTTGTCTGACGCTCTAATGTGGGGGGGGAAAACATTGTCTTAGATTCCTGTCGAATTGATTTTTCAATTCCTCCACTTCCCTCCCTTACTTTCCTTGAAAGCATTCTGAATAAAAAAAAAAACACCCAGTATCTTACAACACAAAGAACTAAATTAAACTAAACAAAACAGACTATCTTACAACACAGAACTAAATTTAAACCAACTACAACAACAACTAATCTTACAACACCGAACGATTAAACTGACTACAACAACTATCTTACCACCCAGAAACTAATTAAACTAAACAAACAACAACTACTTACTACACAGAACGAATTAAACTAACAACAACAACTATCTTACAAACACAATCGAATAACTGACAAACAACAACTATCTTAACAACACAGAACTAATTAAACTAACAACAACAACTATCTTACAACATCTAGAACGAATTAATCTAACACAACAGCTATCTAACAACACAGAATCAGTTAAACTAACACAACAGCTATCCTTACAACACAGAACTAATTAAACTAACAACAACAACTATCTTACAACACAAAACTAATTAAACTAACAACAACACTAACTTATAACACAAACTACATTAAACAACCAACATCAACTAACTTATAAACACAGAACTAATAAACGAACAACACAACAACAACAACAACAACTATCTTAAACACAGAAGTATTAAACTAACAACAACAACAACACACTAACTTACTACACAAAACAATTAAACTAACAAAAACAACTATCTTGACAACAGAACTAATAAAACTAACAACAACAACAACAACCAACAAAACAACAACAACAACAACAACTATCTTACAAACACAAAACTAATTAAACTAACAACACCAAACTATCTTATAACAACAGAACTAATTAAACAAACAACAACAACTATCTTACTACACAGAACTAAGTAAACTACAACTACAAACAACAATCTTACAACACAGAATTTAATTAAACTAACAACAACAACAACATCTACAACACAAAGTAATTTACCACACATAACAACAACAACAACTATCATACAACACAGAACAAATTAAGCGTACAGACAACAACAGACTATCATACAACACAAACTAATTAAGACAACAAAAACAACGAACTGTAACACAGAACTCAATTACACTAACAAACAACAACAACTATCTTACAACACAGAACAAAATTAAACTAACAACAACACAACTTTCTTACCAACACAGAATAAATAAACTAACAACAACAACAACTATCCTTACAACACAGAAGTAAGTAAACTAACAACAACAACAATCTTACAACACCAGAACGAATTAAAATAACAACAACAACAACAACTATCTAAAACAAAAACCCCGAACTAATTAAACTAACAAACCACTATCTTACAACACAGAAGCGAATTAAACTAACAAAAACAACACTATCTTACAACACAGAACTAATCAAACTCCTACAACAACAACTTAAACAACACTGAACTAATTAAACTTACAACAACAACTATCTTAACCAACACAAGAACAAATTAAACTTACAACAACACTAATCTTACAACACAGAACTAATTAAACTTACAACAACAACTATCTTAAACAACAAGAAACAGATAAACTAACAACAGCAATCTTACAACACAGAAACTTATTAAACTACCACAGCTTATCTTACAACACAGAATGAGTTAAACTAACAACAACTATCTTACAACCCATAATCCGATTCACTACAACTCTATCTTACAACACAGAATGAGTTAAACTAACAACAACTATCTTAACAACACCGAATCAGTTAAACTAACAACACTAACTTACAACACAGAACTAATTAAACTAACAACAACAACATCTTACAAACACAGAACTAAATAAACTAACAACAACGATCTTTACAAAACATAACGAATTAAACGAACAACAACAACATCTTACAACACAGAATCATTAAACTAACAAAACTATCTTACAACACAGAAAGAATTACATAACAACACAAATCAGTTATACTAACAACAACTATCTTACTACCACACAGGACAAATAGAACATCTGCGCACAAACGTTAAAAACCCTGCCGCTTTTCGGATGAGTAGAGCCATTGTGTGCCGGTAGGAACGGATGACTAAATTTAAAAAAAAATGCAAACACACGGAAGGACTGATGTAAAAAACAGACGAGAGCTTATTCCATTAATCCTCGAAATAATAAGTAAAAATTAAATAAAATGTAAAAAAAAATATAAAACAACAACTATTTGCGTCATGATTACCTAGAAAGCAAAGGATTACAGTGGGACTGCTAAAAACCAAAACCAAGACCCCCCCCCCCCCCCTCAAAAACAAAAAAGCAAACAAACACAATCAACCAACCAACCAGCCACCAACCAGTCCAACAACCAACCAACCAGCCAGCCAGCCAACCAAAAACCAACCCAACCAACCCACCAACCACCAGCCAACTCAACCACAATGAACATTTATAGAGGGTTATTAGAATAATCCTAACAATATCTATATTACATCCAGCCCTACTGCGAAAAAAGAAAAGCAAAAACAAACCAACCAACCCAGCCAACCAAAACCAACCAGCCAACCAGCTATACAGCCAACCAACCAATCAACCACCAACCAACCAACCAGCCAACCATTAAAGAAAAAAGATTAAAAATCCACAACCCCACAACAGCAAAAACAAACATTTCATATCAAGCAAACACAATCTTGATTGGCTTGAAGGATGTAAAATGCCCAATGAGGAGAAGAAATTCTGGCCATTATTAAAAAAAAAACGACCAAAAAAACACACCCCCAAAAAACAACCAAAAAACCCATAAAAGCAAACAAAAGAGAAAAGTGGAAAACAAACGAAATGAAAAGAAAGAGAAAAGAAAAAAAGAAACAAAGGGACGAAATGGAAGAGAGAGAGAGAGAGAGAGAGAGAGAGAAGAGAGAGAGAGAGAGAGAGAAGAGAAGAGAGAGAGAGAGAGATAAGAGAGAGAGAAAAGGGGGGGAAGGAGGAGAGGAGAAAAGAAGACGAAGAAGAAGAGAAGAAAGGAGGAAGGAGGAGGAGAAATGAAGAAAAGAAAGAAGAAGAAGAAAAACGAAGAAGAAGACTAACAACAACAATCAGCAGTAACAACAACAAACAACAACAAAAGTAAGATCGAAAAACCAAACATCCACCTCTCACCTCACAAATATAAATGTATACACACAAGGACCAGTGGAGAGATTACCTCTGGGCACAGACTTTAACTGTCTAAAAAAATGAACAGTACGTAACACCCAAGTTCAGGCAGTTTAAGTTTCTCACAGGGGAAACAATCGCGACACTGACACACCTGCACTGTCACACACCCAGTACCAACCCGCCACCACCTCACTGAGCTCTGTGTCGTGCGCTCGTGCAAGCGGAGTGTGTGTGTGTGTGAGAGAGAAGAGAGGAGAGAGAGGGAGAGAGAGAGAGAGAGAGAGAGAGAGGGAGCGAGAGAGAGGATATAGAAGCGAAGAGAGAGGGCCGAGCGAAGAGAGAGAGAGAGAGGAGGGGAGCGAGGGAGAGAGAAGGAGAGAGCAGAGGGATAGAAGAGAGAGAGAGAGAGGAGAGGGAGAAGAGAGGAGAGAGAGGGGGCGGGCTGGCGTAGGGAGGGGGGGGGGGGGGTTGGAGAAAAGACTAAAAAATTCAGCTGAATAAATTGCGACTGTTATGATAAGAAGATGTGGAAGGGACAGGCCTATCCCAAAAAATATCAAGAAAAAAAAAAAGATGTAAAGATGCCGTGTAGGGTGAAAGAGACAAAACGGTGATCGAGTTTGATGACCGCCATCTCCCTTGGGGATGATTATAATTGAGTGATGATGTAGATGATGAGGACGATATGATGATGCTGATGATGATGATGAAGACGATGATAATAATACTAATCATAGAATAAATAATGGAAATTATCATAGTGCTATAAGTTGTAAAAAACAAATCAAAAGCTCTTTGATGCGGGCCTATCAGTTTGGGACGGGATAGCTCAGGGTCGGAGCACTCGCTTTTCCCAGCCCAAGTTAAGCAGCATCGAGCGTGGTTAACAGTTGGATAGGTGACCGTTTGCGCGCCTTGGCGTCAGTACCATTTTCCCCCAGTTCACCCAGCTGTAAATGGTACCTGCACTCGTTAGAGTCAGGGAAGGTAAAGCCAGCAAGGAGAGGAGATGGGCGCCGCCCTCAATATGCTGGCCCTAGAGAAGTGAGGTCTCTGACGCCTCGCTCCCCTACGACCTTATAGGTTATGGACTCCTTTACCTTTTACTTTTTTTAAAATATTTTATTTTAAAAAATAAAAGCTCTATGATGCCGGACTGTCAGTATAGACACAGCATCCCCACAATTCTGGAAATTCTGAGTTAGGACATTTCCACTCTTTTCTATCCACTCTTTGTGTTCTGTCTTGTTCCTTTGCTTTCTGTCACCCATCCCTCTTGCCTTAATAAGTAAAAAAAACAAACTTTTTTGGTCAATTCACCTCCTTTTTTTCTCCGAAGAGTTTAAAAGAATAACAAGATTCTCTCCCAAGCCGAAGTCGAAGTGCAAGCCAGAATTATCAGGCGCCTTAAAGGAAAGGCAGCACAACGCATTTGCTCATATGGCAGACAATCGATTGCTGTCCTGATCATTCGAAGAAGAAGTATAAGAATGGGGAGAAGTACTACTACTACTACTACAGAAGATAGTATAGAAGAAGGAAGAGGAGAGAGGTGAGTGAGTGATGAAGGGAAAGGGTGAGAAAGGGGAATGAGGTAAAAAAAAAAAAAAAACTACAAAAACAAAAAGAAAAAACAACAAAAACAACAAAACAACAACAACAAAAAATTTAGCGCACGTAAAATAACCCACGGCAACAAGAGAGTTGTCCCTGGCAAAAATTCTGTAGGAAAAAAAGCCACTCTGACAGGGAAACAAATACAGTTGCAGAGAGGAAAAAAAATGGGTGGCGCTGTTCTTGTGGCGACGCGCTCTTCCCCGGGGGAGAGAGCAGCCCGAATTCACGCAAGAAATCTGTCGTGACTTAAAGTGGTATGAAAAAAAGGAAGAAGAAAAAAAAGAATTTGGTCGGGGATGAAATTTAAAAAAAAAAAAAAAAAGACGAGTTACATAGAAAGGTTTGATCAGTAGCATTAAACACTCAACTTACCGCGATTTCTTTCCGTCATGGTCAATGACTTGCAATGAAAAAGGTTTTCACACACACACACACAACACACACAGAACACTCAGGAACACACACACACATTTTCTCTTTTTTACTGTTCAGTTAGTGTAAAGGTTGCAATAAAAGATGTAGTATTACCAGTATAATCATTCAGAAATGTGTGTTCTTAGATAGATGGCTTGATGAAAAAAGCCAACGCATTGCTTATTCAATGTACCCACTGGAAATAAAAATTTGACTTGACTTCACACACACACACACAAAGCGCACATCACGCACCACACACACACACACACAAGGACCACAACACACACACACACACAACACACACACACAACACACTCACCACACACACACACACACCACACACACACACAAAAACAACATATAAACACACACCACACTACACAACAAACACACACACAACGAACGACGCATCCTTACTTTCCATCATCATCATCATCATCATCATCATCATCATCATCATCATCATCATCATCTTTGATGTGTTCAAAACTTGAAACATATTATTGCTTTCTGTGCAAACACAATGGGATAGTCTTTCGGACGAGACGATAAACCGAGGTCCCGTGTGTTACACATAATTATTTAGCGCACGTAAAAGAACCCAAGAGAGTTGTCCCTAGCAAAAATTCTGTAGAAAAAAGCCACTCTGATAGGGGGAACAATTACAGTTGCATGCAGGGAAAAAAGAAAAAAAAGGTGGCGCTGCTCTTGTGGCGACGTGCTCTTCCCCGGGGAGAAGAGAGCAGCCTGAATATCACGCAGAGAAATATGCCGTGACTTAAAAGTGGTATAAATAAATAAATACATAAATAAAAACAAATAGTCTTTCCAAGCAGTGTTACGCCCTTTCCCTCTATCTTTTTCTTCTTTTTTCTCTCTTTATCTAAAACAAAAAAAAACAATCTGTTACTGTCTCCTTATTCCATCACTTCTTTTTCTGTGCTGTGCTGCCTCCTCTTCTGTGACGTTCCTGTCCTGTGTGCTGTTCCCACGCCGCTCATCTCAACCTCTCCACCCCAGCCACATCCTCATTCGTTATACCTCACATTGTCAGATTCGGAAATCCACTCGCAAACCAATGCCAGGCCACCGTGACGTGACGCCACCAGTCAGAGAGGGCCCTGCACTGCTGCTGAGCTGCTATGAATGAAGGAATCTTAAGGTAGCATATTTGATCTTCTGCATGTGTATAATTATATACACGAACGGAATGAAGGCACTGGCAGGTCTGCACTTGAAGCTGACCTGGGAGATTGTAAAAATCCCCACCCTTAATTCACCAGACGTTGCCACCGAGATTCGAACCCACGACTTCATGGACCCGTGGGATTGAAGTCGAACGGTTTTAACCACTCGGTTTTGGGGTCCGTCATCTTGATAACACAAGACACAGCCTTTCTAAAATAAGTATCATCAGCAAACTTCCAATGACGTTGCTTTCATTTTTAAATTTTCACCTTTACCAATCTCGAGGTCCGTGGGGGCACCAATGAAGATTTTGCAACCAGCTTCCTCCACTCCCGCAGTCCTCTGCTTTCCGTAGCAAATCGTTCCACTCAAGGCTAGTCCACTCTCTGATGTTATCTTCCCATCGTTTCCTCTGTCTGCCTCTTCTTCGTCTCCCTCCTTGTACTGTTCCCTGTAGGATAGTCTTGGCCAGTCCACATGTTCGTGTGACGTGCCCGTACCACTTCAGTTTGCGGGGTTTTTTTCCCACTGAAGTCAGGGGCTTTTCATATGGTCCGATGGCGTTTTTCATTCTGGTTTTTCACTTCCTCGTTAGTGATGTGATCTCTGTACGAGATACCAAGGAGTTTGCGAAAGCATCTCATCTCCATTGCCTGTGTCCTTCTTTCAATGTCTGCCGTTAGGGTCCATGTTGTATGGTTGATGTAAGGTTCATTTTTAATAGCACAGTCATAAATGCAGGCTTTCAACTAAGGTATATGACAAAGGGGACGGGATAGCTCAGTGGTCGGAGCACTCGCTTTCCCCCAGCCAAGTTAAGCAGCGTCGAGCGTGGTTACCAGTTGGATGGGTGACGTTTGCGCGCCTTGGCTTCAGTACAGTTCCCTCAGTTCACCCAGCTGTAAATGGGTACCTGCCCTCTTTAGGGTCAGGGAAGGTAAAGCAGCGAGGGAGAGGAGATGGGCGCCGCCATCAATATGCTGGCCCTAGAGAAGTGAGGTCTCTGACGCCTCGCTCCCCTACGACCTTATAGGTTATGGGACTCCTTTACCTTTTTACCTTATATGACATAATGTAACACTATGGGGAAAACAATATACAACGTAACACATAATGAATCCATGTACGGCTCCAGTGTCATAGACACATATGGAAAGAGACCAGATCACTGATTCTGACGACTGGGCATTTTGCATTGTAAAAAAACCGTAATCCGTGTATATTATAATGAGAGGTAGGTAGCGCTGTTTTTCGTATCGATTCAATCCGTTTTCATTTGATTTCTATGGTGTAAAGTCGAATTTTTGTCAGGGTCAAAAGTATACCATGTCTGATTTCTTCGTCGAACGCTCAGACAGCAACTATTTTTGTGTAATATAGAGTACAAATGCGTCGCGCTGCCGTTCAGCGCCTGACAAGTCAGGCCCAGCGCATCCCACTTCGGCATAAGAGAGAATTGTTATCTTTATATAAGTCCCTCGGGGGGGGGGGGGGGGGTGGGAGGGGGGGGGGGGGGGTAAGGGGCAGGAGAATGGACCAAGAAGGCAGAAAATAGGCAAGAAGAAGGAGGTGACCGGAAGAAAAGGAACAAGGCAGAAACAAAGAGAGGGATAGAAAAGAGGAAATTCCTAGCACAGAATTTCCAAAAGGTAGGGATGCTATTTATACTGACCCCCCCCCCCCCATCACACACACACACACCCGGTATCCCCATAGGGGAATCATGTCTGATGAATAGGACATCTTTTCATGCAGGTTTTGAATCTATCTATCTATCTATCTATCTATCTATCTATCTATCTATCTATCTATCTATCTATCTATCTATCTATCTATCTATCTATCTATCGATCGATCGATCTATTCATCTATCCATCTATCTATCTATCTATCTATCTATCTACCCACCTACCTACCTACCTATTTATCTACCTATCTATCTATCTATCTATCCATTTATCCATCTATCCTATCTACCTATCTATCTACCTACCTACCTACCTATTCATCCATCCATCCATCCACCTACCTACCTACCTACCTACTACCCATCCATCCATCCATCCATCCATCCATCTATCTATCTATCTATCTATCTATCTATCTATCTATCTATCTATCTATCTATCTATCTATCTATCTATCTATCTATCTATCTATCTATCTATCTATCTATCGATCGATCTATTCATCTATCTATCTATCTATCTATCTACCCACCTACCTACCTACCTATTTATCTACCTATCTATCTATCTATCTATCTATCTATCTATCCATTTATCCATCTATCCTATCTACCTATCTATCTACCTACCTACCTACCTATTCATCCATCCATCCATCCATCCATCCACCTACCTACCTATCTACCTACCTACCTACCTACTACCCATCCATCCATCCATCCATCCATCTATCTATCTATCTATCTATCTATCTATCTATCTATCTATCTATCTATCTATCTATCTATCTATCTATCTATCTATCTATCTATCTATCTATCTATCTATCTATCTATCTATCTATCTATCTATCTATCTATCTATCTATCTATCTATCTATCTATCTGTATTCACTGGTAGGATGTTCCAGTTTAAAGGATCTTGCCGTTCATTCAGCTTTGACGACACGTTTCCGATGAACGCCTGCTGTGTGCATGTTCGGTGAGTCATAAAACGACACTGGAGATATTTCTGAATTTTTATTTTATTTTATTGTTGTATATAAAGGTGCAGTCATCGTGATTTTTGCTGCAGATTTTTTTACGACATGG
>CM054150.1:7656551-7664051 GCA_028751875.1 Rapana venosa | reverse complement strand
ACTAACAACAACAACAACAACTATCTTACAACACAGAAGTAATTAAACTAACAACAACACTATCTTACAACACAGAACGAATTAAACTAACAACAACAACAACACTATCTTAAAACACAGAACTAATTAAACTAACAACAACAACTATCTTACAACACAGAACGAATCAAACTAACAACAACAACTATCTACAACACAGAACGAATTAAACTAACAAAAACAACAACTATCTTACAGCACAGAACTAATCAAACTTACTACAACAACTATCTTACAACACAGAACTAATTAAACTTACAACAACAACTATCTTACAACACAGAACTAATTAAACTTACAACAACAACTATCTTACAACACAGAACTAATTAAACTTACAACAACAACTATCTTACAACACAGAATCAGTTAAACTAACAACAGCTATCTTACAACACAGAACTTATTAAACTAACAACAGCTATCTTACAACACAGAATGAGTTAAACTAACAACAACTATCTTACAACACAGAATCAGTTAAACTAACAACAGCTATCTTACAAAACATAACTAATTAAACTAACAACAACAACTATCTTACAACACAGAACTAATTAAACTAACAACAACTATCTTACAACACAGAACGAATTAAACTAACAACAACTATCTTACAACACAGAACGAATTAAACTAACAACAACAACATCTTACAACACAGAATCAGTTAAACTAACAACTATCTTACAACACAGAAAGAATTACAATAACAACACAAAATCAGTTATACTAACAACAACTATCTTACCACACAGGATCAATTAGAACATCTTGCGCACACGTTAAAACCCGTTCCGCTTTTCGGATGAGTAGGCCATTGTGTGCCGGTAGGAACGGATGACAAAATTTAGAAAAAAATGCATACACACGGAGACTGGATGTAAAAAACAGACGAGAGCTTATTCCATTATCCTCGAAATAAAAGGATAAAATTAAATAAAATGTAAAAAAAAATATAAACAAAAACTATTTGCGTCATGATTACTAGAAAAGCAAAGGAGTTACAGTGGGACTGCTAAAAACCCAAAACCAGGACCCCCCCCCCCCCCCCTAAAAAACAAAAAAGCAAACAAACACAAATCAACCAACCAACCAGCCACCCAACCAGCCAACAACCAACCAACCAGCCAGCCAGCCAGCCAACCAACCAACCAACCAACCAACCAACAATGAACATTTATAGAGGGTTATAGAATAATCATAACACTATCTATTTTACATCCAGCCCTCTGCGAAAAAAGAAAAGCAAAAATACCAACCAACCAACCAGCCAACCAACCAACCAGCTAAACAGCCAACCAACCAACCAACCAATCAACCAGCCAACCAACCAACCAGCCAACCATTAAAGAAAAAGATTAAAAATCCACAACCACCACAACAGCAAAAACAAACATTATATCAAACAAACACAATCCTTGAATTTGGCTTGAGGATGTAAATGCCAATGAGGAGAAGAAATTCTGCCATTATTAAAAAAAAAAAAAACGACCAAAAAACCACACCCCAAACAAACAGCCAAAAACCCATAAAAGCAAACAAAAGAGAAAGAGGGTGACAAACAGAAATGGAAAAAGAAGAAGAGAAAAGAAAAAAGAAACAAAGGGACGAAATGAAGAGAGAGAGAGAGAGAGAAGAGAGAGAGAGAGAGAGAGAGAGAAGAGAGAGAGAGAGAGATGAGAGAGAGAGAGAGAGAGAGAGAGAGAAAGGGGGGGGAAGGAGGAGGAGGAGGAAAAGAAGACGAAGAAGAAGAAGAAGAAGAAGAGGAGGAGGAGGAGGAAAGAAGAAGAAAGAAGAAGAGAAGAAGAACAAGAACAAGAACAAGAACAAGAACAAGAAGAAAACGAAGAAAAGACTAACAACAACAGCAACATCAACAAAGAACAAACAACAACAAAAGTAAGATCGAAAACCAAACATCCACTCTCACCTCACAAGATAATAATTATATACACACAATGACCAGTGGAGAGATATCCTCAGGCACAGACTTCACTGTCCAAAAAAATGAACGTACGTACACCCAGTTCAAGGCAGTTAAGTTTCTTCAGGGAAACAATCGCACACTGACACACCTGCACTGTCACACACACAGTACCGCCACCACCTCACTGAGCTCTGTGCGTGCGCTCGTGCAAGCGTGCGTGTGTGTGTGTGTGAGAGAGAGAGAGAGAGAGAGAGAGAGGGAGAGAGAGGGAGAGAGAGAGAGAGAGGGAGCGAGAGAGAGAGATAGAGAGCGAGAGAGAGGGCGAGCGAGGAGAGAGAGAGAGAGGGAGAGTGGAGAGAGAGAGGGAGAGAGAGAGGAGAGAGAGAGAGAGAGAGAGAGGGAGAGGGGAGAGAGAGAGAGAGAGAGGGGGCGGGCTGGCGTAGGGAGGGGGGGGGGGGGCGGGGGGGGGAGAAAAGACAAAAAATTCAGCTGAAATAAATTGCGACTGTTATGATAAAGAGATGGGAAAGGGACAGGACCTATCCAAAAAAAATATCAAAGAAAAAAACAAGATGTTAAAGATGCGGTGTATGGTGAAAAAGACAAAACGGTGATCGAGTTTGGATGACTGCTTTCTCCCTGTGGGGATGATGATAATGATGATGATGGTGATGATGACGACGATGATGATGATGATGACGATGATGACGACGATGATAATAATAATAATAAATAATGGAATTTATTATAGTGCTATATTTTGTAAAAACAAATCAAAGCTCTTTGATGCGGGACCTATCAGTTGGGGACGGGATAGCTCAGTGGTCGGAGCACTCGCTTTCCCCCAGCCAAGTTAAGCAGCGTCGAGCGTGGTTACCAGTTGGATGGGTGACCGTTTGCGCGCCTTGGCTTCAGTACAGTTCCCCCAGTTCACCCAGCTGTAAATGGGTACCTGCCCTCTTTAGGGTCAGGGAAGGTAAAGCAGCAAGGGAGAGGAGAAGGGCGCCGCCCTCAATATGCTGGCCCTAGAGAAGTGAGGTCTCTGACGCCTCGCTCCCCTACGACCTTATAGGTTATGGGACTCCTTTACCTTTTACTTTTTTATATTTTGTTAAAAAATATCAAAGCTCTTTGATGCCGGGACCTGTCAGTATAAACAGAATCCCCACCTTCTGGAAATTCTGAGCTAGGACTGTTCCCTCTTTTCTATCCCCCTCTGTCTTGTTCCTTTGCTTTCTGTCACCTCCCTCTTGCCTTTACAATTAAAAAAAAAACCTTTCTGGTCAATTCTCCTGCCTTTTCTTCTTCAGAAAGATTTTAAAAGATAACAGATCTCTCCCAAGCCGAAGTCTGATGCGCAGAGCCTGAATTATCAGGCGCTTAAAGGCAGCACAACGCATTTTTGCTCATATGACAGACAATAGATTACTGTCTGAGCATTCGAAGAAGAAGTAGAAGAATGGGGAGAAGTACTACTACTACTACTACTAGAAGTAGTAGTAGTAGAAGAAGGAAGAGGAGGAGGATGGGTGAGTGAGTGAGTGAAGGGAAAGGGTGAGAAAGGGGAATGAGGTAAAAACAAAAACAACAAAAAACAACAACAAAACAACAACAAAAACAACAACAAAACAACAACAAAAAACTTAATTTTTTTTAGCGCACGTAAAATAACCCACGGCAACAAGAGAGTTGTCCCTGGCAAAATTTCTGTAGGAAAAAAAGCCACTCTGACAGGGAAACAAATACAGTTGCAGAGAGGGAAAAAAATGGGTGGCGCTGTTCTTGTGGCGACGCGCTCTTCCTTGGGGGAGAGAGAGCAGCCTGAATTTCACGCAGAAAAATCTGCTGTGACTTAAAGTGGTATGAAAAATGAGAGAAGAAAAAAAAGATTTGGTCGGGCGATGAAGATTTAAAAAAAAGAAAAAAAAGACGAGTTACATAGAAAGGTTGATCTGTAGCTTTAAACACTCATACCGCGATTTCTTTTCCGTCATGGTTCAATGACTTGCAATTGAAAAAGGTTTTCACACACACACACAACACCACACACACACACACACACACACATTTTCCTCTTTTTACTGGTTCAGTTTATTGGTAAAGGTTGCAATAATAATGTAGTATTTCAGTATGATCGTTAAGAAATTTGTTCTTAGATAGATGGCTTGATGAAAAAAGGCAAACGCATTGCTTATTCAATGTACCATCTGGAAATAAAAATTTGACTTGACTTGACTTGACTTCACACACACACACACACACACACACACACACACACACACACACACACACACACACACACACACACACACACACACACACATACACACACACACACAAAAGAACGAGGCATCCTTACTTTCCATCATCATCATCATCATCATCATCATCATCATCATCATCATCATCATCATCATCATCATCATCATCATCTTTGATGCGTTCAAAACTTGAAACATATTATTGTTTTCTGTGCAAACACAATGGGATAGCTAGCTCAATGGCCAGAGCACTCGCTTTTTCCCCAGCAAAATTAAACAGCATCGAGCGTGGGTTACCACTTGGATGGGTGACCGTTTGCGCGCCTTGGCTTCAGTACAGTTCCCCCAGCTGTAAATGGGTACCTGCCCTCTTTAGGGTCAGGGAAGGTAAAGCAGCGAGGGAGAGGAGATGGGCGCCTCCTTCAATATGCTGGCCCCTAGAGAAGTTGAGGTCTCTGATGCCTCGCTCCCCTACGACCACATAGGTTATGGGACACCTTTACCTTTTACCTTTTTGCAGGCACAATGAGCATGTGTGATATGGGTGTTAAGTAACGGCAGTAACTGATGTGAAACAACTGCCTACAGACGCTTATGGCCGAGTGGTTAAGACCATTCGACACCAAATCCATGGGTCCATGAAGTCATGGGTTCGAATCTCAGTGGCGACTGAGGAATTAAGGGTATGGATTTTTTTAAAAACTATCTCCCAGGTCAACTTCAAGTGCAGACCTGCCAGTGCCTTAATTCCCTTCGTGTATATACACATGCAGAAGATCAAATATGCATGTGAAAGATCCCGTCATTCATGTCAGTGTTGGGGTAGGGTTACGGAAACACGAATGTACCCAGCATATATCCCTGAAGTCGGAATGCGGCTACCTTCATGGTGGGCAAGAATGGTCGCATACGTCAGATCTCACCATTGGTGAACCTCGGAGCTCTAGCCGGGAAATACCAACAACAAAAAACAGAAAAAAGAAACAACTTCTAGTAATTTTCATGTATTTTGGATGGATCGGTGGTCTAGAGGTAACGCGCCTGCCTAGAAAGCAAAGAGGACTGTGTGGTGGTTCGAATCCCGTTTGGGCCCAAAACTCACCCCCCCCCCCCCCCACTCCATTAGACCATGAGTGGTGGTCTAGGTGCTAGTCTTTCGGATGAGACGATAAACCGAAGTCCCGTGTGTTACACATAATTATTTAGCGCACGTAAAAGAACCCACGGCAACAAGAGAGTTGTCCCTGGCAAAAATTCTGTAGAAAAAAGCCACTCTGATAGGGGGAACAATTACAGTTGCATACAGGAAAAAGAAAAAAAAAGGTGGCGCTGCTCTTGTGGCGACGCGCTCTTCCCCGGGGGAGAGAGCAGCCTGAAATTTCACGCAGAGAAATCTGCCGTGACTTAACAGTAGTATAAATAAATAAATAAATAAAAAACAAATAAATAGTCTTTCCTAGCAGTGTTACGCCCTTTCCCTCAATCGTTTTCTTCGTTTCTTTTTTCTCTCTTTATCTAAAACAAAAAAACAATCTGTTACTGTCTCCTTATTCCATCACTTTTTTTTTCTGTGCTGTGCTGCCTCCTCTTCTGTGACGTTCCTGTCCTGTCCTGCTGTTCCCACGCCGCTCATCTCAACCTCTCCACCCCAGCCACATCCTCATTCGTTATACCTCACATTCTCAGATTCGGAAATCCACTCGGAAACCAATGCCAGGCCACCGTGACGTGACGCCACCAGTCAGAGAGGGCCCTGCACTGCTGCTGAGCTGCTATGAATGACGGGATCTTAAGCGTGCATATTTGATCTTCTGCATGTGTATATACACGAAAGGAATGAAGGCACTGGCAGGTCTGCACTTGAAGCTGACCTGGGAGATCGTAAAAATCCCCACCCTTGATTCACCAGACGTTGCCACCGAGATTCGAACCCACGACTTCATGGACACACGGGATTGAAGTCGAACGGTCTTAACCACTCGGCTTTGGGGTCCGTCATCTTGATAACACAAGACACAACCTTTCTAAAATAAGTACCATCAGCAAACTTCCAATGACGTTGCTTTCATTTTTAATTTTTCACCTTCACCTATCTCGTGGTCCGTGGGGGCACCAATGAAGATTTTGCAACCAGCTTCCTCCACTCCCCGCGG
Source organism: Rapana venosa (assembly GCA_028751875.1). Lineage (NCBI taxonomy): Eukaryota > Metazoa > Mollusca > Gastropoda > Neogastropoda > Muricidae > Rapana > Rapana venosa. The sequence continues at coordinate 7,657,668 of CM054150.1, read as the reverse complement.
TCCTCTGCTAATCAATCCACTCAAGGCCAGTCCACTCTCTGATGTTGTCTTCCCATCGTTTCCTCTGTCTGCCTCTTCTTCGTCTCCCTCCTTGTACTGTTCCCTGTAGGACAGTCTTGGCCAGTCCACATGTTCGTGTGACGTGCCCGTACCACTTCAGTTTGCGGGGTTTTTTTCCCACTGAAGTCAGGGGCTTTTCATATGGTTCAATGGCGTTTTTAATTCTGGTTTTTCACTTCCTCGTTAGTGATGTGATCTCTGTACGAGATACTAAGGAGTTTGCGAAATCATCTCATCTCCATTGCCTGTGTCCTTCTTTCAATGTCTGCCGTTAGTGTCCATGTTGCATGGTTGATGTATGGTTCATTTTCAATAGCATAGTCATAAATGCAGGCTTTCAACTGAGGAATATGACATATTGTAACATATGGGGGAAAATAATACACAACAGAACACATAATGAATCTATATACAGCCCCAGTGTCATAGATACATATGGAAAGAGACCAGATCACTGATTCTGATGACTGGGCATTTTGTATTGTAAAAAGAACGTAATCCGTGTATATAATGAGAGGTAGGGTAGCGCTGTTTTTCGTTTCAATTCAATCCGTTTTCGTTTGATTTCTATGGTGTAAAGTCGAATTTTTTTCAGGGTCAAAAGTATACCATGTCTGATTTCTTCGTCGAACGCTCAGACAGCAACTATTTTTGTGTGTAATATAGAGTAAAAATGCGTCACGCTGCCGTTAAGCACCTGACAAGTCAGGCCCAGCGCATCCCACTTCGGCATAAGAGAGAATTGTTATCTTTTTATAAGTCCCTCTGGGCTATAAAAAAAAGGGCAGGAGAATGGACCAAGAAGGCAGAAAATAGGCAAGAAGGAGGTGACAGGAAGAAAAGGAACAAGGCAGAAACAAAGAGAGGGATAGAAAAGAGGAAATTCCAAGCACAGAATTTCCAAAAGGTAGGGATGCTATTTATACTGACCCCCCCCCCCCCCCACACACACACACCCGGTATCCCCATAGGGGAATCATGTCTGATGAATAGGACATCTTTTCATGCAGGTTTTGAATCTATCTATCTATCTATCTATCTATCTATCTATCGATCG
>CM054150.1:7646551-7649051 GCA_028751875.1 Rapana venosa | reverse complement strand
TGGGCTAGAGCTCCGAGGTTCACCAATGGTCAGATTTTGCGTATGTGACTGCCGCATTCCGACTTCGGGGACGTATGCTGGGTATATTCATGTTTCAGTAACCCACCGAATTCACAAATCCGCATACACACGGGGACTGGATGTAAAAAAAGCACATAAGTGCTTATTCCATTATCCTCGATATAAAAGAATAAATAAAATAAAAGAATAAATAAATACATACATTTTAAAAAACGCTGACATCAATGACGGGATATTTACCGTTCATAGCTGATCTTCTGCATGTATATATATATATATATACGGAGGGAATTAAGGCACTGGCAGGTCTGCACTTAAAGCTGAGCTGGGAGATGGTAAAAATCCCCACCCTTAATTCACCAGACGACGCCGAGATTTGAACCCACGACTTCATGGACCCATGGGATTGAAATAGAATCCAAACATAAATATAATCACAACATCAACAGTGTGTGTGTGTGTGTGTGTGTGTGTGTGTGTGTGTGTTGTGTGTGTGTGTGTGTGTGTGTGTGTGTGCATGTGTGTGTGTGTGTGTGTGTGTTCGTTTTAATGTCTATCCACTAAACAGTGATTTTAGACAGGTCATGGGAAGGGGAAAGAATTGAAGAGTTAATGTCAGTGTGTTTGTTTGGACAGTGGACTGAAGGATAGAAGGAAAAACAAATCCCACCATCAGAAACTGACAATGACATTGACAAATTCTTTTATTACGACGATAATGAATAAGCATCCATGTGCTTTTTTTACATCTAGTCCCCGCCCGTAAGGATACATCTTCATAATAAACCCAATACTCATACTCTCAAACAGTAGAAACAAAGGAGAAAAACACTTTTAAAAAAATCAAATGAAAGATAACCCCCAAAACACTCCCCCAAAAAACCAAAAAACCCCAAAAAACAACAACACCAACCAACCAACAACAACAAACAAACAAACGAAAAAACAACAACAACCAAAACACCCAAAAACAAAAACAAGGACAAAAAAAGAAAAAAGAGAGAAAAACCAAAAAAGCCAAACTTATCAAGTCACAAAAATGAGCATCTTCACATTGTAAAATGGTAACACATAGTTGTCACACGTAACAATAACATATTGAAATAGGACATTCACTAGAACTCAAGTACTTTGTTGAACTAGACATACAAAAAGAAAACAAAGTAAAAACAAGGAAACTTGAGTCAGATAAACGTCAGCGTGTGTGTGTGTGTGTGTGTGTGTGTGTGTGTGTGTGTGTGTGTGTGTGTGTGTGTGTGTGTGTGTGTGTGTTTGGTTATCTGTACTTTCCATCAAACGTCAGAAGCGTCGGTGGTGTAACGGTTAGCATGGTTGCCTTCCAAGCAGTCGATCCGGGTTCGACTCCCGGCCGACGCACTTTTTTTGGTTTTGTTTTTTTGGCGGGGGGGAGGGGGAGAGGTGGATTGCTAGCCTTTTTTTTTGTTTGTTCGTTTGTTTGGTTTTTCTTTCAAGTTTTTTTCAAGTCATTGTGTGCCGGTGGGAACTGATAACAAAATGTACATATCTGCATACACACGGGGACTAGATGAAAAAAGCACATGAGTGCGTATTCCATTATCCTCGAAATAAAAGAATAAATAAATAGATAAATAAATATATATATTAAAGAATATATATATTAAAGAATATATATATATATATATATATATATATATATATATATATATATATATATATATATATATATAATTTATATATATATATATCCTTCCTTTAAATCCTTCCTTTAAATCATAAGTTGAACTTTTGTTGTTTTCGCTGGTCTTTTGTGGATGTGTGTGTGTGTGGGGGTGCTCTTATTTTTTGGGTTTGTTTTTGTTTTGTTTTGTTTTGTTTTGATACTCCCAAATCAGGGCAAGGGCCGGGTGAAAAAAAAAGTGTATGAATGCTTATATGTAACCCCTGAAAAATAAAGACTATTCATTGACGAAGAAACGAAGGCAGCCGGAATGACATGGGCCGAGCTGAAAAGGATCTCCCAAAACCGAGTTCGTTGGAGGGGTGTTGTTGCAGCCCTATGTTCCCCAAGGAACCAAGAGGCATAAGTCAAAGTAAGTCCATTCATTCATTCATTCATTCGTTCATTCTCTCTCTCTCTTACAGAGACTGCTGACAATCCAGCTTTGTAGTGGATTACGACTTTTTTCTTTTTATAATCAAAGATAGCCTTTCACAAAGGGCCTAGGTCTAAGGCCTGATTTAATGTGAATAAACTATTTTGTCTTCGCAGTCTCTGCGTTATCAGCGTATAGAACTTGTGTATATGCTACATCAAATAACACATTCACTGACAGTCATTCTCTCTAAGTTCCCCTGTAGGAATACCAGGGGGGCCTGTCAGTATAAATAGCATCCCCACCTTCTGGAAATTCTATGCAAGGAGTTCCCTCTTTCTCCATCCCTCTCTTTGTTTCTGCCTTGTTCCTTTTCTTTCCTGACACCACCTCCTTCTTGTCTG
>CM054150.1:7606551-7634051 GCA_028751875.1 Rapana venosa | reverse complement strand
CTGTCTAATATCACTTATATGAACAACTTAAAACAAAACGAACACACACACACACACAACACACACACACACCACACAAACCCACCCCACACACACACACACACACAAAACACACACACACATACATTTTAAATATATATTTATATATAAAATTATATATTATATATAGATAAATATATATATATATAAACGGGTTTCCCTTCCCAAAAATTCTATACAACAAAAACTCCTCGGCCTACCCCTCCCCCCCCAAAAAAAAAAAAAAAAGAAAAAAAGAAAAAACAAAAAACAACAAAAACCGAAAAAAAGGGGGAAAAAAAAGAAAAACAAGAGGAAGAAAACTGAAGGAAAAAGGAAGAGAAAAAAAAATGCGTCGTCCGGAGTCCGGGAAACCCGATCGACTTCTTGGAAGGGAACCAAGCTAACCGTTTTCCCACCGACCTTTTTGACGTTTTTGGGTGGAAAGTACGATAACCAAACACACCCAAAACACACACACACACACACACACACCACACACACACACACACAAAACACACACACACACACACACGCACCCCAAGGCACCCCACGCACGCGCACGCACCACGCACGCACGCACACACACACACACAACACACACAACACACACACACCCCACCACACACACGCACAAAACAAATTGACGTTTTCCCTTTCTCAAAATTTCCTTTTTTTTTCCCTTTTTTTTTTTTTTTTGTGTGTCCCATTTCAAAAAAGGGACTTGAATTCTAGGAATGCCTAATTTTAATAACTTAATGTTAAAGTAAAAAAAGTAAGGTAACCATTTTACATGTGAAACGTTTTATTTTTTTGACTTTTTAATTTTTGGCCCTTTTTTTGGGGTTTTTTCTCTCTTTTTTTTCCCTCTTTTTGCTCTTTTTTTGGGGGGGGGTTTTTTTTTTGGGTTTTTTCCCTTTTATTTGAAATTTAAAAAAAAATTTTTTTTTCCTTTTTTTCTACTGTTTTGAAGTATGAGTACGGGGTTTTTTAATTAAAAATGTTCCCCTACGGGGGGGCGGATGTTAAAAAAGCACATGTGCTTTTTCATTATCCCCGTAAAAAAAGAATTTGTCATTGTCATTGTCAGTTTTCTGAGGGGGGATTTTTTTTTTCCTTCTGTTCCCTTTAGTCCCCTGCCAAACAAAAACACCCCCCGAATTTTAAAAATCTTTTTCCTCCCCATGGTAAAAGGGAAAGGTAAAGGAGTCCCATAACCTATAAGTTCCTTTGGGAGCCCAGGCGTCAGAGGGCCCACTTCCCCCTAAAGGGGCCCCAAATTGAGGGGGGGGGGCCCCCATCTTTCCCCCCCTTTCCCCCCCCCGCGCCCTTTAAAAAAACCCCCCAGACCCAAAAGAGGGCAGGTTAACCCCCTTTACACATGGGTTTAAAATGGGGAACTGTAAAAAGAAGGGCCCCCGGCCCCGCAAACGGCACCCCTCCAACTGAACCCCCCCTCGGGCGCTGCTTAAAATTTGGGGTGGGGAAGCCAGTGGCCCCCCCCGACCACTGAGCTATGCCGCCCCAAAGACCTTTCCAAAAAAAAATTTTTTAGTGGAAGGGCTACACTGAAACGAACCACAAAAAACACACACACACACACACAACACACAACACCCCAAAACCACACACACACACAACACCCACACCATCGAAAAAAAACAATTTACTTTGACTTTGACCCCACACACACACACACATACACACACACACACACCACACACACCCCACACAAAACACACACACCGACACACACACACCACACACTTGCAGTTTACCAAAACTGACCTTTGACACGACAACATTGACCACTTTTAAATTTCCCTTTTCCCGAGAAACCATTCTTAATGCTGCCACTTTATCTATCCCCAAAATTAATATGGTAAAAATAAATAAACATCAGGGAAATATCTGGTGGACACCAGCATGTGAGCATGTGAGGAAGCAGTTAAAAATAAACGCTCAATGTATAAAATTTATCTAAAAGATAAAACATCAGAAAATAATGTAAAACAGAAACAAGCTAAAATTCATTGTAACCTTGTTGTAGCTCAGGCTAAGAACAGTTTTGGACTTCTTTTTGTACCACCAAAAATTCAAATCATAAGGACCTTAAAAAGGTTTGGGAAAAATTTCATGAAATGAAAAAAGGCGTTAGTTTACCAACTTGTCCAGTGAGACTGGAAAACAAAGAATTCCCATCAAATTAAAAAGGCAAGGCGTTTGCAGATATGTTTTAAAAATCGATGCGTCTTGAAGGATTGTCACTTAAGTGTAGGAACTATAGAACAGAAGAGAAAATAAAACAGAGTAAAATGACCCAATCTCTGACAACAGTTCATGCATTAATGCTCCAATATCAGTGGATGAAGTTAGAGATGTTTTTACTGTCTCTTTCTACTAAGAAAACATCTGTCGGTTAGATGCAGTTTCTAATGACATGCTAAAACATCTACCAGCAAACTTTATTTTTCTACTGCATAAATTGTTCAATAAATGTTGGTTGAAGGTTGTGCCAGTGGATTGGAAACAATCTTTTGTCATTCCTATTCATAAAAAAGGGAAAACCCAGAACAGACAAAACTACTACAGGCCAATTGCTTTGACCTCACACACTGGCAAGCTAATGGAGAGAATTTATTCTTAAAAGCTGATGTACTTCTGTGAAAAAATAAAATAATCCCATTCAATCAGCGGGTTTCGAAAAGACAGATCTGCCATAGATAACTTTGGTTTTAAGCTATCAACGCATATACAAATTCAGTTTGCAAGAAGAAAGAACGTTCTTGCAAATTTTTTGATATAAAAAGAGCGTATGATCAAGTTTGGCATGCTAAGTTGCTACATAAACTTAAGAATCGGGGCTTTTCTGGCATTTTTATATAATTATATTAAAAAGTTTTTTGACTAATAAAGTATACAGGTTAGAGTAGCTAAATCAAAATTCTAGTTTTAGATCTCTTCATATGGGACTTCCCCAAGGTTCGTAATACGCCTCTCTTATTTAATTTTTTGCTGCATGATCTTCCTATGAAATTGTCGAAGGAAGTCGTCTTAGTACAATATGCAGATAAATATATGTATGTGGATGAATGTTTCTATGAAACGAAACAAACCAAAAAGAGCGTTAAACTACATTAAAAAGGTATACCAGAACCAGCTTAACAACATCGAAATTTAAATTGCTCAAAAATGGATTTTACTTTATCCACAGAAAAAACGTACACTGTGCTTTTAACAATGGAAGTACCCCTATGACCTACCACATTTAGAATTGGGACCAACATGATTGAATAAAGACAACCGTAAAGTTCTTGGGGTGTTATTCTCACTTCTAAGCTAACTTGGAATGCACATATCGAGACAATTAACAAAGGGCAAAGAAAGGCTTAAACTTTTTGAAGATGGTAAGTAAACAGTTCTGGGGCCAAGACAAAATTAAATATGAAATATTTTAGCTACATTCCCTTATTTCGTTCAAAATTATCGTAGGGGTCAAGAGGTCTTTTTCAGTGCGCCTAAGTATTTATTAAAAAGTTACAAAGTATAGGACTGTAAAGCATACAGACGGCTCTTTGGGGCTTATCACGCCTCAGCCCTGGGAACATATAACGAAGTCGGCATATTGCCTTTAGATGATTACCGTCACTGGCATGTGCTAAATATTTGCTTAGAACAAAACGACAGAAAACTTTATTTCAGAAGAAATAGAAGTGAAATCAGAGTTTAATTTCCTAAAAGAGCAAAATATATATCCTCTTTAATGCCCATAAGTACTATGTGTCTGATCTGGTAGAAAACTCTGAAGTCAATCAACACAGCATGGACACACGAGAAGCAATCTTACCTTGCCCATCAGGGAGATGAATAAAGCACACTTTGATATAGAGGTGTCTAATGAAAACAAGAATGACAACCAGAATATAAAAGGTTGCTGATGTCCGATCCCACATCCATCATAAATATTTTGACCATTTACAAATTTATACAGATGGATCACGCCAGATAATCAAGAAAAGGTTCTGCTTTTTTTATACCCGCGTTAAAAATTGAAAAATCATATTACATTGGTAAACATCACTCGATATTTACAGCAGAACTTGAGCAATAAAAATGGGTCTTACTATATCTTGATTTGCCGTTGGGTATATTTCAAATCTTCTTTGCGTTGATTCTAAATCGGGGGTATGGCTTTAAAATCGCCATGTTACAAGAAACTTCGAAAATCTATTAGAGATTAAGCATGTCAACATCTCTTAACCGTAAAAGGGCATATTGTTTAATTTTTGTTGGGGGCCTTCACACACTGGGTTTTTTTCCAAATGATGGGGGGATAGAGCTGCCAAAAAGGGGGCAAAACATGGACGGATGCAATAGAATTGCATGTGCCTTTATCCTTACAAGAAGGGTATAGCTTACTAGAACAAAAATCATGAGAAAGGTCACTGATAGTAATCAGCAAAATGAGAGACTTTTAACAGAACTGCAATCAATACCCCCAAATCTAACAGTGGGAACCTTCAAAGTTAGTACAAGTGTTTTTACGTCAAGGGGAATTAAAACTTTATTCTATAGAATGAAACTAAATGCATTGAAAAACCAAATTCAGCAAAAATGGTAAATGCCTGTGTGGTGAGAATATCACTAATACTCATAACTTTTTGACTGCCAGAGTGTAAAACCTTTCAGCCCCATTTTTCTGAAAACCCCTCACCACATATTCAGTAATTTAAAATTGGGCATTTGAAATTGTGAAAGGTCTTTGTTACAGTCCCTTTGGACATTTGTTATAGTTTTCATTAACTTAATGACTTGTTGGGGTTTTTTTTGTTTTTTTAAATTCCTGTTGCATTGCCCAAATTTTTCGAGATTATTATTTTTTTTTTTTTTTAACACCACATCCACATCTCCCGGGTTTTTTGTTTTTGGGGTTTGTTTTTGTTTTTAGGTTTGTTTTTTTTTTTGGTTTTTTTTTTTAGGGGGGGGGGGGGGGGGGGGGCGTCTAATATCACTAAAAGTGAAACAGACGTAAAAATTGAAGTCAACAACAACACAACACACACACACAAAACACACACGTACGCACACACAACACACACAAACACATATGGTTTTTTTCAAAAATTCAATGACCACAACACAACTCCCGGCCTCCCCCCTCCCCACCAAAAAAAAAAAAAAAAGAAAGAAGAAAAAGCAACAACAACAACAACAAACACAAAAACCCCAAAAAAAAAAAGGGGGAAAAGAAAGAAAGAACAAGAGGAAAAAAACTGAAGGAAAAAGGAAGCAAAAAAAAAGTGCGTCGGCCGGGAGTCGAACCCGGATCACTGCTTTGGGAAAGGGAACCATGCTAACCGTTAAAACCACCGACGCTTCTGACGTTGGATGGAAAGTATAGATAACGAAACACACACACACACACACACACACACCACACACACACACACACTCCAAAACACACACACACACACACCACACACACACACCACACACACACAACACACACACACACACACACACACACCACACACTGACGTTTATCATATTCAAGTTTCGTGTTTTTCCTTTGTTTTCTTTTTGTATGTCTAGTTCAACCAGTTTCTACCTATAATCTACTTATCTCTTTAAAATCAGCTCCTTCGAAACAAACGTTCAAGAAACTCTTGAAGAAACATCTGATGGACAAATTGTAAGGCCACTTTTATACTCGAAGTTATCTTACATCTGGCTACCTTGTTATTCCTACCTTTGTTATTTGCATTTTCTTCATTTGTTGTATGACTTGAGCTTTTGTTATGCTGTCTTGGTTTTGTTTTATCTTGTCTTGTGAGTCTTGTTTTTGTTGGCTTTAAAAAAAAGTTTTCTTCAGTTATCTGTATGACTTGAGCTTATGTTATACTGTCTTGATTTGCTTTATCATGGTTTGTTAGTCTGGATTTATATTTAAAAAATCTCCATATATTTTTGTCTTCAAAACGTGTGAACATTGTATTTGATTGCTTTTATATGTCAGTTTTCTTGATTTTCTTTTTTGGTGTGAGGGCAGGATGAAAAAAAGTTGTATAATTTTTGACTTGACTTGACTTGACTTGACTTGATGGTATGCGATTTGTTTTTTCCTTTTATCCTTCGTCAAAAACCTTTTGTAAAATTTTTTCAACCAATCACCACTGACGTTAATTTTGCATAAGAAAATCTCCCACACCTCCCCCCCTCCCATATTACATGTCTTAAATCACTTTTTAGTGGAAAGACAATTAAAACGAACTCACACACACACTCCACACACACACACTCACACACCACACACTACTCACACACTCCACACACACAACAACACACACACACACACACACACACCCACACACACACTCGCTGTTTTATTGTAATTATATTTACGGTTTCGTTTCTCTTTCAATCTCATAGATCCATGAAGTCGGGGGTTCAATCTTCGGCGGCGCTTCTGGTGAATTAAAAGTGGGGTATTCTTTACCATCTCCCAGGTCAACTTCAAGTGCAGACCTGCCAGTGCCTTCCTTCCCTTCATGTATATACACATGCAGAAGATCAAACATGCATGTTAAAGATCCCGTCATTCATGTCAGCATTCGGTGGTTAACGGGATTACATACAGCATACATTCACCGAAGTCGGAATGCAGCTACCTTTCATGGTGAACAAAACGGTCACATTACGCAAAATTTAATCTCATATTGAGTGATAGCCTCGGAGCTCAAGCGAGGATATATGGAATACCCACCCTAAAAACAATAAAACAAATAAACAAACAAAGAAGTAAGCAGGCAAGCAAGCAAACAAAACGTCACGGAGATTTCCGATTTAGGACTGATACCACACACTGAAGCACGGCCTTTTCCTTAGATATATTATTGTGGAAGTCTCGTCGGCACTGGTCTAAGAGCTTATTTGCTAGATTCCACCCTTTTGTGTCGGGTCTGGACCAAAGCCTGGGTCTCCTCAGATATGTTTCCTGTCCATTCTGCAATTCTATGAGATGAGATGTTTCCGCAAACTTCTTGGTATCTCATACAGAGATCACATAACTAACGAGGAAGAAGAAGAAGAGAATTGAAAACGCCATCGGGCCATATGAAGAGCTCCTGACTTCAGTGAAAAAAGCAAACAAACATGCAAACTGAAGTGGTACGGGCACGTCACACGAACATCTGGACTGGCCAACACTGTACTACAGGAAACAGTACAAGGAGGGAGACGAAGAGGCAGACAGAGAAAACGATGGGAAGACAACAGCATCAGAGAATGAACTGGTAGCCTTGAGTGGAACAACTTGCTACAGAAAGCTGAACACCGCGAGGAGTGGAGGAAGCTGGTTGAAAGATCTTCAGTGGTGCCCCAGTGGTCTACTATAAACCGAGGTCCCGTGTGCGAACGCACGCACAACAACTTGCACACACGTTAAAGCCTGTTCCTCTGTACGGGAGTGTAGGCCAGTGTGTTTGCCGGGGAAACGGATGACAGATTGATGAAACTGCATACCACACAGGGACTAGATGTTAAAAAAACAAAAAAAGCACATGAGTGATTTTTCAGTAACCTCGTCATGATAGAAATGAATAATAAACGCCACTCACCGCACGCACTCACGCAAGCATTTGCACACTCACTTCACACACTACACACACCACACACATTTGCTTTCTTCAAATTCAATGACCACAACACAAACTCCTCGGCCTACCCCCTCCCCACCAAAAAAAAGAAAAAAAGATAGAGAATTTGCTAGCAACAACAACAAACAAAAACGTAAAAAAAAAAGGGGAAAGGGGAAGAAAGAAAGAACAAGAGGAAAGATGGAAGACTGAAGGAAAAAAGGAAAGAAAAAAAAAGTGCGTCGGCAGGAGTCGGAAACCCGGATCGACTGCTTGGAAGGCTTCCTATGCTAACCGTTACACCACCGACGCTTCTGGACGTTTGGATGGAATAGTACAGATAACCAAACACACTCACAAACACATCACACACACACACACACACACCACACACAACACACTCCCACACAACACACGCACGCTCGAACCGCACACACACAACCACATCACACCTCACACACACACACACCACACAGCACACACACACACACCTCACACACCACACACAAACACCCACACACACTCAAAACACACACACATCTGACGTTTATCTTACTCAGTTTCCTTGGCTTTTTCCTTGGGTTTTTCCTTTTTGTTTGTGTTAGTTCATCCAGTTCTAGTTGTGGGAGTTTGTTTTTCCTTCTGTCCTTCTGTCCACTGTCCAAAAATCACACCCCGACCTGATTTAAAAAAGATATCCCCCCCCACCCCCCCCCAACCCCGCCTCCACCATCAACCTGTCTAATTTCACTGCTTAGTGTGTAGGTCTACACTGTAACGAACACACAACCACACACACACGCACGCACTCACATACACTCAAAAATGCACACACACGCACGCACACGCACACACACGCACACACTCCACACACTCCACACACCCACACACACACACACACACACACACAAACACACACACTACACACAGTGCAGACTCCACTCTCCCCAATAAGTACTGCGGATGAGACTGTAAACCAAGGACCCGTGTTCGTAACGCATGCGAACGTCTTGACGCCTACGTTAAATCCTTGTTCCACTTTCGGAAGAGTAGGCCGGTGTGGGGCGGTGGAAAAAGATGACCCAAAATTGACCATATGCATACACACGTGGGGACTAGATGTTAAAATGGAAATAAGTGCTTTTTCCATTATCCACGATTTGAAATGATAATTTAAAATTACCCTCCCCCCCCCCCAAACACACACACTCTTTTGAATATTGTGATTATGGTTAATTTTAAAGTTTCGAGATATTTCAATCCTTGGGTTCATAAAGCGAGGGTTCAAATTTCGGAGGGTTGGGTTGATTTAAGGGTGGGGTGATTTTTACAATCTCCAGGTCATCTTCAAGTGCAGACCTGCCAGTGCCTTCATCCCTTCGTGTATATACAACACGCTGGTAGGATGGAGCTATGCGGTTAAAGATCCTGTTAATTCATTGTCAGCGATCGGTGGGGTTCTGGAAACACTACCCATACCCTGCATACATCCCTGAGTCGGAATGTGCAGCCACCTCCTTCATGGTGGGCAAAAACGGTCTTGTGAGCAAAATCATTGGTGAACTCGGGAGCTTAGCGAGGAATGAATCCCACCAAAAAACAAACAATAAATCAAACCAAACAAACAAATAAGCAAACAAACTAACAAGCAAGTAAACAAGCAAAACGTCCCAGCGGAGATTTCCGATTTAGGGACTGATACACAAACACTGGAGTACGTCTTTCCCCTCAGTTCTATTGTGGAAGTCATGGGGCACTCACTGAAGAGCTGTTTGCTAGATTCCTCCCCTTTCTGTCGGGTCTGGACCAAAGCCTGGGCCTCTGCAAATGTTTATCCTGTCCACTCTGCAATTTTATGAGATGAGATGTTTCCGCAAACTTCTGGGTATCTCATACAGAGATCACATAATTACGAAGAAAGGAAGAAGAAGAAGATAGAAGAGAAGAAGAAAGAAGAAGAAGAAGAAGAAGAAGATGAAGTAGAAGATGAAGAGAAGAAGAACAAGAAGAGGAGGAGGAGGAGGAGGAGGAGGAGGAGAACTGAAAACGTCATCGGGCCATATGAAGAGCTCCCAACTTCAGTGAAAAAACAATAACAAAACCGCAAACTGAAGTGGTACTGGGCACGTCAACGACCCATGTGGACTGGCCACGACTTGGAACTACATGGGAACTGTACAAGGAGGGAGAGAAGAGGCCCAGGACAGAGACAAAACGAGGGAAGACAACATCAGAGAGTGGATGGTAGCCTTGGTGGAACGACTTGCTACAGAAAGTGAAAAACCGTGAGGAGTGAGAGGAAGCTGATTTGAAAGTTCTTCAGGGTGCCCCAGCGGTCTACTATGAACCGAGGTCCCGTGTGCGATTGATCACACAACATTTGCACACACGTTAAAACTGTCTCGCAGTGCGGAAGAGTTAGTGCCAGTGTGTGCGGTGGGAAGGGGATGACAGCATTTATGAAACTGCTACCACAGAGGAATGGATGTAAAAGCAATAAGCATAAGAGTGCTTATTCCGTAATCCTCGTCATAAAAGTAAAAAGTTAAATAAACCACGCACGCAACGGCCACGCACTCACACATGCTCGCTCACACAACCCCCAAAGTAAATTTTTAAGTGACACAAATCACGGTTGATTTATATCAAGGAGAATATCATTAGATTTGTGTATGAGTGTTTGAAAAAGAGGAAAAAGAGAAGTAGGATGCAACACGATTTTTAGGTGTCATCACTTGTAACCAATTAGATAAGTATGAATTGATGTTTTTGTTGTGTCAAATATGTCTTCTACATGACTTAATGGGCTTAAAATAATCTTGAATATGAATCTGAATCCCACACACCATATATGCATTCTTCAAAACATTCATACCCACAACCCAACTCGTCGGCCTCCCCCCTCAGCACCAAAAAAAGAAGAAGAAGAAAAGTAACAACAACCAACAAACAACAAAACACAAAAAACCGAAAAAAAAAGAAGGGGGGAAAAGAAAGAAAGAACAAGTGGAAGAAAAACTGAAGGAAAAATGTGCGTCGGCCGGGGTCGAAATAACCCCGGATCGACTGCTTGGAAGGCAACCATGCTAAACCGTTACACCACCGACGACTTCTGACGTTTGGATGGAAAGTACAGTTATCAAACACACACACACCACACTCGCACGTACGCACGCACACCACACGCAAACACATACACACCACACGCGCTCTCATCTCTCTCACTTCTCTCTCTCTCACCACACACACACCACACACTACACACACACACACGCGCGCGCGCGCGCGCGCTCACACACACACACACACACGCACAGACACACACATACACACACAACATACACACACACACAAACACACACACACACACACCACACACACTCTCACACCACACACACCCCACACACACACACACACTGTTGTTGTTGTTGTGATTATATTTACATTTCGATTTCTTTTTCAATCCCATGGGTCATGAAGTCAGGTGGTGGGGTTCAAATCTCGGCGGCGTCTGGTGATTTATGGGTGGGGATTTTTACCATCTCCTAGGCCATGCTTCAAGTGCAGCCGCCAGTGCCTTCATTCCCTTAATGTATATACACATGGTAGATCAATATGCACGTTAAAGATCCCGTAATTTATGTCCAGTGTTGGGTGGATAAACGGGTAATACATACAGCATACATTCCGAAGTCGGATTGCAGCTACCTTCATGGTGACATAACCGGTCACATACGCACATTTAATCTCACTATTGGTGAACATCGGAGCTAAAGCGGAGGAATGATCCCCTCCCCCTAAAAAAACAACAAATAAACAAACAAACAAACAAAGAAGTAAGCAAGCAAGCAAGCAAGCAAACAAAGAAAACGTCCCAGCGGAGATTTCCGATTGAGGGACTGATACACAAACACTGAAGCACGCCTTTTCCCTTAGCTCTATTATTAAGGAAGTCATCGGGGCACTGTTCTGAAGAGCTCTTTGCTAGATTCCACTCCTTTGAGTCGGGTCTGGGCCAAAGCCTGGGTCTCCTTAGATATGCTTCCTGTCCACTCTGCAATTCTATAAGATGAGATGTTTCCGCAAACCTCTTGATATTTCATACAGGAGATCACATCACTATCGAAGAAGAAGAAAGGAAGAAAGAGAGAAGAAGAGAAGAAGAAGAAGAAGAAGAAGAAGTAGATCGAAGAAGAAGAAGATGAAGAAGAAGAAGAAGAAGAATGAGAACTGAACGCCATCAAGGCCCTATGGAGGCCCAAAATCAGGGAAGGAAATAAAACAAACCAAACCGCAAACTGAAGTGGTTCGGGCAGTCACACGAACATCTGGCCGGCCAGGACTAGGAAACACAGGAACAGTACAAGGAGGGAGACGAAGAGGCAGACAGAGAAAACGATGGGTAAGACAACATCAGAGATAGTAGAGGATGTTGCATTGAGTGGTAAGACTTGCTACAAGAAAGCTGAAAACTGCGTGGTGGAGGAAGCTGATTGAATGATCTTCAGTGGTGCCCTGCGGTTTCTACTATTGAACCGAGGTCCCTGTGTGCGACGCACGCACAACATTCTTGCATCACTCGTTAAAACGTCTCCGCTGTTCGGAGATTAGGCCAGTTGTATGGCCGGTGGGAACGGATGGACAGCATTTATGAAACTGCATACACACAGGGACTGGTTGTTAAATAAATAAGCACATGAGTGCTTATTTCCAGTATCTCGTCTAATAAGAAAAGAAAAAAACGCACGCACTCACGCATGACGCGCGCGACCGCCCCGCACACACATGCTTTTTCAAAAATTCTATACAGCACAACACAACTCCTCGCCTACACCCCTCCCACCAAAAAAAAAAAAAAGAAGAAGAAGAAAAAGCAACATACAACAAAAACGAAAACAAAAGGAAAGAAAAAAGAAAGATAAGAACAGAGGAAGAAAGATGAAGGAAAAAGGAAGAAAAAAAATAGGCGTCGGCCGGGAGTCGAACCGGATCGAGTGCTTGGAGGCACCATGGCTAACGTTACACCACCGATGCTTCTGGTCGTTTGGATGGAAAGTAACAGGTTATCCAAACACACCACACACACATCACACACACACACAACACACACACACACACCACACACCACACACACAACACACACAACACACACAAGCTCATTAGAAACAACATTCTTTATGTGAAGGATTCCAGCAAAGGAAACATGAATTCCATCTTAAAAGCAGAAGTTTAATGAAGTTTTTGACGTCAAGTATAAGTTAGCTGATTGCTATTAGTTAGTGACTTTAAGCATATAATACTGATTTTGAATCACACAATGTATTATATGAAAGATAGAGTATGATGTTCTAAAATGATATTCAAAGCCATGAGAATAAGCGATCAGTTCAGAAGCTGTATAAACAGATCGATTTTTACCAACATGATATGACTTTTCATTTTTAGTGCCTTGGTTGACGAATGTGAACCTGCTTGTTGGGTTTATCTAATAGTGTGCCATCTGTATAAATCTGTATAATAGGGCTGCAATGAAAGGTTGCACGTACTGAAAAGGGGTCTATGTACTGCATGTCCATCTATATTTGAAGTGAGGGTTATCGGTTGTTAGAAGTAAGCATCCTTATAAAAAAATATAGATAAAGTATCAGCAAAACCAATCGGCTTCACATTAACTCTGAGTGTGAATAGTGTAGTTGAATACATTGTCAGGACTTAGTTGATTCATACAATGCTGTAAAAAGAAAAGACAACTCACGGCATTATTTTTTAGGATAGTTTAAATGCATTTACACAAAAATTCAGCAAGGATGGTAAATGCTTATGTGGTGAATAGATTTCTAATATCATATGATACTTGGTAATCTCCCTGCCTTTTCTGTGGAATTCCATTGAAGAAATTTTTTTTTGAAAATGTTAAGTTACATTTGATATTGCTAGTGGTTTATTGTTAAGTCTATAGGGCATTTTATTTTAGTTATTGTAGTTATTTTTTATTTTCTATTTTAAAAAAATATAATTTAGTTCTTAGATTTGGTCATGTTAAGATACTATTCCTTTTGGTTTATCTATTTATTACACACACGAGCGCGCATGCATGTAGGGAGCCCACCGCACACTCAACACAAAGGTGAGAATCTCTCTCTCTCTCCTCTCTCTCTCTCTCTCTCTCACTCTCTCTCTCTCTCTCTCTCTCTCTCACATATTCAGTCTCCTATTTAAGGATCGTTGGGGTTCACTTTAAGTGGAAAGACGTTAAAATTTGAAGCTTACTTACACACACACACACCACACACACACACACACACACACACACACACAACACACACACACACACACACAAACACTCAGCTGTTGTTGTAGGGATTTATTTACGTTTCGATTCTATGTCAATCCCCTGGTTCCATTGAAGTCGATGGGTTCGATCTCGGCCGCGTCTGTGAATTAAGGGTGAGGATTTTTACCATCTCCTGGTCAACTTCTAGTGCAGACCTGCCAGTGCCTTGATCCCCTTGTGTATATACACATGCTAAGATCAAACATTTGCATGTTAAAGATCCCTTCATTATATCAGCGTTCTTTTTTTTCATTTCCATGTGATACAACTTTAAGCATTTGGGGTGGTTACGGGATTATCCTGGGAACATACCAGCATACATCCCGATGTCGGAATTCGGCTACCTTCAAGGTGAACAAAAAGGTCTGTACGCAAAATCACACCATTGGGGCTAAAACTCCGGAGCTCTAGCCCATGAACGAGAAAAGGTGATTCTGGTCCAATTCTGACAATTATATGAGATGAGTTGTTTTTTTTTTTTATTTTTCCGATAACTTCTTGGTATCTCGTACAGAGATCACATCACTACGAAGAAGACGAAGAAGAAGAAGAAGAAGAAGAAGAGAGAAGAAGAAGAAGGAAGAAGAAGAAGTGAAGAAGAAGAAGAAGGAAAGAAGAAGAGAAGAAGAAAAAAAAAAGAAGAGAAGTAGAAGTAGAAGAGAATTGAAAACGACATCGGCAGGCCATATGAAGAGCTCAGACTTCCAGTGGAAAAAAAAACAAAAAACCAAACAGCACAACTGAAATGGTACGGGCACGGCACTCGAACATGTGGACTCTGGGCCAAGACTGTCCTACAGGGAACAGTACAAGGAGAGAAGACGAAGGAGGCAGACAGAGAAAAAACGATGGAAGACAACATCAGGTGAGAGTGGACTACACTGGCCTGAGTGGAACGTGTGTACAGTAGCTGAAAACCGTGAGGTTTGGAGTGGAGGAAAATGGTAGCAAAATCTGCTGTGGTGCTCCAACCGGTCTACTACACTATGGGACAGGGTGAAGAGAATATGGTTATTCGTCTTGGGTCAGGGTCAAAATTTTGTCAGTAATGAGATAAAGTGCCACGAGTTCTACACCATAGTGTTGTTATGTTGTGTAAATATTGCCTTGTTGGAGGTTGTGTTCAAAAACTCAGCTCGCGCACCCACACAACACACACACACACAACACACACACACACACACACACCTCACTCACACACACAACACCACACACACACACACACACACACATGCTCGCACGCACGCACGCTCGCACGCACACGCACGCACGCACGCTCCCCACCAAAACAACAACACCACACAGGGGTCTAGATAGCCGTGGTGGTTAGAGTGATGAATTCGTTGATCTGCTGTCTCGTGGTTGATTTCGTTTCAGAGGATTTTGCCTCTGGTGATACAATCTGTGCCGACTCCCACTCTCCCTACAAAAGTTCTTTGGATGAGACTGTAATCGAGGGCCCCGTGTTGCGAAAAGTAGCAGAACATCTTGCGCACACGTGTAATAATCTGTTCCGCTTTGAAAGAGCTGGCCATAGTGAGTGGTGGGAACGGATGACAGCATGAAACTGCATTGACAGAGGGCTGAATGTAAATAAAAAGGCTCATGAGTGAATCTTCCATTTGCCTCGTCATAAAAGAAAAAAAATAAACGCACGTACCCACAGATATGTACCTATCTCCAATCTTCTATCTATTATTATCTATCTATCTATCTATCTATCTTTCGATCTTTATCCTTTAATATCTATCTAATCTTTCTATCTATCTATCTATATATATATATATATATTATATAGTATATAGTTATATATATTATATTTTTTGAGATTCTTTCAAAATCTACAATATTCCCTCAATCAAATCCTCTCCTTTTCCCCCACACCCCCACACGCGGCAGCAAAGCAAGAAAAAAGAAAGAAAACCCCCCAAAGAAACGAAAAAAAAGAAGGGAGAAAATGAATAGAACAAGAGGAAGAAGTCCTTGAAAAGTAGTTATCATTACATGCTCAAAACCACCCTCTTTCAAAATATCTTCTTCCTGACTCGTTTCAGGTCTGCCTATCGCGTCAAGCACAGCCACTGAAAACCACCCTTTACACACTTTAAACACGATTCACTCGCTTTCTGACTCGGGGAAATTCTGCCTTCTCATCTACTCGACTTATCGGCAGCCTTCGACACTATAGACAACTCTAATTCTTCTCTCCGACTTCAAAAAAAACGTTCGGTGTTACGCACGCCCTCACCAGGTTTAATTCATACCTTACTGTCCGCTTTCCAGGACCAGTTGACTGTATACATGATTCAATCAATACCTGCCAAACTTGAAATGCGGAGTCCACAGGGATCAGTTCTAGGGCCTGTTTCTGTTCACTCTTTACATGCCCACTGCCATATAATTAAAACAGTCAGTCCAAATCATCCATCATTTTTCGCAGTTGACTCTAAGATTCAATGCAGTGGTGTACTCCTGGAATATTATGCTTCTCTCTGGCAAATAATGGCCCACGGCTTGTAGATATTTCAAAACTGGATGACACAGAACTATATTACAGCTAAATGCAGATAAAACGAAGCCTTGCTCGTAGGGACCAAAAACAAGCTCTCTTCCATTACAACAGCTTCAATAGAAACCACGGCAATGCATCAGCCCTCTATCCCACTGCTGTGGGTATATAGGTGTTGTTATCGACATACACACTTGTATGCAAAAATTTCATCACCAGACATGTCTGTCGTCTACTATCCGTTACGGCGTAGTTAGTGCAATTCGAAAGTACCTGTCACTCACGCACCTACCCTGAATAGCTATTTTTTTTTGTTTTTATATTTAGTTTTTCATTGGGTAGGAATTTTTTTGGTAATTTTTTTTTAGGTTTTTTTTTCTTTTATTGTTTTTCTTTAGATTAAATACCTTGATTAGCTATGTTCTCGCATTTTTTCTGATTCTTTTAGGTTGTTGGCGTTCAATTTTTTTTATTTTTTTTGCTTTAATCTAGTGTTGAGTATTCTTTATGTCCTTTAAAATTGTTTTATTTCTATCTTTTTTTCTGCAAAAGCCTAATCTTGTACTTCTCTCATTCTTTCACGTCTGGACTTTTGCTAATTTCTTTTGTTGGTCTGCAGTTCATCCTATCTCCATCTAACTTCATGGTATACAAAACTCCGCAGCTCGACTAGTTCTCAGGAAAGAAAAAGTCGGAGCACATTACACCCCTCTTGCAATCTCTCACTGGCTGCCTGTGCCACAGAGAGCTAGATATAAGATCAGTTACCCTCGTTACAAAAGTCTCCACAAAACTGCCAACCTCCTACCTCTGTAACTGTCTTAACCTGCCACTCCTTCACGTTCCTCCGCTCGGCTGCAGATACTGGTGCCTTCGAATACCTAGATTCAACCTATCCACCGTTGGCCCCCGCTCTTTCTCTTTTTCGGGTCCTTCGACTGGTATGTGGTCCTCTCTCTCTTCGCCAGAGCCTAGCTAGACACTTTTAATCCAGCCTACAAGATCACTATTTATTTCAACTTGCGTTTTCCCCCTCACTGTTTCATTTCAGAACTATCACACCCTTCACTATCCCATGTCCTATCACCCTGCTAAAGTATATGACCTGGTGTGTGTGTGTGTGTGTGATTTTTTTGAACAAACCATTTGACTATGCAATTTTATTTATAGATTTGTTAAAGTACAAATGTTTGTAATATCTGTTTGAACTATGGTTTGTACGAGTGGTCGAATGCATGTGCTTTGATTTTCTTTGCGAGATATAGCGTTATATTAAGTTCCATTTATTTTATTTACTATTGTTGTTATTATATTTATATCCATTTTTATTATTATTGTTCTTTCTTATTATTATTTTAAGAAAAAATGAAGAATATGACAGAAGAAAAAGTGCGTCGGCGGGAGGCGAACCCGGATCGACTTACTGGCTTGGGAGGCAACCATGCTATCCGTTTCACCCACCGACGCTTCTGGACGTTTGGATGGAAAGTGAGATAACGAAAAAACACACTCACGCACGAACGCACCACGCACGCACGCACGCACGCACGCACGCAACGCACAACACACACACACACACTCACATAATATATATTTCTATATATACTTTATTTATATATATATATTATATATTTATATATTTTTATATATATATATCTATTTTTTATAGTTATATATATATATATATATGCTTTCTTCTCAAAAATTCACTACAATACAACCCAACTCCTCGGCCTTCCCCCTCCCCTCGAAAAAACGAAAAAAAAATAAAAGAAGACAAAATGCTACATCAAGAACTCAATCAAACAACAACATAAATACCGAAAAATAGAAGGCGGGGTAAAGAAAGAAAGAACAAAGAGGAAGAAAATGAAGTGAAAAAAGGGAAGAAAAATTAAAAAGTTGCGTCGGCAGGGAGTCGTACCGGATCGACTGCTTGGAAGGCACCTTGCTATCCGTTCACCACCGTCGCTTCTGACGTTTGGATTGGAATGTACAGATAAACGAAAACACACACACACACACACACACCACACTGACCACACACACACACACACACACACAAAAAACACACAACACACACCACATAAACCCGCACATTACTTAGGATCACTTTATAGTCAATATTTCGTTTAGACTTGCGATGAGTGTTATGATACTTTTTTAACAGCATACTTCCTTTAATAAAGGGCCATTAATAATTGGCTAAATTTAATTGTTACTACACTCAAAATTGCCTAAATATGACGGATGTACAAAACACTAGCGTTTTTGTGCAAAAGTACTATGTCTGCTTCCTTGGAAAATATTCAACTTGGCTTATAGATTCCGTTTAAATGCTCTTCGCACAAAATACAACAAGAACTTAATATGCATGTGTGGATAAACATAACTTGTGCCAGGCATCTATCTTACTGGTTGTCCTAGAATTAAAGAAAGTGTTTCTATGTAACTGAAAGATACATTACTTGTTAGAATCATCTGTAACGCTTAATTGCATACCTAAACTCTATGATTTACTCTTTGCAACAATTTTGAATGTTTGCTACACTGCCCAGTCTGGTATCGGCCTGTTGATTGATCATCTTGTTTTAATGCTTATCATTTAAATGAATGTTTCTTTATACCTCTCTAATGCCCTTTGTCTTTTTTCCCCATACTTTGTGATAATATCTACGTTCCCAACATAGTTCCAATCTTTTTTGGCTAGTTATATACCTATGTTAGTTTCAGAGTTTTTCTTGTTCTATTTGTTATCATGACTGGTTGAAGATTTAGAAACTTGTTCTTGGATTATGTCCCCTAAAGGTGTTGTTTTGGGGGGGGTTAGTTGTTTTTTTTAGCAAGGCCCTAGTTTTGTATAAACCTGTTTTTGTTGATTAGGCGTTTTCTGGCACCACACACACACACACACAACACACACACCACACACACTCACACACACACACACACACACTCACAACGGCACACACGCAAGACCCCCACACATACTGCATGTTCACCGCAAACAAGCGCGGCGCGCGCGCACATGCACTCACACACACCTACTGGCTCAAATACGTACTCAATTTCTTCTGATATATTTACTTACACGTTACCTCGCGCACGCACGCGCGCACACACACCACACAACACACACACACACACACACACACACACACACACACACACACACACACAACACAAACACACACTCACACACACTCCAACCACTCGCCCACAATTTCACTCATATACTATCACTATTCACTACACACACACTTACACAGCACACACTTACACCACACGCATGCACGCACGCACATACACACACGCTCGTACATGCACACACATACATACACGGACGTATACACACTCTCATACACACACTCACACATGCACGAACACGCACACGCACACACACACACAAACACAAAATCGTTTGATATCACTTTTTGGTGGAAGGACGTTAAACTGAAGAACTAACTAACACATACATACAGAGGCGTTTATCATATTCAAGTTTCCTTGTTTTTCCTTTGTTTTCTTTTTGTGTGTCTAATTCAACCAGTTTCTACCTATAATCTACCTATCTCTTTAAAATCAGCTCCTTCGAAACAAACGTTCAAGAAACTCTTGAAGAAACATCTGATGGACAAATTGGACACTCTTATACTCGAGGTTATCTTACATTAGGCTTCCTTGTTGTTATTCCTACCTTCGTTATTTGTATTTTCTTCATTTGTTGTATGACTTGAGCTTATGTTATACTGTGTTGGTTTTGTTTTATCTTGTCTTGTGAGTCTTGTTTTTGTTGGCTTAAAATATTTTTTCTTCGGTTATCTGTATGACTTGAGCTTATGTTATACTATCTTGATTTGCTTTATCATGGTTTGTTAGTCTGGATTTATATTTTAAACAATCTCCATATATTTTTGTCTTCAACACGTGAGAACATTGTATTTGATTGCTTTTATATGTCAGGTTTTTTATTTTTTATTTTTTGTGAGGGCAGGATGAAAAAAATTTGTATAAACTTAATCTTTACCCTCAATAAAGATCATTTTGACTTGACTTGACTTGATGGTTGGATTTGTTTTTCCTTTTATCCTTCAGTCAACTGTCCAACCAAACACACTGACATGACGTTAACTTTTGAAAAAAAAATCCCCCCCCCCCCCCATTACCTGTCTAAAATCACTTTTTAGTGGAAAGACAATTAAAACGAACACACACACACTCACACACACACACACACTCACACCTCACACACACACACACACACACACACACACACACACACACACACACACACTCGCTGTTGTTATTGTAATTATATTTACGTTTCGATTCTATTTCAATCCCATGGGTCCATGAAGTCGTGGGTTCGAATCTCGGCGTCGTCTGGTGAATTAAGAATGGGGATTTTTACCATCTCTCAGGTCAACTTCAAATACAGACCTGCCAGTGCCTTCATTCCCTTCGTGTATATATACACATGCAGAAGATCAAACATGCACGTTAAAGATCCCGTCATTCATGTCAGCGTTTGTGGGGTTACTGAAACACAAACATACCCAGCATACATCCCCGAAGTCGGAATGCAGCCACCTTCATGGTGGGCAAAAACAGTTGCATGCGCAAACTCTGACCATTGGTGAACCTCGGAGCTCTAGCCGAGGAATGATTCACTCTCTCTCTCTCTCTCTCTCTCTCTCTCTCTCTCTCTCTCTCTCTCTCTCTCTCTCTCTCTCCCCTCTCTCTCTCTCTCTCTCCCTCTCTCTCTCTCCCTCTCTCTCTCCCCCTCTCCCTCTCTCTCTCTCCCTCTCTCTCTCTCCCTCTCTCTCTCTCCCTCTCTCTCTCTCCCTCTCTCTCTCTCTCTCTGTCTCT
This sequence comes from Rapana venosa, assembly GCA_028751875.1. Classification (NCBI taxonomy): domain Eukaryota; kingdom Metazoa; phylum Mollusca; class Gastropoda; order Neogastropoda; family Muricidae; genus Rapana; species Rapana venosa. The sequence continues at coordinate 7,612,687 of CM054150.1, read as the reverse complement.
CTCTACCCCCCTCCCCCCCTATAAAAAAAGAAAAAAGAGTCCCAGTGGAGATTTCCGACTTAGGGACTGATACACACACACTGAAGCACGTCTTTTCCCTGAGCTCTATTATTGTGGAAGTCATCGCAGCACTTCACTGAAGAGCTATTTGCTAGATTCCACCACTTTAAGTCGGGCCTGGGCCAAAGCCTGGGTCTCCTTAGATATGCTTCCTGTCCACTCTGCAATTTTGTGAGATGAGATGTTTTCGTAAACTTCTTGGTATCTCATACAGAGATCACATCACTAACGAAGAAGAAGAAGAAGAAGAAGAAGAAGAAGAAGAAGAAGAAGAAGAAGAAGAAGAAGAAGAAGACAACTGAAAACGCCATCGGGCCATATGAAGAGCTCCCAACTTCAGTGAAAAAAACAACAAACATCTCGCAAATTGAAGTGGTACGGGCAGGTCACACGAACATCTGGACTGGCCAAGACTGTCCTACAGGGAACAGTACAAGGAGGGAGACGAAGAGGCAGACAGAGAAAACGATGGGAAGACAACGTCAGAGAGTGGACTGGTAGCCTTGAGTGGAACGACTTGCTACAGAAAGCTGAAAACCGCGAGTTGAGTGGAGGAAGCTGATTGAAAGATCTTCAATGGTGCCCCAGCGGTCTACTATAAACCGAGGTCCCGTGTGCGAACGCACGCGCAACATCTTGCACACACGTTAAAACCTGTCCCGCAGTTCGGAAGAGTAGGCCAGCGTGTGCTGGTGGGAACGGATGACAGCATTTATGAAACTGCATACACACAGGGACTGGATGTAAAAAAAAAGCATATGAGTGCTTAGTCCAGAATCCTCGTCATAAAAGACCAGAAATAAACCCACGAACGTACGAACGCACGTACGAACGCACGCACGCACACCACACACACACTCACACACACAACACACACACACACACACACACACACACACACACACACACACACACACACACACGCACACTCACTCACACACACCACACACACACACACACACAAACACACACACACACACACACACACACACACACACACACACACACACACACACACACACACACACACACACACACACACACTGACGTTTATCTTACTCAAGTTTCCTTGTTTTTTCTTTGTTTTCTTTTCGTGTGTCTAGTTCAACCAGTTTCTGATGGTTGGATTTGTTTTTCCTTCTGTCCTTCAGTCAACTGTCCAAACAATCACACCCACCTGAACTTTCCTTCAAGTCTTTCTCCTCCCCATGACCTGTCTAAAATCAGTCTAGTGGATAGGTCTACACTGAAACGAACACACACACACACACACACACACAACACACACACACACACACACACACACACACACACACACACACACACACACACACACACACACACACACACACACACCTTTTAGCACCTTGTTCAAAATGGGAACTTCAGAAAGCAGATTTTGATATCTACCATCTCTCTTTAAAAAAAGAAGAAAATGAGCGTATTCTAGGCTCTTATATTTAAAGTGCACCTAGAAGATACATATCCTTCTCATCTTAAGATATACACTGACGGATCCCTTCTTAAAAACAAGGAAGCAGGGGCAGCATTCATCATTCCAGCTTTAAAGGTTGAAAAGTCCTATCACATCGGCAAAAATCATTCCATCTTTACTGCTGAACTTACTGCTATTTTGATGGCTTTGTACTTTCTGCTTGATTTCCCCAATACTGTTTTGCAGATTTTGTTCTGTGTTGATTCTAAATCTGCATTACAGTCTCTAAGTAACTCGTCATCGACCGTTAGGCAGAATCTTATTACTGAAATTAATTTGTTGGTACATTTTCTAATTCTGAGGGTTCGAATGTTACTTTCTGCTGGGTTCCATCTCATTGTGGATTTATTTTAATGAAAAAGTCGACAAAGCTGCCAAAAAGGCAGCAAAACATGATAGCTATTCAACTGGTTTAGATATTCCTCTTTCTCTTCATGAAGGTTATGCTTTGCTTCAAAATGTTTGCTGGAAACATGTGAAAAAGAAACAGGAAAAGGCTGGTTATCCCCTGCATACTTGTTCAGTTCTGGATCTTGAGAACATTCTTTGTACTCAGTACGGCTTTCGAAAATCCTGTACTAGAAAAATTGTTTCTCTAATCTACAGATTGAAATTAAATGCCTTTCGAGCAAAATTTGCTAAAAATATACAATGTATATGTGGTGAAAAATTTTCCAATGTTCATGTTCTGTATCAATGTCAAGGTTTAAAAGCGTTTTTACCATCATTTCAAGATAAGTCTCTGCAGGAAGTTTTAACCAATCCAGAGTTATTATGTGAGATAGCCTTGTCTCTGTTGCAATCCCCAGTATTCTCTTTTTTGTAAAGCACGAACACACACACGCTGTTGTTGTTGTTGTTGTTGTTGTTGTTGTGATTCTATTTACCTTTCCATTCTATTTCAATCCCATGGGTCCATGAAGTCGTGGGTTCAAATCTTGGCGGCGTCTGGTGAATTAAGGGTGGGGAATTTTTTTTTTATCATCTCCCTGGTCAACTTCAAGTGCAGACTTGCCAGTGCCTTAATCCCCTTCATGTATAATATATACACACATCCAGAAGAGTAAACATGCATGTTAAAGATCCCATCAATCATGGCAGCTTTCATCTTTTTTTCATTTTCATTTGCATACCCCTTTAAGCGTTCGGGTGGGTTACGGAAATAGCCTTCGAACATACCCAGCATACATCCCCGAAGTCGGAATGCGGCTACCTTCAAGGTGAACAAAAATGGTCCTATACGCAAAATTTCACCATTGGTGAACCTCGGAGCTCTAGCAAATGAACGAGCCCGCCGTCCCCACCCCCCTCCCCACTCCTCTTCTCCCTCCCCCCCTCCCTCGCTAACTCCTCTCCCACCTCCTCCCAAAAAAATTTCATCCCAGCGGAGTTTCCGATTTAGGAGCTAATACACACACACTGAAGCACGTCCTTTCCCTTAGTTATATAGTGGAAGTTATCGTGGCACTATTCTGAGGAGCTATTCACTAGATTTCTCCCCTTTCTGTCGGGCCTGGGCCAAAGCCTGGGTCTCCTTACATATTATGTTTCCTGTCCACTCTGCAATTCCATGAGATTAGATGTTTCCGCAAACTTCTTGGTATCTCATACAGAGATCACATCACTAACGAGGAAGTGAAAACCAGAATTGAAAACGCCATTGGGCCATATGAAGAGCTCCTGACTTCAGTGAAAAAACCCCAAACCAACATGCAAACTAAGTGGTGTATTGGCACACACACACACACACACACACACACACACACACACACACACACACACACACACACACACACACACACACACACACACACACACATGCTTTCATCAAAAATTCTATACAACACAACCCAACTCCTCGGCCTCCCTCCTCCCCACCAAAAAAAAAAAAAAAGAAAGAAAGAAAGAAAAAGCAACAACAAACACGCAACAACAAACACAACAACAAAAACCGAAAAAGGAAAGGGGGAAAAGAAAGAAAGAGCAAGAGGAAGAAAACTGAAGGAAAAAGGAAGAAAAAAAAAGTGCGTCGGCCGGGAGTCGAACCCGGATCGACTGCTTGGAAGGCAACCATGCTAACCGTACACCACCGACGCTTCTGACGTTTGGATGGAAAGTACAGATAACCAAACACACCACACACACACGCGCACACACAACACACACACACACACACACACACACACACACACACACACACACACACACACACACACACACTACACAACACACACACACAACACACACACACACACACACACACACACACACACACACACAACACACACACACACACACAGTTGTTGTTGTAGTGATTATATTTACGTTTCGATTCTATTTCAATCCCACGGGTCCATGAAGTCGTGGGTTCGAATCTCGGCGTCGTCTGGTGAATTAAAGGAGGAGATTTTTAACCATCTCCCAGGTCAACTTCAAGTGCAGACCTGCCACTGCCTTAATTCCCTTCATGTATATATACACATGCAGAAGATCAAACATGCATGTTAAAAATCCTGTCATTCATGTCAGCGTTCATTAAAAAAAAAAATTTTCATTTGCATACCACTTTAAGCGTTCGGGTAGGTTACGGAAAGAGCCTACGAACATTCCCAGCATACATCCCCGAAGTCGGAATGCGGCTACCTTCATGGTGAACAAAAATGATCCTATAAGCAAAATCTCACCATTGGTGAAAACCCCGGAGCTCTAGCCAATAAACGAGCCCCCTCCCCCCCTCCCCCGCCACTCCTCTTCCCCCCCCCCCCCCCCCCCCCCCTCCCGCTACTCCTCTCCCACCTCCCCCCAAAAAAATTTAATCCCAGCGGAGTTTCCGATTTAGGAGCTGAGACACATACACTGAAGCACGCCTTTTCCCTTAGCTCTATTGTGAAAGTCATAGTGGCACTTCACTGAAGAGCTATTTGCTAGATTTCTCCCTTTTATGTCGGGCCGGGGCCAAAGCCTGGGTCTCCTTAGATATATTTAAATACAATAAAGCGAGACTTACCTCGTAAGTTGAAGCTGTTTGTAAATTCTTGCGAATTTTATTGTAGCCCGGGAACGGAGTGCACATGAGAAACCGCGCGCAGCCTACCGCCGTTTTTTAGAGCTCGAGGGGAACACTGTTCACACTATATTTTAAACAGGATCATCATATAATTAATAAACTGTTTATCATTCCTTTTCATTTACTTTGGGGGGGAAATGTCTTACTATTTGCACGGTGTGCAAAAAACACTGATGGCAATTCTTCATTTTTTCTAGTGGTAGTATTTTTTCGTTTTGCAGGGTATGCATTTCATTTTACTTGCAGGGGATGCATGCAGACCATTGCACGGGTGGGCATGTGAAACCCCGTTCCGGCTAAAATTTAAATTCGCAAGAATTTACAAACAGCTTAAACTTACGAGGTAAGTCTCGCTTTATTGTTTTTAAATTCTTGCTCATTCCTGTATACCTCCACTACAGGCACATGAATTTGAGAGCCACAGTGTTCTCGAGACCCAAACACATCCATCAAAGGAAAAAAGAACATGTCCTACCCTTTCTTCTTTGTTAGGAAACGCTCCATGATGGACGGGCCCCTGGTCAGTGTTGGGCCCACATTCTTATTATAAATTTTGCAAATGTGGAAACATTCGTCCCTCCAGCTGCTTTCATTATGATGTGTATTGGAGCGTCTGCAAGTTTTGCTGCTGAAGTACTGGCTGACCTGGTACGTGTGGGCTGTGAAGCGTGTAATGTCTATCCTGCCCCTCCAGCGTCCATTTCACCAGCGAGAGATGGGATGCTACTAGCTCCTCTGTGCGGGGCTTGGAGAGTGAAAAAACAAATGTCCAGTGGAAATCGAGCCCTCATTTCTTTTCTTCGTCTAAGGTATTTTTTCAATGTGTGAACTACACACAGAGCCTCCTTATCCACAAAAGCCCTGAGTTCAATCGGTGATTGATGGGCTCCCCTTCTTGATTGTTTTAATAAACTATTTACATAAAATACACATTTTGCCTCGTTAGTAGCATTTTTATCGATGTCAAGTGCGCAATAGTTTGACACCTCTGACCCGACAGCAGGGGAATTAACATCACAAGTTTCATTGTCAGTTCTTTGAACGTTAGTTTATCCACTGGGAAACCCCCGTTTCTAGCATTTAAGCACAATATTTACATCCCAAGTTTGGTGATCTTTGGTAGTGGTGGTTTTCTTTCAAAAACACCCTTCATAAATCTTTTTAACAAGTTTTTATGTTGACCGAACGTAGCCCTTCATAGTTGCAGAGGGAAAAAAACTTAGCGCAGAAGAGCGGTGCCCAACGCTATATGAATATCCCTCTTTCAACAGAGATGCCAGAAAAATTTACAGCTGTGGCTAGAGGCGGTGAAACTGAATCCACCTGTTGCTACCACGCGTACCTCTCCACTTTCGTATGTACACATCATACATCTGTTTTGTTGCAGGTCGCCTGAGACATGAGAATACTGGTAGTGTCCCCCAGAAAACCCTTGTGTTTGAATCTATCCTGAACTTTGCAGACTAACAAGTCAACTTTTTCTTTAGTGGGTGTTTCATCTCCTTTTGACTTGG
>CM054150.1:7599363-7606051 GCA_028751875.1 Rapana venosa | reverse complement strand
GATTTTCAGCTGTGGCTTTTCCCTATAAACTAGGAAAGCCCCGTCTTTTATGCGCCTGAGGCCTAGTATAGTGTTATAGTGGATGTAATGCTCGTTTCTTTCCAATGCAGTGGCATCTACAGGACAAGACTGAGTTAAATTAAGGATCTCAGAGTAGCACAGCCGCTAAGGGTTCAGGTTCTGACATAAAGAGTGACAGCAAACATGAGTGCGTACATATATGTTGTATGTATGTATGTATGTATGTATGTAGTTGTGTATATTTATATATATATATATAATATATATATATATTATATATATATATATATATATATATATATATATATTATATATATAATATTAACGTTCAGTTGTGCGTTCCCCAGCTTAACACTCCGGGGGTCATCACCCAGAACGTGCACTCTTGATTCATTCATCCCACCTGGGAATCGCTGTGAGATTGAAGTTTGCACACTGGGTGAGAAGTTTGCGTGTACGACTGTTTTTTTTAAATGTATCTCGCCAATAGGCAGCCATACTCCGACTTCAGAGGGATCATAATGAGAAATTTGCGGGGGGGGGGGGGGGGGGGGGGGGGGGAGAGAAACAATGAAGTTATGCAACACCCCTGAAACTGGGGAAATGGGACGCTTTGCTTTGATTTGTTGCTGAAGTCCAGCACACACTGATGGAGACCTATCCTCCCTCCTAACTTACGCCCCCCCCCCCCCACCCCACCCCTCCTCACTCACCTCCCCCTCTCCCTTCCTCTTACCCCTTCCTCCTCCTCTCCCCTCCATATTCACCTCTCTCTCCCCTCCCTCCCCCCCCTCCCTTCCTCAAATTACCCCACCCCCATCCTCCCTCCCTCCCCTTAATTTACCTACCTCTCTCTCCCCTTACCCAACCACCCCTCAATCCTCCCCCTCCCCCATACCCCCTCCTCTCCCCCCCCCCCCCCCTAACCTATCCCTTCCCTTCTTCCCCTTACCCACCCCCATATTTCTCCCACCTCCTTCTTTCCCTACCCTTCCCCTTACATCCCTTCCCCCCCCCCCCCCCCCCCCCCCCCCCTCCCCCCCCCCCCCCCCCCCCCCCCCCCTGTATCCTCAACATTCTCCTCTCCCACATTACCCCCTCATCCATCCCCCCTCCTCCTTTCCTAAACCCTTTCCTCCCTAACTAACCTCCCCCATCTCCTCAAACTAAGCTGTAAATTAGATAAACAAATACATTAAATAAAGGCACGGACATGAGAAGATAGACGATATAACACTTGAAAGACCGTTCGACTTCAATCCCATGGGTCCATGAGGTCGTGGGTTTGAATCTCTGCAGTGTCTGGTCAATTAAGGGTGGGGATTTTTACAATCCCCCAGGTCAACTGCAAGTGTGTGCCTGCCAGTGCCTTAAGTCCCTTCATGTATAATTATATACATGCAGAAGACCAAAGGAGGAAGGTGGCAGAATGGTTTAGATGCTCGTCTGCCGGTGTTGAAGACGTGAGGTTCGCCTCTCCCTTTCTCCCCAGTCTGATTGGGAAAGTGGACTGAGTGTCTATCTAGTCCAGCAGGTGGACAAAAAACACGAACAGTCTTAGGTTCAGTCCCACCCTAACACACACACACACACTCTCTCTCTCTCTCTCTCTCTCTCTCTCTTTCTCTTTCTCTTATATACCCCTAAGGGCGGGGACTGATTGTAAAAAAGCACATGGGTGCTTATTCATTATCCTCGAAATAAAAGAATTTGTCATTGTCATTGTCATTTTCAAAAATTATAATGATGCGGCGTTCGGTGGGTTACGTACGGAAATCCGAACCCATCCAGCCGTACATCCCTGAAAGTCGGAATGCTGTTCCCTTCACCGTGGCCAAAAACGGGATAACTCAGTGGTCGGAGCACTAGCTTTCCGCCAGCCAAGGTTAAGCAGCGTCGAGCGTGGTTACCAGTTGGATGGGTGACTGTTTGCGCGCCTTGGTTTCAGTACAGTGTCCCCAGTTCACCCAGCTGTAAATGGGTACCTGCCCTCTTTAGGGTCAGGGAAGGTAAAGCAGTGAGGGAGAGGAGATGGGTGGGTGCTGCCCTCAATATGCTGGCCCTAGGAGAAGCTGAGGTCTCTGATACCCCGCTCCCCTACGACCTTATAGATTATGGGACACCTTTACCTTTACTTTACACCAAAATTGTTGAACCTCAGAGTTCTAGCCTAGGAACTGGCCAAACAACAAAACAACAACAAAAAAACCTCCAGGAGGAAACAAAGTTTGGATGGGGGGGGTCCATTCCAGTTAGTAGCACCTAAGTGACTGAATGCTAGGTAGGCTAGGAGGCAAGGTAGGCAGGCAGGCAGGCAGACAGACAGAACGTCTTATTGCCGGGTGTTGCAACACCAACAGCGCTTATTACCCCAACCTGCACCAAGACGCCGGGGAATGTGTCTTACAACCCCCCCCCCACCCCCCCCCCCCCCAACCCCCCCATCCCGCTGCTTTTGTTGTTTCTGCTTTAATGTGGGGAAAGGGATGGAAGGGGGGGGGGGGGGGGGGAGAAAGAGGGGAAAGAGAGTGGGGGGGGGGTGGGGGGGGGGGGGGGGGGGGGGGGGGGGGGGAGGGGGGGGGAGGGGGGGGGGTTTGGGGGGGGGGGGGCCCGGGGGGGGTTTGGTTTTTTTTTTTTTGGGGGGGGTGGGGGGGGGGGGGGGGTGGGGGGGGGGGGGGGGGGGGCGGGGGGGGGGTACTGTTTGTTGTTTTACTTTCAACGTTATTCCCTAAAGAAATTTAGACCAAAAGTGTGTTTGGGGTGTGTGGGGAAGAGAGAGAGAGAGGAAAAGGGGAGGGGAGAGGAGAGGGGTGAGAGAGGAAGGGGAAAAAAGAGGAAGAAAGAGAGGAGAAGGGAGGGAAGGGTTGAGGAGGGGGAGAGGGTTTTGGAGGAGAGAGAGGAGGGGGGTGGGAGGAAGAGGGAAGGAAAGAAGGAGGGGAGGGATGAAAAAGAAAAAAAGAAGGGAGTAAAAGAAGATGATGATGATGTGATGAGTTTTGGGTGATGATGATGAAGAAGAAGAAAAGAAGAAGAAAAAGAAAAAGAAGAAGAAGGAAGAAGAAGAAGAAGAAGAAAAAAGAAGAAGAAGAAGAAGAAGAGAAAGAAGAAGAGAAAGAAGAGAAGAAAACAACCCGCAGAAGAGTAGTGAAAGAAGAAGAGTAGGCTGGTTTATCATTCTATTTCTTTCTTTCTAAAAAGATTTCGCGGGCCCACCCTAGTTAAGGTTACAACTTTTTTTTTTGGGGATGGGGGGGGGGGGGGGGGGGTTGGACTGTTGCTGTGGAAAAGGTTTAAAAAAACAAAAAAAGGGGAAGGGTTTTTGTGGGAGGAGGGGAGGGAAAGGGGGAGGTTTTTGGGAAAGAGGGTGGGGGCGAAAAAGGGAGGTGGGGTGGGGGGTTGGGGTAATGCTGGCGTCGTAGTGTGCCAGCACTTCTGTGTTCATTTTTGGCCCTACGCATTCTTGTTAGTGGATGAAACCCTCTGGAATAAAGTATAGTCCCCTCCCCCTTTTTTGTTTGGCTCTAAGTTATTTTTTGTAATTGGTGTTGTTTTTTTTTTTTGTTGTTGGTTTTTGTTTTGGGGGTGTTTTTTTATTCTTTTTTATCGGGAAAAAGGGACTAAGCCTCGTGTGGGGTGGTTTTTTTTTTTAATCCAGTCCCGTGTTTGGTTTTTTTTCATCTTTTCCACGGCACACAAAGGCCCCAACTCTTACGAAAAGGGTACAGGGTTTAACGTTTTTGCGCAAAAATGTTCGCATGCGTTCGCGCCGGGGACCTCGGTTTATAGTCTCATCCCGGGGACTTTTTGGGGGAGAGTGGAGTCTGACTGGGGTTTTAAATCCAGGGGGGAAAAATCCCCTTGAATGTGGGGGGGGTGGTTTTGTTATTTATTTTTTTGTTTGTTTGCTTGTTTTGTCTTTCCGTTTATGTTTTGGGGGTGAATTAAGGGGGCGGTGGGGTGTTTTTGTGATTTGCTATGTTTGAGACGAAAAAAATTTAGCAAAATATTAAGCGTATAAAGAGACAGATTTTTGGTTTTGCAGTTGAAAACAAGCCGCCCCCCCCCAAAAAAAAAAAACCAAAAAAAACAAAACCAAAAAACCAACCCCACAAAAACAAACCAAACAAAAAGACAAGAAAAAATAAAACAAAAGAAAAAAAAAACAAACAAAAATTTTAGGGACAGGGGGGGGTGCCATCCTTACAAGAAATTAAAAAATCAATTTTTGGGAATGGGCCCAGGCCAAAAACTGTGTCAGTTTTTGATTCAGCTAATTGCCCAAGGCCCACATTAAAAGTTGTTATGTTGTAAAAAAGTTGTGTTGAGTTGCTTCGTCTTAACATAAAAAACCCGCATTTCTTTAAAAGGGGAAAAAATCCCCGAAGTAGAGTATGGCTGCCTATGTGGGAAATGCTTTAAAACAGTCAACTCGCAAACGTCCCCTTTAGTGTGCGATTTCAATCTACATATTCCCCCGGTGGGATGGTGAGTCGGAGTGCATGTCGGGTGACCTCCGAGTGTTAAGTGGGGAAGCGCAAAAACAACAAAAACAATATTTTTGGGGGAAAAAAAAGTTTGATCCACTTTAGTGGGTTTAAAAAAAAAAGCGCCCGGCGGGCATGTAAAAACGTCAAAGTTTTTGTCCCCATGGAAAAAATTGTATGGGAAATCATTTTTGCCCCCCATAAAACACCCATCTTCAGGGAAAGGGCAAAAAGCAGTGTAAAGCTAATAACACCCCCCCCCCACACACACACACACACCCCTTCCCCCCCCCCCCCCCCCCCCCCCCCCCCCCCCCCCCCCCCCCCCCCCCCCCCCCCCCCCCCCCCCCCCCCCCCCCCCCCCCCCCCCCGAAAAAAAAAAATTTAAAAAAATAAAAGACAGATAGCCCCTTCTTTTATTGGGGAAACCGCGAATACCCTTTTTCACCCCTTTCTTGTTTACTTCTTGGCCCCTTTTCTCTCCCTCCCCCCCCTTTCCCCCCCTTTCTCCCCCCCCCCCCCCCCCCTCCCCCCTGGGAAATTTTTTCGAACATAACTTTCTCTCTTCCCACAACGAATCGTCTCAATCGCGGGGCCGATTGCAAGCGCTTACGGCAGCGCAACGCATTTTCACTCCTATGACGGGCCAAATTTCTTAGTTCCCGTCGACCCGTTCGACGAAAAGAAGAAGAAAGGAGGAGGAGGGGGGAAAGGAGGGGAGAGGGGGAGGAGGAGGAGAAGGGGGTGGAAAGGGGGAGGGGGGGAGGAGGAAGGGGAAAAAAGAAGAAGAAAAAGAAGAAGAGGGGGGGGGAAGGGGGGAGGGGAGGAAGATAAGAAAAAGAGAAGAAGAAAAAGAAGAGAAGAAGAAAAGAAAAGGAGAGGAGGGGAGGAGAGGAGGGGGAAAGAAGAAGAAAAAAGAAAAAGAAGAACAAAAACAAAAAAGAAGAACAAGAAAACAAAAAAGGGGGGGAAAAAGAAGAAGTGAAGAAGGAGGAGAAAAAGGAGAAAAAGGGGAAGAAGGGGGAGAAGAAGAAGCAAAGAAGGGGAAAAAGGGAAAAGAAGAAAGAAGAAGAAGGGAAAAAAAAGAAGAAAGGAGAGGGGGAGAAAAAAAAAAAAGAAGTAAAAGAAAGAGAAGGAAGGAGGGGGAGGGGGGAAAGAAGAAAAGAAAGAAGAGAAGAAGGAAGAAAAAAGAAGAAAAAGAAGAAGTAAAAAAGGGAAGAAAGAAGGAGAAGAATGTAAAGAAAAAAGAAGGAGAAGAAGGAGAAAAAGAAAAGAAAAAAGAAGAAAAAAAGAAGAAGAAGAAAACAAGAACAGAACAAGAAAAAAACAGAAAAAAACAAGAAAGAAGAAGAAAAAAAGAAGAAGAAAAAGGGAGATTCGGTCGGTTGGGGTGAGGTGAGGAATTTGAGAAATCAGAAACCAGGTGTGGTAAAAATCTTTTCAGGCCGCTTCCCTTTTCTTGATGGCGAGTGCAGTGGTTCGGGCATTCGGGTCTACCTCTACCACTAATGGGCTAGCCTATTTGACCTCAAAAACTCTCAGCGCGACCGATTTTTCCGTGTGTGTGTGTGTGGTGAGTTCGGCCCTGCATCTGCCCTATTTTTTTTGTTTGCCAGGTTTTAAATTCACCTCTTCATACACAAAGGGGGAAGAGAGAGAGGAGAAAGGGAGAGAGGAAAGAGAAGAGGAGAGGAGAGGAGAGAGAGAGAGGGGAAAAGGAGGGTGGGGGTTTGGAGGAGAAAAGTTGGTCCCCCCCCCCCCCCTTTCCTCCCCCCCCCCCCCACCCCCCCAGCAAAAAAAAAAAGAAAAAAATTCGATGCTTTTTTGTTTGATTGGGTTTGGGGGGTTTTTTTTTTTGTTTGGGTTTTTTTGGGGGTTTTTTTTTTGTGTTTAGTTGCATTTTTTTCGGGTTTTTTTTTTTGTTTTTTTTTCCTCGGGAGAGCTCCAAGGGTTTACCAATGGTGGATTTTTCGTACTCGTTTTTTCCACATGAAGGTACGCATTTCCCCTTGGTTGTTGGGTGTGTTCCGTGTTTCCGTAACCCTACCGAACGCTGACATAAATGACGGGATCTTCAACATGCATTTTTTAAAAAAATCCTCTGCGTGTATACATACAACGAAGAAAATGAAGGCACACTAGCAGATCTGCGCTTGAAGATGGATGACCTGAGAGATCGTTAC
>CM054150.1:7584363-7594363 GCA_028751875.1 Rapana venosa | reverse complement strand
TCGAGACTGTACTGTCCACATAAAGAGTGCTCTCGAATTCTACCGGGAAAATCTGTTCAGTTTGGTTAGATTCGCACTTTCGTTTGTTTTGCGATTTCTTCTTCTTCCTCGAACACTTAAGACAGCAACTATCTGTTGTCTGTCATATGAGCGAAAATGCCGTCACGCTGCCGTTAAGCTCCTGACAAGTCAGGCCCAACGCATCCGACTTCGGCATGGGAGAGAACTGTTTTCTTTGAAGTCTTTCTGGGGGGGGGGGGGGGGGGGGGGGGGGGGGGGGGGGGGGAAAGGCAGGAGAATGGTCCAAGAAGGCAGAAAATAGACAAGAAAGGAGGGTGACAGGAAGAAAAGAAACAAGGCGGAAACAAAGAGATTCATAGAAAAAGGAGGAAACTTGTTGCACAGAATTTCCAGGAGGTGGGGATGCTTTTTATACTGAGGGGTTCCCGGTATCTCGAAGGAAAGGTGTGTGTGTATGTTGGGGGGGGTAAGGGGGGGGGGGGGGTGTAAGATACGACCAAAACAAAAAAAAAACCAAAAAAAAAAAAAGGAAAAGATTTGAATCTGTCGAGACTGTCCACATAAAGAGTGCTCCCGAATTCTACCGGAAAAAAAATCTATCGAGTTTGGCCAGATTTGCACGCTCGTTTGTTTTGCGATTTCTTCTTCTTCGTCGTCGAACACTTAAGACAGCAACTATTTGTTGTCTGTCATATGAGCGAAAATGCCTCGCGCTTGCCGTTAAGCGCCTGACAAGTCAGGCCCAGCGCATCCGATCTGCGATTTGAAGTCAGTGCATTGGCAGCCCAGCCCATCTGGTGAAGAAAAGGAGAAGGTTAAGTACATTCAAGTCAACATTTAACAAATACGAATCCATTCAGTTCAGAACTGAATCATGTTCATCGTAGACCAATGTTTGCGGGAGGAGGAAGGAATGGGGGGGGGGGGGGGGGGGGGGGGGGGGGGGGGGGGGGGGGGGGGGGGGGGGGGGGCCGTAAACCTTGACCTTGATCTTGATCTGGCATTCGGTCCTTTACCAATTTCGGTACCTACCATTCCGCACGGAATTTCCAGACCCAAGAGGGCAGTTTTCGTCTCTGTCACGTCTTGACCACTTTATGACATAAACCCCACTTAAGGACACCACAGAAATCTTCTACCTGCCTCTTTGTTTAGAACTCTTGGCTGCTCATCCTCCCTCCCCCTCCTCACCCCCTCCCCCCCCATTCCTTTCCCCAGGCTCCTGTCCCATCCTCTCCTCCCCCCCCCCCTCCCCCACTCACCCTACACCGATCCCTCTGGGCACACTTGCTGGCTGGAGTTCTCTCAGAGTTGCTGTGGTTATTTTGGCAGCAAAAGCTGTAGAGGAAAAAATTAGACAGGATGGGGGGTGCGCAAACACGTCACGGGCATATTAGCTCTTTAGGTATTCTTTGTCTGTCTGTCTGTCTGTGTGTCTGTCTCTCTGTCTGTCTGGGTGTCTATTTGTCTGTATGTCTGTCTGTCTGACTGGCTGGCTGACTGACTATTTATGTATTCAGTTGCTTGTCTGTGTCTGTATTTTACTATCTGTGTCTGTCTGTCTGTCTGTCCATGTCTGTCTGTCTGACTGGCTGGCTGGCTGACTATGTATTCAGTTACTTTCCTGTGTCTGTATTTTGCTCTGTCTGTCTTTCTGTCTGTCTGTCTGACTGAGTGTCTGTCTGACTGACTGACTGACAATGTATTCAGTTGCTTGTCTGTGTCTGTATTTCGCTGTCTGTCTGTCTGTCTGTCTATCTGACTGACTGACTGACAAACTGACTGACTATGTATTCAGGTGCTTGTATGTGTCTGTATTTCTCTGTCTGTCTGTCTGTGTGCCTGCCTGCCTGTCTGTCTGTCTGTCTGTCTGTCTGTCTGACTGACTCACTGACTGAGTGAGTGACTGACTATTTATGTATGCAGTTGCTTGTCTGTGTCTGTATTTCTGTCTGTCTGTCTGTCTGTCCATGTCTGTCTGACTGAATGACTCACTGACTGTCTGACTCACTCACTCACTCACTGTCTGACTCACTCACTCACTCACTGTCTGACTGACTGACTGACTCACTGTGTGTCTGTCTGTGTGACTGTCTGTCTGTCTTTCTGTCTGACTGACTGACTATCTATGTATTTGTTCAGTTACTTTCCTGTGTCTGAATTTCGCTGTATATCTACGACTTTCCTTTGGCCGTCTGTGTTACCTACTTACTGTCTGCATCAGCAGCAAAAATAGCAGTAACAGACATAAGAAGAAGAACAGTACCAACAGTAGTTTTATACACACACGCTCCTGCTCTTCTCTCTCTCTCTCTCTCTCTCTCTCTCTCTCTCTCTCTCTCTCTCTCTCTCTCTCTCTCTCTCTCTCTCTCTCTTCTTGATAAGAGCAGGGACTGGATGTAAAAACAGCACATGGGTGCTCATTCATGATCCTCAAAATAAAAGAATTTGATTCTCTCTCTCTCTCTCTCTCTCTCTCTCTCTCGCTCTCTCTCTCTCTCTCCTACTAAGGGCAGAACGATGTAAAAAAAAAAAAAGCACATGGGTGCTTATTCATTATCCTAAATATAAAACAATCTCTCTCTCTGTATCTCTCTCTCTGTATCTCTCTCTCGCTGTATAACAATAAATAGCAATAAATTTTGTCATTGTCATTGTCTCTCTCTGTATCTCTCTCTCCCTCCCTCTCTCTCTCTTTCCCTCTCTCTCTCTCTCTCTCTCGCCCTCCTCCCCCCCCCCCCCCCCCCCCCCCCCCCCCCCCCCCCCCCCCCCCCCCTCCCCCCACTCCCCTTGTGAAACAATAACTTGCCCTTTTAGCTTGTATTTCTCAGCCGTTTCCTTCAGAGCCAGAGGATCGTTTAGAGTAATCTCCCCCTTGTCTTCCTTCTAAGATAACAGCAGATAGAAGAAAACACTGACGGCCATTGTTAGAGCGCCATGCCTTTCCCCCTCCTGGCTAACAATGGTGTGAAAATTAAAGCTGCCTGGCTAACTCCCCTTCAGCTGAGTCCAAGAGATTGTATTTTTCCTTCTTTGCTTTTGTGGCTGTTCTGCAATGATGTTTGTCTGTAGGATATAGAGAGGGCTTAGCCTTACCTCCTACCCCTCCCCCCCCTCCCCTACTCTTTCTAAAAAGCTGCTGCTGCTGCTGCCAGTTTATCTGTTTAATAATTGTTGTTTTTTGTAAGTTTGTCACTTTCGCTTTTGTTTGTCCTTTTGTTTGTTGTTTCTTTTCGGTAGTTTGTTCGCTCAACTGCTTTCTGTGTCTGTCTGTTTATTTATTTATTTTTATATTATAGATAATGGAATAAGCACTCATGTGCTTGTTTACAACCAGTCCCCGTGTGTATGCGGTTTTGTCAATTCTGTCATCTGTTCCCACCAGCACACAATGGCCTACTCTTAGGAAAAGCAAAACAGGATTTAACATGTGCGCAAGATGTTCTGTCTTTCTCTGTCTGTCTGTCTGTCTGTCTCTTTTAAAGTTACATGCTTACAATAATGATGTATTTTACATCTTGGATGATTTGATTTTTGTCCCCCTTTTTCTCCAAACAGAATTGTGTTCTTTGTTGTTTGGTTGAGAAATTTTTGTGTGTGTGTTCTTTTGCCCAGAGGGCTGGTTGTAAAAAAGTATGTTTACTTATGCCATAACCCTCCTTAAATAAAATTCATTCAATTCTATTCTCTCTCTCTTGCTCTCTGTCTCTCTGTCTCTGTCTGTCTGTCTGTCTGTCTGTCTGTCTGTCTGTCTGTCTCTCTCTCTCTCTCTCTCTCTCTTGCTCTCTCTGTCTCTCTCTATGTCTCCCCCCCCATCTCTCTCTCTCTCTCATTTTCTCTGTCTCTTTCTCTGTCTGTCTCTCCCCCACCTCTCTCTCTGTGTTAAAACAATAACTTGCCCTTTTAGCTTGTATTTCTCAGTCGTTTCCTTCAGAGCCAGAGGATTGTTTAGAGTAATCTCCCCCTTGTCTTCCTTCTGAGATAACAGCAGATAGAAGAAAACACTGACGGCCATTGTTAGAGCGCCATGCCTTTTCCCCTCCTGGCTAAAACTGGTGTGAAAATTAAAGCTGCCTGGCTAACTCCCTTGCACAGCTGAGTCCAAGAGATTGTATTCTTCATTCTTTGCTTTTGTGGCTGTTCTGCAATGATGTCTGTCTGTAGGATATAGAGAGGGCTTAGCCTTACCCCCCTACCCCCCTTACTCTTTCTGAAAAGTTGCTGCTACTGCTGCCAGTTTATCTGTTTAATAATTGTTTGTTTTTGTAAGTTTGTCACTTTGGCTTTTGTTTGTTCTTTTGTTTCTTGTGTGTTTTTGGCTGTTTATTTGTTTGACAGCACTCCGTCTGTCTGTCTGTCTGTCTGTCTCTCTCTCTCTCTCGCTCTCTCTCTCCTCCCCCCCCCCCTCTCTCTCTCTCTCTGTCTGTATGTCTCTCTCTGTCTCTCTCTGTCTGTCTGTATGTCTCTCTCTCTCTCTCTCACACACACACACACACACACACACGGGAGCGCGCGCATAAACACACGCACACACGCGCACACGCACGTGCACGAACACACACACGCACACATGCATGCACGCGCGCGTTCACGCACACACACAAGTACATAGCCCAACAACAGTGTGAACTCCTGGCATTTCAGGATGCACTGTGCAGACTGTAAAACAGCTTTTTGGTGTGGGTGATGTAGTGTACACAGTGCTGTTTTGGTGTGGTGTATATACACAGCGTTGTTTGGTGTGGATGGTGTGGTGTATACACACAGTGCTGTTTGGTGTGGATGGTGTGGTGTATACACACAGTGCTATTTTGGTGTGGATGACAATGACAATGACTAATTCTTGTATTTCAAGGATAATGAATAAGCACCCATGTGCTTTTTTACATCCAGTCCCCGCCCTTACGGATATATATGAGAGAGAGAGACAGACAGACAGACAGACAGACAGACGCTTTGAGCTTTGACCAATTTATTGTCATTGCCCAAAGTGGCCTATTGACAAGGGGGGTTATACACGACTTTCTTTTGTAAATACAAATAAATACAAGAAAAATCACATGATGCATTTAACGTAATGAAAACCAAAAAAACAAAAATTAATGAGCTCTTATGAACGGATACGACTTTAAGCTCTGACGTAAACTCAGTTTCAAAATGAACACAAAGTAATAACAAGGATGAACAATAGGAACCAATAAGCAATAACTAAAATAATGAAAAGAACATTCTAGAATGCTATATTAGACCATCCATTGACATTGTATGTGAAATTTTCAAAAAATATTCTTGCTGGAGACTACAGCGTAATTATAAATGTTTCTTTATGTGTTTCACAAAATGCTGGAGTTTACATAATATAAATGTTACTTTAGTTTAGTCACAAATGTTAAGCTAATTGGAACTTAGCTGTAATTGTCTTAATTTCAGTGCTTCAGCAATAAACTTTGCAACCGATTTGATCACAATATCATAATCGGACGATAAGATAGAAAAAATATCTTGCCTTCGGAAAGCTTCTAGATTGAGAACACCACAGTTTTCACGTATGGAAACATATGATTGACAATGAAACAGGAAATGCACTTCATCATCAAGAATATGACCACACATAGGGCATGGGAACTGTGTGGACGTCTCAGGTTGAAACCATCTTTTGTTTGCATTGAAGCCGAGTGTTCTTAGTCGAAATCTTGCATAAATTAGTCGATGCCATTTGTCAGTGACTATTCGAAGATACTTTTCAGCTTGAAAAGCACACTTAAACGAAAAAAAACCAGCAGTATTTATCTTTACTTTCCATGTCCGAGTGCCAATTTTGACAGACAGACAGACAGACAGAGAGGAGAGAGAGAGAGAGAGAGAGAGAGAGGAGAGAGAGAGAGAGAGAGAGGAGAGAGAGAGTGTGTGTGTTTGTGTGTTGGGGTGGAATTGAACCTAAGACTGTTGGAGTTTTTTGTCCACCTGCTGGACGGTGTAGTGTACACAGCGCATGACGTTATCTACATCCTTTTTAAAAAAAAAATCTGTTTTGGTCAAGACCAAGTGGCATAAGTCGGACTAGGGCCGGGATAGCCTAGTAGGTAGAGCAGCGTGTTGGTGATCTGACCACCTGGTTTAGAGCCGCCAGTGAGGCAGCTGTTCAAGGGGATTGCCCCCTGGAGTTATTATATATCTACATTCTGTTATATCGAGGATAATGGAATAAGCACTTATTCGCTTTTTACATCCAGTCCCCGTGTGTATGCAGTTTTGTCAATTCTGTCATCTGTTCCCACCAGCACAGAATGGCCTAACTCTTACGAAAAGGGGAACAGGATTTCACGTGTGCGCAAGATGTTCTGCGAGCGTTTGCACACGGGACCTCGGTTTATAGTCTCATCCCAAGGACTTTTGGGGAGAGTGGAGTCAGCGCTGAAATTAACTCCAGGGGAAAATATTCCCCTTGAACGGGAATCGAAACTGGGTCGTTAGAAGACTTTGCATACTCGTAGTGTGGTACTACTCCTTATCCAACGAAAACCAAGAAAGACAAAGATTGTTCCGAACGTGGTAAGGTCAGTGCTTCGACTTTAAAGCGATTTTGCCTTCTTTTGTACCTGCTGTCTTTGGTCTGTTTGCTACCCTGCCTTGTGAAGAGGGACGTAACTCACATGAGTCAGATCTGTTATGGTGGTTTTTTTAATAAAAAATCTAAAGTAGGAGGAGAGATGTATTCAACTTTAAAAAAAACAAAACATGGGCCTTTGAAAGGTATATTTTGTAAAATTTATTTATGTATTTATTCTTTTATATCAAGGATAATGGAATAAGCACTCATGTGCTTTTTTACATCCAGTCCCCGTGTGTATGTGGTTTTGTACATTTTGTCATCTTGTTCCCACCGGCACACAATGGCCTACTCTTTCGAAAAGCGGAACAGGATTTAACGTGTGCGCAAGATGTTCTGCGTACGTTCGCACACGGGGCCTCGGTTTATAGTCTCATCCGAAGGACATGATTTCAGGTGCATGCTGTAGCATTTTTGACTTTAAAAAAAAAAAAGCGAGTTGAGCTTTCTTATCTAATTTCCAAAAGGGCACCCCTTAGTTTAATCCTACCCTTAGTTTAATCCTACTTTCTTGGTCAGTTGCAACGTTGAAGTTTACAAGTGACGAAACAGGTTAACACACAGACACAACATGAAACGAAACAAAACAAAAACGAAAACAAAAACCTGAACCTGGAGGAGACATGCTGTTATCTATCACGAAACCTCTCTTCCTACCCTAAGCATAAAAGCCACCAAGTGGGCTGCAGAAATCAGAGCTGTCGGCTGCAGGTATGCTGCTGCAACTGCACTCCTTGCAGTCAGGTAACTAACTGGCTTAGGCCCTGTTTTGCAGCTTGGCACTGCTAGGAACCAAGCCTTGAAGTCGAAGTGTTCTCCATCAGCACGTGCACTTCTCTCTCTCTCTCTGTCTCTCTCTCTCTGTCTCTCTCCCATACACACACACACACCTGGTGTCTGCAGAACAGCTGTCAGCTGTCCAGGAAAGCAAGATGAGTGACGTCAGTCTCTGACAGAAATGCTGCTGATGCAACGTCAGTGTAAGAGAACCACCGTAAGAGCCAACCTGGATCTGAATCTGGATATAAGTGTTGAAGTTTGGAGGAAAGAAAAAAACAACAACATTCACACACACACACAAACACACAACACACACACACACACACACACACACACACACACACACCACACACACACCACATATATATATATATTATATATATATATGTGTGTGTGTGTGTGTGTGTATATATTATTATATATATTTTATATATATATATATATATTTATATATATATATAAGAGAGAGAGAGAGAGAGAGAGAGAGAGAGAGAGAGAGAGAGAGAGAGATTTACAGAGATACATACATAGATTACATACATAGATACATACATAGATAGGTAATGTGTGTGTGTGTGTGTGTGTGTGTGTGTGTGTGTGTGTGTGAGTTGTGTGTGTGTGTGTGTGTGTGGTGTGTGTGTGTGTGTGTGTGTGTGTGTTTAAAAGACTGGTGAGTAGGGTAGTCCAGTATTTTTGTTTGTTGTTTTGGTTGTTGTTTGTTGTTGTTGTTTTGTTGCTTTTTTTTTGGGGGGGAGGGGGGTTCACTGTTAAAGTGAGCGAAAGGGGGGGGGGGGTGTTGTCAGGGGACAGGGGAAGACGGGTGAAGAGAGATTGGGTATAGCAGGGTAGAGAAGGGGAAAGGAGAGAGGGTTGTGGAATAGCCAGGAATTTGGGGAGAGGGGGCATAGAGAAGGAAAGGACGGAAATTTAGTGCCCTAAGATTGGAACTACTGACAATGTAACTACAGTGGCAGATTGAAGTTGGGACAATCACTCCACCTTCACCTTCTTCACATATTCCTGTAGTCTTGTAGAGCGTTGGGGCATCACTGAAGATTTTGCAATCGCTTCTACCAGCTGACTCAGGTCACATAGTGAGTGCGCTGAGGAAAAAGCGTCTGTACTGCTCTGTTGTGCCCTCTGGGATCATGTGGCCATGGTTATGGTTAGTGGCTTCTCTGACAAGGATGCTGGATCTTTTTTTCTATGTTTTTCATGGATCTGGCTTGTGTTTGTCGAAAAAAATAACAATCATTTGAGGGTTGTTCTTACTAGATCGTCATGTGCTTCCTTTGAAGGATGACAAGCTGCATTCCCTGAGACGGGATAGCCTGGTGGTTAGAGTGATGTATTCGTGATCTGCTGACCCGGGTTCGATTCTCGTTCAAGAGGATTTGTCTTCTAGAGTTAACATCAGTGCCGACTCCACTCTCCCCAAAAGTCCTTCGGATGAGACTATAAACCGCGGTCCCGTGTGCGAACGCAAGGAGAACATCTCACGCACACGTTAAAACCCGTTCCGCTTTTCGGAAGAGTAGGCCATTGTGTGCCGGTGGGAACGGATGACAAAATGTACAAAACTGCATACACACGGGGACTGGGTGAAGAAAAAGCACATGAGTGCTTGTTCCATTATCCTCGAAATAAAAGAATAAAAGAAAAGACAAAGACATCCTGTATGGCGAAGTTAGCTGCAGGACACCGTCCTTCAGGGTGTCCAGCACTACGTTTTTAGAATGTATGCAAGCATGACCTGGAAGTCACTGGCATAAACTCTGACAGCTGGGAAGCGCTTTCAGAGAGTCACAATTTATTTTTTAACTTTTATTTATTCTTTTATTTCGAGGATAATGGAGTAAGCACTCGTGTGCTTTTTTTTTCCATCCAGTCCCCGTGTGTATAAGTTTTGTTAATTTTGTCATCCGTTCCACCGGCACACCATGGCCTACTCTTCCGAAAAGTGGAACGGGATTTAACGTGTGCGCAAGATGTTCTAGGTGTGTTCGCACACGGAACCTCGGTTTATAATCTCATCCAAAAGACTTTTGGGGAGAGTGGAGTTAACTCCAGGAGAAAAAATCCTCTTGAACGAGATTCGAACCCGGGTCAGCAGATTACGAATAAATCACTCAAACCACCAGGCTATCCCCGTCCCCCTGGGTGGAGGAGGGAGCAGTACCTGAGGGAACCTGTAAGGGGAGAAGCGAAAGGACTCCAGATATGGAAATTCAGAAAAAGCCGCAGGAAGGAGAGAGAAACAGAAAAAACCAGGCCTTCATCAACCCCATGTCCAAATGTTTGCCTGCAGCAACTGTGGCAGAGACTGCCATGCACGGATTGGTCTGCTGACGCCACTCCAGATGCTGCTGCAGAGACGGAATGTGGCCGGTGGGAACGGACGACAAACTTGACAAAACTGCATACACACGGGGACTGGATGAAAAAAAGCACATAAGCGCTTATTCCATTAACCTCAAAATAAAAGAACGAATAAATAAATAAATAGGTAAGTAAATAAATGAAGAAGGTGCAGGCCATCTCCCAAGACAGAAAGAGAGCTTACTAGCTTGCATAATTGGCGTTATACTG
>CM054150.1:7571863-7574363 GCA_028751875.1 Rapana venosa | reverse complement strand
GGCCACAGAAGAGACAGCAGAGATTAGATGTGGCCACAGAAGAGACAGCAGAGATGATGATGTGGCCACAGAAGAGACAGCAGAGATTAGATGTGGCCACAGAAGAGACGACAGAGATTAGATGTGGCCACAGAACAGATGACAGAGATTAGATGTGGCCACAAAACAGACAGCAGAGATTATAATTATGTGGCCACAAAACAGACAGCGGGGATGATGATGTGACCACAGAACAGATCAGATATGTGGTTAACAGAACAGACAGCGGGGATGATGATGTGACCACAGAACAGATCAGATATGTGGTTAACAGAACAGACAGCGGGAATGATGATGTGACCACAGAACAGATCAGATATGTGGTTAACAGAACAGACAGCGGGGATGATGATGTGACCACAGAACAGATCAGATATGTGGTTAACAGAACAGACAGCGGGAATGATGATGTGACCACAGAACAGATCAGATATGTGGTTAACAGAACAGACAGCAGAAACGATAATTATGTGGCCCCAGAACAGAGATAGCTTGCGGCATGACAACAGCAAACCTGCCTGTACCATGTAATGCATGTAGCACGTGATGGCTGTGGTGGCAGCGAAGGCTGGTGCCTGTGCCAGAAGCCTTCTGCATCAGCACAAACACACACGCACGCGCGCGCGCGCGCACACATACACACACACGCACATACACACACACACACACACACACACACACACACACACACACACACACACACACACACACACACACACAGTATAGTGTAGTATAGTTTAGTACAGTGTAGTGTAGTGTAGTGTAGTGTAGACAGAGACAGCAGATGCTGCGCAGATTATCGGACAGGTGCCAGAGAGTAAGATGAAGGTGGGGGATGCGGAGAATTCAGAGAAGAAGGAGGAGGAGCAGATGGAGAAGGAGGAGGAGGAGGAGGAGGAGGAGAGAAGAAGAAGAAGAAGAAGAAGAAGAAGAAGAAGAAGAAGAAGAAGAAGAAGAAGAAAAGAAGAAGAAGAACAACAACAACAACAACAACAACAACAAGAAGAACAAGAAAAAGAAGAAGAAGAAGAAGAAGAAGAAGAAGAAGAAGAAGAAGAAGAAGAAAAGAAGAAGAAGTAGGGGTAAAATGGATGGAAGGAAAGAGGGGTTAAGGGAAACAGAAATGTGTCTTTAAGGAAGAAAAGAAGGAAGAGAAAACAAGAAAGAAAAAAAATTGAAAGAGGGATGGAAAGAAAGAAAAGAAAGAAAGGAAGAAAAAGAAAAAGAAAAGAAAAGAAAGGAAAGAAAGAAAGACAAGAAAGAAACAAAACAGAAAAGGAAAGAAAGAAAGAAAGAAAGAAAAGAAGAGAAAAGAAAGAAAGAAAGAAAAGAAAGAAAGAAAGGAAAGGAAAAAGAAAAAAAAGAAAAAAAGAAGAAAACAAGATTAAAAAAAAATAAAGACAAGAGACGGGCAACAGAAATAAAAATATATAAAGGAAAGTAATAAAAGACAGAGAAAAAGAAGGAATAAAAGGAAGAAAGCAAGGATTGAAGACTAGAGAGAAAAGATGGAAGAAAAAAACCTAAAAGGAAGACGAAGAGTAAGTAATAGCTCTGAGGTCAGAGCACTCGCTTTCCCCAAGCTAAAAAGCGTGCTTACCAAGTAGATGAGTGACCGGTTTGCACGCCTCGGTTTCAGTACAGTCCCCCAGTTCACCCATCTGTAAATGAGCACCTGCCCTCTTTTAGGGTCAGGGAAGGTAAAGCAGCGAGGGAGAGGAGAGGAGATGGGCGCCACCGCTCTCAATATGCTGGCCCCTGGAGAAGCTGAGGTTTCTGACATCTCGCTCCCCAACGACCGCATAGGTTATGGGAACATCTTTACCTTTACTTTTTAAAACTCGTGCGCTGAAGACAAGAGCATAGCTAACCTAACATTTCAAGGCTTGCTATGATACAAATACTGTTGCAGACAGGAAAAAAGAAAAAAAATGGGTGGCGCTGCTCTTGTGGCGACGTGCTCTCCCCAGGGAGAGCAGCCCGAATTTCACGCAGAGAAATCTGCGTGACTTAAAGTGGTATATAAATAAATAAATAAATGATACTGGAGTGGAATTAATTTCTCTCTAAGATTAATCAAAGCGGGACGATAAAAGGAGAAATGAATGAGACCCAGTCTCCTTAGCCAATTTGCATAATTAATAGCTTTCGTTTTCGTTCCTCGGCTAGAGCCCCGAGATTTACCAGTGTTGACATTTTTGCATATGCGACCGTCCCTTCCTACCAGCCACTGCCTCCATTTAGGTAGCCGCATTCCGACTTCGGGGATAGTGTCTAAACACGACACCTGTGTGCGTGCGGGTTTGTTTTTTAAATTTTGTCATCTATTTATTTATGTTATTTATTTATTCTTTGATATCGAGGATAATGGAATAAGCACTCATGTGCTTTTTTTTTTTTTTTTTACATCACAGTCCCCGTGTGTATGCGGTTTTGTCAATTTTGTCATCCGTTTCCACCG
>CM054150.1:7564363-7566863 GCA_028751875.1 Rapana venosa | reverse complement strand
GTTTCATACTTTTGCTTTTGGAGGGGGGTGGGGGTGGGTGGGGGAGGGGATGAACCCTGAAAATACGAAACTGAAACTTAAGCATAAACTATTTCCGGTTATTCTGCCATCTATTTTCTAACCCCTCCGCTTTTGTCCTGAAAACCCCAAGACCACTTAGCACTTGGCACACAATTCAAGCGGCTGCCACGTTTATTCCCAGACAACAGCAAATAGACTTGACAAAGTTGTTTACGTCTGTGAATTTGCCTGTGGTGTCTCCTGTTTACGCAAACACAACAGCTAATTGTAGGAGGGGGATGGGGTGTGAGGGATGGGAGGTGGGGAACATTCGAAAGAAAACGTTCATTATTCTTTTAAATCCTGTTCCGCTTTTCATAAGAGTAGGCCATTGTGTGCCGGTGGGAAAAGATGACAGAATTTACAAAACCGCATACACACGGGGACTGGTTGTAAAAAAGCACATAAGTGCTTATTCCATTATCCTCGATATAAAAGAATATTTTTTTTTTTAATTCAAGGATAATTGAATAAGCACTCGTGTGCTTTTTACATCTAGTCCCTGTGTGTATGCAGTTTTGTAAATTTTGTCATCTATTGCCACCGGCACACAATGGCCTACTCATTAGCGTGTGCGCAAGATGTTCTGCCTGCGTTCGCACACGGGACTTGGGTTTATAGTCTCATCTGAAGGACTTTTGGGGGGAGTGGAGTCGGCACTGATGTTAACTCCAGGAGAAAAATCATCTTGAATGAGATTCAAACCTGGGTCAGCAGATCATGAGCGCATCACTCTAACCACCAGGGGGGTGGGGGGTTGGGGAGGGGGGAGGGAGAGAAATTGCCCCATGGGAAATCCATCCACCCTTTTCTTTGTAAGATAATAAAGAGATACTCATACTGCGTGCCGTCAGCGCCTGGGCTTATCACAGTTCTTGATTAAACCATTGACGCTGGGGGGCAACAGCAAAGTGAGAGGCTGTATGACCAGTGGCTTTCCCATTCATGGAATTCCACTTTACAGCTTAGTCTTTAGTGATTGACTATGACTCTCTGACTAGGAAGCTTGATTCGCACAGTCCTTATGTGCTGCAGCCCTGGGGGCTGGTTGGCCTTTGGAGAACATCTCCAACGCTGACTGTCCTTATGCCCACTTGGCTAGAGAGTGGGGGTGTACTGTGGGCAAGGCATCTCCACTATATCAAATTTCTGCCCAATTTCCGAAACAGCAGCTGCCTCCTCTGCTGTTTTGGAGGTCATCGTCGAACACGACGGACAAACATGCTCATACTGCTCTTTACCTTAAGCGCTTCGATTTGTTTGTTTTTACAAGATTCAACGCTATATAAATTGCATGTATTATTATTATTATTATTATTATACCTCCCGTCTTTAGGGTCAGGGAAGGTAAAGCAGCGAGGAAGAGGAGATGGGCGCCGCCCTCAATATGCTGGCTCCTGGAGAAGCTGAGGTCTCTGACTCCTCACCTTGCTCCCTCAACGACCGCATAGGTTATGGGAACACCTTGATCTTTTTTTCTTACACTTTTTAAAGAGATGCTAAAACAATCTCTTCTTAACACCCTGCATACACACACACAGTGGTGCCAGACAAGCAGGAAAATAAACAGAGTGCTGTGAAAGATGTAAAACAATGCGGAGTGCAGTTGTGTTTTTTTTGTCATTTGCAGGCGTTTGTTACGTCCTGCGCATGCGCGATGACCCACTTTCTTTTCTTATCGTTCTTTCCTTTACTCTCTGGGCTTTAAGTTTGTTTCTGTTTTGGGTGGATATTTTTTTAGGGGGGTGGGGGGGGGGGGGGGAGGAGTGGAGGAAGTTGTCATCAGAAGTCTGCTGGTTTGTATAACCTGTGTTGTTGTTGTTGTCTTCGATTTTACGTCTGTTCACTCTCAGTGATATTAGACGAGTATAACCTGTGTGTGTGTGTGTGTGTGTTTTGGGGGAGATAAGTTTCAAATGTTTCAGTGAGAAAGAACAACTTTTAGAAAGTTAAAATGTGAGACAATGACTACAGCGATAACGACGACAACAACAAAAACACAGTAATAGGAAGAAGAAGAAGAAGAACAACAACAACAACAACAATAAGAAGGAGAAAGAGGAGAATGAGGAGGAGAAAGAGGACGAGGAAGAAGAATAGGAGGAAGGGTAGGACGAGAAGAAGAAAAAGAAGTAGTAGAGGCTACACACCGGTATTAATTTGGGGGTCACGTAGTATCTTGTATAGAGTGGAGTGTAAAAAAATGTTGGTAATTTTCAAAGATTTTTAAAGCATGAAAAAATGGACTGTGCACTTGTTTTTTGGATTGAGGACATAGAGCAATACCAGGTAGTCACGAGAAAGTTGGAAATAACCATCAAATGAGGTTTGCCTGTATTCCTACAGCGTTGACCCAGCGCATGCATATTGCGGTAAGGAAGCTAGCAGACGACAAAGGACTGAGGGGGTACAGTGTTTGCTGGAAAATTAAAAAATTTCA
>CM054150.1:7556863-7559363 GCA_028751875.1 Rapana venosa | reverse complement strand
CCGATCCAGATGAGTCTTTCTTGCTACTGTCATCACTCTTTGTCCTCATTCTCCTTCCTTTCTTTTTGTTTTATTTTAATAATTACCTACCTGCGTTTTTCGTTCTCCTTCCCACTTTTCTCTCTTTATCCATCCACCTCACCCAGTTTCATCTCAGTTCTTGTGGTACAGTTCTGTGCATGTTTTTCGCTGCTGTTTATCATCATGTTTGTGTCTTTGTTTTTGTTTGTTTTGTGTTGTTGTTTTGGTTTGGTTTTGATCTCCTGCAAAAAGAAATAAGGCAAAAGGTGAAGGTATTCCCATACCCTATGCAGTCGTTGGGAAGTGAGATATCAGAGACCTCAGCTTCTCTAGGGGCCAGCATATTGAGAGTGGCGCCCATCTCTTCTCCCTCGCTGCTTTACCTTCCTTGACCCTAAAGAGGACAGGTACTCATTTTCAGCTGGGTGAACTGGGGAACTGTGCTGAAGCCAAGAAATAAGGTGCAATTTATTCAGGCTGGCGATGAAAAGGTTTATGACACTGAGTAATAAGTCATGAATACCAGTCTTTCCAAGGAGGCTATAAACGGTAATCCTATATCTACTTTACACAGAACATTCTGCATCCACGTGAAAACCCGATGCAACTTTCATGGACGAATAGGTTGGTCATGGTCGGTGGTATGGACGACGCAAAATGCCCAGCATGCATCCGAAGCCTCATGAGCGCAATAGGTGATGCAGCTGGTGAAGCATTAACCAAGAGTGATGGATTGGTAACGCACTTGCCTAGAAAACAAAAAAGTCTGTGTTCGATCCGGGTCCGAGGTGCACAACACGAAACTTTTCCTCCATGCACTAGACCGTGTGTGGTGGTTTGGGTGCTAGTGGTGGACAAAAACTCAAACAGGTTCAATTCCACCCCAACACTATCTCTCTCTCTCTCTCTCTCTCTCTCTCTCTCTCTCTCTCTCTCTCTCTCTCTCTCTCTCTCTCTCTCTCTCTCTTATATATCCCTAAGGGCGGGGACTGGATGTAAAAAAGCACATGGGTGCTTATTCATTATCCTCGAAATAAAAGAATTTGTCGTTGTCATTGACGCGACGCGACAGGCATTTAGTGCACGTCAAAGATCGCGCGCAACAGGAGGGTTGTCTCTGGCAAAATTATGTAGACAACAAACAAGTCACTTTGAAAGGGAAACAAAATATACACACGCAGACAGGAAAAGTTACCCTCACGCAGAAAAAAATCTGCTGTGACTTTATTTATTTATTTTATTTCTTTATTCTTTTATTTCGAAGATAATGGAATAAGCACTCCTGTACTGCTTTTTTTCTTCTTCTTTACATCTAGTCCCCATGTGCATGCAGTGTTGTCAATTTTGTCATCCTTTAAGTGGTATACAAATACACAAATATATAGATACTTATAGGCTTACCTGGTGTAGCCGTTTAGGGACCCACCCCACCCCACCCCCCTTACTGTGATACTTCGGGAAATCCCGGGGAGGGGGGGGGGGGGGGAGGGGGGGGGGGGGGGGGGGGGGGGGGGGGGGGGGAGGGGGGGGGGGAGGGGGAGAAGGCGGGGGAGGGGGGGGGGGGGGGGAGAAGCAGAAGACAATGCCCATTGGCGTTGCTCCTCTGCTCATTTCCTGTTTGCAGGTCTGCTGTGGCCCTGACAGTCGGCTGGGCTTAAAGCCAACTGAAAAATGGAAACCAGGTTTCCTTTCTGGTAGTAGTCTCGTTTTCCACTTTCCTCCATACATTATGTCTTCAGGGTGGAAGTTGCCTAGTTCTTTTTCTTCCTGAGTTGTTGCCGTTTCTTGAGAGAGTTACTATTCAAAAACACTGGCAGTGTAAATGTGTGTTGGGAGTGGGGTGGGGGGTGGGGTGGGGTGGGGGTGGGGTGGGGGTGAGTGTGTAGGTGTGTGTGTGTGTGGGTGGGTGTAGGTGTGTGTGTATGAATGTGTGTGTGTGTAGGTGTGTGTGGGGTGGGTGGGTGTGTGTGTAGGTGTGTGTGTGTGTGTGTAGGTGAACACATCACTCCTCTTCTGCGATCTCTTCACTGGCTGCCTGTCTCACAAAGACTGAAGATTAAGATCAAAACCCTCTGTTTCAAATGTCTGCACAAATCTGCACCCTCTTATCTCTGTAACTGTCTTCACCTGTATACTCCATCCCGTTCCCTTCATTCAGCCGCAGATACTTTGTGCTTTCGAACACCCAGATTCAAACAAACCACTGTTGGCCGTCGCTCTTTCTCTGTTCCTGGTCCATCCACCTGGAATGACCTCCCTCTTTCACTTCGCCAAAAGCCTTCATTTGATACCTTCAAATTCAGCCTCTTACTTACTTACTTACTTACTTAGGCCTATCACTCCCCCTGGAGCATAGGCCGCCGACAACAGTCCGCCAGAGTCCTCTGTCCTGGGCTATTCTCTCCAGCTGTCTCCAGGTATATCCCATCTTCCTGGTTTCTGCCTCCAGGTCACATCGCCAGGTGTTTCTTGGCCTTCC
>CM054150.1:7541863-7544363 GCA_028751875.1 Rapana venosa | reverse complement strand
TTGCACACGGGACCTCGGTTTATCGTCTCATCCGAAAGAATAGCACCCAGACCACACCACTCACGGTCTAGTGGGTGGGGGAAAGTTTTCAGGCACAAACGGGGATCGAACCACCACACACTTCGAACCTGGACTTTTCGCTTTCTAGGCAGGTGCGTTACCTCTGGACCACCGATCCACCCAGATTCCATGGGGAGGGATGTTATTGTTTATATCAGTTCTCCCTGAGACCCTAGACGACCTTTCAGGGCTTCCATTAAGACGATAAATCGAGGTGCTGGTGTAAAGCTTTTGTTTAATAATTAACACTTGTAAAACCAAACCTGTCTCTGTCTCTATGTCTCTGTCTGTCTGTCTGTCTCCCCTCTTTTCTCTCTCTCTCTCTGTCTCTGTCTCTCTCTCTGTCTTTTCTCTTCTCTCTCTCCCTCCTCCTCCCTGCCTCTCTCCCCCTCCCTCCCCCCCTCCCTCTCTTTCTCTCTTCTCCCCTCCTCCCTCCCCTCCTTTTCTTTCCCCTTCTCCTTCCCTCTCTTTTCCCCCCTCTCTCTCCTTCTTTCTCTTTTCTCTCGCCTTTCCCCCTCTCCCTCCCCCTTTTCAAACCTCCCCTCTGTCTCCCTCCCTCCCTCTTTCCCCACTCTCCCCTTCTCTCACCCCCTTCCTCCCCCCCTTTCTCCCCCTCCCCCCCCCCCCCACCCCCCCCCCCCCCCCTCTCTCTCTCTCAGTGAAAATATCACGAAGGAATTAAGGCACTGGCAGGTCTGCGCTTCACGTTGACACCAGGGAATCGTAAAAATCCTCACCGGTTATTTACCAGACGGCTGCTGCCGGGATTTGAATTCACGACTTCATGGATTCATAGGGACAGAAGCCAAGAGTTCTATCCGCTTAACTCCGGGTCCGTCCACACCATATAAAGGAGGTAAAGGAGTCCCATAACCTATAAGGTCGTAGGGGAGCGAGGCGTCAGAGACCTCACTTCTCTAGGGCCAGCATATTGAGGGCGGCGCCCATCTCCTCTCCCTCGCTGCTTTACCTTCCCTGACCCTAAAGAGGGCAGGTACCCATTTACAGCTGGGTGAACTGGGGGAACTGTACTGAAGCCAAGGCGCGCAAACGGTCACCCATCCAATTGGAAACCACGCTCGACGCTGCTTAACTTGGCTGGGGGAAAGCGAGTGCTCCGACCACTGAGCTATCCCGTCCCCAATCATATACAATAGAGTTATTGTCGTCGTCCAACGCTCGGACAGCATCTATTGTCTTTCCTATGAGCGAAAATGCGATGTACTGCCGTATAGTGCCGACTTCGGCATGAGAGATAACTGTTATCTTTTAGGTGATGGAAGCTGGTCGCAAAATCTTTATCGGTGCCCCCACGATCCAAGGGACTACGGGATAGCTGAAGGTGAAGTATTTCTCCTTAAAAAAAAAAAGGCATGAAAATGGTCCAAGATGGCATAAAACAGACAAGAAGGAGTTTCCAGAAGGTGGGGATGCTATTTATACACACCCCTTCCCCCCCCCCCCCCCCCCCCCCCCCCCCCCCCCCCCCCCCCCCCCCCGGCATATCCACTGAGGGACGAGAGATTTATGTTCAGAAACGTTCTGTACCCAATCTCCTGGTGTAAAATTGGCTCATGACAGCAGTCAGAGAAAAACGTGCCCTAATTCCCCATTATTCAAAAGAGGCCTGCCGGCCGAAAGATAACTCGTTCACCTGTCGAGAAAGCTAGAGATCTATGGTTCCAATCCCGCTTTAAGAAGGTTGTTTTTTCTTCCATTCCACTACATATATATCTTTAAAAGTGGTTGTCAGGATTTCTGCTTCTTCAGATAAAACCTTAAACGTAAGTCTTGGTGTGAAGTAAACATTCTTCTTCTTCTTCAGGTGTCCGGTCTGGTCCTGCAGACATCGACGACCATGGCTCTCCATTCTTCCCTGTCTCGGTCCCTCATGAAACTTTGTTGGTTTCCCTCTTTATTCGTTGCGAATTTGTTTAAGCTGCTGTGGAAATTTGTGCGTTTCTTCCTCTGCTCTTGGGTTTCCCACAGATTTGCCCCTTCCTAACCCGTTTCTCTTAGGCCGTCAGCCCTGATTTAATGGCCGAAAATTTGAGCTGTCTTTTCTGATGGTGTTGAGAAGGATCTCTTGTACCAGCATTCCATTACTTTGCATTAGTTTTCTTTTGTCCATGAGATTTTTATGTTTTCCGGATGAACCATTTTCACTGCTTCTAGTCGTGTTTGTGTCCTTGGCTAGGGTCCCGCACTCAATCGTCAGAAGAATGGCCCTTACGTAGGCCTCAAAACATGGACTTTGGCTTGAGGGCTTATCTTACTGTTGGTAAAAATGCCATTTCACGTTGTTAAAGTTTGCCTTTTAAAAATTGCCATTTCTTTTGATTTCTGTGTCAACTTGCCCCTCCGGGGTTTATGTACAACCAAGGGATTTTAAAGGTTTTACTTGTTGATTTTCTCTCTTTTAAAGGGTATTTTTTGGGAT
>CM054150.1:7508224-7541363 GCA_028751875.1 Rapana venosa | reverse complement strand
ACACACACACACACACACACACACACACACACACCACACACACACACACACACCACACACACTAAAAAGGAGTAGGCTAATGGAAGAAAACACGCGACAACACACAGTAATACATACGTCTGGCCAAAACAACCTCTCTCCCTTCTCGTCTTCTCTTCAGTCAGTTAGGAGCCGCCTAACCTAACCTAACCTAACCTAACCTAACCTAACCTAACCTAAAACCTAACCTAACCTGAGCTAACCTAACCTAACCTAACCTAAGCTAACCTAAGCTAACCTGAGCTAACCTAACCTAACCTAACCTAACCTAACCTAACCTAACCTACTAACCTAACCTAACCTAACCTAACCTAACCTAATGTGGCTGGCACCTTTCTGCTTTTGTTGGGAAGGCCATGGGGTTAGAAAATGTCACCACCCAGATATCTATCGGCTGGGACTGCCTGTTGCGTCATAGCAACCCATATCACTCAGAGATGCAGAGGAAAAAGGATTTGGTTGGGTGGTGGGGGAGGGGGTAGGGTGGAGGGGGTGTCAGAAACAGAGGGAGAGGCTGGCAGTTTGGGAGGAGTGGGGGTGGGGGGGATGGATTGGGGAAGGTGTGTTGAGAGGGGTAAAGTGTGTTGGAGAAGGAGAGGACATGTGTGTGTGTGAAGTGTAGGGGGTGCGCGCGAGGAAACTGTACTACGAGGAAAAGAAGGAATGATAAGAGGAGAGGAAGAAATGATAAGAAGCAGTATAAGATGAGGAGGAGGAGAAGGAGGAGGAGGAGGGGTAGGAGGAGGAGGGAAAGGAGGAGGAGGAGGGAAAGGAGGAGGAGGAGAACTGCGAAGAAGAAGAAGAAGAGGAGGAGGAGGAGGAGGAGGAGGAGAATTGCGAAGAAGAAGAAGGAGGAGAAGGAGGAGGAGAAGGAAAGCAATAGCAAGTCGAAATGCTAGAAATTACAAGTAAAGGAAGAAGAAGAAGACTTCCAAAGAAGAAGTAGAAGAAGGAGGAGCAGCAGAAGAAGAAGGAGGAGGAAGAGGAGGAGGAGAAAAAGAAGAAAGAAGAATAAGAAGAAAAGAAGAAGAAGAAGAAGAAGAAGAAGAAGAAGAAGAAGAAGAACAACAACAACAACAACAACAACAAGAACAAGAAGAACAAGAAGAACAGGAAGAACAACAAGAAGAAGAACAAGAAAAGAAAAAGAGGAAGAAGTATTTCAAAGAAGAATGAAGAAGACAAGAAGAAGAAGAACAATAAGGACGAGAAGAAGAAGAAGAAGAAGAAGAAGAAGAAGAAGAAGAAGAAGAAGAAGAAGAAGAAGAAGAACAACAACAACAACAACAACAAGAACAAGAAGAACAAGAAGAAGAAACACAAGGAAGCAGTACAAGGAGAGGTAGAAAGAGACCAAGAACAAGACCTTATCTAATGGGAATGCTGAGCTAAAAGTCTCCTCAGTTTTCTTACTGTCTGTTTCTGTTGTTCCTGGCCATGGAGTTTGTCCTTCTATCAGTTTGTTTTGTCTGACCAGTCCAAAGCTAGCATGAAGGGGAAAGGGATTGGAAGGGGAGGGGGGGGGGAAGGATAGCAGAGATGGTCAAAAAAGTGGAGCGTGTAAAGATAATGAATGGTGTGTGAAAGAATCGTTAAAACTTCACTTTTAGGGGATTGTAAAAACGAAGTATGTTCACATGTTTGCTATAAGGTACTGTTCATTTTCACCTTTCAAAGCAACTTACTATTCAGAAATAATAATAAATTTCAGGAGAAAGAAGTACTATCTATCAGCAAACAATCTCCAGTTGATGGACATGTAGAGATAATTCTAAGACCAACATCTACAAGTGATTGGAGTGATCAGACAAAAAGATAAACGTATAAAATCCTGACAGATGAGAGAGAGAGAGAGAGAGAGAGAGAGAGAGAGAGAGAGAGAGAGAGAGACAGACAGACAGACAGACAGACAGACAGACAGACAGACAGAGAGAGAGAGAGAGAGAGAGAGAGAGAGAGAGAGAGAGAGAGAGAGAGAGAGAGAGAGAGAGAGAGAGAGAGAGAAAGATGCAACAAAATGAATGTGATTTTTTAAAAAGGGAGGTGGGGGTGGGGCGCAATTTCTAGAAGGCAAATATGAAAATCAAGTTATAGTAAACGCGCGCGCACGCGCGCACGCACGCACACCCGCGCGCACACACACACACACACACACACACACACACACACACACACACACACACACACACACACACACACACACAACACACACACAACAAAGAGAGAGAGAGAGAGAGAGAGAGAGAGAGAGAGAGAGAGAGAGAGAGAGAGAGGAGAGAGAGAGAGAGAGATAGCTGTAAGCTACATGCCATCTGGATCATCACGAATTGATCACGTGTTAGCGGTGCAAAGTTGCACAAGCCATGGGGAAAAGAGCGATGAAGAGACATTGTGACTTAGTTTCCTTGTGGCAGACCAGTCTGTTGTAAGATGCTGTACAGGTTTGTGGAAATTCCTCCATCTTACCAGTTCCTTTTGTAAGGGCTAACCAAATCTTATGAAAAACAAAGTATCTGAATCTATCCTTTAACCATGGTATGGATTCCATGCCATGATGACTGTTTGGGCTTTTGTAAACTAAGTCTTCTAAATATGCCATTATGTGTTTTGTGCCCAGTCCCCTTCCCGCTGTCCCCTTGTAAATGGGCATCCTGTTTATTGCAATAAACTGTTGTCATATATATATATTTATATTTATATTTATATATACACACACTACAAGAAAGCATTTCTGACACGGAACTTTTAACAGGAAACTAGCAAAATCACGTTAAAGTTGTTGTTGTTTTCAAAATCACCATCCTCATGATGGAGGGAGATGAGGGAAGAAAGGTGGATGATTTGTGAGGCAGCTGTTGATAAAGACTCAATAAATAATAACGACACTGTGGGAGGGAGGGAGGGAGGGAAGGGGAGGGAGGGAGGGAAGGATGGGGATCTGCCTGTGCCAGGCGGGCTGTAAAAGCAGGCATGAAGCATTGGCCAGAATCACAGAACCTAGAGAAAGCATACTACTGCTGTTGCTGCTGCTACTACTGCTGCTGCTGCTGCTACTGCTGCTACTACTACTAATAATAATGTATGGAATTTATATAGCGCTGAATCTTGTAAAGCAACAAATCAAAGCGCTCAGATTTTATTTCATACCACTTTAAGTCACGGCAGATTTCTCTCCGTGAAATTCGGGCTGCTCTCCCCGGGGAGAGCGGGAGAACGCGTCGCCACTTAGCGCTGCGCCACCCTTTCACCCTTTTTTTTTTTTTTTTTTTTTTCCTGCAGCTGTATTTGTTTTCCCTATCAGAGTGGCTTTTTTCTAAGAATTTTGCCAGGGACAACTCTCTTGTTGCCGTGGGTTTTTTTACGTGCGCTAAATAATTACGTGTAACACACGGGACCTCGGTTTATCGTCTCATCCGAAAGACTAGCGCCCAGACCACCACTCATGGTCTAATGGATGGGGGAAAAATTTCCGGTCCAAACGGGGTACGAACCGCCGCACACTTCAGACCCGGACTTTTCGCTTTCTAGACAGGCGCGTTACCTCTAGACCACCGATCCACTACTACTACTACTACTACTACTACTACTACTACTACTACTACTGCTGCTGCTGCTGCTGCTGCTGCTGCTACTGCTGCTGCTGCTCTACTACTACTGCTGTGCTGCTCCTCTCACTCTTACTACTACTACTACTATTTCCTCACCTCCCTATCTCTGCTGCTGCTGCTGCTGCTGCTGCTGCTACTACTGTTTGCTCCCGCTACTCCTGCTGCGGGCTCTACTTATCGCTGCGCTACCTGCTGGCGCTCTACTCTGCTCCCCTACTACGCTGCTGCTGCTGCTGCTGTACTACTCCCATTAACAACTACCAACTAATACTACTACTAACTACTACTACTACTACACTATACTACTATACTACAAACTACTACTACTACTACTACTACCACTACTCCCTAACTACTACTACTCTACTAACTACTACTACTACTACTACTCCCTATACTCCCACTACTACACTACTACTACCACTACTACAAACTACTACTAACCACTACTACTACTACACTACTACTACTACTACTACTACACAAACTACCACTACTAACTACTACACTACTACTACTACTACTACCTACTACTACTACTATACACAACTACTACAAATATTTACCTTACTACTACACTATTTACTACTACTACTATTTACTACAAACTACTACTACTGTTGCTGTTGGCTGCGGGCTGCTGCTGCTGCTGCTGCTGCTGCTGCTGCTACTGCTATTGCTACTGCCTACTCCCTACTACTACTACTACTGCTACTACTGTTGCTGCTGCTGCTACTACACTACTACTATTTGCTACTGCTATGCTGCTACTACGACTACTATTTACTACCCACTAAACTACCTACTAACTACTACTACATTCTACTACTACTTCTACTACTACTACACTACTACTACTACTACTACTAACTACTACTACAACTACTGCCACTGCCACTGTTTACTGCTACTGCGCTGCTGCTGCTGCTGCTGCTGCTGCTGCTGCTACTACTACTATTTACCACCACTACCACTACCACTACTACTATCACTACCGCTACTGCTACTACTACTACTACTACTACTACTACTACTACTACTACTACTACTACTACTTCTACTCCTCCTCCTCCTCCTCCTCCTCCTCCTCCTCATCCTCCTCCTCAGACTTTGGCCGAAGATTCATCCTTTCACTTCGTGCATAGTAGTAGGCTTGATATGACTACTGAGGAGGCCACATCAAGACCGTTGTGAATGAAGTATACCAACAAAGGTGATAGGACGAGAAGGAAGAGAAGGAAAAGTTTAGAGGAGAAGAAGGGAATGAGGAAGAAGACGAGGTGGAGGAGGAGGAGGACGACGACGACGACGGACGAGGAGGAGGAGAAGAAGAAGGAGAGGAGGAGGAGAAGAACAAAAGAGGAAGAAGAAGGAGAAGGAGGGAGAAGGAAGGAAGAAGAAGGGGAAGGAGGAAGGAACAAGAAAGAGGAAGAAGAAGGGAGGAGGAGGAGGAAGAAGAGGGAAGAGGGGGAGGAAGAAAAAGAAGGAGAAGGAGGAGGAGGAAAAGAAGAAGAACAAGAAC
This sequence comes from Rapana venosa, assembly GCA_028751875.1. Taxonomy (NCBI): domain Eukaryota; kingdom Metazoa; phylum Mollusca; class Gastropoda; order Neogastropoda; family Muricidae; genus Rapana; species Rapana venosa. Next base: position 7,536,194 of record CM054150.1, on the reverse strand, counting down.
AAGGGAAAAGGAAGAAGAAACAACAACAGCAACAACAACAACAACAACAGCAAAAACAACAGGAAGAGCAAGAATAAGAACAAGTGGAAGGAGAGGTAGAAAAAAGAAGATGAGGAAGAAAGAGAGAAGATGGAGAAGAAATTTGTTTTTTTTAATTTATTTTATATCGAGGATAATGGAATAAGCACTTATGTGCTTTTTTACATCCCGTCCCCGTGTGTATGCGGTTTTGTAAATTCTGTCATCTGTTCCCACCGGCACACAATGGCCTACTCTTTCGAAAAGCGGAACAGGATTTTAACGTGGGCGCAAGATGTTCTGCGTGCGTTCGCACACGAGGCCTCGGTTTATAGTCTCACCCGAAGGACTTTTGGGGAGAGTGGAGTCGGCACTGATGTTAACTCCAGGGGAAAATATCCCCTTGAACGGGAATCGAACCCGGGTCGTCAGATTGCGAGCGCAATGTTCTAACCACTAGGCTATCCCGTCCCCCTTGTAAACGCACACACATATACGTGAGAAGAGGAGAGGGGAGGAGGAGGAAGAGGAGGAGGAAGAATAAAAAGAACGAGGTAGAAGACGAGAAGGAGGAGAAGAAAGAAAAAGGAGAAGGATGAGGTAGAAGAAGATGAGGAGGAGAAGAAGAAAAAGAAAAAGAAGTATGAGATAGAAGACGAGAAGGAGGAGAAGAAGAAAAAGAACAAGAAGGATGAGGTAGAAGAAGATGAGGAGGAGGAAGAAAAAGAACGAGGAGGATGAGGTAGAAGAAGAGGAGGAGGAGAAGAAGAAAAAGAAAAAGAAGGATGAGATAGAAGACGAGAAGGAGGAGAAGAAGAAAAAGAACAAGAAGGATGAGATAGAAGAAGATGAGGAGGAGGAAGGAAAAGAACGAGGAGAATGAGGTAGAAGAGGAGGAGGAAGAAGTAAAAGAACAAGAAGGATGAGATAGAAGTAGAGAAAGAGGATAAGAAAGAAAAAGAAGGAGGAGGAGCTAGAAGAAGAGGAGGAGTGAGAAGTGAGAACCACGCAGAATAGAAGGATAGAAGGAGCAATACAGCAGCAGACAGAACAGAAGTGTTGTGTAGAGAAGAAGGGTGGAGAATTGTTTGAACGTTCGGCTGTGTTTAGCCTCCATCTGCTGTGCTCCGGCCGTGTTTTGACTTCGTATCCTGTACACCCACCCACCCACACACACACACACACACACACACACACACCACACACACACACACACACACACACACACACACACACATACACACACACACACACACACACACACACACCGCACACACGCACACACACACGCGCGCGCACGCACGCATGCACGCATATACACAACACACCACCACCACCACAACAACACACACAGAGGTACACACACACTATGCCACACCACACCACACACACCACACCACACACACCACACCAACACACGCACATATACACACACACACCCACTCACACACACTCATGCATGCACAGACACACACATGAACGCACGCACACACACACGCACGCACGCACGCACGCACGCACACACACACACACAGAGTTCCCGTTTTATATCACTCTTTCGTGGAAGGTCATTAAACTAAACTACACACAGACACATACACAACACACACACACACACACACACACACACACACACACACACACACACACACACACACACACACACACACACACACACACACACACACACACACACAACACACCCCACACACACAACACACACACAACAAAACACACACACACACATATACACACACACACACACACACACACACACACACAACACACACCCACACACACAACACACACACACAACAAAACACACACACACACACACTCACTCACTCACTCACTCACACACACACACACACACTCACTCACTCACTCACTCACTCACTCACTCACTCACTCACTCACGCACTCACTCACTCACTCACGATGTTTTCATCTGGGGCCAATTTTGTGCATGCAGTCAGTCATTCATACCGTCTAGTCATCAGACCGATTACACGATGCCAGAAAGTTGGTCTGGAATGTGCCAGACTGTGATGTATTTGCTGTGGGGAGTGCTGCAAAAGACGGTCGGTCAGTCAGTCAGTCAGTCAGAAGGAATGTCGCAGCAAATATCTCACCGCATTTTGTTTCCTACTGCAGACGCCCCAACTGTTGTGAAATCCCACACACCCTGTACAACTGTAAAAACAAACAACAAAGTGATATCCCTTTTCTTCTTCTTTTGAATGCTTTTATAAGTCAGTTTTCTTGATTTTTGGGGGGGGGGGGTTGTTTTGTTTTTGTGAGGGCAGGATGAAAAATAAGTTGTGTAAACTGAAATCTGTTACCTTTAATAAAGATAATTTTGACTTGACTTGACTTTTTGGACTTCTTATTCGTCAAAGACGGCAACTACTGTTGTCTGTCATAAGAGCGAAAATACGTTTGCGCTGCCGTTAAGCGCCTGACAAGTCAGGCCCAGTGCATTCGACTTCGGTGTGGGGGGAGAATTGTCCTTCTGGAGAAAAGGCGGGGAAATGGACTAAGAAGGCAGAAAAATAATGATGCTAATAATAATAATAAATGGAATTTATATAGCGCTATATCTTGCAGAGACAAATCAAAGCGCTTGCACACAACTCATTCTTACACAAAATGACAAGAAAGAGGAGGCAGGGAGGTAAAGTGACAAGGTAGAAACAAAGAGAGAGATAGAAAGGAGGGAAATCCTATCTCGGAATTTTCAGAAAGTGGGGAATCTATACTGACAGGCCCCCTGCATCCCCCACAGGGGAATATCCTTTCTTCTGTTCAGTTCAGTTCAATTCAATTCAAATTCACAGACAGAGAAATTCATTTTTTGAAAGTAACAGCGAGTGTACATTTTAAATTAAATAGTCTAGAAATAAATTATCCTGGTTTTTTTCACTGTGGTAGTTGGCCATGCTCTGAGAGCATTGACTGTTTTGCTAGTCGAATTCTGTATACCCCCTGTGTGTTGAAGATTAAATCAGAGTCGGATTAGTCATTTTGACTGCATGGTGATTGGGCGTGTGTTCTTGTCACTGTTATTAGGATGAATGTATTTGATTTGTCATGTCCATGTATTTTCAAATAACGTCTTCTTGCTCATGGTCTTGGCACATTCTGGCCTTCCTGTTGGAGAATGGGCAGAAAGAAGTCTCCATAGTCACCGTCACCGATCCCTCAGATTCCGAATCCTTTGGGGCGCCTTCGAAGCTTTGTCAACCACCTTTCTCCAGTCCTCGCGTCTCTCAGCCGCCCTCAGGGTGTCTCTCAGCTCCATGTCTGTCCACTCTCGAATGTTGTCCTCCCATCTCTTCCTTTGTCTGCCTCTTCTTCTTTCCCCCCCCCCCCTTACTGTGCCTTGTAGGATTGTTTTAGCAAGATCTCTAGTCTCCATAGACTACATTTATAGCACCTGAACGGGAGAATGAAGGCGCGCGCGCGGCGCGCGCGCGTGTGTGTGTGTGTGTGTGTGTGTGTGTGAAGTCAAGTCAAAATGATCTTTATTGAGGGTAAAAGATTAAGTTTACACAACTCTTTTTTTTTTCATACTGCCCTCACACAAAAAGAAAGTTTTATAAGCCATTCAAAAGACACGGTTAATCTACGTTAAAAAAACACACACACCACAATGAATGAGGAAACTGGTGTGTGTGTGTGTGTGTGTGTGTGTGTGTGTGTGTGTGTGTGTGTTGTCTTGTGTTGTGTGTGTGTGTGTGTGCATGCATGCACGGTGTGTGTGTGTGAAAATGAACTCTTATTTAAAAAAACAAAGTCAGGCATCAATGCAGCTAGGCATGAAGTCGATTGATAAGGGCGTAGAACTGAAGACATCACGGCACCATCGCTGGAGTGCCAGCTCCACGAAAAATAACACTAAACAAACACGTCTGTTTCAATCCGATGTTGTTCTCGCCTAGATATTTCTAACAATTATTATAGATTACAGATTAGGTATAGTGTGGCTTTATGGTACGAAGTGTCTCCTTTGCACACACCCCTCCCGCCCCCCCCACCCCCCCTTAAAACAAAGAAGCAAAACTGATAATATCTTAATCTTACAAAGGATGGTATGGTAGGAAGTTTGTCTCTCTGTTTCAATCCGGTGTTCTCGATTAGATATTTTTTTAAAATAAAAGATTAAATACAGTGCGGCTTTATGGTACTAAATTTCCTTTGCCAAAAAAAAAAAAAAAAAAAAGGAGCAAAACTGACAATATCTTAATCTTACAAAGGACGGTAAAAGGTCTGTTTCTTCTAACCCGGTAAAATGTAGTCTGTTTAGATGCCACCAGTCAACTTGTTTTTCCCTCTCCTTTTTTGTGCTGCCACTGATGTTTTGTGAGCTGGTATCAACCCTTGTATGTCTCATGAGCGTTGACAGCTGGGTTCTTAAAATAGGAATGGTTGACTACTGGTCGCATTCTAAATGTGAAGATAGGCCTCTCTCTGTCACTGGTTTTAGAGTCAAAAAATTATCAGGATCTGGTGTAAAGAAGCCACTGGCTTATCCAATCAGCCTCAATAAAATATTCGAGTTTGAGTATCTCTCTCTCTCTCTCTCTCTCTCTCTCTCTCTCTCTCTGTCCCGCTCTCTTTCTATATCTCATGACAACGGTTATGCCTATACAAAATAAAAAGAAGAAGCAGAAAGCTGATTTGTTCAGTGACGTAAAAAGCAAGGACTATAACTCTCTCCGTGCCTCTTTCGTTCAAAAAGACTAATTTTGGCCCTCAATTGAGATTCTCATGCTTGATCTGTCCAATTTGTAAAGTAGCATGTGAGTAAACAAGCTATATACTAGGCCTAAAACAGAAGAGGGAAAAGAAGAGGACAGATCAGATAGAGTGAAATAGTGACCCATAAGGTAGGTGTCAATTGGATAGAAAGTGCTGATCCCTTTTCGTCATGGTAAGAAGACGCGGGCTGCAGACGACCTAATTGCCACCAGTGTCATTATAACGATAGAAGTCTCTTTCTTCCATCAGATCTCGACGATTGGTTTCGTGCGTGGTGAGCTTCATCTTTTGTTCATTTGCTTTTGTAAACTGTAGTTATATCGTCTTGATTTTTCTTTGTAGTACTGACGATAATTGTTGACAGAATTAAGTCTGCTTCACAACTTAGATCTAGGCTCTGCATCCCAGCTAAGCTTTGGTCTAGTGTGTGCCCTCGATCCCAAGTTTTCGTCGCCAAGGGTTTTAAAAAACTTTTAAAAAATTTTTTTTAGGTCATCTGCTTCAGTTTCGAACTCAAGTCATAGGCCTATTTGTTTGATTAATGTCTATGCAAAAAGACCATAATAGGCAGAATTACAGAGAAGCTGATATAGCTTTTTCAAAAGACGAAGAATGCATAAAGTTTGCTTAGTAAGGCTTTTTGAGTTGCATCCAAGACTTGCTGACTAGATAGATCTGCTCTTCTTACCTCCAAAATCAAGATTAATGATAGGGTCACCCCGAGCTCATGTGTTAAAGAGGCGTGAATCATCTGGCACGTTTTAGTGGTAGGCCTACCACTGGGGAGAAAGTGGAGACCTCAGTCTGTCTTTTTGTCTGTCTGTCTGTCTGTCTGTCTGTCTCTCTCTCTCTCTCTCTCTCGCCTGCACACACACACACACACACACACATAAACACACACGCGCACGCACACACACACACACACGGAGAGAGAGAGAGAGAGAGAGAGAGAGAGAGAGAGAGAGAGAGAGAGAGAGAGAGAGAGAGAGAAGGGCCTTTTTTGATAAAGTCCCAGACTCGTAATATGAGCGTGTTGACATTTTCTTTGCAACTGGGTCTGGAAGGAAAATTGCAATAGGGTGCCCCTCCCCAAACACACAGCATCTACCATTACACATAACATGGGTGTGAGCGCGCTCGCATGTCTGTGTGTGTGTGTGTGTGTGTGTGTGTGTGTGTGTGTGTGTGTGTGTGTGTGTGTGGCGCGCGCACACGCACACACACACACACACACACTCACACGCACGTACACACGCACACACACACCACACAAACACACACACACACACGTTACTACACGACGTACATCCACAGACACACATACACACACACATGTTTTACTTACACGTGTGTACGTACATACCACAGACACACAGACACGACACACAGACACAGACAAACACACAGAGACAAACACACACACTACCACTCCCCACCCCCCACCCGCCGCCTTGTGATGGAAAACAAAAAACGAGGAGAGCTCTAAGGCTACAAAAAAACTCATGCTGTGAAATTCGGTTGATAACACACAGCAGGCGAAAAAGCAGCCGAACATGCAGCAGTGTGAACAGAAGATGATAAGATGTGAAAATGTTTTATCACTGAGTAATCGCCTTCTTCCTCTGGTTCTCTGTACAGTCTTTCATCAAGGGTCTACCATTACACCCATTAGCACCATAGCATGTCAGAGTTAATCTGTCTGTTTATTTCAATCTCTGCCTCTTCCTCTTGCCCCTTCCCCTTCTCCCCCCCCCCCCCCCCCCCTCTCTGTCTCTGTCTCTCTCCTCTCTCCCCTCTCCCCCTCCCCTCTCTCTATCTCTCCTTCCCTCCCTCTCTCTTTCTCTCTCTTCTCTCCTCTCTCTTTTCCTCTCTCTCTCGTCCTCTCTCTCCCTCCCTCTGTCTCTCTTCTCTCTTGTCTGTTGTGTGTGTGTGTGTGTGTTGTGTGTGTGTGTGTCTGCTCTCTCTCTCTCTCTGTCTGTCTGTCTCTCTCTCCCTTTCTTTGTCTGTCTTCCTCTGTGTCTGTCTCTCTGTCTCTCTCTCCCATTCCTGTGTCTCTGTCTCCCCCATCTATGTCTGTCTGTCTTCTGTCTGTCTGTCTGTCTCTCTTCTCTCTCTCTCTCTCCTCTCTCTCCTCTCTCTCTCTGGTCTGTATGTCTAACATTTCTACAGGCTGGGGTGGGTGTAGACTGACAAATGTGTGTGTGTGTGTTTGTGTGTGTGTGTGTGTGTGGTGTGGTGTGTTGTGTGTGTGTGTGTGTGGTTTTTTTGTGCAGAAGTAAAACAACTCTTCTTTATGACTGATCTTGTCTGCATGTGTTTGTCTGACAGACCTGTCCCCGCCTATCTGGAATCGTTTCCGCTGGCTTCCTTGCCGAAGGAGAGCTGTTAAATTTTTTTTAACTTGATGTGGTGTGGACTCAGATCTGGTAAGTTTCTGTCCAACCTCGATGTGGTGTGTGTGTTGAGTGTGTGTGTGTGTGTGTGTGTGTTGTAACATTATCTTGTTTTTGCTCCAGTCGCACCTCTGCTCTTCCCCCCCCCTTCCTCCCAATCCCCCCCCCTTTTAATTAAAAAAATATATTCCTGCTGCTGATTTTCTGTTTGCTGTTGTGTATGCTTTGACTTTGTATCTGAATTTGTGTTTTCAGACTTAAAGTCATGATGCATGTACCATGCAAATAAGGTCAGTCAAATTTTATTTCCAGATGGTTATATATGAATAAGCAATACGTTTGTTTTTTTCATCAGCCTTATCTAGGAACAAAAAAACTTGATTAATAGATCTAACTACATTATTACCAAACCAGTAATAATAAGACAAACCCATAGAGAATAATAGAAACAAGAAAAATGTGTGTTGTGTGTATACACACCAATGTTTTTAGGATAAACATCAGTGTTTGTAACAGATATAGCAAACAACTTTGTGTGCAATTGAATGACTTTGGACCTCAGGACTGCAAGAAATTGTGTGTTTTTCTTGTTATCATAAGCAAATGAAAAAAATCATATTCTTGACAAACACTTTTTAAAACCCATTCCCAGCGATGAAGTTTAATAACAACGCCCATAATTTTGTCCCCAATCAGTTTCAAACCATCACTGAATCTCAGTAACACACAAGGCAGTGCAGAGATCTGTTGTGATAAGAATACTTGGCGCTCTCGGCTCTAAGACATCTCATAACTGTTATTGATTAAGCAGATGTGAAGCTAACGTCGGTTGTTGACGTCAGGCATGTAGCTGCATGTCTGGTAACAGTATTTGGGTGCGTCACTTTTGGGTTTTTGTTTGTTTGGTGGGTTTGCGGGGGGGGGGGGGGGGGGGGGGGGGGGGGCGTGGCGTTGGCACAGCTGTTTTAAAACGGAATGTTAACACCAGTATACAGTTGAGCAGTACACCTCTTGCTGTGATTCTTGTCTCGTTAAACGTGTGTGTTTTGGACGAAACCACTAGCGAAACGGCCTTGGGCGCGATATTTGAGTGCAGGGGGTGTTCCATTTCATCCACAAGCAAGTTTCGGCATTCTTCTCTGGGTCCATCTGTGTTGCTACATCTTAGCGTGTGGGCAAGGCATCTCCACTATAATCAAATTTCTGCCCAATTTCCGAAACAGCAGCTGCCTCCTCTGCTGTTTTGGAGGTCATCGTCGAACACGACGGACAAACATACAAAAGCGTGTTTGGCATCCTTAGGGTGGTGGGGAGAATATGCGAGTTTCTGCTTGCTTTACTTTCACGTTACATGATTGCATTGTGGAATGAGTGGGTTATGTTGTGAGTACTTTCACCTTCACCTATTTTGTAGTCTAGTAGACCGTTTGGGGTACCCCTGAAGATTTTGCAACCAGCTTCCTCCACTCCTCGCGGTTTTTCATCTGTCTGTAGCAAGTAAAGGGACGGGATAGCTCAGTGGTCGGAGCACTCGCTTTCCCCCAGCCAAGTTAAGCAGCGTCGAGCGTGGTTACCAGTTGGATGGGTGACCGTTTGCGCGCCTTGGCTTCAGTACACTTCCCCCAGTTCACCCAGCTGTAAATGGGTACCTGCCCTCTTTAGGGTCAGGGAAGGTAAAGCAGCGAGGGAGAGGAGATGGGCGCCGCCCTCAATATGCTGGCCCTAGAGAAGTGAGGTCTCTGACGCCTCGCTCCCCTACGACCTAATAGGTTATGGGACTCCTTTACCTTACCTTGTAGCAAGTCGTTGCACTCGTACGCACTTTCACACGCCTTTATTTGCTAAATTTCATGTAAATAAAAGTTTTTTCCCCCCTTAAAAGTCGTAAGTAGGTAGGTAGGTAGTACGTAGGTCAATCCTTCAGGTGTTAACTAATCATTGATCTCTTGTCTAAAAGGCTCAACTAAAATTTGCCTTGGTGGGAAAATTCGAACCTTCGGATGAGAGGCCCCGGGTGCGAACGCACGCAGAACATCTATGCGCACACGTTAAAACCTGTTGCGCTTTTCGGAAGAGTAGGCCTTTGTGTGCCGGTGGGAACGGATGGCAAAATTGACAAAACTACATACACACTGGATGTAAAAAAACACATGAGTGTTTATTCATAAAGACCATGCTTGTTGCCCTTTGTCATAATGTCACAACCTCTATAAAAAAAAAAAAATCAAACCTGAACAAAATAGCAAAAACACAGCGAGAACATTGGAGTAACCCGAACCCATAATGACATCCTTTGTAGATGAGGGGGTGTGTGGAGAGGGGAGAGGTTAGGTAGGGGTGGGTGAGTGGTGGCCCACTGGCCTAGAAGCTATTTGGGAACAGTGAGGTGAGGAGGAAGAGTGAGTGAATGATGATGTCAGGGTTTGAGAAGCGAATAATGACAGGGTCTGGAGCCAGGTAGCCAACAGGGGGAAAAAGACGTGAGTCATTGAAACGTCAGGGCAGGATTGCGGGTGAGGAAGGAGGGGGGAAAGTATGTGTAACAACAAGGAAGTCAGGGTTTGTCAACAGCAGTTCAATGAAACAGAAAGGAATGACCCACAGAGACAGACAGATTGTGACTCAGAGTCCTAAAACAGGTCCTTAAAGGGTACACACGGGTCTGAAAGTGGCTAAAAGGTTCTATCTCTCTCTTTTTTTTAAAAAAGTATACGGAACTGCTGATTGCAAAAATGGAGATTCCCCGTGTAAAATGGAAAGAATTTGGGTTGCAGATCTTGTCTGTCAAAATGTGTTTCTTGCACTTGTTATAGATAAAAAGTAGGTTTGGAAGTTTGAAACTTTTAGTTTTTGGCGGCCACAGCAATGAAAGAAAGAGAAAAAGAAGATATGGGAGGGAAAGATTGGTGATTTGGAAAGAGTGGGTAAAGGAGAGACCAAAACTCAGAAAGCTGATTAAGAAGGGGAAGGGAAAGGGAAATATGAATTCATCCTTCAATTCTCGTTTTCTTTTCATTTTAGTCAGTGAGTTGTATTACACATTAGAGGTTTGTTCTCGCTGGGTTTGGTTTGGTTAATGTGTGTGTGTGTGTGTGTGTGAGTGTGTGTCTGTTAGGGGGGGGGGGGGGGGTGTCTTTCATAACTGAGTTTGAGATCAGCAGACTTGTCAGAAATATTGTGAACATCCAGGCGTGTGAAGAGAGTGAAGGGAAGTGAAACCCCCCCCCCAAACCAAACCACCATACAAGAACAAAATCTTAAGAGCTTTACCAACCAACCAAAAAATACCAGTTGACAAGGGCATGGCCCTTTGCAATCTGATGCAGGTTTTCACGCCTGACATGGAAGCACAGGCAACCGATAAAAAGCAAACAAACCCACCCTGTCGCTAAGACAGTGTACAATTACAGTTTACAATCAGTCTTCCTGCGTTTTGTGGGTGGCAAGAAATGCACATGGCCTTTCACCTACTTGAAGGCATCTTATTTCAGCAGGTTATCGTATAAAGGAGGAGGGTGGTGGGTGCTTAATTATAGGAGGGTTAGGGAAGTAGGATGGGTGGGAATTGAAGAGGATTGCTGTAGGATTGAATTGTTTGAAAGTAATAATAATAATAATAATAATAATAATAAATGGAATTTATATAGCGCTGTATCTTGCACAGACAAATCAAAGCGCTTGCACTCAACTCATTCTTACACAGTCATACAACCAATAGCAAGTAATAGTTCGAACAAGTCCAAATGCACACACACACACACACACACACACACACACACACACACACACACACACACACACACACACACACACACACACACACACAATCACACACACAGAGGTTATACACTTTGGCAGGGTGATGGAGTTTTTTGGCTGTTGAAAAGCAGGGAGAGCTATGAAATGAAACAGGAGAGGAAAATCTTAGGTTTGAAACAAATATGTCTTGAGGCCGGATTTAAAAGTGTCACAAGAAGGCCTATGGCGAAGAGAGATAGGGAGGCCATTCCAAATCGATGGACCAGAAACAGAGAAAGAGCGACGGCCCACGGTGGACTGGCTGAATCTAGGTATTCGAAAGCACAAGGAATCCCTGACGTCCCTGATCGAATATGCTTCCTTTCTGACTGGCTGCACGGTAATGGGGGAAAATGTTTTGGACCTTACCCGGGCTGTGAAGAGTTAAGATCGGGATCTTTTTCCAGTTATTTTCCTTTTTTCTGGCACCATCTCGAGTCTGTTTCATGTCCGTCTGTCTCTTTACCTCCCTTGTAGATGTTCTGTCTGTCTGTCTTGTCACAGACTCAGTCTATCTCCGTCCGTTTCATTTTGTCTGGTTAACTAGGTGTCTTTTAGTTGTTTTTGTCTGTCTGCCCCAGACCTTGTGTGAGAGGGGTCACCTCTATTTTACATCTGTTTCTTGTCTCTCTCTCACTCTCTCTCGTTTACATCCCTCTCTCCTCTCTCTCTCTCTCTCTCTCTCTCTCTCTCTCTCTCTCTCTCTCTCTCTCTCTCTCCTCTCTCTCTCTCTCCTCTCCTCTCTCTCCCTCTCTCTCTCTCCTCTCTCTCTCTCTCTCGTTCAACTCTCTCTCTCTCTCAATCTCTCTTTCTCTCGTTTACATCTCTCTCTCTCTCTCTCTCTCTCTCTCATCTCTCTCTCTCCTCTCTCTCTCTCTCTCTCTTCTCTCTCTCTCTCTCTCTCTCATTCTCTCCCTCTCTCGTTTACATCTCTCTCTCTCTCTCTCGCTCTTTCTCTCTCTCTCCCATTCCTCTCTCTCGTTTACATCTCTCTCTCTCATTCTCTCTCTCGTTTATCTCTCGCTCTCGCCCCCCCCCCCCCCCCCCCCCCCCCCACCCTCTCCTCTCTTCTCCTCTGTTTCGTTACATCTCCTCTCTCTCTCTCTCATTCTCTCCCTCTCTCTCGTTTACATCTCTCTCTCTCTATCTCTCACTCTCTCTCTCTCGCTCTTTCTCTCTCTCTCCCATTCTCTCTCTCTCGTTTACATCTCTCTCTCTCATTCTCTCTCTCGTTTTATATCTCTCGCTCTCGCTCTCCCTCCCTCTCTCTCTCTCTCCTCTGTCTCGTTTACATCTCTCTCTCTCTCTCTCTCTCTCTCCTCTCTCTCATCTCTCTCTCTCTCATCTCTCTCTCTCTCTCTCCTCTCTCTTTTCCTTTGCTGACAGCCAGCAAGACATCTTACTCACCAGCAGTCAACAATAATTATTATAGATTTTCGAGAGTATAAGTAGTACTCACCACAGTGTTGAAGGACTACTAACAACTTTGGAATGCATGCTTACCACTATGCAACAGGACAACACTGTTTCGTCATTTAAAAATCGATGGTAGAGGGGAACAAACAAGTGTTTTTCAGGCAGCCCTTTGCTCTGAAGACAAGTCACCCTACGTTTAGGCAAGCGCCCATCACAAGTGAGAAAAGATGTTGGAAGGGTGGAGGCTCACCGTACTGAGTAACCAAAACGTACAGAGACATCAAATCCCCAATCCCCTTCAGGACTCTTTTTACTACCCCCCAACCAGTTTGCTGAGTCACAAAAGAAAGAATGAGCTGTTACTGCTGACATTTTTTGCCTTAATCAACTGCAATTCCTCTCTTCCTTTGTCTTTGGGTGACTCACAACCCCGTGAAAAGAGTATTTACATCGCAGATAGTCAAAGAGATCTTCACACAGTGACAGTAGATAGGTTCTTTGATGAAGAAAGCGGTGATGTAGTGTTGTGTGGTTATGGTAGAGCGAGCAAGGAGTATACAAATTGTGACTGTTCCAGAATGTGTCGACAATGACAATGACACAGAATGTGCAGTGGCTAGTAGGAAGTCCAAAGTTGCTTCAATTCCTGCAGTGCCTGCAGCAATTTCGTGAAATTTGCTGCAATGAAATGGACAATTCTGCCACTCTTTCAAAGAAATTTCAGTAATGTGTAAAACTGAAGACTGGAGATTTTGATAAAGATATCTCTTGACTGCATATAGCCTAAGTACTGACTTGTTCCATTCCTAAAATCCTACACTGATGATATGATTATACAATACATTCCATGAAGCGGTTGTAAGCCACACCGTGTTGACATTTTCCTCTGTGTATTTGTAATATTTCTGGATTGTTTGTTTTGTCCCCTCCCCGTTATCCTCATATGAAAGGGTTGAGAGCCTGCCACATTAAATCCTCTCTCTCTCTCTCTCTCTCTCTCTCTCTCTCTCTCTCCTCTCTCTCTCTCTCTCTCTCTCTCTCTCTCTCTCTCTCTCTCTCCTCTCTCTCTCTCTCTCTCTCTCTCTCTCTCTCTCTCTCTCTCTCTTCTCTCTCTCTCTCTCTCTCTCTCTCTCTCTCTCTCTCTCTCTCTCTCTCTCTCTCTCTCTCTCTCTCTTTGTGTCTGTCTGTCTGTCTCTCACGGACACTTCTCTTGCTTGGCTTCCAACAAGAAGTTATTTGACACAAGAGTAAATAGTTTGCACAGTTTTGAACTAGGAGGATTTCACTATGCCTGTAACTGATCTCTCATCCCATTTAGACCACATTCTGAATGCTTTTTTGAAAGACATATATATGCATGCCCTCTTTCAAATTTTATGATTACAAGATAACATAGTTGTGGAGATGCTTGTGTTCAACCTCCGACTTGCCTGTGACATACATTCAAAGAGTGACAACGTGGTATTCAAAAGGCAGTGCCCTTCACGTTTTACCAAGGCTAGGAGAAGGGTTGAGATCCCCAGAGCCGCACGTGCACAAAAGCAGGAGGTAAAATCTTCCCCCCTCAGGCCTTTAACTTCCTACCCTTCCCGGTTTGTTTTACCTCACGAAAAACACTGCTCGCCTTGACACATTCTCTGTCAAACCCACTGACACTTCTTGTTCCGTGTACGAGTTTGCAAGTGTAAACCCTTCTGCCGGCCAGTCTCCAACAACATTAAGCAATGTCAGCCCATTCTCAGCTACACTACCGCAAAGAGACATGTTGTTCAATCAAAGCACAGACGAATGCAAACAGTACAGTAATACCCGCGACAAAAGAGAAATGCTTTTGTAGCATGTGTCATGATGAACGTATTCTTCCATTTTGTGGTACTAACAGAATATAGTGCTGTAGAAGACACAGAAAACAAAACCTTTGTTACCGCATCACCATAAACCACTTCATCAGGTGACGAATGTAGGCATATCAGAACTGAGCTTGGACAGTTTTAGAGCAGAAATGACAGACTCACGACAACACTGTGAAGAAAGGAAATCCTATAGTGAAATCTACGGCTTAACTAAACAGCTGCCTCATCCATAGTGACAGACTGGTGAGTGACCGTGACTGTATTTCTTGCCCTTTTTTTCGGTATGGTCATGTGATAAAAATGGAGCATTGCTGTGATCTGGCATCAGGCTGCAGGAATTTGTATGTAACATAATTTGTATGTAACATTGTTCATTTTGGATCTGTTACTTGGAATTTCTTTTCTCCCCCCTGAAGTCCCTTCAGTGAATGAGCCCCATAGTGTGACATTCTCTTTTTCACATTCTTTTTCTTTCTTTCTGTTCTTTTCTGTGTGACTAATATGTTTTCATTAATTTGTGTTACTATAGAAGGCTGGATGTAAAAAGATGAACAGCTCAAAAGTAGTCACACTTTTTCCCAAACCTGAAAATGAAATCACTGGATGAATTCAACTCGGTTCAATCCAATTCAACTCATTTCACCTCAATTCAACTGAACTGAACTCAAGAGAACTGAGATCAGCTTAGCTATCTCTCTCTCTCTCTCTCTCTCTCTCTCTGTGTTTGTCTCTCTCTGTCTTGTCTCTCTCTCTCTCTCTCTCTCTCTCTCTCTCTCTCTCTCTCTCTCTCTCTCTCTCTCTCTCTCTCTCTCTGTCTGTCCTCCCGTTGTATTGCTGTTGTTTTAATAACGTTTCTTCTCATTCTTTTTCCTTTTTGTACCATTCGTGTATCCATGCACAAAAATGAAGGGTAGCCTATGAATTCATTGCTTGAAGAAGCTATACTGATTTGCGGTATTCCTCCCCAAATATAACTGTCTAAATACCTCACACTCTGGGAACAATCCAGGAAAAGGCAACATCATTATTTCTGTGTATACTGGCCATTTATATTTCTGTGTATACTGGCCATTTATGTGGATTCAAGAAAATCCAGCAAACTTTTTCCAGCCTGTAATGTGATGCTGCTTTTAGCGCGTGAGACGAATAAGACGTTGTATTTTTTGACTGGTTTGCTGGGGACCTTGTTCCACGTGCTAATACCTGGATCAGCCTGGTCACCATCAAGTGTGAATTATTGTCTGCCTGGCGAATGCAGGCATTTGGTGTTGACTGTTCGGGGCCGTTAACATGTTGGGTAATGTTGGGATCCAGGATGCCTTGTTTGTGCTTGGATATATGTGTGTGTGTGTGTGTGTGTGTGTGTGTGTGTGTGTGTGTGTCTCTGTATGCCCTTGTGCATACTGAGGTTCTGTGTATCTGTCTGTTTGTATGTCTGTCTCTGATGTCTGATTCTCTCTGTCTGTCTGTCTGTCTGTCTGTCTGTCTGTCTCTCTCTCTCTCTCTCTCTCTCTCTCTCTCTCTCTCTCTCTCTCTCTCTCTCTCTTTCTCTCCTCTCTTCCCTCCCCCCCTTCCCCCCGACTCGCAGGTGTGTGTGAGAGTGTGTGTGTGTATTTGTGCGTGCGTGCGTGAATGTGTGCGTGCGCGCGCGCGTATGTGTGTATGTGAATAGCAGCCGCGCACATAAAAGATACGGCAAATGCTAGCATGTGTGCAGCATACCTGCATGCCTATGTGCGTGTCCACGCCTACTGGAAGTTTTGAATTTACCCACGTCTTATTTTCTGTCACATATCCCGACAGACTGGTGTTTACCACCCAATCCAGCTGACGCCGTTGAAAGCTGACTAGAGCTCCATGGACTTGAGACAAGAATAATAAAGAGAGGCCCACAGCTAGGATGACATCAGCAGAGTTTGGGATTAGACGGGAAGGGGGGATGTTGAGTTGAATTTTTTTGGGGTGGTGGTGGTGGTGAGAGGTGTCAGGTGGAACTGTTATAGAGACTGAAACCCCCTAAGGTGACCCCCCCCCCCCCCCCCCCCCCCCCCCCAGTTTACGGAAAAGAGAACAAAGAGTGAAAGGGAGAAAAACGTGCATGCATACATCACGCACGCACGCACACACACGTACAAACATGCACGCATGCACGCGCGAGCGCACACACACATTTATTATACACGCACGCCTGCGGTAGAGTAATCAGGCGCGTATTCACACACACACACACACACACACACACACACACACACACACACACACACACACACACACACACACACACACACATATACGCGCGCGAATTTCCAGTTTGATAATCCCGCCATAGTAATAAAAAGCGTTACTGAAAAACGTTTTTAAAATAACTAAAATTAAAAAAAAAAAAAAAAAGTAAAGAGATAGATAAAACCAAGGCAGAAGGAAAGGAACAGAAATCCCAAACCCCACAGAACAAAAATCAGACCATCCCCCCTCCCCCTCCCCCTAAAGACAACAACAGAGAAAACCCCAAAACAAACCCCCCAATAAACCACCAGCCAAGCAAACAAACAAACGAACGAAAGCTAAACAAAACAAAACAAAAACGAAAAAACCCAAACAACAACAACAACAAAAAGCGTCATGTAACACCGTTAGACACGCGAGGGAAGCATAAAGATGTCCTGTTGGTTGCCTGTGATGACACGTCAGGCGTGAAAACCGGGATCAGGTACCTACCGGTGGCTTTGTCGCTGATCTGCCCAGTAAAACTGATGGTCTGAGTCTCGGAATTTTGTTTTTGCTTTCTTCATCGTGTTCTTTGTGTTCTTCTTGTTCTTTCTCCTCCTCATCATCCACATCCTCATTCTTCATCTTCTTCTTCGCAATTCTTCCTCGCAATTCTTCTTCTTCTTCTTGTTCTTGTTCTTGTTCTTGTTCTTCTTCTTCTTCTTCGCCTTCTCCTCCTTCTCCTCCTCCTCCTCCTCCTCCTTCTTGTTCTTCTTCTTCTTCTTCTTCTTCTTCTTCTTCTTCTTCTTCTTCTTCTTCGCAATTCTTCTTCCTCCTCCTCCTTCTTCCTCCTCCTCTTGTTCTTCTTGTTTTCTTGTTCTTGTTCTTGTTCTTGTTCTTCCTCCTCCTCCTCCTCCTCCTCCTTCTTCTTCTTCTTCTTCTTCTTCTTCTTCTTCTTCTTTCTTCTTCTTCTTCTTCTTCTTCTTCTCCTCCTCCTCCTCCTCGTCCTCGTCCTCTTCCTCCTCCTCCTCCTTCTCCTCCTCCTCCTTTTTCTTCTTCTTCTTCTTCTTCTTCTTTTTTTTCTTCTTCTTCTTCAATAATACAATATGCAGGATTACGGGGAAATGGGCTAGAATCTTGCCATGTTCTGCTGTATACTAGTAGAATACTGACAGTACGGATAGATATTAAAGATAAAGCCACTCTGATAGGGAAACAAATACAGCTGCAGAAAAAAAAAAGGGTGAAAGGGTGGCGCAGCGCTAAGTGGCGACGCGTTCTCCCGCTCTCCCCGGGGAGAGCAGCCCGAATTTCACGGAGAGAAATCTGCCGTGACTTAAAGTGGTATGAAATAAAATCTGAGCGCTTTGATTTGTTGCTTTACAAGATTCAGCGCTATATAAATTCCATACATTATTATCATTATTATTATTATATTGACCAAAATGCCCCCACCCACTCCCTTGACCACCTTGTTCACAAGTCTCTCACTGGCACACACAGACACACATTGTCTCCGTCTGTCTGTCTGTCTGTCTGTCTGCATCTCTCTCTCTCTCTCTCTCCTCTCTCTCTCTCTCTCTCTCTCTCTCTCCTCTCTCTCTCTCTCTCTCTCTCTCTCTGAGAAAGAGAGAGGGAGGGGGGGGGGGGGGGGGGGGGGGCTCATTCTACATCCACTATTTAAAAAAGATGAATATTACAACTCGTTACCCTCGATGAAGGTATATGCCTGTTTTCTTAGTTTTTCTTTATGTCTGATCAGCTCAACATAATCTTCTTCGTCGAACGCTCAGACAACAACTATTGTCTGTCGTAATGAGCAAAATTGCGTTGCGCTGCCCTTAGGCGCCCGACAGGCCAGGCCCGGCCAGGCCCGGCCCAGCGCATCCAATTTCGGCATGGGAGATAATCGTTACCTTTGAAGTCTTTCTAGAAAAACGGCAGGAGAATGTGGCAGAACATAGACAAGAAGCAGGTGGCACGAAGAAAAGGAACAAGGCAGACAAGAGGAATGGAAAAGGTGGAATTCCGAGCGCCGAATTTCCAGAATGCTGTTTATACTGTCAGCCCCGACATACCCCACAGGGGGGTGGAGAACTCAGAATATTCGATCCCGGGTCAAAACAGTGAGGATGCTCACCGACTTTCCAAAGTGCAACGTAGAAGAAGGTGTATCTCTAAGTCCACTTCTGTCTTACACACACTCCAAATCCCGAAACAAACGCTGGGCGCCTCTAACAAGAGGAACAGAACGCCCAGATCAACGACCAAACTTCAACAGATTCGCTCATATATAATCTGAGAGTGGTTCTTCCATTTCGTGGGGGGGTGTTGTATTTGCCAGACCACACACATACCATTCTTACGTTACTCCCATTCAAAGGCTAAGGAACTAAGCATGGCTTGTGATGTTCGAACAATCGTTGCATATTTTCTTCTGGAGTTTCGAGATGCATTTCGCTGCGGATTCCGATTTACGTCCTTCCACATATTAAGTGATACCGGTCCTTAAAGACTGTTTAGGGGTTGATGTTTTATCAGACAATACCGTCACATGATCCCGCATTTTCCATCTGATATGAGCATCAGGGCTGGTTTGTTGCTTGCTGTCTTACTTTTGAAGAACGAATGCTGTAATAATTATGGGAGGAGTCTGGCATTGTTTTCATAGCATTAATTTTAAGTGTTGTTTGTATGGTTTACACGGTGATGGCCTTGATGTGACTCAAGAGTTGGCTGGGGGCGTTGCTACATGAAAAAAACAAATTGTCCAGTCGTTTTGTGTGCGTGTGTTTTGGTTTTTTTTTTCCCGTTTCGCGGCTAGAGCTCCGAGGTTCACCAATGGTGAGATTTTTGCGTATGCGACCTTTTTCCCCCCTAGTCGGTTTTATTTTTTTGTATCTAAATGTATATGTGGTTTCAAGTTTTAAGCCAAATTTAATTCTTTGCGATGTAACATCAGTGATTATTTTGGCTGTTGTAGTCAACGGGACTACAATTGTCATGATTGGATTGGGCTGGAACCAACAAACTAACCAGTCAATTAGCTAACTGACTGAGCAGTGAAGTGACAAAGTAACTAGCTAGCTAATCAACTGACTGACTGACTGACTGACCGACCGATTTGTCCACTGCTATCAAGGATCGTCCACCTTGGCTTAAAAAAAATATGAGTGATCTTTGCCAACACGCATGCATGCACGCACACACGCGCGCGCACGCACGCGCGCGCACGCACGCACGCACGCACGCACGCACACACACACACACACACACACACGCACACACGCATGGAAGTACGCAGAGAGAGAGAGAGAGAGAGAGAGAGAGAGAGAGAGAGAGAGAGAGAGAGAGAATGTGTGTGTGTGTTTATGTACCGATAAATGACTTTTTAACTGGGTAATAAAAAAGGAAATCGTTTGAAAATATGCTGCTTGAAACTGTTTTCTAAGGACCACCCAGTTGGAACATTCTTCTTTGTGAGTGCTTCTCTTTCTGTTGCCTATCAGTATTTCCTGCGGGTCTGTTCCCCCCACCCCCACCCCCCGCCCTTCCCCTCCCGCCGCTTATTTTCTCTTTGAAATACTTTAAAAAAAACAACTTTAATCTCTCTGCGCGCGTGCGTGCGTGTGTGTGTGTGTGTGTGAGAGAGAGAGAGAGAGAGAGAGAGAGAGAGAGAGAGAGAGAGTGTGTGTGTGTGTGTGTGTGTGGGCATACTTTTATTTTTTATTCTCTCTGCATACACACATACTTACACGTGTGTGTGTGCGTGCATGTGTGTGTGTGTGTGTGTGTGTGTGTGTGTGTGTGTGCGCGCACGCGCGCGTACACAGTTCGATAACACAAATCAGGTCTTTCATAGATATGCTGGCTTATAAACTGCATGCTGTCAAGAAACCTGATTAGATAGGATAATTAATATACCCCAGCCGACCATCTTGATCAGAACGTGCAAGGGCAGTATGACAGGCATGTAGGGTCTGGTGTGTATCAAAATCAGAAAAAAACCCTGTATTGCCATTAAGTCAGAACGACACTTGTTTGACACAAAAAAGAAACGTATTCAACATGTCCTAAACGATGTAGATTCTTAGATTTATGTAGTATGCTCTCGCTTTTTTGGAAAAAGAATCATACACACAATTTGATCATGTCTAACAGATAGCCCTCGATGTTGAGAAACCTACTCACATTCTCGTTGTTATTCATGTGCTTATTTCTAACATTAGATAAAACACCTTAGGTGTGTGTTGACTCAAACCAGACAGTTTGAACACCACTGAAGTGACTCTCCGAAGTCGGGATAGGGCGGGCCTCTGCTGATTACTGGAGTAGTAGTGGCTTTTGTTGACGTTAACCGCACTATCCACTTTTCTCTCTTTCTTTCTTTTTTGGTTTGAGGAGGAGGTGGGGGAAATGTATACAGACCCCCTCCTCTGTCCACTTAAAAGGTCTACATACTTGAACTCTACATTCTGACCTGGGCAGTAGTGGTCAGCTTATACAGTTGGACAGAGGGGGAAATGTGGACACTGACTGGTTTGTGACCTCACCATAAACCGACTTGTGGAGGCTTCACAGTACAGTCTGCGTGACGGGTTCAGTACATTCATTTAAATAGATCTTTATACAGAAGACATGAATAACATACATACACAAATAACAGAGCAGTAGTAACAAGCAAATAGCTGATGGCGTGCTCAATATTATTATTTGACAGTTACATTGATCAGCAGCTCCCGGTGAAACACTGCACTGACTACACTGACTGACTTCTTCTTTTAACACCCTGAGAAGTCAATGAGCACTGCATGCACTGACATCTCATGCAGAGTGTCTTGGCAAATGTGGACTCTGCTTGCGGAGCCCACCCCTCTCTATATTTGAGAATGCATGCTGGGTGTGTTCGGGTCATGCATGTCACAGGCAATAGTTGGCCTACTCTTCCTCGAAAAAAGGATGGATATTTAACGAGCGCGCAAAGCGTTATATGGGTGTTCACTTACTGGTGGGACCAGAGTTAAGTGTGATCTCATAAAAAAGGCTGGTTCCGAAATGTTGACATGCCAAGAGGGGGGTATGGCTGTGTGTCCTTTGATAAGAATAAGCTGTATGGGCAGACAACAAAGGTAACTGTATTCCTCCAAGACCACGTACAGGGACTTACCATTCCGAGCCAGTGACTCTTATACTGGTTAGCAGGAGAGTATAGCATAAGAATAGATGACAAGTGAAGCGTTTATGACTTTAGGAAGAAACAAAGTTACTTCTCATATTCATACACGCACGCACGCGCGCGCATGCTTGCGCACACACCGTCTAAAATCACTAAATGTGAATAGACGTTAAACTGAAGATCACACACATTTATGTACAGACAGACAGACAGACAGACAGAGAGAGAGAGAGAGAGAGAGAGAGAGAGAGAGAGAGAGAGAGAGAGAGAGAGAGAGAGAGAGAGAGATGGACGGACGGATATAGAGTGTATACACATTTTTAAGTCTATGTCTTTTGTATAAGTGAGTGAAGCAGCACAGTAGCATCCACAAGCTATGAAAAATATATATAATGAGCTAAATTGTGACAGGTACAATTGTTGCTGCAAAATGGTATTAGCGTGACAATGTAACTGATATAATCAACCACGTTGTTTTGTTTTTTTCTTCTATATTTGTTTGTTATTCCCGGCTTACTGCGATCCTTACGTAATGCATTTTCATTCGTGGCCTATTGAAAGGCGCATAAGAAGAAAAAAAAGGGTAAGTGACCTCAATAGCTTTTAAGAACTGGGACAGTGCAACGTCCGATCATTGTCTGGACAGCGCAAAACCCAGTACAAAGTCTGTGCTGACGTTGGCTAACTTACCACAGTGTGTGCTGACGGGTTGTAGTCGTTCCGAAGTGTAGAAATAACAACCTACACTTGGTTGAAACGTCAGCTTTTGAAGGAGCTAGTTTCGTGAACTGGTTTGTAGGAAAAGATCATCATCTGTGCCTTTCAGTTTGTTTGTGGGTTGGGTTAAAAAAATTTTTTTTTTTACTTATTATTCTAAGTTTTCTAGTCTCGAGCCGCGTTCGTGTTGATTCTGCGGTCCATATTTTGTCACTTATGGTTGTGTCAGTCTGTCTCTTTTCTGTATGTTTCTCAGTATGTTTCTCTGTCTCTGACTGTTTCTGTCTGTTTGTCTGTCTCTGTCTCTCTCTCACTCTGTCTGTCTCAGTCTGTCTGTCTGTCTGTGTGTGTGTGTGTGCACGCGCGCGCGTGTGAAAGATCACCGCAGTCAACCTCAAGAGGGGTTAGCCAGGCCATCTCTTTGTCCCAGTAGGAAATGTGGCCCCGGCAGTGATAAAAGCGGAATGCAGCGACACGCAGTCTGACCCGACCCTGATAGACTTCATAGTAGGGACTGAAGTCTCTCGATACAGGCAGGCACTGCACTCACAAAACATGGTGGGCCTATTGACGGCTTTTGACAACCAGAGCATTCATCTCCTCTCCACAAAGGCTGCCATTCATCGTTCTACAGTACAGCTGCGTTCAAACAACCGCTTTATGTCCATTTTTCGAACATCATACCTTTTTGATGTTTGTCTTTGACTTCTCCTGGCGAAAAAATCCAATCCAGTCATCATTGTTCCTAACCCCGTCCACCACACAGGCCATATCATATCAGGTTGGCTATAATAGTTAAGGCTTCTATCAAAGCTGTGCAGCTGTGTGCAAATGAAAGCACCAAAATTAAAACCGTAACTTTTCAGTCGTTCGTCATGTCGACGCCATAGCCAAACCATTAGGATCACATTAGGACAATCACCGTGTAGTGGAAGAATCGCATAACCGACTGATGAGTCTGCTTCATTAAGACTAGGTTCCCCACTCCCACCCCACCCCACCCTGTTCCTCGGCTTGAGTTCCGAGGTTCGTGAGCTTTTTGGGGGGTTTTTTTTGGCGTATGTGACCGTTTTTTCCTACCGTAAAGTAACGGTAGGTATCTGCATCCCGACTTCGGGTTTGATGTCTTAACACAAACCTGTGTGCATGTGGGTCTTTAAAGTATAATTTTTTTGTGTCATCCGTTCTTACTGGCACGAATGGTCTACTCTTCCAAAGAGGCAGAACGGGTTTTTAACTTGTGTGCAAGATGTTCTGCGTGCTTTCGCACACGGGGTCTCAGTTTATAGTTTTGGGTTTCGACTAGGTATGATTGAAAGCATCTTCTAGGCACCAGAATGAATAAGGATAAAAGGAATCGGCACTATCACCACATTCAACCGTTAATGGTTCTTCGGATGAGACTATAAACCGAGGCCCCGTGTTCGAACGCATGCAGAACATCTTGCGCACAAAACTGCATACACACGGAGACTGGATGTAAAAAAGCACATGAGTGCTTATTCCATTATCCTCGATATAAAAGAATAGATAAATAAATAAATAAATGGTAGTTCATTAACAGCGCTAGTCAAGCGATCTTATTAAGTATGTACAGATCTGTATAAAGACTGTAAATATGACCTCTTTTAACAAATTTTGGTCCAAGTGGTTAGCATTAGCTTATTCAGGAAGCAGGGATTTGAAGTTTCAGTTTAGCATAGCTCCGCTCACTCACTACTGGGGCAATATCAGGGCTGTCGCCACTCTAAAATCACATGAATCGAGAAAAGAAACATAGGGAGGAATAGACAGAAGACGATCGCCTAATTACCGAATATATTGGGGTGTAGACCAGCTTTCGCTAATACAGAAATGACACCATCCTTTTTAACATCATCATCACCGTCATCGTCGTTATCATCATCATCATCATCATCATCATCGTTGTCATAATCGTTGTCATCATTATCTGTATCATTGTTGTTATTACTGCTTACACTGTGTGCAGACTTCCACATCAGTTGCATTGATGTGCACGTATTAAATGTAGCTACGTACCTTTCCCGTTCAAACACTCTATTTATGTTAAACAGGAGTGAAGGCTGAACGCACCTCAGCATTACCGCTTTCACCCTCTTTGTTCATTCTGTTTAACCTAATTTTCTAAAAATATCAGCCAGGCTGACGGTATTATTGTTTCGGCTTCAAAGCAAGGTCTAAAATTTCAGATTAGTTTAGGTGCGGTTGTTTTGTTGTGAGGTAGGGTACCGTGGTGTTGTTTTTTTTAGATTACCGTTCTTAAGACTTGGTGGTAAGCATTTGGTTTAGGCTTAGCCCTTTCAGAATATTAGAAAATGGCCAGGCTCAGAGCGGAGTTCAGATCTAAGCCCCCTGTTCCTTTGTAAGCCTCTGAGGAGGTATTCATTGTATGTCTGCATATCCCCATACAACACGGGCTGATCACAGAGTTTTACTGGATTTTCTTCATTCATGTTGTACCAGATTCTGAAATCGATGCTGAGAAAGTAGACTTTTCTTAGGGTTTAGTGAACGGCAAGCTCTGGATTATATATGTCTGGTGGTCCAGCAAGCTGCCATGGCGCAGTGGTTATCGCCTCGAATTACGGACTGGAAGGTCGCGGGTTCGAGTCCCATAAGAGGCATAGGTAATTTTTCGGACTCCGGGCCGGCTCCTACCCAGAGAGAGTTTACGATGGGGTCATTGGGAAGACTTGGTAACACACTGCCGAGCTTCATCCACATTGCCTGACCAATGCTGCAGGTGTCTGCATCTCTTGGGCCCAGTTGACGCCGGAATATATTGTGACAGGAAACGCAGAGTACGGCCTTGTCAAGTAGTCTCAAAGCTCATGCAATTCTATCGCAGCCTCATTATATCATGCTCATCGCCATTAACAATCATGCAATAAAAGAAAAAGGTTTCTAAGCCGGGGCGGTTGCTCTGGTCTCATTGTGACCTAAGTTTTGGGTTTCCCCGAACATTTCTGTGTATGTGGTGAGTTTGTGTGTCAGAACCTTAACGGTTGGAGGTAAAAATAATAGTAGTAATAATGATGATGGTGATGATGATGCATGGAATTTTAAAATAATAGTAGTAATAATACTAATGATGTTAAAGGGAATTTATAGCGCTGAATCTTGTAAAGCAAACAAATCAAAGCGCTTAAGGTTTTTATTATTTTTTTTTATTCTTTTATATCGAGGATAATAGAATAAGCACTTATGTGCTTTTTTTAACATCCAGTCCCCGTGTGTATGCGGTTTTATGAATTGTCATCTTGTTCCCACCGGCACACAATGGCCTACTCTTCCGAAAAGCGGAACAGGGTTTAACGTGTGCGCAAGATGTTCTGCGTGCGTTCGCACACGGGACCTCGGTTTATAGTCTCATCCGAAGGACTTAGGTTCATGAGGGCAGCTCATTGGAGGGACGTTGTTGGTGGTCGCTACCACGAGTGGGCGTCTCACTCAGTCTGGCTCCGCCACTGAACTGTGACAGTCGTCAGTAAGGGGCTTAGTAAGGGTCATGCGTATTTTAGCTTAGAACAGGCACCATTGTGTGATTGTGCAGTGCAGGGCTCTTCTTGCTGGTGGCCCCACGTTGGCCTGACATTGATGGGCCCCCTGTGGACTTCTGACCCCGATGATGCGACTAACGAATCTGGGTATGGAATGGGTGAAGAGATTAAATTAATGAGCAGCATTGGGAACAGCAGGGCATGAACCTCACAGAAGATGAGGTTAAAAAAAAAGAAGAAAAAAAGTCTGATGGCCCAGGCCAAAAGCTTTGTCTGATATTGATATTTTTATGTAAGGAAAAGTGCCAGTGCCCACATGAAGATGTTGTTTTGCCTTGAAATGTTCTGTTGAGATTGTCCTCAGTCATGACAAACGCTTAGCACAACAATCTCTGCTCTTCTAAAAAAGAGAAACAAATCACCG
Organism: Rapana venosa; assembly: GCA_028751875.1. Classification (NCBI taxonomy): domain Eukaryota; kingdom Metazoa; phylum Mollusca; class Gastropoda; order Neogastropoda; family Muricidae; genus Rapana; species Rapana venosa. Next base: position 7,509,909 of record CM054150.1, on the reverse strand, counting down.
AAATTGGAGTGTGACCGCCTTTAAGGCGAGGGATTTGAAAACAAGCAGGCAAACTTATCACCCAAAGTGTGTGTGTGTGTGTGCGTGTGTGTGATTACTCTCACAGTGATCCTCGGCCAGGTGTGATCAGTGAGGCAGAGTGCATATGGGTGACCCCCCCCCCCCCCCCCCCTCTCCTTCCCCCCCCCCCCCCCCCCCCCCTCCAAGGGTGTTAAACTGGGGAGCGCTAAACAACAACAAAGAGTCTAGTGTTTAGAGTGCATGTGTTTGTGACTAGGCATCGTTTAAGATGTAGAAAGTTGCGTCAAAATCTGTCATCATATATTTTCAGCGTGCTCGCAACTATCTGTGTGTGTTTATTTGGGTGCATGCATGCGTGCGTGCGCGTGCATGTGCGCGCGTGTCTGTATAGCTGGCAGAGCACCTGTGTGCGTATGACACGCTATAACCAGATCTTGCCACTGGAGTCCTGTCAATACCGCTACCCTTTCTTCATTCACATTAACACTGCACTTCACTTTTGACACTACCCGCCACCCCCACACTACCCCCCCCCCCCCCCCCTTTTGCCACCTACCCCCAACCTCCGTCTACCCTCTTTGACACTTTCAATGCCACACAACACACACACACGCACACACACACTGACACTCATGAAAGGACTCAAAGCACTGAACTAAGAATATTCCTGCTTGAATGCCTTTGCACAGCTAAGATATTTATTTTTGCAGTTCTTTCGCTCACAAACATCTAGGTACCTACTACACACACCTCTGTACTGGGATCAGCCTATTGTGGTTTTGATTCAGTTTTTGCCCAGTGTGAAGTTTCCTTTGCGTAGTAGTAGATTTTAATACTTGACGGATATAGCTAGCATACGAAGCAATATTAGACGAGTGATTATTAAAAATCTTGACAGGATAGTTGCTAGAAGCTAAGGATTGTAAACAACGTAGAGCACGAGTCCGAGCGTGCGTGCACACGCTTTAATCAGACATACCAAGAAAAAGTGTGTGTGTGTGTGTGTGTGTGTGTTTGTGTGTGTTCGTTTTAACGTCTATCCACTAAAAAGTGATGTTAGACAGGACATGGAGATAGAAGTGAATGTAAGTCCTGTGTGTTTGTAAAGTTGAATGAATGATACAAGGAAACAAACAGATTTAAACGATGAGAAACTCTCTCTCTCTCTCTCTCTCTCTCTCTCTCTCTCTCTCTCTCTCTCCTCTCTCTCTCTCTCTCTCTCTGTGTAAGGGCAGGGGGGTGCGCGTATCCACTGTATATGCCTCCATAGACGTGCAATCGCTTCTTTATGTTATGTGTGTACATGTGTGTGTGTCAAGTCAAGTCAAGTCAAATTTTTATTTCAATGTGTGCGTGCGTGCGTGCGTGCGTGTGTGTGTGTACAAGAAACGATCGACTTTTAAAAATTAGCCTCCAGCTGTATTTCATTGTAAAGCCCTCAGGTGTTTTGAACGGCTAAATTGCATCACAGCGTGAAGTGAGGGTTGTGCAAAGCATTAGGGGAGGCCATAAAATACACTGGAGCCAGTGCGCGCGCGTGCGTGTGTGTGTGTGTGTGTGCGCGCGCGCGCACGCGCGCGTGGGTGCGTGCGTGCGTGTGTGCGGATATCAGCCAGTACCTGTGTGCACTATTATCAGTACCTGATGAGAACTCTTCTTTTTAC
>CM054150.1:7475724-7503224 GCA_028751875.1 Rapana venosa | reverse complement strand
CATCAAACGGGTGTGGTACAGCCTGGACTGACGAAGAGGTGTGGGGTGTGTGTGGGGTGGGGGGTATTCAGGTGAAGACTGGATTGAAATGGTGTGAGAGGGTGTGAAGAGGAGGTGGTAAAAGACGAGAATTCATGAGAAGCGAAATATTCTTCTTTCTTTCTTTGCGTTGCCTGGGTTATGTTGTAAGACCAGATCTTCTGAGGGATTCAGCAGTTGCCTGCAGGTCATCCACCGTGCCGTACAGTTTCTGCTCAGAGGCGTGGGCTCAGGCCACACTTCCAGCCTTAGCGTCTGGAGAGTCCTGCAGTCTTGTAGGATGTGGGCCGTATCCTGTTCTTCTCCACAGGGGCACATAGCAGATGGCGAAATTGTTTGCATACATGTATTACTGTGCGAATTTCGGGGAGGGGGGGGGGGGGGGGGGGGGGGGGGGGGGGGCGAACTGGCAAGTTGCGTCATTTGTTTCAGGTGTATGTGTGTGCGGGTGCGTGCGTGCGTGTGTGTGTGTGTGTGCATGCGTGTGTGTGTGTGAGTAAAATGTACAGTAGTAGATTTTTCTCGGAGAGGGGGGACAAGATTTAACTGCAAATTCCACGTGAACAGACAATAGTTGTTAAACTTGTCTTGCACGGCCCAAACAAATGGCAGCTGACGGCTTGGGGTACAGTCCGATTTCAGAAAAGGAGGAGGGAGCCCAGACATGTATCTTTAAACCCATTGACACTCATTGTACCGGAGTTCAACTTTGAAGGGATAGGGGGAAAACGGGTAGGGGGCTTTGTTTGTCTGATAATTCAGGTGGATGCTTGTTTCCCTTTGTCTTGCTTTTATGTCTTACGGCTGTTTGAGGTGTGTTTGGTTAGTTGGGTTTTTTTTAATGGGATGTTGTATTGTGTATTACTTAAAGACACTTGAAGGAGAGAAAGAGACAGAGACAGACAGATTGAGGGGGGGAGGGATGCAAAAAAAAACAAACAAAAAAACAACAAAAACAAGCATGACTTCTTGATCGCACCAGGTCAAACCTTCATTTCTAGAATAGTATCAAGTTTCCCCCGTGGGGATGCCGGGGGGTCTATCAGTATAAATAGCATCCCCACATTCTGGAAATTATGTGCTAGAAATTTCCTCTTTTCTATCACTCTCTTTGTTTCTGCCTCGTTCCTTTTCTTCCTGTCACTCCTTTCTTGCCTATTTTTTGCCTTCTTGGTTCATTCTCCTGCCTTTTTTTTTTTTTTGGGGGGGGGGGGGGTCCAGAAAGACTTAAAAGATAACAGTTCTCTCTTGCACCGAAGTCGGATGCGCTGGGCCTGACTTGTCAGGCGCTTAACGGCAGCGCGACGCATTTTCGCTCATATAACAGACAACAATAGTTGCTGTCTGAGCGTTCGGCGAAGAAGAAAGAAGAAGAATAGTATCAAGTCGAAGTTGATCAACAGGGGTGAAAGCGCCACAGACCCTAGCTTATAACCAAGAAGAGAAACGCCCATTCTATCAACCTACACAATGATGCATCTATCATTACGCTTTCATTTGACAATGCCGCAGTCAAAACAAGCATCATCTCTATTGACAAAGCCGTTGAAAGGACGAAGATAATGCGGGGGGTACAGATTACACAAAGTGTCGTGTGTTGTGTTGTGTTGTGTGTTGTGTTTGTGTGTGTGTGTTGTGTGTGTGTATGGTTGTGTTGTGTTGTGTTGTGTGTGTGTGTGTGTTTATTTTTTAATCTTTTATTGTGAGGATAATGGAATAAGCACTTATGTGTGTGTGTGTGTGGGGGGGGGGGGGGGGGGGGGGGGTCACATCCAGTTCCCGTGTGTATGCAGTTTTGTAAATCTTGTCATCGGTTCCCACCGGCATACAATGACCTACTCTTCCGAAAAAGCGGAACGGGTTTTAACGTGTGTATGTGCAAGATGTTCTGCGAACATCTGTTCTGTGTGTATGTGTATGTGGGGTGGTGGTGGGGGGTGGGGGGCGTTATGCATTAGAAAGGCTACACACCGGTATTATTTGGGGGTCACGTAGTATCTTCTATAGAGTGCGAGTGTAAAAAAATGTTGGTAATTTTCACAGATTTTTTTAAGCATAGCAAAATGGACTGTGCACTTGTTTTTTGGATTGAGGACATAGAGCAATACCAGGTAGTCACGAGAAAGTTGGAAATAACCATCAAATGAGGTTTGCCTGTATTCCTACAGCGTTGACCCCGCGGATGCATATTGTGGTAATAAGCTAGCAGATGACAAAGGATTGAAGGGGTACAGTGTTTGCTGAAAAATTAAAAAAATTCAAACCTACCAAATTTGTTCAAAATCACATGAGTTTTGAGTCAGAGGCTAGTCTTTCACAAAAAGTGGTTTTTATTTCTGTGGATGCCTTAGTACGTGCGGTATGAATATAAGAGTTACATAGAAAAACAGAAGGAAAAGAGTGATTTTTTAATACCGGTGTGCAGCCAAAGAGGCAGGTCGAGGAGGGGTGGGAGGAGGTGAGTTAGGGATGTTGGTATTTGGTTACACTCCCCCCCCCCAAAAAAAAAAAAAAAAAAAAAAATTCAAAAAAAAAAAATTCAGAGGAAATCTAGTGCTTGCGCATAATACAGGATCGTGGCCCCGTAATAGTAGGGTCTGGTACAGCCGCCACCCACGGAAAGGGCGGATACATGGTAGTCTCCCAAAATAGAAGAGGAAGACCACAGGGCGGATGGGCGTCAAAAAGGGATGGGAGACGAGAGTCCATGAGAACCAGTAATAGTTTGTTGGCTTTCGCAATCATACACTACAAGTTTGTGTTTTGTTGGCGTCTTTTGTTGTTGTTGTTGTTGTTGGTTTTCGTGATCATACACTACAGGTTTTTGTTTTGTTGGCGTCTTTTGTTGTTGTTGTTGTTGTTGTTGGCTTTCGTGATCATACACTACAGGTTGTGTTTTGTTGGCGTCTTTTGTTGTTGTTGTTGTTGTTGTTGGCTTTCGTGATCATACACTACAGGTTGTGTTTTGTTGGCGTCTTTTGTTGTTGTTGTTGTTGTGGTTTTCGTGATCATACACTACAGGTTTTTGTTTTGTTGGGGTTTTTTGTTGTTGTTGTTGGCTTTCGTGATCATTACACTACAGGTTTGTGTTTTGTTGGCGTCTTTTGTTGTTGTTGTTGTTGTTGGTTTTCGTGATCATACACTACAGGTTTGTGTTTTGTTGGCGTCTTTTTGTTGTTGTTGTTGTTGTTGTTGGCTTTCGTGATCATACACTACAGGCTTGTGTTTTTGTTGGCGTCTTTTGTTGTTGTTGTTGTTGTTGGCTTTCGTCATTATCATACACTACAGGTTTTTGCTTTGTTGACGTCTTTTGTTGTTGTTGTTGTTGGCTTTCGTGATCATACACTACAGGTTTGTGCTTTGTTGACGTCTTTTGTTGTTGTTGTTGTTGGCTTTCGTGATCATACACTACAGGTTTTTGTTTTGTTGGCGTCTGTTGTTGTTGTTGGTGGTGGTGGTGTTTTGTTTTTGTTTTTGTTTGTTTGATTGTTTCTTTGTTGTTGTTGCTGTTTTGCTTTTTTTTTTTTTTTTTTTGGGGGAGGGGGGGGGGGGGGGGGGTCCCTTAGCTAGAGCTCCAAGGTTCACCAATGGTGAAGTTTTGGGGTATGTAGCCGTTTTGTACACTATTAAGGTAGCTGCATTTTGTCTTCGGGGATGATGATTGTCTAAGCACGACACCAGTATGCATGCGGTTTTTTGTACTTGTTGTTTTGTTTTATTCTGTCATCCATTCCTATCGACACGCAATGGGCTACTCTTCCGAAAGGTGGAACGGGTTTATTATTTTTATTTTATTTATTCTTTTATATCGAGGATAATGGAATAAGCACTCCTGTGATTTTTTACATCCAGTCCCCGCATGTATGCGGTTTTGTAAATTTTGTCATCTGTTCCCACCGGCACACAATGGCCTACTCTTCCGAAAAGCGGAACAGGGTTTAACGTGTGCGCAAGATGTTCTGCATGCGTTCGCACACGGGGCCTCGGTTTATAGTCTCATCCGAAGGACTAATATGCAGAGAGAGAAAAAGAGAGAGAGAGAGAGAGAGAGAGAGAGAGAGTGTGTGTGTGTGTGTGGTGGGTGGGGGGGGGGGGGGGGTACGTGCGTGCATGCGCAAGCGTTAGTAAGTCTTTTCCCTTCAGAATGGCAAACAAGTTTAAAGATCCCAGTTCTACGCAAACAGACATTAGTTCCTAAGCTGTTTTTCCCTGACAGACAGACAGACAGACAAGCACAGCCAGTGCAGGGTATGGATACAGTCAGATGTTAAAAAGATCCCTCAAGTTTCCATACCACCAACACACCTTACACCTGCCTCCATAGGGGGGAGAGGCAGGGGAAAGGATAGCCTAGTGGTTAGAGCGTTGAACTCGCGATCTGATGACGTAGGTTTAAGCTACCACTGAGACTCCGAGTGGATCCCCCCCAAGATTTAACATCATACCCAAACTTCACTTCCCTGAGAGTCTTCCGGAGGAAGACTATAAACTGAAAGTCCCGTGTACGAGCTCACGTAGAACATGTTGCGAGTTCGCTCACGTTCAAACCCTGTTCCTTCTTTCGGAAGAGTAGACCCTTGCATGCCCGGTAGGAACGGATGACAAAATATTAGAGAGAGAAAAAAAAAATCAAAAACGCATGCACAATGGTGTCCTGCTTAGACATCATCTCCGAAGTGGGAATGCGGGTGCCTTTAATGGTGGGCAAAGGGTCGCATACACGAAATCTTACCTTTGGTGAAGTCTAGGAGCTCTAGCAGAGGAGCCAAACCAAACCAAACCAAACCTAACCAAACCAAACCAAACCTAACCAAACCAAACCTAACCAAACCAAACCAAACCAAACCAAACCAAACCTAACCAAACCAAACCTAACCAAACCAAACCTAACCAAACCAAACCAAACCTAACCTAACCAAACCTAACCTAACCTAACCAAAACCTAACCTAACCAAACCAAACCAAACCAAACCCAAACCAAACCAAACCAAACCAAACCAAACCAAACCAAACCAAACCAAACCAAACCAAACCAAACCAAAACAAAACAAAACAAAACAAAACCTAACAAAACAAAACAAACAAGAACCGAAAAAACACTTGCCTACAGTTTTGGAACTGTGACCAGCGGCAGCAGGTGTGAGGTTTTTGGTCTCATTAGTTGGGGGGGGTTGTTTTTGCTTTTTTTGCTAGGTGGGTGGGTGTTCTGTCCGCCATTTTGCCAGGGCTTGTTCCAGGATTGGATGGATAGGGGGGAGAGGGAGTGTTTGCTTGGCTGGCTGGATTTTTGGTTTGGGGGGGGGGGGGGGGGGGGGGGGTTGCTTGGGTTTTGCTGATGTTGTTGGGTTTTTTTGGGGTGTTTTTTTTGGGGGATTGGGGTTGTTAATGTTTTCGGTTTGGGGATTTTTTTTGTACAGTAAAAATTTAACGACCAAATCCATTCCCATGAGAAAGGGGGCGGGGGAAAGAGGAGGGGGAGAGAGCGGGGGTATGCGGAGAGAAGGGGTTTTTATGGAGAGAGGAGAGAGAGGAAGGGTTTTTTTATATATATAATTATATATATTATATATTATATATATAATATATTTATAAATAATTATATATATAAACAATATTATATATATATATATTTTATATATATATTTTATTTATTTGAAAAAAGTAGGTGATGAAGAAAGAAAAATGAACTGAAAAAAACCGGTTAAAGTTGTTTAGGGAAAGTAGAAGTAGATAAGAAGAAAAAAATTTTTGGGGGGGGGGGGGGGGGGGGGGGGGGGGGCGGGGGGAATGAAAAAAAAAAGGGGAAAAGGACCACACACACCCACATAAATACAACACCACACAACAAAACCCCCAACCCACACACAACCACAAAACCCCAAAAACCACACACAAAACACGCACGCACGCACGCAACACACACCACACACACCGTAACACAAAACCGTACACACACACACCTACCCAAAAACCACCACACACAAACCACACTCACACTACCAACACAAAAACCAAACCCAATTTGATCCTTATACATAACGGTAGACAGTTTACGCTCATATCAGCGTGTCCTGTATCAAAAGGAAATGGCACCAGGTCTATTGACACAGTCCTCAAAAGGACAACGACAGCGGGAATTTAGATGACATAGTGTCTGTCTAGAGGGAGAGAGAGAGAGACTAGCAGTACCACCATCATTATCATTCTCTCTCTCTCTCTCTCTCTCTCTCTCTCTCTCTCTCTCTCTCTCTCTCCTCTCTTTTCTCTCTCTCTCTCTCTCTCTCTCTCTCCTCTCTCTCCTCTTTTTTTCTCTCTCTCTCTCTCTCGCGTGCACACTCACACACACACACACACACACAACACAACACACCAACCACGTACACGTACCGTACACTAAATGCGTGTTTGCACACAGGACCTCGGTTTACCGTCGGATGAGACTATAAACCGAGGCCCCGTGTGCGAACGCACGCGGAACATCTTGCGCGCACGTTAAATCCTGTTCCGCTTTTCGTAAGAGTAGCCCATTGTGTGCCGGTGGGAACAGATGACAAAATTCACAGAACTGCATACACACGGGGACTGGTGTAAAAAAAAAGCACATGAGTGCTTATTCCATTATCCTCGATATAAAAGAATTTTTAAAAAACTATATCACACACACACACACACCACACACACACACACACACACACACACACACACACACACACACACACACTCACACTCACACTCACTCATACAATGATGTAAAGGGAGGAGACAAGCGAAGGTCGTGGGGTGTGGGTGGGAGGGTGTGTGGGGGGGTGGGGGGGGGGGGGGGGGTGGCGTCGTTATTTGAAGGACAACTGCCTCTGGGAAATGTAACGCTTGCTCTAAATAAAAGGAGCATGATCTCATAATAGCAGTACAGACAGGTACAGCCGATACTGGCGGAGGAAACGGACTGCTGGGTATATAATGGATGGGAGGGTGGGGGTGAGAAGAGGGAGGGTGGAGATGGATAGAGAGGAGGATAAGAAGCAGTATAGTGTAGTGTCGTAGTATACATGTATATGCTTTATTTGCTTGCCGTGACAGTCTCGGGGGAATAGGAGAGGGAGAGGTGTGGAGGTTCATTAAAAGATTTGGAAAAGGGATTTGTTTGGGGGTGGGGGTTCGTGTGGCTTTTGCGCTGTCTCTGTCTGTCTGTCTGTCTTTTCTTACTTTCTCTCCCCTTTTCTCTCTTTTCTCTCTCTCCCCCTCTCTCTCTCTCTCCTCTACTCTTCCCTCTCTCTCTCTCCCCTCCCCCCTCTCTCTCTCTCTCTCTCTCTCTCTTCTTCCCTTTCCCCCTCTCTTTCTCTTTCTCTACTTTCTCCCTTCCCCCCCCTCTCTCTCTCTCTCTTTTTCTGTCTGTGACTCACCCACTTTTTTTCTCCCCATTTCCCATATTTCCGAAGAAGAGACAGACAGACAGAGGGAAAAGGGGTTTTAAAAGGCCAACGCAAAGACATACTAGAGAGGCAAGTGAACATGCAGATGAGCAGAAAAGACAAAAGTTAACTAAGGCAAGATCAGAAGACAGGCAGGCAGTTGGACACAGAGAGAGAGAGAATACGAATTCTTTACACCATGCCCTCAGGCCCACCCACCCATTCCCTTTCCCCCAAAGAAAAACGCAAAGGAAAAAGCCCAAAACATCTCAAATGTAAATAATTGCATAAAAAATTTCAAGTAAAAAAAAGACCAAACAGACAAAAAACAAACAAACAAACAAACAAATGAGAAATAAACAAACTTGAAATTATGATTTAGCACACTGACATCCATTTCAAACTACTTTCAGCAAATCCCTTCATCTCCCCATACCATCTCTAATCATGCATTTTTCATACAATTTACACACATATGTTTACATATACACATACACCTACGTATGCAGACACAAAAAAATATGCATAAAAAAAAAAATTAAATCGGAGAGAGCAGTCGAACAGAAGAAAGAGGGAGAGAGGAGAGAGAGAGAGAGAGAGAGAGAGAGAGAGAGAGAGACAGAGACAGACAGACAGACAGACAGACAGACAGACAACAGACAAGGAGGAGTGGAAATTGAAAGACATTCAACATGCCCTTGCATAATATGGAATACAACCAATAAAATTCCATAGACCAAAAAAAAAAAAAAATAATAATTTCAATCAAAACGTTTTGAATAGATGTCTGTGGTAACTTTTCTTAAATGATGACAGACTACTTTTTTGCTTGAGATTATCAGGGATTTCATTCGATATTTTACCCTGAGTATACCAAAGCACTCACTTTCCCCCAGCCAAGTTAAGCAGCGTCGAGCGTGGTTACCAGTTGGATGGGTGACTGTTTGCGCGCCTTGGCTTCAGTACAGCTCCCCCAGTTCACCCAGCTGTAAATGGGTACCTGCCCTCTTTAGGGTCAGGGAAGGTAAAGCAGCGAGGGAGAGGAGATGGGCGCCGCCCTCAATATGCTGGCCCTAGAGAAGTGAGGTCTCTGACGCCTCGCTCCCCTACGACCTTATAGGTTATGGGACTCCTTTACCTTTACCTTTTATCCTTATACCAAAGATGACATGAAAAGGTCAATTCTTGGGCGGGGAAGAAATAGAACACGTTTACCTCGAGAAGTCTTGACCAAAAATTTTTCATTCAGGTAGGGTGGTGCTAGATTATTCATAATTTTGTACATGAAATACCTTTATTAAAAAAAAGAGAGAGAAGAGAGAGAGAGAGAGAGAGAGGAGAGAGAGAGAGGACAGACAGAAGACAGACAGACAGACAGACAGACATGGGGGGGGGGGGCAGGAAGGAAAAGGGAGAGACAAATAACAGGCTGAGAACAGAACAGTCACAGATAATGACAGAGGTCTGTCCGTCTGTCTGCTGCATCCAACCCCAGACGGGCCTGACTCAGCCTGTAGTTTGTCCTCCTAGCCCTGGCTATTTTGTTACTGCTCTTTAACACAGATGACAAAAACGAATGTGATGTTCGTGTAAACCCTGTGTGTGTGTGTGTGTGTGTGTGTGTGTGTGTGTGTGTTTGGTGGAAGGCGGGGGGGGGGGGGGGGGGGGGGGGGGGGGGGGAGGGAAGCGGTGCTTGTTTGTGTGTGTGTGAGAGAGAGAGAGAGAGAGAATGATAATGATGGTGGTAGTGGTAATCTTTATTCTGAAAAGTACATCCCATTCTTTTTTTTTTTAAATCTAGTGCTGGGGGCGGGGAGAGAGAGAGAGAGGGGGGGGGGGGGTAGACAGACAGAGAGGGGGATGGAGAGAGGAAGAGAGAGAGAGAGGGGGGGGGGAGTTAGACAGACAGAGAGGGAGACCGGAGAGAGTGACGGAGAGAGGAAGAGAGAGAGAGAGGGGGGAGAAAGAGAGACAGACACAGACAGACAGAAGAGAAACAGAGACAGACAGAGACATAACGAGAGACAGACAGACAGACAGACTGACTGACAGACAGACAAAAAGAGGGGGGAGGGGGGATCAGTGATAGATGACACGAGAGGACGGGAGAGATAATCACATACATGCACCCAGACGGGCTGACTCAGCCTCCCTTCTCAATGCTGGAATGTTACGCTGACAAAACATGGGCATGGGAGGGAAAGGGAGGGAGGAAGAGAGAGAGAGAGAGAGAGAGAGAGAGAGAGAGAGAGAGAGAGAGAGAGAGAGAGAGAGAGAGTTGTAGGTAAAGAGATTTGGGTGGGAGTAGGAGACACACACAAAACAACACAACACAAAACAAACACACAACACACACCATCACCACCATCATCATTGAGAGAGAGAGAGATGTAGGAAAAAGAGGGATTTAGGTAGAACACACACACACACAGACACACACACACACATCCACACGCACGCACGCACACACACACACACACACACACACACACACACACACCACACACACACACACACACACCATCATCATCATCATCATCCTCATCCTCCTTGAGAGAGAGAGAGAGAGAGGAGAGAGAGAGAGGAGAGAGAGAGAGAGGAGAGAGAGAGAGAGAGAGAGAGAGAGCAAGCAATAAACAAGAGTAACTTAAATGAGAATTCATAAACTCGTTTTAAAAAAAAATCACTACTTCCACAAATAAAAGTCACGTTAGAAGAGATTAGGCGACAAAGTATAACTCACAATCCTCTTTTTCCGTTTCCTATACAATACAGAAGACCTCTGAGAATCAGATACTAAAGACCTGTCCCACAGTCACATTTTTAGAATTTGACGCCGTAGGCTGAAGTGTTTGGTGGTTGTTGTTGTTGGTGGTGTTTGTCGAATATCAGTTATGTCTTGCTTGCTGAGTATGCGCCATGAAAGTGTTTGTAGTTATTGAATTTTCCCTCTCCCAGTTGAAATGTGTCAGTCATTCAGAATTCTTCTTCTCCGTCGAACGCTCAGACAAGAACTATTGTTTGTCCGTCTTAGGAGCGAAAATGCATTGTGCTGCCGTTAAGCACCTGAAAAGTCAGGCCCAGCGCGTCTGACTTTGGTTTGGGAAAGACTTGTTATCTTTTAGGTCTTTCTGAAGAAAGGGTAGGAGAATCGGTCAAGGAGGCTAAAAAGTAAAGAAGGTGACAGGAAGAAAAGGAACGAGGCAGAAACAAAGAGAGGGGTAGAAAAGAGGGAATTCTTAGCAAAGATTTTTCCAAAAGGCGGGGATTCTATTTACATTGACAGGACCCCAGGCATCCCCACGGGGGAAGCCACTCAGAATGAGAGACATGACGGGACGAGAGATAACTGTTAGACCATAGGTACAACAACAGGACCGAACTGTTTTGATTTTTTTTTTCAAAACTGGAATCTCACCATTATAGGCTGCCACTGTACTATCTGCCTTTGAAAGACTTATGCTTTCATGGCGGCTGAAGGCGATTGGGCAAACGTAAAATGAAGGATGAAGACAATCATCACAAAGCATCGCATACCAACAAGTAAGTCTGGACGCTTCGCTGATGTTAGGGGATGACAACAAAGCTTTTGACCCAAACCAAAGCGTTAGTGAAGGAGGACTTGTGCAGGTTCACGTAACGTAACTATTCTTGTTATGTCTTCCACAAGAACTCTGATGTCCCACGGGCAGATGCTGAATACTTGTCACAGGCAACATTGTGTGGCACAACTTCTCTCTCTCTTCTCTCTCTCTCTCTCTCTCTTCTCTCTCTTCTACTCTCTCTCTCTCTCTCTCTCTCCCCTTCGGATGAGACTATAAACCAAGGCCCCGTGTTCGAACGCATGCAGAACATCTTGCGCACACGTTAAATCCTGTTCCCCTTTTCGGAAGAGTAGGCCATTGTGTGCCAGTGGGAACAGATGACAAAATTTACAAAACCGCATACACACGGGGACTGGATGTAAAAAAGCACATGAGTGCTTATTCCATTATCCTCGATATAAAAGAATAAATAAATTAAATTTAATAAAATAAGTAACCCCCCCCCCCCCCCCCTCCCCTCCTCCCCCCTCCTCCGCCCCCAGGAAAAAGCCACGACAGTCTCTCTTACAGGATTGACCGACTTTGCAACGTTCCAAGCAGAAGGCTGTACAATAAAATAGTTAACGTGTCCTACAGTTTTTGATCTTAGTCGGAACATGCGAGGCCAGGTCACTAAGCGATGCCCCCAGGACAGAGGTTGCCCGGTCCCCGTCTGTGTGGAAGTGGTCAGTCAATCTGTCAGGTCCTTGTAGTGTCCGCGCGCAGGTCATTTTCCTCAGTGTGAGGTCGCTGGGGCGGAATAGCCAAGAGGATAATGATGGTGGCGGCCATCTAATCCTCCCCATGTCCTGAAGTCAGGGCTGGCTCGGGTGGCGGGATCAGGCGACAGACAGCCCCTAGATGTGGCCTTTGTGGTCGGCGGGGCTGTAAACAAGATTGGATTGGGTTTGGGTGGTGGCATCGTAGGTCGGGGTGGATTAAGCCAGTGGGGGGAATTTGACGATTTCCTAGGTCAGTTTGTATGCAGCGCGCGCGCGCACACACGCACACACACACACGCACGCACGCACACACACACAACACACACACACACATATTAAACTTTTTTTCTCGCTTTTTTTTTCCTTAGATAGATGGCTTGATGAAAAAAAAGCAAATGACTGCTTATTCAATGTACCATCTGAAAATAAACTTTGACTTACACACACACCCCACACATACACACACACACACACACACACACCACACACACACACAAAACACCCCCAACACACACACAAAGGAAATATACATTATATTTACATATCAAAAAGATCCCATGGTTCACAACGGCGCTGAACGGAAACGCCAACATATCCAGAATGTACCCCAGGATTTTTTTTTTTTAGCCAAGCTAAAGGAAATCTTCTCATAGACTGGGGCTCTTTGAGCGCCGTCATCAGATCAGAGCGGACTGTGTATAGCTGGTGCTTCCTCCCGCACCAGGTCCATCACACCTCACAGGAGACAACACACTGGACTGACCAACAATGCATGCCACAGCAATGAGGGCTGTTCACACGCCTTGCAGGACTCGGCACCTGAGTCAGTCTCCTGCAGTCCTCACAGGGCTGGTGGGTGCTACTGGACGTGTTCATCACGCCTCCTTCACTGTCCCATCTGGCGCGGACTGGGAGGACAGGGTTGTCCATAGACTGTTGTTGTACTCCGCCTGGAAAGTAAGCCAATGGCCATCATCATCATCAGCGCGGATCGGTGGTCTGGAGGTTAACGCACCTGCCTGGAAAGCGAAGTGTCCGGGTTCGAAGTGTGTGGTTCGATCCTCGTTTGTGCCGGAAACTGCCCCCCGTCTACTAGACCGTGACTGGTGGTGGTGTGGGTGCTAGGGTTTTTTTTCTTCCGGATGAGACGGTAAACCCGAGGTCCTGTGTGCAAACGCGTGTTTAGTGTACGTAAAAAGAACCCACGGCAACAAGAGAGTTGCCCCTGGCAAAGTTCTGTAGAAGTAAAAATAAAAGCCACTCTGAAAGGGAAACAAAATAATACTCTATAGACCCCAAACCGCACTAATTTTTCTCTTCAAAGCAGAGAGAGAGAGAGAGAGGGAGGGGAGGAGAGAGAGAGAGAGAGAGAGAGAGAGAGAGAGAGAGGAGAGAGAGAGAGAGAGAGAGAGAGAGAGAGAGAGGAAAATGACAATGACAAAAACAATGACAAATTCTTTTATTTCGAGGATAATGAATAAACACTCATGTCCTTTTTTTACATCCAGTCCCCGCCCGTAGGGATACATCTTAATAATAACCCAATACTAGGGCATTCATTAAAACTTAAGTACAACCGACAAGCCCAATAAATTATTGAAAATATAAAGTATGAATTCTTCATCAGGATACACTATAACTATAAGCAAAACGATAAAAGGTGTGAGACAGTGTGTGTGTGTGTGTGTGTGTGTGTGTGTGTGTGTGTGTGTGTGTGTGTGTGTGTGTTTCAGAGATAATATCAAATATATAAATCTCAAAACAGTACACGATCACCATCAACACTCATTCTTTTAATATTATACTCGTTCAAATTATATGTCATGATAATGAAATAAACTCAATACCCATACACTCACACAATAAAAACAAGAAACAAAAGAAAAGAAGAAATCCAAACCTCTACAGTCATTGAGAGGAGAGAGAGAGAGAGAGAGAGAGAGAGAGAAGAGAGAGAGAGAGAGAGAGAGAGAGAGAGAGAGAGAGAGTGAGTCAACGTAGGTGACAGAAAAGTTATTCCTTCTCACGTTCTCTTTATTTGGATGGCGCCGGCGGTTTTACTCTCCAGCTAACGGTTCATCGTGCATTTTTGTTTGTACTGGTGGGTTTTTTGTTTTTTTTCCTTGTCTGTCGCGACCGTTTGTATACATGTATACATGTTTCTTCTGTCCACCTGTTTGTCTAGTTTCGTCTTTGTGATTTATGTGTTTGTCTGCTTTCCTGCATCCACCTCTCTCTCTCTCTCTCTCTCTCTCTCTCTCTCTCTCTCTCTCTCTCTCTCTCTCTGTCTGTGCATTGCAGCTCTACTGTCTTAAACATGTTGTGTCTCATCGTGTCGTATGTCGCGCAGAGCTGTGTCGTGTTGTGCTGGTGGTTTGCGTTGCCTGGTGTTGTGTCATGCTGCATTGCATTTCCTTCTCTTGTTGTTGTTGTTGTTGTTGTTGTTGTTCTGCTATGTGATGTTGTTGCATACTTGAACTTCAGTGCGGTGCACACAGCGCATGGTTCTGTGTCGCCTGGTTTTAGCCTTGCATTTCATGAGGATGGCCTGCACTCCCTTGTGTTGTTTTATGTTTTGTCTCGTCTTACGTTAAGTCACGGCAGAGTTCTCTGTATGAAATTCGGCTGTTCTCCCCGGGGAGAGCAGTACTTACTACCCATGTGCCTGCTATATCTTCACTGGCTGCCTGTCTCACAAAGACTGGAGTATAAAATCAATACCCTCTGTTTCAAATGTCTCCACAAATCTGCACCCCCTTATCTCTGTAACTGTCTTCATCTGTACACTCCATCCCGTTCCCTTCGTTCAGCCGCAGATACTTTGTGCTTTGGAACACCCAGATTCAAACAAACCACTGTTGGCCGTCGCTCCTTCTCTGTTTCTGGTCCATCCACCTGGAATGACCCCCCTCTTTCACTTCGACAAAAGCCTTCACTTGATACCTTCAAATCCAGCCTCAAAACACACTTATTTCCTACCTGAGACTTACCCCCCAAATATCTGTCCCTAATTTTCAACAGCATCTTTCACCTTCTAAGTGTTGTTCCGAGTGTGTGTGTGTGTGTGTGTGTGTGTGTGTGTGCGCGCGCGTGTGTGTGTGCGTGCATGCGTGTGCGCGCATGGTTTTGAAATCTGTTGTTCATTATGTTTAAGGAGAGTTGCATGCCTGTAAATGATTGAGTGCAAGCGCTTCGATTTGTTTTGTTTTTTTACAAGATTCAGCGCTATATAAATTCCATATATTATTATTATTATTATTATGTTTTCGTCACTCTTCTCTGCCAAAGTCTGCAACATTCGCTCCAGACTGGATCAGACTTCTTTCCAACCTGCGGCTCCAGATCTCCAATTCACTGGCATTCCTGGCCTTTTCTTTCATCCATCAAGCGAGAAAGAAATCAAGGCAACTCTAAAAGAAATGACAACAAAATCATGCGATCTCGATCCTGTACCTGCTTCTCTTTTCACTCAGTGCCTTCCACAGCTTATACCCACTATCACGAAAATAGTAAACTCATCTCTTCTTTCAGGAATTTTCCCCATCAGCTCTCAAAACTGCAAGAGTTACACCTCTGTTCAAAGAGCACGACCCTGACTCTCACATTCTGAAAAAATTATAGGCCTGTTTCTAACCTACCTTTTATCTCTAAAGTCCTTGAAAAAGTTGATCTGAACCAACTCAACAGCCGTCTTCA
Source organism: Rapana venosa (assembly GCA_028751875.1). Lineage (NCBI taxonomy): Eukaryota > Metazoa > Mollusca > Gastropoda > Neogastropoda > Muricidae > Rapana > Rapana venosa. The sequence continues at coordinate 7,487,771 of CM054150.1, read as the reverse complement.
TTCCAATAGTCTCCTTCCCTCCTTTTCAGTCTGCCGATCACGTGAACCACAGCGCTTGAAACCACCCAAGTCCACACCTTAAACTCGCTTAGATGTACATGCTTTTGAATGGGGGAAAATCTCCCTTCTCACTCTTCTGGACTTATCTGCAGCTTTTGACACTATAGCATTCAGATCGTCTCTCCTGACTTAACAAAAAAAAAGTTTGGTATTAAATGCGCACCCCTCACATAGTTTAGTTCATACCTTACCGACTGATTCCACACAGGTGCAGTAAACAAGGTTCAATCAATGCCTGCCAAACTGGAATGTTGGAGTCCCGCAGGGATCAGTTCTGGGTCCTGCTCTTTTTCACTTTCTTCACTGCTCCACTGTCCTGTGACATATCATAAACCGTCATCAGATCACACACACACACACACACACACACACACACACACACACACACGCGCGCGCGCGCGCGCACACACACACACACGCACACACACACACACACACAGGTATGGTGAGGCTAGGATGAGTCGTGTAGGGTAGCAGCAGCGTTACAGAGTATGAAGATGTAAAAGATGAGAAGAGTTGGGGGCGGGCAAGTATGGTTTATACTAAGAGCCACATGCACATTATACACAATTCTCTCTCTCTCTCTCTCTCTCTCTCTCTCTCTCTCTCTCTCTCTCTCTCTCTCTCTCTCTTTCTCTCTCTTTCCCTTTGTCCATAACACACCATAGCATACTACATCAGACAGACAGAGAGGACAGAAAGGAAGACAACGAATTGGTTGGTCAGGGCTCCTTGAGGTGGCTTCATTAGGGCAACTCCAAGTCACCACCCAACCCCAATTAATTCACTCCTGCACGCGCGCGCGCACACGCCCAGCTCATTAACTAATGAAGTAGCCCAGTGAAGAGCAGCTGCAAAAAGAAAACAGAAACGAGAGAGAGAGAGAGAGAGAGAGGGGGGGGGGGGGGGGGGGGGGGAGGAAGAGAGAGACAGAGAGAGACAGAGTGCAACACGTACTCATAGGTGAGCACTTTTAGAGGAGGAGGACCGGTATTCTTCTCTTCTTCTTCTTCTTCTCTTCTTCTCTTTCCTTTTTCTTCTTTTTTCTTTCTTTCTTTTTTCTTTCTTCTTTTCTTCTTTTTTTTCTTCTTCTTCTTCTTCTTTCTTCTTCTTTTCTTTCTCCTTTTTTTCTCTTCTTTCTTCTTCTTCCTTCGTCTTCTTTTTCTTCTTCTTCTTCTTCTTCTTCTTCGAACGAACAGTCAGACACTAACTGTTGCTGTCTGTCATACGAGTGGAAAATGCGTTGCGCTGCCGTTAAGCGCCTGACAAGTCAGGACCAGCACATCCGATGTTGGCGTAGAAGAGGATTGTTATCTTTGATGTCTTTCTGGAAAAAAAAAAAAGGCAGGAGAATGAACTCTTGCGAAATAAAAACTTAGTTGAGACGGCGATTGTTTTCATTAGATATGCTCAACTACTTGAATATATAATTATGCAGCTGTCAATGATAGTATACTGTGCATGCCATCTGTTGCAATGTGAAGTCATCCGTCACAATGTACGTTTGTATGTGAATTTGACAGGACTATCATAAGTTTTCTTGTTGTCCTGTCAAGTTTGCTTGTATTTTTGTGACACATTTCATGAATTAAATTCAGTTTAAACCAGACGGCGAATGTAAAAACGAGTACTTCCTAACTTTCCCGGGGAAAATCTATTGTTTTTTTTTACCCGATTCGCACGCTCACAAAAGACAACAAGAATTGTCAGATATAGAATCGTTTATCTTGCGATTTGCAGTATAAGTGCATTGGTAACCCGCGTGGTGAAGGAAAAGAGAAGGGTTTATGTTTTGTTTTGATTTGATTTTCACAGGAAGTTTCCAGACTCACGAAAGCGTGGCCTCCCCTTTTCGACATTTGACCACTCAAAATCTTGCAGAATTTTAATGGTCTCAACTTTAGGACGTGCCCATTTTTACGACACAACAGGGGAGTTTCCCCAATTTTAAAAACCAAAACACCCCAAAAAAAATCGTTTAAAATCCCCCCCCTTCCCCCCTTACATACAAAACGTCAAAATTTTAACGCCTATTCAGAAGGAGAAGAGAAAAAAATTCCTCCGAGGAGGGTCCGTCAAAAGGCAAGGGGAAGCCGCGCCCCTTTGGGAAATTATAGGGGCATGGGGGGAAAAGTGGAGCCCTAATAGAGTCACTGACAGAGCAGGCAGGGATCAAAAAACGAGGGCGGGAAAAAGGCCCTTGATCATTCGGTGGTCATTTCCCTATGCCCTTTGGCCAAAAAAAAAAAAAAAAAAAATCTGTCACCTATGAAAAAATCGGTTTTTCGCGACAAAAGTGAGCCCAACCCCACAGTCTGCCCCCGCTCCCTCCCGGGCCCACCTTGATTAGTGCAGGGGGAGAAAATAATACGGGGGGAGGGGGGGGAGGAGAGGGGGGGAGAAAATTTAATACGGGGGGAGGGAGGGAGACGGATGTCTTTCTGCGACTGTTTTTGCCCAATCCCGTGAAAAGTCTGCCCAGCGTTTTTATTTGTTGCAAGGAACCCGGATTAAATAATGTTGTTGTTTTGCTTCGTTTTTTCGTTTGTTCTAAAAGTGATATTAAGACTAAAAATTTTATTTTCCCTTTGTGTTGTCTTTGTTTTATTTCTTCTCCCCTTTGTTTGTCTCCCCTTAGCATGGTGGGGGAATTACACAGGAAAAAGGTAAAAGGGTGTCGCGGCCAGGGAAATTTTTAGGCCCAATTTCCCTGGGGGTGGATGGCAGGGGTGTGACGTTGAATAGATCCCCATCTTCTGAAAAAGTCTGCACCAGGAATTCCTTTTTTTCTACCCCCTTTTTTGTTTCTCCCTTGTTCCTTTTTTCCCTGTCATTCTCTTTTGGGTTTTTTTTCGGTTTTCATTTCCTATTTTTTTTTTTCTCCAGAAAGATTAAAAAGATAGTATTCTTCCCCCGTGAAATCGGATGTTAACGGTTTGATTGAATTTTCGTTTATGTGACTGAAACGTGTTGTGCTGTCTGCCGTGTTCGACGAAAAATGTTAAAACCTTTCCCCTCTCTCTCTGTGCTAGGTTTGTTTTAGTTCTTCTGTTTTTATTAGTGTGTGGTGTGGGGGGGGGGGGGGGGGGGGGGGGGGGGGGGGGGTATGTAGTTTTTATTGCTTTTTCCCTTTTTTTCTTGTTTTTTTCCCCGTTTTTTTCCCGGTTTTTTTTTTTTGGGGAGAGCATGGTGTAAAGAAGGGCCTGTGCTTTTCCCTTTACTTAAAAAAGTTCGGTTCTCTCTTCTCTCTCTCTCCCCTCGTGTTTTTGGGGTGTGTGGGGGGGGGGGGGGGGGTTGCTATCTTGGTGTTGGTGATGGCCTTTTTTATGGTGAGAAGAGGTCTGATTTTAAATCGAATTTCAGTAGGGTGGAGGGGGGGTGGAGGGGAGTGGTGGGGTGGTGGTGGGGGGGTAGGGGAAAAAAACAGGACCAAACAGACCTGGCAAAACCGAGCCGCGCGCGCGCGCGCCCACACACAAACCCCCACCCCCGACGCACGCGCGCGACCACAACACAATCAAGAGTTTTTAAAAACAGTCACCTCAGACAGTACACACCACAACACCACCACACCACACCACACACACCCAAACCCCACCCAAACCCCAACACACAACACACACCCCCAAACACACACAACCCCACACACAGAAACTCGTGGCAGTTTAATTTACACAAGGACAACCCAAAAACCCACCCCCACCCCATACCCCCCCCCACCCCTCACCCTACCCACCCCCCATTTTGCTTGAGTGTGGGGAAAAGGGCCAACAAAGTAGTGGAGCCATTGCCGGTGTCATGATCCAGGGGAGGAGCGTCAGGATGGAGCCTTGTAAACCGGGGCTGATTGACGTTTTTAACGCCTTTTTTTCCCCTCTCCCCTGCCAGGGGTTGGCCCGGTCCCGGCCCTCTGCGCACTCTCGTCTGTGGCTAGCCTAGAATCCTGTCTCTCTTCCTTCTCTTACTTATAGGGGGATTCGTTAAAGCAACAGAGTGAAATTGAGAGTGATCGACCGAACCCGCAGTTTTTAGTTGCCAGGCCGGCTGTTTGGGAAGAGAGGAGAGAGGAGAGAAGGGGGAAAAGGAGAGGAGGGAGAAAAGGGAGAGAGAGAGAGAGGGGGGGGGTGTGTGTGTGTGTGTGTGTTGTGTGATGTAGAGGAGATAGGAGAGAGTGTGTGTGGTGGAGAGAGAGAGAGAGGAGGAGAGAGAGGAGAGTGTGTTGTGTGTTTGGGAGGAGGAGAGAGAGGAGGAGAGGTAGGGATCCCGGTTTTGTTACCGGATACCAGATGGTTTAGGGCGCAAGGCCAAGCCTGCAACCTCCCCCCCCCCCCCCCCCCTTTTCCCCCCCCCCCCCCCCCCCCCCCCCCCCCCCCCCCCCCCCCCCCCCCCCCCCCCCCCCCCCCCCCCCCCCCCCCCCCCCAAATCCATCTTCCTCATCCCCTCAAATCAGGACAGGGTTAGTTTTGATTAAAGTGGGGCCAGGGCGTCGTAAGGTCGCGAGAAAATTGCTTCGGAGATGAACGTCATGCGTTCCCCCTTTAAGGGTGTTTAGAAAAAAGCCTCACGTGAATGTGAATGTGCACGGGGACGGAATTTTAAAGCCAGGTTCGTCAAAGACAAACTCGTAAAAAACCTCTTGCAATTAAAAGGGACCGGGAGTTTTTGTTGTTAGTCTGTTGTCTGCCCGTCGGGCCCCAGAAGCAAACTGATAGGTTATTCAAACCCCCACTGGATTTGGGATAGGCTATGAGACTGCGGTTCATTCCGTTAAAGGTGGTGGTGACTGTCCCTTTTTGGGTGAATAGGTTTCAGTTCTTCCCCGCTCTTGGGGGGGTCTGTGCTTTTAACTTTTGATCGGTGAACACCAAACAAAATTAAGGCTAAAGGTAGGTGTCCCCTACCCATGTTGTCGGGGGAGCGAGGGGTCAGAGATCGGCTTCTCTAGAGGCCGCATTTTTTGAGGGGGGCGCCCCTTCCTTCCCTCGTGCTTTCCTTCCCTGACCCTAAAGGAGGCACGTGGGTGAACGGGGGGGACTTACTGAAACAAGGCACGCAAACGGTCACATCCAATGGTAACCCGTTCGATGTGCCAACCTTGCTGGGGGGAAAGAGTGTCCGACCCGAAAAAAAAAAAGAACCCGTGATTGGGAAAAGGAAAAACCCCAGCGCTGGCACAAATTTTGCGCATTTCTTCTTTTTTTGACAAGATCTTCCCTTGGGGCAGCTAGATTTCCGCCCACTGTTTTCTTTATGAAGCACCCGCCCCTCAATACTTTCTAAAAAAATGAACCCTTTTTTATTATTCAGGGGAATGGCGTTGAAAGAAATCGTCACGTTGGAAAAACCGGGGAATAATATTTTAAATGGGAAAGTAGCCAACCCGTGTTGAAAGGCCCCAGGGCGCGTGTGGCGGTCAGTTGGGCCCTAAACCAGAAGACAAATAAAAACGGTATGATTGGAAGATGATTAGATCGATAGTTCAGCTGGGTGCGTTTTTCCAGGGTTTTTACTGGTGCAAAAGGGCATTCCCCCCATGTTAAAATATGTGAGTGTGTGTGGGGTGTTGTGTGTGTGTGTGTGTTTTGTGGTGCGTGGTGCGTGCGCGCGCGCGCGCGTGCGGGGGCTTTGCGTGGGTCCCGTTGCGTGCGTGCGTGCGTGCGGGGGCGTGTGTGTGTTGTGTGTGTGGTGTGTTCTCCACCAAAACCCTTATAACCCGGTGGGGTGGTGAAGATTAGGGGTTTCCCGTTAAGAGAGATGTTTTCGGGGGTGTCGGCATAGCTGATAGCTTACGAACTTCCCCCGCAAAATTATGGAAAGTTCTGCAAACGTCTTTTCAGGTGGGTAAAAACACCCGTGCATCTGTTAGTACAGCTGTCCCCCGTTTGACCTTGGAGATTGTGCTAGTTCATTTTGCACCCCCTAATTTTTAAGGGGGGGGCGGGATAAAATAGTGGGTTTGAACATTTCGCTCCCCAAAGACAAAACCCCCGGGTTCGATTCCGTTTCAAGGGATATTGTCCCTGGGAGTTAACATCTGTGCAGACTCCACTTCGCCCAAAAAGTCCTTCGGCATGAGACTATAAACCGAGGCCCCGTGTGCTAAACGCACACGAAAACATCTGCGCACTCGTTTAAAATCCTGTTCCGGCTTTTTCGTAAGAGTTGTACACATGTTTTTTTGTGCGGGTGGGAACAGATGACAATTACAAAAACCGGCATACACAAGGGGACTGGGTGTAAATTATATGCTACAATAAGTGCTTATTCATTATCTCGATATAAAGAATAAAATAAAAATAAATAAATAGTGTGACTGTCTTTTCTTAAAACAGGCACTGATGCATTTCCAGTTTTTTGTCGGTTAACTGCGTGACAGCCTGTTTGTATTGAAGATCGGTTGGAGGACTTCCTTTCCCTAATGAGAGAGATGGCTGGAAAGGCAGAATCATCAGGTAGACAGGGGAACAATCATACTAGACAGGACTGACAATCTCTAGGATTGGTTTTTCTTTTTCGAACGCTCAGACAGCAACAGCTACTGTTGTCTGTCACATGAGCGAAAACGCGTTGCGCTGGCTTTAATTAAGCGCCTGACAAGTCAAGCCCAGCGCATCCGACTTCGGCGTGGGAGAGAATTATGATCTTTCAAGTCTTGCTGAGGAAAAAAAGAGGCAGGAGAATGAACTAAAAATGCAGAAAATAGAGGTGATAGGAAGAAAAAAAGAACAAGACAGAAACAAAGAGAATGACAGAAACAGAGAGATTTCCTAGCATAGAATTCTTGAAGGTGGGGATGCTAGTTGTACTGACAGGCGCCCCCACCACCTCCCCCAACACCCTCCCGGCACCTCTACGAAGGAACTGCTTACTTACCACACACACACACACACACACACCTCACACACAACACACACACACACAACACACACACAACACAGAAAGAACATTGCCGAATGGTCAAGGTAAGCATCAGCAGGAAGTGGTGGGTGGTTCATCTCTCCTCTCTCATGCCTGATCAAGGTTTTTAGAATGCCCACGTTTCTGACCGCCCATGGTCAAGTGAATAGTCTGACACTCCTACTCACCACTGCATGACCCATTCACCTTCACTGAAGAATTTATAAAGATAAAGAGGTGAGAGAGAGGGGGGGGGGGGGGGGGATGTAGCGTGGTATGGTGGTGGTTACAGGTATTAAAATTCTCCTTTAGTCCCTCAGAAAGATGCTAGGTACATACCCACTATGCTGTCTGAAGCATGCAGGTGTGTGTGTGTGTGATGTGTGTGTGTCTGTGTGTGTGTGTGTGCGTGCGTGTGTGTTGTGTCGGCCCGTGGATCACAATCATCGGCATTTGTGCATTTATGATTTGTGTTCTGGTTGAGATAAATCGGCATTAATCCCCCACTCTTGCAAACTTAAAAATACTGTCACAGGGCTTTCCAACCTGCATGCCGACACCACCCTCCCACTCTTGCAAACTAAAATTACTGTTCCACAGGCTTCCAACCTGCAGCCGACACCACATCCCCACTCTTGCAAACTCAAAAATTCTGTTCACAGGCTTTCAAACCTGCAGCCGACACAGTGTGAAATGAACTCTAGTTTGTCCACTGATACGGTCATTACACACGATAGATTGACGCAGCAAAAACTGTGGACAAGTTGGCTGTGCATAGATCACTGATTTAGCAAAGCACTATAGAAACGTCTCAATGTCAGTCATTTCAAGCTTGAGTTTGACGGATGCTTACAGCCGGAGTGGTTAAGTTCGTTCGACTTCATCCATTCGGGTTCACTCCATGAAGTTGGGGTTTAGATTCAGCGCAACTGGTGAATTAAGGGTGGGGGAATTAAAAATTTTGGGGTGGTACAATTATCATTTCTTTATTTTTTTTTTTTTTCGGCAGAATTTTTGCCAGGGACACTCTCTTGTTGCCATGGGTCTTTTGCAATGCGCTGAATGCATGTTGCACTCGGGACCCTGGTTTGTCATCTAATCTAAATTATGTTATTTGAGGAAAGTTGCATTGCGTGTATAATGATTTGAGTGCAAGCGCTTCGATTTTGTGTGTTTTAAAAGATTCAAGGGCCATATAAATTCAATATAGTATCTTTATTTTTGTATTATTTTTATTTATTATTCATTCATAGGGCCAACTTCATGTGCAGGCCTGCCGAGGTTTAATTCCCTTCCTGTAAATGATGATGATGATGATGTATGGAATTTTATATAGAGCTGAAATCTTGTAGAGCAAACAGTTCAAAGCGTTATTACGCTTATATATAGATACAGATGATCCAAAAATATAATTATGCACGTTACAGATTCGGTAATTCACGTCAGGGCGTGGGCGGGTTACGAAACATTATTAACATACCCAGCATACCCCCAAGATCGGGAATGCGGCTACCTTCATGGTGGGCAACCCCACCCCCCCCCCCCACCCCCCCCCCACCCCCCCCACCCCCCCCCCCCCCACCATCCCCCCCCCCCCCCCCCCCCCCCCCCCCCCCCACCCCCCCCCTTTCCTCAAACCGGGTCGCTTATCGCAAAATATCCCCCTTGGGTGAACCTGTGGAGCTCTAGACAGATGAACGAACAAAAGGACAAACCAAACAACAACAACAAAAAGAAAGGTAGAGAATGACTTAAGCGAACATTGTGGAGCTATCACAGTCCTTCGGATGAGACTATTAAACCGAAGCCCAATGTTCGAAACGCATGTAGATCTTCTTGCGCACACAAGTTAAATACTGTTCCGCTTTTCCGAAGAGTCGGCCTTTTGTGTCCGGTTGGAAACAGATGACAAATTTTACAAAACCGCACATACACACGGGGACTTGATGCAAAAAAGTACACGAGTGCTTATTCCATTATACTCGATATAAAAGAATAAAAAAACAAAACAAAAACAAATATATAAAACAGTCCAGAGGGTGTAGAAACCCAAAGCAGAGGCCGTTTTGAAAAAAAACCACGGGAGAAAGAAGGATAAAATTTTTTCGCAGTTTTTCTCCACCCTCCTTACCCCAGCCTGTTACCCCTCTCAGCCCCGTCTTCTCTAAACCTCTCTTGAGCCCTTTCTCCCTGTCATGTTTCTGGAAAAACTATGCTAAGAAAAAAATAAAAAAAAAAAAACTTTTAAAATGACCCCCCCCCCCCCCCCCGGTTTGTGTCTGTAGTCTTTTTTCCTCTCTCCCTCTCTCTCTCTCTCTCTCCCTTCTCTCCCTCTTTTCCCCTCCTCTCTCTCTCTCCCCCCTCTCTCCCCATTCTCTCTCCCCACAAACAAAAACGTTTCTCAATGAGTTTTAGGGGTTCCTTGAATGGCGGGTAAAGCTTTTAGCAGAATAAATTGCCCTTTTGTTTTCCCCTGAAAAATTATAAAAATTCTGTTTACTTTTCCCGGTGTTTTGAGGGGAGTGTTAAACCAGTTTGGGGAATCCGTGCCATATGATTTTTTTGGGTTTGGGGGTGTTTTTAAATTTTGGGGAAATTTGGGGGTGCCCGCCTCTTTAGTCCCCTTTTTTACTTGGGGGGGAAAGAAAAAAAAAAAAAAAAAAACCCCCCTTTTTTTTTTTTTTTTTCCTTCTTTTTCTTTAATTTTACCAAAACATTTTTTTACAACTTTTTTATATTTAAAGTCCACTATTGCTTTTCCCCCAAAAAACAAGGAAATTGGAAACCCCCAAAAATTTGGGGAATTTTTTTTAATAAATCCTTCGATTTCTCTCTCTCTCTCTCTCTCTCCTCCTCTCCCTCCCCCCTCTCTTCTCTCTCTCTCTCCTCTCCCCCATTTTCTCCCTCTCTCTCTCTTCTCTCTCTCTCTCTCTCTCTCCTCTCTCCTCTCTCTCTCTCTCTCTCTCTCTCTAGAGGGGGAGATGAAAAATGCTTGTCCCTATAATTAATCGTTTACCCTCATAAATAAAATTTCGTTTTTTTAAAGTTTGTTATTCTCTCTCTCTTTCTCTCTCTCTCTCTTCTTCTCTCTCTTCCTCTCTCTCTCTCTCTCTCTTTCTTTCTCCCTCCCCCCTCTCTCCTCTTCTTCTCTTCTCTCTTCTTTTCTCTCGCTCACAACCCACCACACACACACACTCACACACCACACACCAAACACACCAAAACACAAAAACCAACCAGGGGAAATAATTTTCGCCCACGATAACTTTTATTAACTTAACATCAAGGAGAAAGGCCTCATGCTCTTTGACCTCACGGTGGGAGAGGGCTCGCAATGAAGGAAAAAGGGGGCAGAATCATCAGATGAAGAGGCAGGGAGGCCCCGGGACCCAAAACCCATGTGGCGTGCTGTTGCGTGCGTGCTTGGGTCAAAAAAACATTATTGGCAAAACCGACCAAAACCCACCCAAAACAGAACAGACAAGACAAGGTTTTGGTAAGAAAACGGGCGGGATGTATTGTAAAAAGTGGGAGCAGGTGAGGGGAAGTGGCGTGGGGAAAAAGAGAGGAGAGAGAGAGAGAGAGAGAGAGAGAGGGAGGGGAGAGGAAAAGGGGGGGGAAAGGAGGGGGAGAGAGAGAGGGCCCTGCACTGCAGATTAAAAAGAGGAGCGGGGGGCCCATGCATGAATTAAAAGGGAAAAAGGGGCCCATGCACTGCAGATTAAGAGGGATAGGGGCCATGCAATGCAGATAAAGGAGTGGCGCCAGCATGCAGATTTAAAACGGAGAGGAGAGGCGCCAACCCAACTTTGCGAAAGAGAGAGAAGGCGCCATGCACTGCAGATTGGAGAAGAGAGAGGCGCCATGCACTGCGATTAAGAGAAGAAGAGAGGAGGGCGCCCTGCAGCATTTAAACAGGGAGAGAGAGAGGCGCCCTTCCTGCAGATTAAGAGAGAGAGAGAGAAAGGGCCATGCACCAATTAAGACAGAAGAGAAGAGAGGCGCCATGCCACAAATTAAAAAACAGAAGAGAGAGAGGGGCCTGCACTGCAGATTAAGAGAGAAGGGGAAAAGAGGCCCATGCAAAAAGATTAAACAGAGGAGAGAGGGGGCCTGCATACAGATTAGGAAGAGAGGGCGCCATCCTGCGATTTGAGAAGGGGAGAGAAGAGGGGCCAGGACTACGATTAAACAGAGAGAAGAGAGGCGCCATGGCACTGCAGATTAAAAAGAGAGAGGGCCATGCACTGCAATTAAAGAGAGAGAGAGAGAGAGAGAGAGAGGCGCCATGCCTACAGATTAAGACAGAGAAGAGAGAGAGAGAGAGAGAAGAGAGAGGACGCCGCACTCAGATTTTAGACAGGAGAGAGAGAGAGGGCCCCCCCACACAAAAAAAAACGCCATGCATAAAAGAAGGAAAAAGAGAGAAGAGAGAAGAGAGAAGAGAGGAGGCGCCAGCACTACAGATTTAAAACAGAGAGAGAGAGAGAGAGAGGATAGGGGCTGCACTAAGATTAAGAAGAGAGAGGCGCCATGCAAACAGATTTTAAGACAAGGGAAAAGGAGGGGGAGCCAGCACTCAGATTAAAGGAGAGAGAGAGAGAGAGGGGCCATGCATAAGATTAGACAAAAGAGGCGCCATCCACTCAGATTAGGAGAGAGAGAGAGAGAGGAGAGAGGGGGCGCCATGAATACGATTAAGAAGAGAGAGGCGCCATGCACTACAGATTAAGGAAGAGAGAGGCGCCCGCCTACAGATTTAAAAGAGAGGGGCCCCTGCATGCGTTAGGAAGAGAGGAGAAGGCGCCATGCCTAAGATTAAAAACAAGAGAGAGAAAGAGAAAGAAGGGGAAGAGAGGCGCCATGCACTACAGTTTAACAGAGAGAGAGAGAGAGGCGCCAGCCTGCAATTAAGGGGAGGAGAGGGGCCATGCCTGCGTTTGAGAGAGGAGGCGCCATCACTGCAGATTAAGAAGGGGGAAGAGGCGCCATGCACTACAGATTAAGCAGGAGAGAAGGAAAAGGCGCCATTGCACTCAATTTGACGGAGAGAGAGAGAGGCGCCATGCACTACGATTAAGACGAGAGAG
>CM054150.1:7363224-7470724 GCA_028751875.1 Rapana venosa | reverse complement strand
GGAATACTACCTACCGACTGGTAGTGGGAGAAGAGCAAGCAAGCAGTGCTGGTGTTTATTCTTTCACCTTTGTGTCTGCTGTGTGAGTTTGTGTGTGGTGGTAGTTGTGTTTTTGCAACGGGTGTTGTTGTTTTTTTCTTTCTGTTCTGGTGGATTCCTACTACTTCAGTGGAAAAAGAAGTATGGGGATGGTTTTCTTGGAGTGGGAGTGGTGGCGGAGTGTGGTGTTGGTGGGGGTGGTGGTGGTGGCGACGCTGGTGGAGCGGGGTGTGGGCTGCCCGCCCAGGTGTTTGTGTTTCAGGACCAATGTCAGGTGTATGTTTCTGCAGCTGGAGACCATTCCAGCCTCCGTCCCTCTGGATACCACTGTCCTGTAAGTGTGAAGAAAGCGAAGGGAAGTGAGATGATGATGATGATGATGATATTTTTTTTTTCTTCGAACGCCCAGACAGCAACTTATTGTTTGCCTGTCATAATTATGAGCGAAAATGCGTTACGCTGACCGTTAAGCGCCTGACAAGTCAGGCCCAGCGCATCCGACTTCGGCGTAATGATGATGATGATGATGATGATGGAGAGAGAGAGAGGGAATGTATGAATGAATGGATAGATGAAGAATCTTTATTTTCCAAGGGTTACAGATTAAGCATTCACATACTTTTTTTATATATTTTAATCTGTCCCTTGCTCTGATTAGGGACTGTGAACAAGAGAGATGGAGAGACAATAACAATAACAAATTCTTTTATTTCAAGGATAACAAATAAGCACCCATGTGCTTTTATACTTCCAGTCCCTGCCCTTAGGGATTCATCATATGATAATAAAGTAAACCCAATACCCATACACTCATGCAGTAAAAGAAAAACACACATATAAATAATCACCAAAAAATCAACAACAAGAAGAAAAACAAATAACAACAAAACAAAGATAACAAACACACACACACAGACACAACACACACACACACACACACACACACACACACAACACACACACACACACACACACACACACACCCACACACACACCAAACAGCAAAGAAACCAAATGCAAAATAAAAATGGGGTGTGGGGGAGAGGGAATTTAATTGGTAAATAAACTGAAAAGATCTGAACAAACTGAATCTGAAAAGATCTGAAAATAAATGTGTGTCTTATTTTATCCTATCACCAGAGAAAGACTACTAAAGTAGGAACAAAGAAAATGTTCCTGTTATGTATCCATACATGTAGAATTTCTGCTGACATGATGCTTTTTACTTAGTTCCCATCTAATAATAAGCAGGCGAGAGAGACAGAGAGGGAGAGAGACAGAGAGAGAATACTTTAAAGCATCTCTCTCACTCTCTCTCTCAAGCATTGTTAAAGCGAGAGAGAGGAGGGGAGGGGGGGGGGGGGTAGGGAAACAATAAAATTCTTCTGTAGGATAATTATAGAAGTAGAACTGCTCGAGCATTGACAATGTGCTTCTAAGGCCCTCACCCCCCCCCCCCCCCCCCCCCCCCCCCCCCCCCCCCCCCCCCCCCCCCAAAAAACCCAAAAAAAACAACAAAACAAAACACACAAAACCCCCCACAAACAAACAAACAAAAACGAAAGAAAAAGTTTGGCAAATTCGAGGTTCCCAGACACCAGTGAGACAAAGGATGGGAGGGATGGAGGGAGCTAGGGGAACATGACATACAATTTTTCTTTTTCATTCAATGAATGCAAGGTTTCCTTTTAATGTAAATAAAATCTCAGTAATGTCACTAATGCATGAATGAGGTGCTATATGTCTAGTTCCTGGACGATTGGTTGGGGTATGTGCACTTATGTCCGCGCATGCCCCCACACACACTGAGTCCACACACACACACACACACACACACACACACACACACACACACACACACACACACTCACTCAAAGCTAGGCATGCATGCATAGGAAGTTCTTTGTCATACAGAGATCTTAGAAACAGACCAAGCATTTATTGAATTTCCAAAATAAATCAACAGTGGAAGACAGGTGAGAATGAAGGCATTGCAAAGTATTTAAAAGTAAAACTGCACAATATGATTTTCTTTAAACTGTAGGGACCATTCTTACACAGGACGTTGGTAAGATATGATTGTGTAGTATGTAAACTGTGTGTGTGTGCATGTGTGTGTGTGTGTGTGTGTGTGTGTGTGCATCTCTGCGTGTGTGTGACATATGTGACAAGTGTGTGTGTTTGTGTACATGTGTGTGTGACATGTATACGTTCAACTGATTTTAATTCAGTAAACACTCAACAGCTATTACAGCCAAGCAGACACCTAAACAAGTTGTACAGTTAGTTTTTCAACTCTCTATCAGAATTGAGGGAGGGGTATATAACAAAAAGTACTTTTATGTTTTATGGTAATAGAAAACAAAGAGCAAGAGAATCCTTCCCCTCTCCCAATAAAACAACAAAACACCACAACCCCCCAAAAAAAAAACAAACAAAAAAAATTAAAGAAAGGACTTCCCACAAAAAAACCAAAATAAAAACAAATAATACCCCCCCCCCCCTCCTCCCAAATCACACAAAACGTTCAAAACAACCTAAACACACATGTAAAGAAATGCACACAAGCAGAACACAGACACTCCACACACACATGCACGCACGCACACACACACACACACACACACACACACAGAGTGACCCACACACACACTGCGCACTCACACACACACACACACACACACTTTTATTGTTGTGTCAAATAAGTCTACTTGACTTAAATGGCAATAAAATATTCTGAATCTGAAAATCTGAATCTGAATCTGAATTTCAAGGATGAGAGGGTGGGAGGGAGGGAAAGAGAGGGTGGGAGGTCCTTCGGATGAGACTATAAACCGAGGTCCCGTGTGTGAACGCACGCAGAACATCTTGCGCATATGTTAAATCCTGTTCCACTTTTCATAAGAGTAGGCCACTGTGTGCCAGTGGGAACAGATGACAGAATTCACAAATCCGCATATGCACGGGGACTGGATATAAAAAAGCACATTAGTGCTTATTCCATTATTCTTGATATAAAAGAATAAAATAAATAAATAAATATAATAAAATAAGGGAATGGACTGAAGTCTAGTTTATGGAGAACTTTACATATTCCTTGATTCAGTCAGTGCACCCTGCAATGACAAGCCACTCAACTGTGAGCACTGAAACTAATCAAAGACTGAGTGACTGTGAGTCTCTCTCCTTTTCTTTCTCGGTTTAGACTGTCTCTGACTCTGTGACTGATATAATACACATGTCAGTTGTCAGAGTACAATAACTTGAACTAATTAATTTAATACCATTTGAATTGTCGTCTTCAGGAACATTTTTTTAAGTTCTCTCTCTGTGTATCTTGCGCACATCAGAACATCTTGCGCACATGTTAAATCCTGAACATTCCGCTTTTCGTAAGAGTAGGCCATTGTGTGCTGGTGGGAGCAGATGACAGAATTTACAAAATCACATACACATGGGGACTGGATGAAAAAAAGCACGAGTGCTTATTCCATTATCCTCAAAATAAAAAGAATAAAATAAATCTCTCTTTCTCTCTCTCTCTCCCTCCCTCCCTCTCTCTTTCTCCCTTCCACCCCCTCTCTCTCCCTCCCTCCCTCCCTTCCTCCTTTCCACCCTCTCTTTCCCTCCCTCCCCCCTCTCTTTCCCTCTCTGAGTCACAGAGAAGGGACAAGTTTCCTGAAATCCTTCAAACTCCAAGCCAGCCAAGGCTTCACATAATTTCCTTTTCATGTTGTTTCAGTCACAACACAGGTGGAGCTCTTGAAAAAGCACTGGCAAAATTCAAGATTGTTTAGATAAGCACTTTCCCACATTAGGCTAGCAGTCAACTTGGGTATTAGTTGATGTTCTCTAGCTCTAGACATTGGTAGTTTACAGACAAGTGTAGGTGAGTTCTGTTAGTTTTAC
Source organism: Rapana venosa (assembly GCA_028751875.1). NCBI lineage: Eukaryota > Metazoa > Mollusca > Gastropoda > Neogastropoda > Muricidae > Rapana > Rapana venosa. The sequence continues at coordinate 7,466,776 of CM054150.1, read as the reverse complement.
TAGACTTGATATCCAGGAGATCATATCCACACTTCAGTTTTGAAGTATGGAAGCAGAAAGGGTGTGTGCTGTTAATGCTGTGTTATGTTGAGTTTCATGACCTCTTCAGTTATTCTGTCATTGGTTTTTGTTTTGTTTTTTTGTTCTTTGGCTAAGAGCTCCGAGGTTCACCAATGGTGAGAATATTTTGCAGATCTATGCAACCATACCCCTCCCCTCCCACCATTTACTGATTTAGGTAGCTAGCTGCATTCAAACTTGAGGAATGATGTCCAAACACGACATCTGTGCGCATGCGGTTTTGAAATTTTGTCGGAATCCGTTCCTACTGGCACAAAATAGCCTACTCTTCGGAAAGGTGGAATGGGTTTTTAATGTGTGTGCAAGACATTCTGCGTGCATTCGTACATGTATGTATGGGGCCTCGGTTTATGGTTTCATCTGAAGGACTTTAATATTCAGTTCAAGATGTGTACTCTGAACCATTGATTCAGTCTGGCAATCATTATGAGACTGTAAACTAATTGGTTTAACTATTATATATACATAGATCATGTAAACTGAATGAGATGTTTGGATACGTATGTGTATAGCTGTGTCTGCACCTTGCTGCATATATAGGCAGCCATACTCTGGCTTCAAAGAATTCTTTTGTCCTTTTAATGGAGAGTATGTTATATTGCTAAGAGCTAGTCATGGATGAAGATAGCCTCAACAGTCTATAGCAGTTCATTTTCAAGAAGCATTTCACAACATTTTAATTGTATGTGTGCCATTGCACTTTGCTCGCCTCAGTGACTTCCTAACACTGTACAGTCTGACAAAGCTTTTGGCCTGGGCCCTAGACTTGTTTCATTTTGTTGAAAGATGTTTTTTTAAAAGTGAAGTTAGGGCTGAAGCATGCACACATAATGCATACATGTACACACGCATGCACATTTTTTGCGCAGAAGACAAATCAGGCACGTGAGCACATGTGTGCACGTACACACGCATGCAAGCATGCATGCATGCACACACACATTCCAACTCGCTCGCATGCATACACATGGGTACGCATGCACACACAGAGACATAATCACAATGTGTATCACACACACATACACACACATAACACACACACACTGACACACACACACATACACACACATAACACACACACACACACACTCACTCACACACTCATACACACACACACACACTCACTCACACACACATACACACTCACACACACACATACACACACACTCACACACACACATACCCCTTGCGAATACACATGATATAGTGATATACTGTGACAGGAAAGGTTAAAGCAGAAATAAATTCAGTCAAGCCCCACCCACAGATCTACTGGTGACAGGAAGGAAACGTCAAATACTGCATGAGTTCATAATATCGCTGAACATTATAAAAAAAATTCCCACCCATAAATTCAAAAAAACATTTTTATTTAAGTGAAACTTTTTTTTGTTGGTTTTTATATTTTGTTCAGATAGTTGGGTTACCCAGCAGAGAGAGGAGAGAGAGAGAGAGGAGAGAGGGAGAGAGAGAGAGAGAGAGACAGACAGACAGACAGACAGACAGACAGACAGACAGACAGACAGACAGACAGACAGACAGACAGACAGACAGACAGACAGACAGACAGACAGACAGACAATGACAATGACAAATTCTTTTATTTCAAGGATAATGAATAAGCACTCATGTGCTTTTTTTACATCCAGTCCCCAGTCCACAGAGAGAGAGGGAGGGAGAGAGACAGAGAGAGGGAGGGAGAGAGAGAGAGAGAGGGAGAGACAGAGAGAGTGAGAGTGACACTGACAGTGATGTGAGAAAGATAGCCTGACTGAGACTGGGATTTGGATGGGAGACTGAAGAAAAGAATTGTGTATGAAAATTTGAATGAACGCTTGCTTTTGTCATAGACAAGGGCCAAGTTTCTTCCTCACTGAACTGGTATATGGAGAACACTTAGTTTGTAGAATGAGCTATGATAAATTGTGGAAAAAAAGGTGACCTTGCTTTATATAGAGATGCAGACAGGAAAATAAAATAAAATAAATGGGTGGTGCTGCTCTTGTGGCGACACGCTGTCCGTGGGGAGAGCAAGCAGCCTGAATTTAACACGGAGAAATCTGTCGTGACTTTAAAAACAAGTTAAAGTGGTTCGGAAATTTTTTAAAAATAAACCAAGTGGGAGAGCTAGTTCATGGATGGAAAATATTAAATAGTTGAATGGATGAAGGAATTGAATGAGTTACTGAATTAATGTATTATTGAATGAATGAATAGTGGTTATAAAAGAAGGGGAATCAGTGAAAAAACAAAATTGGTCATTTTTAAGAGTTGAGACGAGGAACAGGTTTAAAAAAAATTTTTTTTTTTTTTAGAGTCAAAGAAACCTACTGAAGAAATGGTGCAAATTGACACACACACACACACACACACACACACACACACACACACACTCACACTCACTCTCTCTCTCTCTCTCTCTCTCTCTCTCTCTCTCTCTCTCGGGATGGGATAGCCTAGTGGTCAGAACATTGCGCTTGCAATCTGACGACTCAGGTTTGATTCCCGTTCAAGGGGATATTTTCCCCTGGAGTTAACATCAGTGCAGACTCCACTCTCCCCAAAAGTCCTTCGAATGAGACTATAATATAGTATAATTTAAACCGAGGCCGTGTGTGCGAATGCTCACAGAACATCTTGGCACATGTTAAATCCTGTTCCGCTTTTCATAAGAGTAGACATTGTGTGCCGGTGGGAACAGATGACAAAATTTACAAAGCTGCATACACACTGGGACTGGATGTAAAAAAGCACATAAGTGCTTATTCCATTATCCTTGATATAAAAGAATAAAATTAAAATAAATATACACACACACACACTCTCTCTCTCTCCTCAGGCTAAGGATACTAGATGGGCAGGATTATTATTGTTATTCTTATTAGTAGTAGTAGTATCATCATAATCATTGCCATCATCATCATCATCATCATCAATTCATCATCATCATTCTGATTTATAAATTTATAAATTACAGTTGCTCTACTTATGAACTGTGATTGTACTGCAGACATCGATCAATACTTTAAAGTAATGGTATATATATATTTGCTATCTATAGAACTTTAACAGTGTTTCACTGTTTTAACCTCAGATTCTATCCAAACATGCAGCATAACAAATACTGAAATAGTCATATATCTCCCCCACCCCCACCCCACCCCTGTCTCTTTGCTAGCATGGCTTGTATTCAAAAGACCATAAAAATGTGCAATAATTTATAATGTTCTCTCTCTCTCCCTCTCCCACCCTGTCTGTCTCTCCTTCCTCTGCTCCACCCCCCCCCCCCCCCCCTTCCCAACCTCCACCCCACCCCCTATCATGATAGCATGACTTGTATGAAGAAGACAATGAAAATGTGCAATTATTGTTGAACTCTCTCCCCCCCCTCCCCTCTCCCTCCCCACCCTGTCTGTCTCTCAAGTCCTCTGCTCCACCCCCACTCCACCCCTGCACCCACCCACCCCCACCCCCACCCATTTCTCTTCTTTGTTCTATCACCCACATTCCAATCCAATCTTAGAGACACAAGAATGTTGGGACCTGGTATGGATGTTAGAAGGGGGTGGTGTCTCCCCCCTCTTCACCCCCCCCCCCCTCCATCCCATCCCCTCTCTCCATCCCCCTGGATAGATGGAATGTACTCCAGTTCTAGTCTCTGTCTAGTCTGTGCTGGTGTAAACTAGATTGTTGTTGGCAGGTGGGCAGTGCTGTCAGCCAGAGAGAGAGAGAGAAAGAGAGAGGGGGGGGGTGAGAGAAGAAGAGACAGGAGTGGGGAGAGAGAGAGAGGAGAGGAGAGAGAGAGAAGAGAGAGGGAGAGGGAGAGAGAGGGAGAGAGAGAGAAAGAGAGAGAGGGAGGGAGAGAGAAGAGAGAGAGAGGAGAGGAAGAGGAGGGAAGAGGAGAGGAGATGAGAGAGGAGAGAGAGAGGAGGAAAAGGAGAGAGAGAGAGGGAGAAGAGGAGAGAGAGAGAGAGAGAGAGAGAGGGAGAAGGGGGAGAGAGAAGGAGGAGAGAGAGAGGAGAGAGGGAGAGGAGGGGGAGAGGGGAGGAGAGAGAGGAGAGAGAGAGGCGAGCTAGAGGGAGAGATGCTGACAGAGCCCTATCCCCCTCCCTCCCCCCCCCTCCCCACCCCCCCACCTCCCCCCCCCCCTTCCCTCCGGCTCCTACTACCGCCCCACTGAGGGATCTGATATAGAGGTGACTGACCTTTCGGACCTTGGTCTCACCTGTATAGGGTATGTAGAGAGGCTGTCAAAAAAGAATATATAAAGAAAAGAAAGGAAGAAGCAAGCTTGGCTGGCTCAGCTTGAGCACTGTCTTTGTCCTGGTCTTTTTTGTCTATCTCTGGGTGTCTGTCTGTTTTGTTGTCTGTCTGTACCCCCCCCCCCTCGTCTCTCTCTCTTCTTCTCTGTGCCGTGGGAACAGATGACAATTTACAAACCGCATATACACGGGACTGGATGTAAAAAGCACATATGTCCCTTCTTCATTATCCTGAAATAAGAATTTGTCATTGTCTCTCTCTCAGTCTGTGTGTGTGTGTGTCTCTCTCTGTAGTGTGTCTGCCTCTCTGTCTCTGTCTGTGACTGTCTGTCTGTCTGCCTAGAGCTCTATGTCTCTGTCTGTCTCTCTGATTGTGTGGGTGGTTGTTTTTTTCTCATTGTGTCTATCCATCTGAAAAGGTGTTATTATTAGACAGGTAATGGGGAACACAACAGAAAGAAATGAAAAGTTAATGTTTGTGTGCATGCGCGTGTGCGTGTGCACCCAAATGTTTGCCTAGCGTAATGGTTTTGACTGCTGCTGGAAAAGCTTTAAGTTTTTTTAATCTGTGTGTTTGTGCATGTGTGGGTGTGCGTGTGTGTGTGTGTGTGCGCACATGTGCCTGCCAGTCTGCGCATATGCATGTGTGTGTATATTTGTGTTTGTGTGGTGTGTGCTTGTCCCAAAGGTGTGTCTATAAGGGACTTGACTTTCCCGGTTGGAAACGGTATTGCTTATCCTGTGTGTGTGTATGTGTGTGTGTGTGTGTGTGTGTGTGTGTGTGTGTGTGTGTGTGTGGTTGCTGTTGCTGTTGTTCTGTTGTTGTTGTTGTTCTTGTTCTTCACTTTAACATCCTTCCACTTTAAGTGATATTAGACGATAGGGATTAGGATTATGAGAAATGTTTTTAAAAAAAGGGGAGGGAAGTATGTGTATGAATGAGCATGTGTAAGTTTGAGTGCATCATTAGAGTCAAGAGAGAGAGAGAGAGAGAGAGAGAGAGAGAGAGAGAGAGAGAGAGAGAGAGAGAGAGGTTTATGAGCTTTACTTTCCTCCTTCACTCCATCCTGTCACACAGCCACAGACCTACTGTGTTAGGTCATCATCAACTTCATGTAGACCTGTTTTGTTGAGGGGAGGAATGGGCAAGTGGTTAGAATATTGCACTTGTGATCTGACAACCATGGGTTGAGCCTTTACCTAGGCAGCTCTGTTCAAGAGCATTTTTCCTCTAGAGTTAACGCCAGTGCCGACTCCACTCCCCAGAAAGTCCTTTGGATGAGACAATAATTAACTGGTATAAACTGAGGCCCTGCATTTGAACACACGGAAAATATCTTGTGCTATGAGTTAAAACCCATTCCGCCCTTTGAAAGAGTAAGCCATTTTGTGCTGGTATGCTCAGATGACAATTGAAAAAACCCACCACATGCACACTGGTGTCATGTTAAGACAAACATCCTGGAAGTTGGAATGCAGATACCTTGATGGTGGGCAAAGCAATCACATGTATATACTATAGGCAATATCTCATCATTGGTGAACCTTGGACTCTAGATGAGGAATGAAGGGGAAAAAGTCTTTCTTACAAACTGTATCATGTACAATTTCTGATCACATCACTCCTGTCCCCATGGCCCTGGCCAAAAGCTTGCTCACTTTTTAAAACTTTACACTGGTGTGTAACTTACAAGCTAAGACCTAGATGGTAAAACATTGTTATTGTACACTAGCATTATGACGTTGAGATTGTCTTCACGACTTCAACCGTGACAAACTCTTACTAGCAATAACAACCTGCGCCCCCCCAAAATCCTCTGAAGTTGGAGTATGGCTGCCTACACATGTGGTAAGGTACTTGAAAAAAAGAACCCATGTATACTTCTCAGCCAGAGTGTACTGTACTTACTTTCAATCTCGCAGCCATTCCCAGATGGGATGAGTGAGTCAGAGTGCCATATTCTGGGTGACCCCCCCCCCCCCCCCCACTCCACCCCCCCCCCCCCCCCCCCCCCCCCCCCCCCCAAAAGGGTGTTAAGCTGGGGGGATGACCATTGACAAGAACAACACTGATAACAACAGCGACAAAAACAACAACTCGTGCCCCTTATCTCAGTATCTGACAGAACTGACACAATCGGCTGTGTGTGGGTGGCAGATCTGCCGTGGCATTAATCCAAAAGTGAAATTCGGCTATGCCCGAACACAGGCCAGCATTCCATCTGTACTAGATATAGTGATTGGCTGCCTCCCCCTAGGAGTTCTTTACCCTCTCGCTTTTCTTTTTTGTTTGGTTTGGTTTTTCTGAGTTTTTTTGTTGGTTGGTTGGTTGGTTCGTTGATCGTGAGATGATTACAGTTAGTTTTCTTCTTTGCTTGAATTATTTGCTTGTTTTGTAGAGTGGCATTTTTGGGGGGTTGTTTTTGTGTAGTTGGTTTTTTTTTGTGTGTGTGTGTGTGTTGGGGGGGGGGGGGGGGGGGAGGAGGTGAGTGGAGGGGGGTGCCTGAGAGATGGAGGGGTTTGGAGGGTTTTTTTGGGTTTTTTTTAAACTATCTTGATTTCTGCAGTAAAAACATGTTAAAAAAAAGTGATGTGAAAAAAATCCTTCTTTTCAGAGAGATCTGTTTCTTTTAAGAGAAAGACGGGAAAGTATCTCCAAGAGAAGGAAGGGAAGCAGGAAGGGGAAAAAAAGGAAAAAGTGGGGGGAGGGGTGAGACCAGAGTGGACAATGAAAGATGGAAGAGAGAGAGAGAGAGAGTGGGGGGGGGGGGGGGGGTAAAAGAGCTGGAAAGGTCAGGACAGGACAACTGGGCCAGGGGAGTTTTGACAGGTCTACATTTCCTCCATTGCAGAGTCTTAGAGGCTGTGGGTTCGAATCTTGCCCAGGGTTGCCCTTTCCCCCCCAAATCCAATTTTCTTGTTTTTAGCCCTGCTGATAGCGGAGGTAATATGGGGGCTGCCACCTCATAGCATTTCTAAATTTTATCAGATTAAAACTGTGTGACTCATAGATTGAAAAAACCAAAAAGGTTTAAAAGGAACTCTTCTGTCGTTCCTTGTATCCGCGCCCTAGCCAAACACAAGGCTTAACCCAGGATGGTCACCACTACATCCTGGAAGGACCACATGATAAACGACACATCATCATCATCATCATCATCAACCATTACACCCAGTGGTGTGTAGGGCAGCAACAAAGCGCTTCCACTCCTGCCTATCCTGGGCCAACCTAGTCACTGATCCCCAAGAGTGCTGCATGGCCTTCATCTCACTTTCTACACATACACATAAAGTGAGATAAAACCAAAGCCAGATTCCTTTTGAAAAGGAACCTTCTTCTTGGCGATCCTTCCCCCCTCATTCAGTAAATAGGTCACTCTACATTAGTAGCATGGTGCTAGCTTTTCATGTGAGATGAATTACTGGGATTCTATCACTGCAATATAACATAATTGTATGTGTATCTAAATCTTTTGAACAGTATGAAAGAGAAGACAAAAAGTTTATATAGCCAACAAAAGTTTCCTGAAAAAATAAATGAATCTTCCAAGTTTTTTGGTATAATGCAATGTATCACATCAAGCACACATCAAGACTGAAAAAAAAAAGAAGTGCTGAATATTCATGAACTTTCTGCTAAAAAACAATATGAAAACATCAAAATCTCTCTCTCTCCACCTCCCTCTCTCTCTCCCTCCCTCCCTCTCTCTTGATGTTATTCCTGATAAGTGCGGGGACCGGATGCAAAAAAAACAACCACCAGCATTCGAGTGCTTATTCATTATCCTCGAAATAAAATAATTCAATTTGATTTAATTAAAGAATTCAATTTGATTTAATTTGATTTGATCTTTCTCTATCTTTCTCTCTCTTTCTCTCCCTTTCTCTTTCTCTCCCTTTCTCTCTCTCTCTCTCTCTCTCTCTCTCTCTCTCTCTCTCTCTCTCTCTCTCCACACACACACACACACATACACACACACACACACACACACACACACACACACACACACACACACACACACACACACACAGAGGGAATGGATGTCTTTGTTTTACTTTTTTGCTCTGAATCCAATGTCTGTTTGGTTATTTCTTGTTTTCCTTTATAAATATAAGTATATGTGGTGAAGGGGATATATGGGTGAGGGTGTGTACGTGTATGTCAGTGTTTAAATGATTTAAAAGGAAACTATACATGAATTTCCTCTGTTTATATCCATTTGGTTGTTGTTGTTGTTATTGTTGGTGGTGGTGGGGGTGGCGTTCTGGTTTATTTTGCTTTTTGTTTGTTTGTTTTGGGTTTTAGGGTGGTTTTCTTGGGGAGGGGGGGGGGGGGGGGGGGCGTATTTTGGACTCTCTTTTTGTCTTTTGTTAGTTCTATATTGTTCATTTGTTTTGGCTGTTATTCTTGTCTTATGTTAGTTATTGTCGCTGTTGTTGTTGTGTACGTATGTTTGTGTTTGTTTGTTTATTTGCTTGTTGTGGTTGTTCTTGCTGGTTTATCTTTTTTTGTTTGTTTTATTCAGTTGTTTGTATGGTTGAAGGTTTTTGTGTGTATGTGTGGGGGAGGGGGGGGGGGGGGGGTAGGGAAGCAGTTGGTGTGTCTTTTTAAAATTTTGTTTTGTCTTCTTTGTTTTGGTTTGGTTTTTCTTTGTTGCTTGTTTGTTTGTATTATGGTGGATATATTTTCAAGATTTTTGAATTATTTGACTTGCTTGGTTTAATATTGTTCAGGGTTTTTGGTTTTGTTTTTGAATCCATGTATGCATGCATATGTTATTGTCTTCTCTTGTTTGATTTATATGGTTTTTCATTGATAAGGTTTTTTATTCTATGTCTGTGTATATATTATCTTTTTTTCTCTCTTTTTTTCTTCTTTAGATAGATGGCTTGATGAAAAAAAACCACCCAATGCATGCTTCATGTACATCTGAAATAAAGTTGACTTTGACTTCACACCAACACACTTGCACACACACACACTTCACACCCACACACACACACACACACACATACACTCACACACACACACAACACACACACACACACCCCACATACACACACACACAAGACTGAAGAAGGGAGGAAGAAAACATTTAGCATGCAGGTTCCTTGTCAGAGAGGTGAGAGAGAGAGAGAGAGAGAGAGAGGAGAGAGAGAGAGAGATGAGAGGAGAGAGAGAGAGAGAGAGAGAAGAAAAAGATGAGTAGAAGAAGAAAAGGACAGATCTAAAGATACAAGATAGTTTAGTTGACACAATGACGCAGTGTGTGAGTAAAATTGATGGACTGAAAAAAAAAGGAATAACAATAAGAACATGTTTGAATGTGGAGCCTGTGACAGTGTGACTCATATCTTTTTGTTATTGTTGAAGGGTGTGGGGAGGTCCATTCCTTTAGTTTAAATATAGTTTTTTCTTGGGGGGGGGGGGGGGGGGGGGTGTTTTGTTGTTGTTTTGTTTGTTTTTTTTAAATAAAAAGTTTAAATACAGTTTCTTTTCATTTTGCTTTGTCTCTGTGTGTGTTGTGTGTGTGTGTGTGGTGATGTGTGTGTGTGTGTGTTGTGTGTTGTTGTTGTTTCATGTGTTGTTTTTTTTGTGTTTTGATTTTGGTTTGGTTCATGCTAAGTGCAGCTTGGGCAAAGATTATGTTGCAAACTGCTGCTAAAGTTCAAAGTGTTTTTTATTAATCTTAAATTTGTTTCTTTTTCATCTTTTTCAATTTTTTCCTAAGCATGCTTTAAAAATTGTTTAAAGTACAATTATGTTTAGATCTTCTAAACTTCCAGCTCTTGTTTACAAACTACTTGCATCCAATAGCGTTAAAAACAACTTTTGTGTCCCTTGTCTTAACTGAAACCAATGTTGTTCTTTGGAACTTGTGCATAATTAATATCCCATTCCGCTATTTGAATGTGGATCTGCTTGCAAGATTGATAATGTATAGATCTTTTATTTTGGATTAATTAAACTGAGGTTGGATGGTTTTCTTAGTCAAGATTTTTGTTTGAAATTCCCTTTACTGATGTAAATTTGATGTCCAGTCTATGCAATTTGATGTCCAGTCTATGCGATTTGATGTCCAGTCTATGCAAATTGATGTCCAGTCTATGCAGTCTTTCCCCATATGTATGCTCAGTAGCCTTCCAGACCCACCAGTGTAGCGTTTGTCACAGCCAAACCAGAAACTGTAATTTATAATTTAATTATCAACATCAACCCCTGAAGTCATAATGTAGCTACCTTCATGTTGGGCCAAAAAAGGGCACATACGCATTATCTCACCATTGGTGAACCTCGGAGCCTTAGCCAAGGAACAACATCAACAACAAAATACTCAATATCACATTTTATGTAGCCTGAACTTTTTGATTTGAGATTATTTTATTTATCTTTTAATGGAACCAGTGATTGTGTTGTAAATTGAGAAAATAAAGACATATTCCTATTACCTTTGCTTCAAGTAAATTCCATTTAAGAATCTCCTCCATCAGAATCAGAACATAAAACCAAAAGTTTGTTTACACTCTATGGGTTTGGTTTTTTTATCAACTGGAAAAGTTATGTTGAAAAATCAAACTGAGATAGTCGAACAACTGTAGTAGAATAACTATGGACTCAATAGGAAATGTAGGTTTTTTTCTTTGCTGTTTTGTTTTTTTAATCTTATGATTTATTAGACAGACGCTATGTCACTGAGTGAACCGAGTGTCTGACTTCCAAAGTTCCTTCCTTCTCGGCAGTGGTATCTGGTGAAGGGAGGAGGTAGTTACTCTCTCCCAGGGCAGTTTACAGTGTGTGCCTGATAGTGCCATAGTTGCCTTTGTGATAACGTATACAAGTAGAAGATTAAACACACATTAAAAATCCCATAATTCATGATAGCATTCGCTGCCCCTGTGGGGATGTCAGGGGCCAGTCAGTATAATGACATCCCCACCTTCTGGAAATTTTATGCTAGAAATCCCCTCTTTTCTGTCCTTCTCTTCATTTCTGCCTTGTTACTTTTCTTCCTGTCTCCTTCTTGTCTATTTTCTGTCTTCTTGATCCATTCTCCTGCCTTTTTCCAAGAGAGACTTATGAAATAATGATTCTCCAAAGTTGAAAGTGGTGGGCCTGACTTGACAGGTGCTTAACGGCAGCATAACACATTTTTGCCCATATGACAAGACACCAATAGTTGCTGTCCGAGCATTTGACAAAGAAGAAGAAGATTTTGGTTCTTCTATTGTGGATGAGCTTGACTGTGGGGTTGGTAGCTGGTGAAAATGATTGCATCAGACTGTTTAGGATTGTTTGACATTTTTACTTCTGCTCAAATAGGCAGTCAGTGTTTGTTTTTTTCAATGGATGCATTGTTTTGCTGATTGTGTTTTCTGTGTGTTTCAGGGACCTGAGGTTCAATAAAATTAAAACTCTACGAAGAGGGGCATTTGCTGGGCTTTCCAGTTTAAACACTTTGTAAGTATGGATCAGTCTGGTGTTTGAGGGAGGGAGAGAGAGAGAGAGAGAGAGAGAGAGAGAGATGAGAGAGGAGAGAGAGAGAGAGAGAGAGAGAGAGACAGACAGACAGACAGACAGACAGACAGACAGACAGACAGACAGTGAATGAGTGAGTGAGAGAGAGAGAGAATATGTGATTTTTATTTTTAAAACTGCTTTTGACTTTTTCAGTGCTTAGATTCATGGAGAGAGACAATGACAATGACAATGACAATGACAAATTCTTTTGACAAATTCTTTTATTTCGAGGATAATGAATAAGCACACATGTGCTTTTTTACATCCAGTCCCCGCCCGTTAGGGATACATCTTAATAATAATAACCCAAAACTTATACAGTCTCGCAATAAAAACAAGGGGAAATAACCTTTTCAAAAACAGCTCCCCCCCAACAACCCTCCCCCCCCCTCAAAGCAAGCAATTAAAAGAAAATCCTAAGAATACCCCACCCTACCCCACCCCCAAAAAACCCTAACCAAAACAAACAAAACAAAAGAGAAGGAAAAACCAAACCAACAAAAGATGATAAAAAAGAGAAAAACAGACAAACAACAACAACAAGAACAAGAGCAACAACAAAGCCAAGAAAAATAACACAACCAAACTTAATAAGTCATAAAGATAAATATCTACACATTGTCAAATGGTACACATACTTGTTACACATAATTATAAGATATTGAAATAGGGCACTCATTAAAACTTAAGTACAGAGGCAAGTCCAATAAAGTATTGAAAATATAAAAATATGAATCCTTCATCAGGATATACTATGACTATAAGCAGGACGATAAAAGGTGAGAGAGAGAGACAGAGACAGAGAGTGTGTGTGTGTGTATTTCAGAGATAATATCCAATATATAAATCCCAAAACAGTATGCGATCCCATCAACACTCATTTTAGATTATACTCGTTTCAAATTATATGTCATGATAATGAAATAAATTTAATACCCATACAGAGAGAGAGAGAGAGAGAGAGAGAGGAGAGAGAGAGGAGAGGAGAGAGAGAGGAGTGAGTGAGTGGGTAAAAGAGAAAGGGGATGGAGGGGAATGGAAGAGAGCGAGGAGAGAGAGAGAGAGAGAGAGAGAGAGGAGAGAGAGGAGAGAGAGAGAGAGAGAGAGAGAGAGGAGTGAGTGAGTGGGTAAAAGAGAAAGGGGATGGAGGGGAATGGAAGAGAGCGAGAGAGAGAGAGAGAGTGTGTGTGTGTGTGTGTGTGTGTGTCTCCAAAGGCCTTGGATATCATTTTTATAATGATGGACGCTATAGCCTAGCCGAGTGGTCTAGACCGTTCGACTGCCAGCCAGTGGGTCCATGAAGTCATTGTTTGAATCTTGGTGGTGTCTGGGGAATTAAGGGTGGGGATTTTGATGATCTCCCTAGGGGGTCAACTTCAAGTGCATACCTGCCAGTGCCTTAATTCCCGTCTTGTATATTTATAATACATACAGAAGATCAGATATGCACGTTAAAGATACCATAATTCATGTCAGCGTTCGATGGGTTATGGAAACACAAACATGCCCAGCATGCATCCCTAAAGTCAGAATGTAGCTACCTTTATGGTGGGCAGAAAAGGTTGCACTATATTATATGCAAAATCTCACCATTGGTGAAAAAACCCTCTGAACTCTAGCCTAGGAATGGGTTGGGGGGTGGGGGTGGGGGGTGGATTTGATAATGATATACTAATCAGTTATTCATCCAATCACCCTTGGTAGTTCTACAGTGGGTAGTGAGGAGATCTGCCATATATATGTATGAGAAGTCATGAGTATTAACAGCGTTGTGTTGTTTTTGTTGCAGATTATTAAATAACAATGAAATTGAAACAGTAGACGAAGGAGCCTTTGATGGTTTACCAGAACTTCGATATTTGTGAGTACACAAATTGGCAATATTTACAATTGTATATCATCTATATATACATGCATAATTTGAGCATCCACTATTTGATATATATATGTACATTCATACATACATATATAATAATATATATAATGATGCTTGCAGTTGTAATCCTAATGTACTTTGGCTAGGGAAAGGTAACGTCCAAGTTAATTTGTACAATTTCAACTTGTTGGTTGTTTTTGTGGTGGCTTTTTTTTTTTCTTGTATATTAACTTCTTCTTTTTTTCCTACTGCACACAAGATTGAAAAAAATGATGGAAAAAGAAGCAAAAATAGAAAAAAAATATTCAGAAGAAAGAGAGGGAGAATGGGATGGAAAAGGAGGAGAGAGGAAGACAGAGAGACACAGGGAGAATTGTGACTGTATTGGGTGATGCATGAGTGATACATATAAAATTAGTTGCTAGGAGAATATATAGATCAAAGGAGATATATACATAAACCAGAAGTGGCTGTATTAATGAAGATCAACAAAGAGTATCTTCCTTGTCGAACACTCAGAAAGTCATGTCATATTAAAAGCAAAAAATATTTTGCGCTGCCGTTAAGCGCCTGACAAGTCAGGCCCAGCGCGTTTGACTTCAGCCTGAGCAAAGAGTGTGAAACACAGAGATGTCATATTTATTTATTTTATTTTTATTTTATTTATTCTTTTATATCGAGGATAATGGAATAAGCACTTATGTGCTTTTTTACATCCAGCCCCCGTGTGTATGCGGTTTTTGTAAATTTTGTCATCTGTTCCCACCAGCACACAATGGCCTACTCTTATGAAAAGCGGAACAGGATTTTAACGTGTGCGCAAGATGTTCTGCGTGCGTTCGCACACGGGGCCTCGGTTTATAGTCTCATCCGAAGGACTTTTGGGAGAGAGTGGAGTCTGCGCTGATGTTAACTCCAGGGGAAAATATCCCCTTTGAACAGGAATCATAAGCATGCCGTATACATGTGTGCTGCATGTATACATGTATACATTTGCATGCTAAAAGAACAAGACAGACACTTGTACTGAAAAGAAAGAACTCAGACAGGGGGGGACAAAAGAAAATGTGCTTCAGCAGCAGTACAACCAAGTGTGCTGTCAGCAATGACTGTATATAACTTGTACATGTTGAACACAGCTGAAACATTATTGCACTGCTGCCCCTGACAGTCATCAAAGTTGAAGTGGGGCTGGTTTTCCCACCCCACACACCTCCACACCTCACCTCAGGGCTCACCTGGGATGGGTGGGTGGGTGGGTGCAGTAGCAGGCAGGTTTCATGGCCCTGCTTGGCCACTCTGGCTGATGCAGTGGTACAAGTGCTAGCTAGTAGACAGAAGGACTACTACTGCTGAGCAATGGGGTTGGAATGTGTAGAACTGGCTGGTGTGAAGGAGGGGGGGGGGGGGGGGTTGCTTAGGTAGGAAGGACTGGTAGGGAGAGTTTGTGGGTGGTGGTGGGTTACAGAGGGTTTTTTGTTTTCCTCTTGTTCAAATAATTGTTGTGTGTGTGGAGAGAGCAAGTTGTAGTGTATTAATTACTATTATATGTATGTATGGTGTGTGTTAATGTTGTTAGGATGGTGTTGAGTTGGGGCGAGAGAGGAGAGGAAAGAGAGGGGTAGAGAGGAAGGAGGGGGGGGGGAGAGGAGGGGGAGGAGAGAGAGAGGAGAGGGGAGAGAGTGGAGGAGTGAGAGAGAGTGAGAGAGGAGGGTGTGTGAGTGTAGAAGTCCTTAAAGTTTTCTGTGGTCATGTTTGTTGATATCACCATCATCATCATTATCACAACCATCATTATCTTCACCATTATCACCGCTTTCATGATCACAACATCATTGCCATCATCATCATTATCAGTGAAACCTCCATTACTACTAAAACCATGACCACCACAATAATAATCATCATCATCATCACCGTCATCATCATCATCATCATCATCATCATCATCAAGTGAGGACTACCACCATCGTCTTTGTCGTCATCATTATTAACATCAGATATAATGTGAATATAAACTAATTTTAGTTATATAATGAGCATACTACTCACTGATTCAAGCATACATGTTTCTGAAGAGACCTAGTAATTCAAGAGCTGATTGTGATACTGCTGCTGCTGCACAAAAGGGTGAAATTCCTGTGTGTCTTTATACAGTTGAAGTCTGCCATCAGTTGTTAAAAGAATCAATGTGACACGACCAGGTTGTCTCCAATGCCTCAGACTGAATTCTTTCTTTTTTCTCTAAAAATTAAGTAGAAAGTTGGGATTACCCCTGCCATTGCGGAGTACCTCAATCAATTTATATTACATGCCACATCCACATCTCTGTTCACATTTCTTTCTCTCGCTTTACTCTGTCAGAAGTGTCTGGGAAAAGTAATGGCAAGTCCTTTCCAGCTCCTCTCGTGGGCCACATACAGGCTGGTTTGCAGGGTTATCTCCATCAGCCACACAGTCTTCCTCAGGTTGTTGCATAGCGTGCATCTTTGAAGGATGTGCTCACCAGTCTTGATTTTCTTTACCACAGGGGAGAAGAAGAAGGAACGAGTTTCGGCTTTGTAGACATGCAGTGGTTTAGCCTGTTGTGCCCAGTGTGGAGTTATGACTCGTTCTTCTTTCTTGAGGTGGTGGTGGTGGTGGTCCAAAGAGTCTGGCTGTATACTATATTATGACCATTCTGCTGTTGCTGTTGTCGTCGTCAGTAGAGCCCTGACAAACTAATTAAGCCGTGTGTATGTTGGGAACGGGACAGCTCAGTGGTCGGAACACTCGCTTTCCCCCCAGCCAAATTAAGCAGCGTCGAGCGTGGTTACCAGTTGGATGGGTGACCTTTTGCGCGCCTTGGCTTTAGTACAGTTCCCCCAGTTCACCCAGCTGTAAATGGGTACCTACACTCTTTAGGGTCAGGGAAGGTAAAGCAGCGAGGGAGAGGAGATGGGCGCCGCCCTCAATATGCTGGCCCTAGAGAAGTGAGGTCTCTGACGCCTCGCTCCCCTACGACCTTATAGGTTATGGGACTCCTTTACCTTATGTTGAAAGGAATATTAGGCACTGGTCACTGCGCACCACTCCAGAGTGATTTTGGCAGTGCAGGGCATCTTCTGGCTGGTGGCCTGAAGAGGCTGAGCATTGAAAACTGTACGCACGCCCTGGGTTGGAAGGCTATGAAAGGAGGAGCTTGAGTTAAGTGTGATAGTGTAAAGTGAAATAGGGGTGGTTGGCATAGGTCTACTGGGAGGCGACTGAAAATCAGACAGTTGAGGCAGAGGAAGAGAGGAAGGGAGGGAGGGAGGGAATGACAGAGGGAGGAGGGAGGGAGGGAACAACAGAGGGAGGGAGGGAAAGTAGGAAGGAAGGACTACATGTATACGTGACTCACTTTCATGTTGAGTTTTGCAGCTGTTTGACACAGTTGCAGTAACACACACAACGTAGAAAACCCCAAACAGGCAAAAACAAAACATGCCACCATATCTCAAGGAGTCTGAAGGGGTTGTGTGTGTGTGTGTGTGTGTGTGTGTGTGTGTGTGGTGTGTGTGTGTGTTGTGTGTGTGTGTGTGTGTGTGTGTGTGTGTGTGTGTGAGTGTGATACACTTGACTTAGTGTGATAGCTATTTGCTTGGAATGTTTTAATTCCCCTTGGTCTAGTATATATGTTTGTGTGTGTGTGTGTTGTGTGTGTGTGTGTGTGTTGTGTGTGTGTGTGTATGTGTGTGTTGTTGTGTGTGTGTGTGTATGGTGTGTGTATGTTTTGGTGTAAGTTGTGTGTGTGTAAAAATACATTTATGTAGTATAAGCTATTCTGTGGAAGGAAGGGTGTTGTGTTTTGTGTTGTTTTTTTATATTTCCATTGGTGTAGTATTATTCTTTGTGTGTGTGATGAGAGGAGAGAGAGGAGAGGAGAGATGGGAGAGAAGAGTCAAAGTCAAAGTCAAAATTTTATTTTAAGTGTGTGTGTCACTGTGTGTATGTGTGTGGTCATGCATTGATGTGAACTCCGGGAGGAAATATTCCCTTGAACGGGATTCGAACCCAAGTCGGCAGGATGCGAGCGCAGTGTGCAAGGCTCTAACCACCAGGCCATGCTGATGGTGAAAAGAGAGCTGTAGCTAAGCAGTGGAGGTAGGCTGATGTCCTGGCCACAGGTCTGGTATCAGCCAGCCAGCTTCATTCAGGCTTCACAGTCCTGAAGGTAACACAAAGAAGTGACTACTATACATACCACTAGCAGTGAAGTAAAGCAGTGAGAGAGGAAAACTGCATCAGCACAAGTTTGCTGTTCCTGATATTACCGCCTGATAAGACCTGAGAGAGAGAAATGATGTACATCTCATGTCAGCAGACTCTTTGCTTCCTTCCTTCCTACATTCCATCATCCCAGTTGACCCCATTTTTCATCTCCCCCTCCCTCCTCTCTTCTTTCCCTCCCCCCCCCCCCCCACCCTCCTTTAAAAAAAATCAATCCCTTCTCCTTCTTTCTTTAGTTTATCTAAGTCAGTTTTGTTTTTAAGTGAAGAAATAATATTAACAATGTATGCATCCCTAAAGCAACAAATCAAAACGCTTACATATATCAAAGTGCTTACATGCAAATCATCTACACGCATGTAATCACCCATAAATAAGACGAACATATTTCAAATCGACACGAGTGCACGCACACACACACACGCACACATGCACGCATACACACACGTACACGTGCGCAAGAGAGCACGCTTAGGCAGGGTGATGGTGGCTGTTGAAGAGTATGGATAGATTATGAGGGGTGAGATCGTAGGTAGGAAATAAATGTGTTTTGAGGCTGGATTTGAAAGTATCAAACGTAGGCTTTTGGCGAAGGGATAGAGGGAGGTCATTCCAGGATGCTGGACCACAAACAAAGAGCGACAGCCGACAGTGGTTTGTTTGAATCTTGATGTTCGAAAGCACACAGTATCTGCAGCTGAATGAAGGGAAGGGATGGAGTGTACAGGTGGAGACAGTTGCAGAGATAAGAGGGTGTAGATTTGTGGAGACATTTGAAACAGAGGGTACTAATCTTATAACTCACTCTTTGTGAGACAGGCAGCCAGTGAAGAGATCGCAAGAGAGGGGATGATGTGTTCAGATTTTTTTTCTTTCTGAGGACAAGTCGAGCTGCAGAGTTTTGTATGCACTGAAGGGAGTGGCTGGACAATGCTGGTAGACCAGCCAAAAGAGAGTTACAGTTGTCCAAACGTGAGAGAATAAGACATGTAACAAGCTTGGATGTTGCATTCAGCGGACGGAATGATAGTTAGTTTCTTCTGTTTAAAACCAATTTTGAAGAAGCGGGAAAACCGCAAGGAGTGGAGGAAAGGAGGTAAAGGTAAAGGAGTCCCATAACCTATAAGGTCGTAGGGGAGCGAGGCGTCAGAGACCTCACTTCTCTAGAGGCCAGCATATTGAGGGCGGTGGCGCCCATCTCCTCTCCCTCGCTGCTTTACCTTCCCTGACCCTAAAGAGGGTAGGTACCCATTGACAGCTGGGTGAACTGGGGGAACTGTACTGAAGCCAAGGCGCGCAAACGGTCACCCATCCAACTGGTAACCACGCTCGACGCTGCTTAACTTGGCTGGGGGAAAGCCAGTGCTCCGACCACTGAGCTATCCCGTCCCCTGAGTGGAGGAAGCTGGTTGCAAAATCTTCTGTGCTTCCCCTATCGGCCTATGGTCTGAAAGGCTAGGGAGGAAGGAGAAAAAGAAGAGGACGTGTGCAGGGCCGGGCCATGGTGTTGTTCTCACCTGAGTGAAGGCAGTGGCATCTTGTTCACAGCATTCAAGTGTCTCGTCAGGAGGTAGGCCAGTTTGTGCTGGGTGTCAGGCCTCACAACGGGAGAAAGTGAGTGCCCTCTCTCTCCCCTTGCCAGGCCTCGCCTTGCCTTGCCTCACCAATATAATTGCCTTCAGTACTCTTATTATGTACAGGAACTGAGGGAAAGGAGAAGGGCTTTGTGTGGCGGTGGCTGCTGTCTTCTTTTTTTTTGGAAATAGTTTTTTTCTTTTCTTTTTATCCTTTGCGGTACATTTGTTGTGTGTCAGCGTTTTGGTGTGTGTGTTGTGTTTTAGGTTTATTGTTTGGTTAGTTGTTGTTTGTGTTGTGTGTGTGTGTTTATTTATTTATTTTAGATCTATTTATTTATTCTTTTATATCGAGGATAATGGAATAAGCACTCATGTGCTTTTTTACCTCCAGTCCCCGTGTGTATGCGGTTTTGTAAATTTTGTCTTCTGTTTCCACCGGCACACAATGGTCTACTCTTCCGAAAAGCGGAACAGGATTTAACGTGTGCGCAAGATGTTCTGTGTGTGTGTGTGTGTGTGTGGTGTGTGTGCGCGCGCGCGCGCGCGCGCGCGTGCACGCTGAAGTTGAGTGGGTAGTGTCTTGTCTTTCATGTTGTGGGTCTGTGAAATCATGGGTTCCATTCCAGGCAGCGGGTTACTGGACGGGGATGGGTCAGCTAAGCTTAAAGTGCAAGCCTCCCAGTGCCTTCTTCTTCTTCTTCTTCCTTTTTTTGTCATGTTTCTCCCAGGAGAGGTTTGACATTGATGAGCCTTCTCCATCTCTCTCTGTTTTGAGCTTCCTCCTTATTGATGCCCCTTTCTCTAAGATCATCTGCAATACAGGCAGCCCAGGTTTTGCTAGGTCTTCCCTTTGGTCTCTTTCCATCCACTACGAAGTTCATTGCTCTTTTTATGATGTGGGTGGTCTGCTTTCCGTTGAACGTGCCCAAACCAGCGCAGTCTATTATTGGTACTAGCTACAGACTTCAGATCATCAACTTAATTCAGATGATTTTTAATGCCTTAATTCAGATAATTTTATTCCCTTCAACACTATTTATGAAGAAGTTCAAGTCCATGTTAAAAATCCTGTTATTTACAACAGACAGTTCTTGATTAAACCATTGACGCTGGGGGCAACAGCAAAGTGAGAGGCTGTATGACCAGTGGCTTTCCCACTCATGGAATTCCACTTTACAGCTTAGTCTTTAGTGACCGACTATGACTCTGACTAGGAGGCTTGACTCGCACAGTCCTTATGTGCTGCAGCCCTGGGGACTGGTTGGCCTTTGGAGAACATCTCCAACGCTGACTGTCCTTATGCCCACTTGGTCGAGAGAGTGGGGATGTACTGTGGGCAAGGCATCTCCACTATAATCAAATTTCTGCTCAGTTTCCAAAACAGCAGCTACCTCCTCTGCTGTATTGGAGGTCATCGTCAGACACGACGGACAAACATACATACATATCCATGTTAAAAATCCTGTCATTTACATATATATATATATTATATATATATATATATATATATATATATATATATATATATATATATATATAACACTAACATGTACATTTAGGGGTTAGGGAAATGCCCAGTACCTGGAGTGGGATGTGCTGTGCGAGGCTTTAATTTAACGTGCGCAAGTTGGGCCTGACTTGTCAGGTGCCTAACAGCAGCACAATGCATTTTCGCTCATGCAACAGACAACAATAGTTTGTGTCTGACGTTTTAAGAGGGAGACTTTCCAAATTTAAATTAATAGGGGAGACATGGCCTGCTGAAATGTAGTGAAAAATACACTGCAGTGCTCCACTGACTCCTGAGAGAGAGAGAGAGAGGGGTGGGGGGGGGGGGATAATGAGGATAGTGAGGGTGCAGGAAGAGGGAGTGGAGAAGGAAAGGGATGTGGGTGTACAATCAACACAGCTGAAGGGGGCAAAAGGGAGGAGGTGTGGGCTGTGATCTTGCTCACTCCTACATCCTGACTTACTCCCCCTCTTCATCAGCAACACAGCTGCTGTGCAGATGGAGACAACTGCTTTAGGGGGAAGGGAGGAGGGAGTGTGGGGGTGGGGGAGGGGGTGCAGAGAAGAGATAAGAGGAGATAGGATGAAGGGAGAGAAGAAGAAACAAACAAAATGAAGACTGAGATGGAGGAGGGAAATTTAGTTTGATCTGGCCATGTATTTAAAAAGAAAAAGAAGTGATGTGTGTAGGAATGTCATCAGCATCTTAAGTGGCTACAAACTGGAAGGTGATAGGACAGTGATGATGTCTGCCTGGGGAACAAGTAAACCGGGAGGTTCTGGGTTCAATTCCTAGCCTCGCCCTTTTTTCCCCAGTTTGACAGAAAAATTGAACTGAATGCCAAAGTTTTCTGGATGAGATTATAAACCGAGGCCCTGTGTGCAGATGCACACAGAACGTCTTGCACACTCAGTAAAAACTCTTTCCGCTTTTCTGAGGAGTAGGCCATTGTGTGCTGGTAGGAACAGATGACAAAATTTTTGAAAAACACCCGCCCCCCCCCAAAAAAAAAAAAAAAAAAAATACATGCACTCAGATGTGCTAGCAGCTATAAATCTTTCTCGGGAGACTGTTAGCCATTACTTTTTGGCATCAGCACAAGGTGCCTTTGTAGAAACTGTGTGAGAATGGTCAGTGACAGAACAAAATATTGAAGATGGAGTATGGCTTCCACTTTGGCATGATGGAAGATGGGCATGTGTGCCAAAATCCTGGCCTAAGATTAGGCAGGTGATTTGAAGTTGATTGATGTTAATGGATTGGAGGTGTTCACTGAAGTTAAAAGCCTGCAGACAAGAAGTAGAAGAAAATGATCTGGTTTTTGAAGTTCATAGGTTTAAGATGTAGACTGTAAAGTTGTGGTTTTAAGATGTAGACTGTATATATTTATAGACATATAATATACAAGATCAGTTGATAAATTCTGTGAAGCTTATGAATTATACATGCTCAGATACTGATGTGACATAATGGTTGTCTTTGACTTTTGAATATTGAGAGACAGAGAAAAGAGGATGGGGTGGGGGGGGGGGGGGGGGGGGGGGGTCATGAATTTTATTTTCAAGTAAGCCTTTACGCAAAAGAAACATCAGTTCGCATGTGTTTATTTATTTTATGTGTGAGTCATTCACCTTAAACACCCACACACACACATATTCAGACTGTATATTCATTCATCATGTGCGTATCTGTGAGTAATCTCACACACACGCTCTCACTCTCTCACCCACCCATGCACACACACACACACACACACACACATGCGCGCACACACACACACATGCGCGCACACACACACACACACACACACACACACATGCGCGCACAGCGCGCGTGCATCAGTATGAAAAACACCTGAATGTTGTCTCATGCAGGATGCAGAGGAGGAGGATGTAATAAAAATAATAATAATATATGGAATTTATATAGCACTGAATCTTGTAAAAAGCAAACAAATCGAAGCGTAGGATAGGATAGTGCAGCAGCACCTCTCTCTCTCTCCTCCTCTCTCTCTCTCTCTCTCCTCTCTCTCACTCTCTCTCTCTCTCTTCTCTCTCTCTCTCCTCTTCTCTCTCTCCCCCCCCCTCTGTCTCCCTCTCTTCACTGTCTCTCTCTTAGTCTCTGTGTCTGTCCTCTCTTTCTCCCTCTCTCTCTCTCTCTCTCTCCCTCCCTCTCTCCTTCTCTCTCCCTCTCTTTCACTGTCTCTCTCTTAGACTGTCTGTCTCTCTCTCTATCCCCCCCCCTCTCTCTCTCCCTCCCTCCCTCTCTTTTTTCACTGTCTCTTTCTTTGTCTCTGTCTCTAACTCCTATCCCCCCCTCTCCCTCCTCTCTCTCCCCTCTTTCATGTCTCTCTCTCTTGTCTCTGTCTGTCTCTCTCTCTCTCTCCCCCCCCCCCCCTCCCTCCCCCCCTCCCCTCTCTTCTCTCTCCTCTCTTTCACTATATATATATCTCTCTGTCTGTCTCTGTATCACTTCCTCTCTCTCTATCTCCCTCTCTTTCACTGTCTCTCTCTGTCTGTCTCTCTATCCCCCCTCTCTCCCTCCCTCCCCCCCTCTCTTTCACTGTCTCTCTCTCTATTCCCCCCTCTCTCTTTCTCTCCCTCCCTCTCTCTCTCCCTCTCTTTCACTGTCTCTCTCTTTGTGTCTGTCTCTCTCTCTATCCCCCCCTCTCTCCCTCCCGCCCTCTCCTCCTCTCTCTCCCAATCTTTCACTGTCTCTCTCTTTGTCTGTCTCTATCTCTATCTCTCCCTCTCCCCCCCCCCCCCCCCCCTCTCTCTTTTCTGTCTCTCTGTGTTGGGGCTGGCTGCTGCTGCTGCAGCAGTAGCAGGGTGATGGGTTTTCCAGCCCTCCCTCCTCACAGAGTCTGTCTGATTCCCCGTCCTGTCCTAACAAGCCCAGACACTGATTAAAACAGGAACAGCTCCACTTGTGCCTGCATGCATGCATGCATGTATGCATGCCCACCACGCCCACGCTGCTGGTGTGTGGCTTCCTCTGTCTCTTTGAACGTAAGATACATGCATAGAATGTGTGCACACATGAACGTTAACAGGCTTGTAGAGATGGTAGGGTGGTGATGGTAGAAAATAAACAACAACAAAAACCTCTCTTCTTATCTCTTTGAACTAAAGAAACATGCACATAATGTGTGTGCACGTGAACGTTAACAGGCCTGTAGAGATGGTAGGGGGATGATGGTAGAAAATAAACAACAACAAAAACTTCTCTTCTTATCTCTTTGAATGCAAGACATATGCATAGAATGTGTGCACACATGAACGTTAATAGTTCTGTAGGCATGGTAGGGGGATGATAGAAAATAAACAACAACAAAAATCTCTCTTCTTATCTCTTTGAATGCAAGACACATGCATAGAATGTGTGCACACATGAACGTTAACAGGCCTCTAGTGGGATGATGGTAGAAAATAAACAACAACAAAAACTTCTCTTCTTATCTCTTTGAACTAAAGATACATACACAGAATGTGTGCGCACATGATGGTGGGTGGTGGTGATAGAAAATAAACAACAACAAAAACCTCTCATCTCATCTCTTTGAATGCAAGACACATGCATAGAATGTGTGCACACATGAATGTTAACAGGCCTGTAGAGATGGTAGGGGGATGATGGTAGAAAATAAACAACAACAAAAACCTCTCTTCTTATCTCTTTGAACTAAAGAAACATGCACAGAATGTGTGCACACATGAATGTTAACAGGCCTGTAGAGATGGTAGGGGGATGATGGTAGAAAACAACAACAAAAACCTCTCTTCTTATCTCTTTGAATGCAAGACACATGCATAGAATGTGTGCACACATGAATGTTAACAGGCCTGTAGAGATGGTAGGGGGATGATAGTAGAAAATAAACAACAACAAAAACCTCTCTTCTTATCTCTTTGAATGCAAGACACATGCACAGAATGTGTGCACACATGAACGTTAACAGTTCTGTAGAAATGGTAGGGGGCTGATGGTAGAAAATAAACAGCAAAAACCCTCTCTTCTTATCTCTTTTAACTCAGGACACATGCACATAATGTATGCACACATGAACGTTAACAGGCCTGTAGAGATGGTAGGGGGATGATGGTAGAAAATGAACACCAACAACAGAACTTCTTATCTGTTTGAACACATAACATTTGCTGACAGATGTGTGCATGCATGAACGCCAACAGTCCTGTAGACATGGTAGGGGGATGGTGGTAGGGGAAAAAACGAAACAACAAAACTCTCTTCTTATCTGTTTTGAACTAGACATTTTGCTGACAGATGTGTGTACATATATGTACACTAACACACAGACATGCTAGAGATGATGGTAGGAAAAAACCCCCAGAAAAAACCCTCTCTTCCTATCTGAACACAGATGCACGTGCAGCTGTGTGCACACGTGTACACTAACACACAGACATGCTAGAGATGATGGTAGAAGAAAAAAAAAGAAAGAAAAATTTGTCTTCTGCAGCCGCATGCTGAGAAACAGGAACTGGGTGGTACACTGCTGTGTGGTGTGATCAGGTGTACCCAGGTAGCTGTGTATGCACATGGAGTGTGCACCCAAGAACGGGCAACCTTACATGTAATAATGATAATAATAATAATAAATGATGCCGTCAGCGCCTGGGCTTTATCACAGTTCTTGATTAAATCATTGACGCTTGGGGCAACAGCAAAGTGAGAGTGAGAGGCTGTATGACCAGTGGCTTTCCCACTCATGGAATTCCACTTTACAGCTGAGTCTTTAGAGATCGACTATGACTCTCTGACTAGGAGGCTTGACTCGCACAGTCCTTATGTGCTGCAGCCCTGGGGGCTGGTTGGCCTTTGGAGAACATCTCCAACGCTGACTGTCCTTATGCCCACTTGGCCAAGAGAGTGGGGATGTACTGTTGGCAAGGCATCCCCACTATAATCAAATTTCTGCCCAGTTTCCAAAACAGCAGCTGCCTCCATCGTCGGACACAACAGACAAACATACATACATACAATAATAAATGGAACTTATATAGCGCTATATCTTGCAAAGACAAATCGAAGCGCATGCATTCAATCTAATCTTACACAGTCATGCAACCAATGACGAACAGTCAATAGTTTAAACAAACAGATAACACAAACATGGTACGCTGCCGACCAAATCTATGAAATAGAATTTCAGTAGTCAAATGTTTTTCAAAAGCACACACACACACACACAACACGCGCACACACGCACACACGCACAGGTCATATACTTTAGCAGGGTGATGGGACATGGGTTAGTGAAGGTGGGACAGTTCTGATATGAAACAGGAGGGGAAAATCTTAGGTATGAAATAAATATGTTTTGAGGCTGGATTTAAAAGTGTACTTATACAGGCACATGGCATGAGTGCATGCAGATATGCCCCCCCCCCCCCCCCCCCCCCCCCCCCCCCCCCCCTTATGTACATGTGCTTGCACACATGCACATCACACAGACACACACTGACACACGCGCATGTATGCGCATGCACACACACACACAAATGATGACAAAATTTACAAAACTGCATACACACAGGGACTGAATGTAAAAAAGCACGTGAGTACTTATTCCTTTATCCTCAAAATAAAAGAATAAAATAAATTTATGAACACACACTTGCCGTCAAGAAACTAGTTGGCTGTTTTTCTTTCCTTTTTTTTTTTTTTTAAAGGGGGGGGGGGGGGGGGTGGGGGATGTCAGTCTGATAGAATCCTTAAGAGAGAATAAACAGGAGAGACAAAATTGGAGAGAGAATACAACATCCTTTTATTTTTAGGAAAGTGTAATTGATGAAGATATGGAGAAAGCTGGTTGCAAAATCTTCAGTAGTGCCCCAACGGTTTACTAGACTACAGTATAGGTGATGGTGAAGAAAGAATTGATGTCAAAGGGGAAAGACATGGAGAGAGAGGGAGGGGGGGGGGGGAGAGAGAGAGAGAGAGAGAGAGAGAGAGAGAGAGAGAGAGAGAGAATACACATATTCCTGTTCATGTTTTAAAGGTAAATGTCATTTATTTCATTCAACAGTTGCATGTATTCATTCATTGATTTCATACATTCATTCATTCTCCATGCATTCATTCATTCTTTCATTTTGTTTCATTCACATATGTATGTGTTTGTGTCTGTGTAAATATGTATAATTTGTTAATCTTGTATGTGTGTGAATGATTTGAATGGAAGCGCTTTTATTTGTTTGCTTTAGAAGATTCAGCGCTATGTGAATTCCTTTTATTATTATTATAATGATTATATCCAGTCTTTCAGTTTGTCACTGGCAGATTTGTTCATTCATTTCATTCGTACTACAGAATTTGTTTCAAAGATTGAGTGAGTTTTGATTTGTAAAACTTCCCAGCCAGGTGGAGGGTTTTCTGCTTAAGTGTTTGTGCAGCAGGAAGTGTGTTCACTAGTTTTATTAGTTCTCTCTTTATTTATCCCCTTTTAAAGAAATGGGGTTGTATATATCTTATATCCATAAAGAAGAAATTGGTTATAGAACGTGGTATATTTTTTGTAAATGAGTTAATCGGGTTTTATATTTACACAGTGACACATTTATTGACCCAGTTTTTTGGTGTGTGTGTTTGTGTTTTTTTGCATGGGTATGCTACATTTCTATGGCTTACATGATTTATTTATTCATTTATAATCGTATTACCTGTCATTTACTCATTATACGGAACTGTATGCGAATTTGAATTGAATTATTGATTGATCAGTTGATTGATTTTTGTTTGACATAATTTTATTCTGTGGTTTTCCCCTTTGTTATCTCCTAACTTTGGACTTGAGATGTGTGTGCTTCGTTTACGTTTGGGATTGTAGTGATGGACTATGTTCAGCTGTGTGGCTCTTTCTTTCTTTCTGAGTGCTGTGTCCTTTTTCTTTCAAGAATAATAATAAACACAATATTTCTTATACAATAAAAGCATTATCTCTACTTTTTTTTCTGCTCTTTTTAACAAGAGGATGATGATGAGTATAATACTCCATGATGATAGTGGAAAAGATCGATCTGTAGAGTGTGTGTTTAAAAATCTGATCACAGATCATTTGTTGGAATGCTACATTATACCATCTCATTCCTTGATGCCTCACCATCTTTCTACCCTGCTCTATCTCCACACACACACACACACACACATGCAAACGTGTACGCACACACACACAACGCGCGCACACTCACACATGCATGCGTGCACACACACACACACACACAACACACAAGCACACACGCACGCACTCATTCTCGCACACACACATAAAAAAAGCACATAAGTGCTTATTCCATTATCCTCATTATAAAAGAACAAAATAAAGAAATAAAAATAAAAAACATACACACACACACACACAAACACACACACACAGAGGCTGAGAATGCTATCCTTAGCTAACAAATTGGTTTAGTACTATCTAAGTGACTGTAAATTGACACTCTTTTCACAAAGTAGTAAAGGTGTTCCATAACCTATGCAGTCGTAGGCGTCAGAGACCTCTTTTCTCTCAGGGCCAGCATATTGAGGGCGGCGCCCATCTCCTTTCCCTCACTGCTTTACCTTCCCTGACCCTAAAGAGGCAGGTACCCATTTACAGCTGGGTGAACTGGGGCCAAGGCGTGCAAACGGTCACCCATCCAAGTGGTAACCACGCTCGACGCTGCTTAACCTTAGCTGGGGGAAAGCGAGTACTCCGACCACTGAGCTATCCCGTCCCTGTACTGTTGCATTATTTGAACAGTTTGCTCAGAGCTCACAGATCAGCAGTGAAAGATGTATGTGTATGTCGTATATATATTTAACATTTTAGAGAGAGAGAGAGCGTACTACTGCATTTTGTGTTTGTGTTGAGTTAGTCGTCTTATTTGCGTCATTATTTTTTTTATTTCAGATATTTATACAAGAATAATCTAGTTTCTCTAGAAAGCGATGCATTTGAAGGCCTTCCGAAGCTGGAGCAGCTGTGAGTATACACTTAATATGCGTTATATAATTATGATATAAAGATAATCATGGTTTAAAATGTGATTTCAGGTTTTCATTTAGGGTAGAACAGTTTCTTTCTGTATGTGTTATGTGATATGGTGTGGTGGTGACAGTGGTGGTGGGTATGTGGTTGTGATGGTGGTGTAGGTTTGTGTGTTTGTGTGCGCGTGTGTGAGCATGCATGTGCAGGTGTGTATGTTTTTTGTGCATGTGTGGGGAGCGTGCGTTCACACGCATTCGCATTCAATCATACGCATTGTGTGTGAGTGTGTCATTGCATACTTACTTACATGCGTGTGCATGTGCTTTTGCACAAGCGGCATCATGCATGCATGTGTTCATGCCCCGGAAGGTGTGTGCATGCTGAGGTGTGTTTGTGAACACGCGCATAAGTTTGCTGTTCAGGGACACACCGTTGACAAGATTATTTGATTATTTTCGTGCGTGTGTGTGTGTGTGTGTGTGTGTGTGCGAATTAAAATTTGTTGAATCAGTATTGTGACTGGTTGGATGTGGTGTATGTACAAGTTGAATGGAAGCGCTTTGATTTGTTATCACAAGTTATAGCTCTGTATAAATTCTATATATTGTTGTTATCATCATTATTATTATCATCATTATCATTATTATTATCATTATCATTATTATTATCATTATTATTAGATTCATTATCATTATTGTTATTGTTATCATAAAATGACATGTACCAGAATGTATATCTCTACAAGAAGTGATCCCCATACACTTTTATAGCACATTTATTTGCATGAGGATACTTTTCCCATGGTGTGTGTGTGTGTGCACGTGCATGCATGCGTGCGCAAGCACATGGGTGTATTTGTACACACAATCATTCTTTAAATGGGAATCATGTTTAGGTTCAAGCGAAGTTATGTGGACTTGCATGAAGTCCAAATAATTCCTCTGTAGGCCAGTCACACACACACGCACGCACGCACGCACACACAGAAGAGTTTTTCAACACAGAATTTCTAGAAGATGTGGGGGAGAAAAAACCCAACTGTTTAAACTGAGAATGCTTAGCATCCCCACTTTGGGGGAGGGGAGGGGGTGGAGGATAGAATGATCTGTTTAAAAGAAAATACCTGTCACCCACCCCCCCAAACCAACCCCCCCACTCCTGGCCCACCACCACCATCACCACAACACATGCAGGTAGTCAGGAATACCTGCAGCTCACTACACATCAACAAGCAATATGCTGCAGGTATAGGTAATAAATATCATGTGGTTCAGAGACAAGTATGAAGTCTATGCAGGCAAGATTCCAAAAAATACCCTTGCAGGCATTTTTCTTTCCACTGGAAATAGCTGCTGGAACAAAAGCATTCCTTTCTGAGTTTTGTTTTGTTTTGGTTCGCGTTTTGTTTTGTGATTTGGGGGCTGTAAAAACACTGCCCTAAAGGCTGTGTCTTTAAATTTAAATTTGGACAAAAGGGGGGGTGTGGGGTGTGCAGGGGGGATGCGGGGGGTAGTTTCAGTGGTTCCCCCCCCCCCTTCCTTACACACATGTTGCTGGTCACAGAGAGAAGAAAACCATGCACACATGGACAGCTGCATTCTTTGTATTCAGTAGACAGGTAGACATATAATTATGCACACAGACAACTGCATTTTCTTTTTAGTCTGTTGCATACATTCGTTCATTTGTAGACAGCTGAATTCTGTGAGTTCATTGCATATTTAAAAGCACACACATAGTTGTATTCTTTGTGTCTGTTGCAGAAGTAAGCATGCACATATTGTTGGAGAGGTAAACATATGCACATAGACAATGCATTCATTGTTGGAGAGGTAAACATATGCACATAGATAGTGGAGAGGTAAACATATGCACATAGACAATGCATTCATTGTTGGAGAGGTAAACATATGCACATAGACAGTATATTCATTGTTGGAGAGGTAAACATATGCACATAGACAGTGGAGAGGTAAACATATGCACATAGACAATGCATTCATTGTTGGAGAGGTAAACATATGCACATAGATAGTGGAGAGGTAAACATATGCACATAGACAATGCATTCATTGTTGGAGAGGTAAACATATGCACATAGACAGTGGAGAGGTAAACATATGCACATAGACAATAATATATTCATTGTTGGAGAGGTAAACATATGCACATAGACATTGACAATGGAGAGGTAAACTTATGCACATAGACAGTGGAGAGGTAAACATATGCACATAGACAATGCATTCATTGTTGGAGAGGTAAACATATGCACATAGACAATGGTGAGGTAAACATATACACATAGACAATGGAGAGTAAACATGAGCACATTGACATTGACAATGGAGAGGTAAACTTATGCACATAGACAATATATTCATTGTTGGAGAGGTAAACATATGCACATAGACATTGACAATGGAGAGGTAATCATGAGCACATAGACAATGCATTCATTGTTGGAGAGGTAAACATATGACATAGACAGTGGAGAGGTAAACATATGCACATAGACAATGCATTCGTTGTTGGAGAGGTAAACATATGCACATAGACAGTGGAGAGGTAAACATATGCACATAGACAATATATTCATTGTTGGAGAGGTAAACATGCACATAGACATTGGAGAGGTAAACATATGCACATAGACAATGGAGAGGTAAACATATGCACATAGACAATGCATTCGTTGTTGGAGAGGTAAACATATGCACATAGACAATGGAGAGGTAAACATATGC
This sequence comes from Rapana venosa, assembly GCA_028751875.1. Classification (NCBI taxonomy): domain Eukaryota; kingdom Metazoa; phylum Mollusca; class Gastropoda; order Neogastropoda; family Muricidae; genus Rapana; species Rapana venosa. Next base: position 7,434,960 of record CM054150.1, on the reverse strand, counting down.
ATATAGACAATGCATTCATTGTTGGAGAGGTAAACTATGCACATAGACAATGGAGAGGTAAACATATGCACATAGACAATGGAGAGGTAAACATATGCACATAGACAATGCATTCATTGTTGGAGAGGTAAACATATGCACATAGACAATGGAGAGGTAAACATATGCACATAGACAATGGCAAGGTAAACACATGCACATAGACAATGGAGAGGTAAACATATGCACATAGACAATGGCGGGGTAAACATATGCACATAGACAATGGAGAGGTAAACATATGCACATAGACAATGCATTCATTGTTGGAGAGGTAAACATATGCACATAGACAATGGCAGGGTAAACATATGCACATAGACAATGGAGAGGTAAACATATGCACATAGACAATGGAGAGGTAAACATATGCACATAGACAATGGCGAGGTAAACATATGCACATAGACAATGGAGAGGTCAACATATACACATAGACAATGCATTCATTGTTGGAGAGGTAAACATATGCACATAGACAATGGCGAGGTAAACATATACACACAGACAATGCATTCATTGTTTGAGAGGTAAACGTAAACTCACAGACAACTCTATCCTTTGTAGTATGTCAGAGAAGTGGACTGTGAGATGTTCCCTGTAAGTGTTATCGGTTGATGTGAGTGAGCGTTCTGGCAGAAATGTATCGGTGACATGCATCAGTGAGGAAGAAGCTGTGGCCTCTATGTGCGGGGGGGATGTTTGTTTCAGATTTTTGCACAGCAATCAGATCAGCCGCCTGCCAAAGGGAGTCTTTTCCCACACCCCTCACCTGCGAAGATTGTGAGTGACCTGCTGTAGGCTCGCAGCAGCCCTTTTGGGCACAAACAAACACACATGTACTGTACTTAAACAAACAGTTCTGTGTGTGTGTGTTCAAAAAGCATGCACTTGCATACATTTGATTATACACATACATGCACGCATGCATGCTCACCCACCCACACACTTGCACACTCACATAAACACTTCTCTGCACACAGGTATGCAGACAGAGAGACATGTACACACACTCACATACACAAACATACACACATACACACAGTCACTCACACACACATACACACACATACACAGTCACTCACACACACACACACAGTCACACACAACCACTCACACACAGTCACATACACACACACAGTCACTCACACACACACACACACAGTCACACACACAGTCACTCACACACAGTCACATAACACACACAGTCACACACACACACAGAGTCAGAGTTAAACTGAAGATCTCTCTCTCACACACACACACACACACAGTCACTCACACACACAGTCACATAACACACAGTCACTCACACACACAGTCTCACACACACAGACACTTTGTCTAATATCACATAATGTGAAAAGACATTAAATTAAAGAAGAAGAACACACACACACACACTTACGCTCTTAAACACACACACACACACACTTACACTCTTAAACACACACACACACACATTCACATGCTTAATGACAATTCATTTATACACACAGGCTTGTGCGCATACATGTGCTTTTTGTACTTGCCATTGTGCACATATACAAAAATACATTCACATGCTCAGATAGAATAAGGATCAGTGTGTGTTTGCGTGCGTGCGTGTGTCTGTGCGTGTGTCTGTGTGTTTGCGTGCATGCGTGTGTCTGTGCGTGTGTGTGTCTGTGCGTGTGTGTGTGTGTCCGTGCGTGTGTATGTCTGTGCATGCGTGTGTGTCTGTGCGTGCGTGTGTCTGTGCATGCATGTGTGTGTGCATGCGTGTGTGTGTTTAATGTATGATGATCATGTGCACTTGTACATGTATGAATAATCAGAGGTTGGTGATTGTTGCCCAGACGTCTGGATTCCAACGCCTTGGTGTGCGACTGTGACATGATGTGGCTGGCGGACATGTTGAAGGAAAAACATGGCTACACCCAGGCCGCCGCCACCTGTGAATATCCTCAGAACCTGCAGGGGAGATCACTCATGAGTATCGACAAAGACGATTTCCACTGTGGTAAGTTTCCACCGCAGATGCATTTCTTCAGTGTGAAATGTAGCTTTTCTTGTGTCTTTGTTTGAGATTATGATTCGTATCAATGTGCCTGTCAGTATTGCGATTACCCTTCATGGGATGATTAAAGTGTTTTTGATTTTGACTTTCAGTCTTTGGGGGGGGGGGGGGGGGGGTAAAGAGAACAGAACAGTTATGCATTTTCATTTTGGTATATTTATGAATAATAATAAAAATATATGTGAAGTAGGGTTAGATGTTTGAGACATGTAGCTTTTATTTGCCAATTTTTTGTTTTAAACAGAATTTTATTCAAGAAAAGTGTCACGGAAATACAAGCATAACCTTGACAGGACAGCAAGTAAACTTAAAATAGTCCTGTCCTAATTGCTGTTTGTTTTGTTTATGAATGCAAAACGGTGGCAAGTCACTTTATTGTTAAAAGTCATACAAGTAGAACAGTTTTGATTTTTGAGAAAGCAATGGGGAAGGAGGTTTCTGTGAGTTTGCAGTAAATGTGACATTGTAAAACCATATGACATTGATGTCAGTGGATTCTTTGCTGGAAGCATTTCACTGCTTGAGGTCAGTGTAGGGGAGTATATTCTGCACCATTTTCCTGTCACTGGTCATTTTTCAGGTTAGGCCAAGTGATTTTATTTTTAGACCCAACGGACACTGTAGCCAAGTGGTAAAGGCCGTTTGGCTTCAATCCCATGGGTTGTGGGTTTGAATCTCGGGGGTGTCTGGTGAATTAAGGGTGGGGGGATTTTTATGATCTCCCAGGTTAACTCAAAAGTGCAGGCCTGCCAGTGCCTTAATTCCCTTCATGTATATGCATATATGCAGAAGCTCAGATGTGCGCATTATAAAGATCCCATAATTCATGCCAGTGTTTGGCGGGTTACAGAAACATGAACATACCCAGCACACCTCCCTGAAGTCACAATGTGGCTACCTTCATGGTGGGCAAAAACGGCCCCATATGCAAAATCTCACCCTGAAGCTCAGAGCTCTAGCAGAGGAACAAAACAAAACCAAAAAAAAACCAACCAAAAATTGTATACCTATTTTATGACAGACAGGGTGAACAGTCCCCTACCCCTAACCCCCACCCCACCCCTACTAATCCTGTTCCACTTTTTGTAAGAGTAGGCCAATGTGTGCCGGTGGGAACAAATGACAGAATTTACAAAACTGCATACACACGGGGACTGGATGTAAAAAAGCACATAAGTGCTTATTCCATTATCCTCGATATAAAAGAATAAAAAAAAAAAAAAATAGTAAAGGACTAAAGCTGAGAATTACTTTTTTGTCCATAAATTATGATAAGTGGGGGATGTCGTAGTGTTTCAGTATCAATTATAATGTTAGAAGAAATATGCAGGGGATTTAAAAGTAAAGGAAAAATAAAGAAAGAATACATACAATGAAGAAAACCTTGTTTTAAAGAGACGAATAAGCGTTTTAGCCCGTCTTGTGTCGGGTTTTTTGTTTTATTAAAATTGTTTTCCAGTTTTGGATGGATGGGGTTTTTGTGTGTGTTTAGGTTGTATGTTGTTGGAGTTTATGTGTGTGTGACTGTTTGTTTCTTTTTTTTTCTTCTCCTTTTTTTAAAAAGTGCTTTTGTTTTGCTGGAATTCCCTTTCTGCATTAGACGAAGAATGGTTTGGAAAGTGTGGTTGTGCGTTTGTTTTTCTCTTGTGCTCTTCCCTTGTCTTTTCTTCATGATCATAGGATAATATATTGTAAATTGTTATTACTATTATTACTACAGTTGTTATTACTATTATCACTACAGTCTCTTTTTTTTTGACAATAAATAGTTGTATTGTATTCACCTAATTTTATTAGCAGTGTTTTTTTTTTTGTATTTATTCATTTCTGATTTTCTGTTTTGATCATAATTATAAACATATAGATTAGGACTGTGAAGATTTTCTGATCCGTTAAATTTAATTAAGAATGGTTTTTTTAAAAATTCTGCACTGCAAAAAATAATGGGAAGAGTGGATGATAATATCTCAAGAGAACTGTTTAATTGTGCGCAAAAGATGTTTGATATTTGCATTGACTGAATCCAGTAAGTTTATTAAAGATTCTTATTAATTTTTTTGGTTTGCTTCTCAATAAAATTTGGATTTTGTTTGTTTCTTTTCTTTAAAAATTTTTTTTTTTATAAAATGCTATAAGAGGGTAAATAAGCACATTTCAATTTTGTATTCTGTTGGGTAATACTACATTGGTGATACTGATTAAGTTTAGAATTTCTTACTGTCAAACAATATATGAGATGGAAGTAATGATAAAGATAATGATGATAATAATAACTATAGCAATGATAATAGTAATGATGATGGCCATGATAGTAACAACAATAACAATGGACAAGTTGTTCAGCATCTATCCGAAAACTGCAAGCACTGTACAAATATTTTCCTTATCCCCTACACATTTACATGCATGCATACACATATATACACATATACACACACACGCACACATGCATACATACACATTGCCAGAACAGTTGAGTTTGCTTTACAAGATTCAGCACTTTATAAATTCCATACATGATATGATTGTTATCATTTTTATGATGATGATTATTATCACTATCATTATGGTTACCATCATCATCATCATCTTCTTCTTCTTCTTCTTCGTCTTCTTCTTCTTTTTTGTTCTTCTTGTCATCATTATTATTATTATCATTATCATCATCATCGTCATTACTATTATTCATGCTATTATCATCTGAAAGGTGATATTCAAGATTACTTTTTTATGCCTGTCACAATACTTTCCTTTCCTTGTGATAGAAGATAGTGCACAGTATTGTGCTTGTGCTTGTGCTGATGATGTGTTGTGCTTTTTTGGCTTCTCTTCTAGCTGATATCGAGAGTGATCAAGGTATTAGTCTTTTTGAGTGTTTTTTGCCTGATACATATCATCAATAAATACATAACACTCCATGTGTACAGTGCTCTCTGTATGGGCTGTGGACATGGTTTCTGTGTGTGTATAACTTGTTGAAATTGCACCCCAATTCATTTTTGTAGTGTGGTCTGTGGTTGTATTGTACCCAAACAAAAACTATATTGTGTATTATAAAAAATAATATTGGGCATGGTCTGATCTGTCGGCGTCACCGAGTTTGGTGTTAGCTGCTGTGCCTGTAGGCATGGTGTTCTATGTTGTTTTATGTTTATTTATTACTACAGGTGCTGTTTGTTTAGATATTAATGTTTGTAAAAATGGAGCATGCTGACTTGTGAGCATGTCTACTTGCATGCACACACACAGAGAGATGTATGCATGCACATATACATAAAGATATGCAAAGATACACACTTGCATACACACTGCACACTTTACACACAGTATACACACACACACACACACACACACACACACACACACAGGGTGGCAAACAGAAAGTCGTGAAGGATTGAAACATATTTTCATTGTAACTGGTGGATTTGTGCATTAATCAATGATCATTAATCAGTCTGGCACTCTCGTTTTCAGCCTATCTGTAGCAGACACGCAGATTCACATGCACCTCCTTTGGCACAAATGGCATCTGGAAACATACTACGTACCGTCGTTCATGTTTGATGTGACCATGTCATTACTGACAGTTTGAATTAACAATACAGTAACAGGCACATGATTATTTCAATCTTGCAACAACAACAACAAAATTAACAAAACTGGTAGCTTTGGTCTTGGAGAGATTAAACATCCATCCGGAAACAGAGAGGCATATGCCATGAATCTTATTTTAAAGGAGCAGACTTTTCTCTAATTCACCAGTGCAAGTGCTTGTCTTTCGAGATGGTAAACGTAGGTCCAGAGTACACAACATGCAATTAACATTGACAACAACAACAAAATTGCATGAAAAGGTGGCAACAGGACTGTTGATAGCAAAATTTCTGTCAAGAAACGCTCTTTGTCATAATTGGTTACGGCCAAAAGCTTTGAAAGTTACTTGAGGTCAGCAAAGTGCAGTGACCTACATTCATGTGTTGTAATCCTTTAAAAAAGAAAATGTGATGTTGAGATTGCCGCCATCCTTGACGAAGCTCTTAGCATAACATCCTGCACTTTCTGCATTAAAGGAGGGGGGTAAAGTCCTCTAGGCTTCAGTGTGGCTGCCATTTAGAAGGTTGCGTGTATGACTGTTCTGAAGTACCTGGCCGTTTGTGTGGCCTTTCAGGCAAGGTCCTTGAAAACAGTCATACAGGCAAACTTTTCATCTAGTGTATACTCACAGTCTCAGAATGATTCATGGTGTGATGAGTGAGACAAAGTGCATACTCTAGTGCATACTCTAGTGACCTCATTTCCCTGTGGGGATGCCGGAGGCCTGTCAGTATAAATAGCATCCCCACCTTCTGGACATTCTGTGCTAGGGATTCCCTCTTTTCTATCCCTCTGTTTGTTTCTGCCTTGTTCCTTTTTCTTCCTGTCACCACCTTCTTCTTGTCTGTTTTCTGCCTTCTTGGTCAGTTCTCCTGCCTTTTTTTCCAGAAAGACTTAAAAGATAACAATTCTCTCCCATGCCAAAGTCGGATGCGCTGGGCCTGACTTGTCAGGTGCTTAACGGCAGTGCAACACATTTTCATTTATATGACAGACAACAATAGTTGCTGCGTGAGTGTTCAATGAGGAAAAATCAGGGGAAAATAATGTGATTGAGGTGTGGGAAGGTGGGAGCGGAATGAGACAAGAGTAGCCGTTTCCTTGCATGTCTGACATCATGACGTCAATTATGTAATGACTTTTAACAACGTGAAAATAACGTGCTCAGTACTGATCAGTGTGTTCTGTGATTTGTGGCGTGCGGTGCATTTTTGACGAGTCTGTTCTGTGTATTTTGCATGCATGCTCTCACTAAAGGAATGGTTACACAGTAAGTTTTGGTCTGCATCAACATTTGTGTGTGTGTGTTTAAAAAAATGTTTTTGTTGTGTTTTGATTTGGATTTATTTGTTTTGTGTGTGTGTGTGTGAATTTGTTTGTTGGATTGTTCTTGACTGAGTTCTAACATCAGGGAGAGGGGGGGGGGGGGGGGAGGGGGGGGGGGGAGGGGGGGGGGGAGGAAGAGAGAGAGTGGAGAAAAAGACAGAGAGGGAGAGTGAATCGTGATGTAGGAGTGTGTGCATGCGTGTGCACGGGTGTGTGGTGGTGAAAAGGGGGGTAGGGGTGGTGGGGTTTGGGGGCATGTGGAGAGGGAGCAAGAAAGAAGAGCGTGACATGAGAGAGAGATTTGGGGAGAGAAGAGAGAGAGCGCGCATGTGAGGTGTGTATGGGAATGGTGTGTGAATGTGTGTGTGTATGCGTTGTTTTTGTTTGAGCGTGTGTGTGCGTGTTTGTACATGTGTTTATATGCGTGCATGTGCACATGTATGTGTGTGTATGTGGGGGGTGTGTGTGTGTCTGTCCGTGTGTGTTCTCTGTGTGCATGGTGTTTGTGTGCCTGCCTGTGCTTGTGCTCTGTGTTCTCTCTTCGCCTTGCCTTAAAGAACTGCCCATCTTTGCATGGACAGAGAAGCCCATCATCACCATGGAACCCCGTGACGTGGACGTGACGTTTGGCAACACCGTCTACTTCACCTGTCGGGCAGAAGGAAAGCCAGTCCCCGAAATCGTCTGGATGCACAACAAGTAAGTTAGTTCAGCATCACCAGTCAAAGTCCTTCGGATGAGACTATAAACCGAGGCCCCGTGTTTGAACGCATGCAGAACATCTCGCGCACACGTTAAACCCTGTTCCGCTTTTCGGAAGAGTAGGCCTCTTGTGTGCCGGTGGAAACGGATGACAAAATTTACAAAACCGTATACACACGGGGGGGACTGGATGTAAAAAAAGCACATGAGTGCTTATTGCATTATCCTCGATATAAAAGAATAAATAAATAAATAATAAATAAATGGCACAGTGGGTTAGCGGCGGGTTGGATCACTGGCTGGAAGGCTGCAGGTTTGAATCCCATAAGAGTTGCAGGGTTTCTGTCAGACTTCAGCTGGTTAGCTACCTATGGATTATTGGGTGGAAGGTCATGGGTTCGAATCCCTAAAGAGTTACAGGTTTTTTTTGTTTTTTTCCAGACTCCAGCTGGTATCTACTTAGAGTGTGTTTGCTGTTGGCTTATTGGGAAGACTGGGACCACGGTGTTGAGCTTCCTTCACTTTATGGTTGTGATTTTGAGAGTGGGTTCCGGTTGGTTCTGGCATATATTAGGCATGGCTTCTTGTTCTTCTTCTTCTTCTTCTTCTTCTTCTTCTTCTTCTTCTTCTTCCTTTCTTGTCATGTTTCTCCCAGGGGAGGTTTGACATTGATGAGCTTTCTCCATCTCTCTCTGTTTTGAGCTTCCTCCTTATTTATACCCCTTTCTCTAAGATCATCTGCAATACAGGCAGCCCAGGTTATGCTATATTAGGCATGGCTGAGATGGAGAACTTGAAATTGTTTTTCTTCTTGGAACACTCAGACAGTAACTGTTGTTTGTCGTATGAGGTGAAAATGCATTGCACTGTTGTGAAGCGCCTGACAAGTCAGGCCCAGCATTTCCGACTTCGGTGTGGGAGAGAATTGTTATCTTTTAAGTCTTTCTGGTGAAAAGGTAGGAGATGGACCAAGAAGGCAGAAAACAGACAAGAAGGAGATGATAGGAAGAAAAGGAAGAAGACGGAAACAAAGAGAAGGATAGGAAAGGAGGAATTCCTAGCACAGAATTTCCAGAAAGTGGGGATGCTATTTGTACTGACAGGCCTCCGGCATCCCCAGAGGGAAATTAAAGTAAGTGGCATGGGAGCAGTAGGGTGGGAACCCCCCAGAAGATGAGGTTGTTGAAAACAAAACAAAAATGTTCAGCATTTCTACCTGCAGACAATAAGCAAGCTGAAAAGAAAAAGTGTAAATCGGATGTGGTGAACAGGGTTGTAATGAGGTATCATTGGTTGAAACTGTTACTGCATTGCTGGCCTAAAGTTGATACAGCAAACGACTGAATAATTGGCTCTCTCTGTTCTGTGTTCCTTTACTGGTGTGTGAGTGAGTGTGTGTGTTTGATATATGTGTGTGTGTGTGCGTGCGTGTGTGTGTTTGCCTTCATGTGTGCATCTCCTGTGTATGTGTGCATGTGGTATTCATGAGCAGGTATACATAACAAGCATGCGTGAGGAAATGGATAGAAGCTCTAAAATGCTTTTATATATCACAACGAAAAAATTCAAAGAAAAGTGTTCCTTTAGCAGCATCTTCTGTCTTCTTAATGCATAGCTGTAAACTGTGATGTCTTGAACAGCAACAGGGTGGAAGATTAGCTGTAAACTGTGATGCCTTGAACAGCAACAGGGTGGAGATTAGCTGTAAAGTGTGATGCCTTGAACAGCAACAGGGTGGAGATTAGCTGTAAAGTGTGATGCCTTGAACAGCAACAGGGTGGAGATTAGCTGTAAAGTGTGATGCCTTGAACAGCAACAGGGTGGAGATTAGCTGTAAAGTGTGATGCCTTGAACAGCAACAGGGTGGAGATTAGCTGTAAAGTGTGATGCCTTGAACAGCAACAGGGTGGAGATCTCGGAGGACAGTCGCTTCAGCCTCCTGCATGACGGCACGCTGATGATCGAGCACGCCCAAGACGACGACCAAGGCGTGTACGAGTGCATCGCTCGCAACGTGGCCGGTGAGACGCATTCCAACCAGGTGGAGCTTCGATATTTTGGAGAGAGAGGTATTTATTTCATTAACAGTATTTTTGGTTTTGAAATTAAAATTTTTTTTTTTTTATGTCGGAGCTAAGTTGAGCTACATCATCTTTTGTGTGTGTGTGTGTGTGTGTGTGTGTGTGTGTGTGTGTGTGATATGTTCAGTTTGTTCCAACTAAGTTTAGTTTCTTTCTTGAAGCTGGGAATTAAACCCAGAACCTCATGGTTTACTTGTTAGGCAGGTTTGTGTCTTAACCACCCTGCCACCTTCCTTCCTATGGGTGCTGATTTCCCTTTAGTTTTGTTGTGTGTCATTTCATCCCAGCGTTTTTGTCTTGTTTGGTTTTGTTTCATATTTGTCATGAGTTTGTTTGCCAAATAAATTCTTGTTTTTTTCAATATCATTGTATAATGCTTCATAATTTGTTAATGAAATATTATATTAGTTGTTGCTTTTGTGTGTGTGTGTGTGTGTGTGTGTGTGTGTGTGTGTGTGTGTGTGTGTGTGTGTGTGTGTGTGTGTGTGTGTGAGAGTGAGTGAGTATGCATGCATGCATGTGTGCACATGCATTCATGTATATTTGCATGTATGCATGCATGCATGCTTTTGTAAATAGCTTGGTGGGGGGTGGGAGGGTTATAGTAATCCATGTCAGATATGTTATTTTTTTTCTTTTTTGTTTTTTTTATGTTTAGTGAGACAAAGAAGAGTTGGTGAGTGTAAAAATGCACTGATGTATATAACACTTAATTAAAACATTTTTTTTTTTATCAAACTGAAATAACAGACAGCCTGTTCTCATCTTTGTACAGTTATTTACTTTTAGGTATAACTCCTCCTCCTCTGCCCCTTTTTCTTCATTGTCACATCTTAATTGTCATCATCATTCACCACCACTGTCATTGTCATCGATGATCTATTATTGTTGTTTGTGTCATCATAATCATCGTTATGATCATTATCACTCCCAGATCTCTGTCAGTACATCACCGGCAGTTCTTCACACTGTGTGTAGCCTGTTACGTGCATGCACAATTCATGGTGGTTGTGAAGTGTGTCAACAAAAAGGTGACCATTCATTGTCAGACTTTCCTCACCCACAGCTGTCAGTTTCCCCCACTCTCAGCTGCTATCCAGTCCTTCGGAGGAGACTATAAACCGAGGCCCCGTGTGCGAACGCACGCAGACCATCTTGTGCACACGTCAAATCCTGTTCCGCTTTTCATAAGAGTAGGCCCTTGTGTGTCGGTGGGAACGGATGACATAATTTACAAAACCACATACACACGGGGACTGGATGTAAAAAAGCACATGAGTGCTTATTCCATTATCTTCGATATAAAAGAATAAATAAATAAATAAATCCCAGCCCAGCTCAGCTGGGGCCAGCTGGTGTTAGTTATAGCAGGAACTGACCACACTTGGACTAGGCAGAAGGAAGGGGCGTGCTAAAGTTAGCACTCTTGACCGAGTGATGTTGGATTTGTAAGTTATTGTAAACAAAATTCAATCAAAATCTGTCAGAATGGAATGTGGAGTCCCACAGGGTTCAGTCCTGGGCCCCGTTCTCTTTACTCTCTACACTGCTCCACTCTCACATATAATAAACAACCACCATATTGATCATCATTTCTATGCTGATGACACTCAGCTTCAGTGCAGTGATACTGTTGAAAACTTGCCTTCCCTCCTGACAAATATGTCCTACTGCCTTCAAGACATTCAAAACTGGATGACTCAGAACAAGTTACAACTTAATGCCTATAAAACCGAAGCCATGCTCATAGGGACCCAACATAAACTTTCCTCCATCACAACAACATCAATAGAATTCGGCAGTGCGTCAGTTCCTTTGTCCAACTCTGTGAAGTATCTAGGTGTAGTTCTTGACAACACACTCTCTATGAAAAAAATCATCACCCAGACCTGCCAGTCTTGCTACTATCAACTACGGCGCATAAGCGCGATTCGCAAGTATCTGTCCACTGATGCAACTTCCAAGCTCGTCACATCTCTCATTCTTTCACGTTTAGACTACTGTAATTCTCTTTTGGCTGGCCTACCAGCATCATCCATCCACTCTCTTCAACGCATACAAAACTCTGCAGCTCGACTGGTCCTAAGAAAGAAAAAATCCGAACACATCACTCCTCTTCTGCGATCTCTTCACTGGCTGCCAGTCTCACAAAGACTGGAGTATAAAATCAATACCCTCTGTTTCAAATGTCTCCACAAATCTGCACCATCTTATCTTTGTAACTGTCTTCACCTGTACACTCCATCCCGTTCCCTTCGTTCAGCCGCAGATACTTTGTGCTTTCGAACACCCAGATTCAAACATACCACTGTTGGCTGTCGATCTTTTTCTGTTTCTGGTCCGTCCACGTGGAATGACCTCCCTCTTTCACTTTGCCAAAAACCTTCACTTGATACCTTCAAATCCAGCCTCAAAACACACTTATTTCCTACCTGACACTTTTCCCTCATATCCGTCTCTACTTTTTCAACAGCATCCTTCATCTCCTAAGTGTGTTCGCGGTGTGTGTGTGTGTGTGTGTGTGTGTATGTGTGTGTGTGTGTACATACACGTGCATAAATTTGAAATATGTTCTTTATTATATTTGAGGAAAGTTGCATGCGCGTAAATGATATGAGTGCAAGCGCTTCGATTTGTTTGTTTTACAAGATTCGGCGCTATATAAATTCCATATATTATTATTTGCATGTTGTGCACCTGGCATGTCATCACTTGAATTTTTGTAAGCCATCCTCATTTTTAATCAACACTGAAAAACGAACACGGACCAGTTTAGCAATTCACAAGGCTGTCAGTCAGAGGGAGAGGGATGGACTGAGCCATCATTGACTTGTTGTGACACACTTCCTCAGAGACTTATGGGAGACATCAAGTTCGTGCTTTGGCAGATATACTTGTAGAGGGGGGGAAAAAAGTTAGCGGGTCAGTCAATCCAGCAAGAAAGAAGTGATTTTCCCCCCCCCCCCTCGTTCTTTGGCTAGAGCTCTGAGGTTCACCAGTGATGAGGTTTGTGTGTGTGACTTGTTTTTTGCCACCACCATGAAGGTAGCCACTGTGTTCCGACTTGGGGGGATGATGTTTAAACACGACACCAGTATAAATGCGTTTATTAAGAACTGTTAAAATTTTGGGTCTGAGATTTAAAATTTGACAGCCTTGATATGGCCTCTGTGGTGGGTGGGGCTATAAATAAAAGGATTGGATTGGTATGGAAATTTTTTTGTCATCCTTTTTTACTGGCATGAATGGCCTACTCTTTTCAAAGGCAGAATGGATTTTAACGTGTGCGCAAGATGTTCTACACAGGGTCTTGGTTTATTGTCTCATCTGAAGGACTCTTGGGGAGTGGTGGTGGTGGTGGGGGGGGGGGGGGGTGGGGGTTAAGTCAGTACTGATGTTAACACCATGGGAAAAATCCCCGTGGTGGTGGCTCAAATCCAGGCTGGATCCCGGGTAGACAAAAGAATGATTAAAAGTGCAGTAATTGAAAGTGCAGTGATTACAAGTGCAGTCCTTCAGTACAAGCGCCTGATTTACACATTCCGGTGCTTGAACAAGCTTAACAACGATATCTTTGTAATGAATGATGTATGCCTACATGGAAAGAAACACGCATGTAACAAGTATTTTCTGTCCGTGTAACAAAACACCTAACGAGTAACGAACCACACTGAACCTAGGTACTTTTGTATCGGCTTGTTTGCAGTTTGGCTTGTTTGTTTGAAATCTGGACAGTGTTGTTTTTGTTCTCCTTCAGTGAGAGTGTGTGCATTGTTGCTTGACAAAGAAATGGGTCTGCAGTCACTTGAAGCTGAAGGAGATTCACTTTTAGGAGCAGATAGTTTTCAACTGAGAGACAGAGAGGAGAGAGAGAGAGGTGTGTGTGGATGTGTGTGTGTGTCTGTGTCTCTGTGTGTGTGTGTGTTGTGTGAGTATTAGGAGAGTAGAGAGAGAGTGTTTTGTGTAGATGAGAGAGAGAGAGAGTGTGTGTGTGTGTGTGTATAAGTGTGTGTGGTGTGTGTGTGTGTGTGTGTGTGTGATGTGTGTGTGTGTGTGTGTGTGTGTGGATGTGTGTGTGTGTGGATGTGTGTGTGTGTGTGTGTTGTGAGTGTGTGTGTGTGTGTGTGTGTGTGTGTGTGTGTGTGGATGTGTGTGTGTGATGTGTGTGTGTCTGTGAGTGGTGTGTGTGTGTGTGTTGTGTGTGTGTGTGTGTGTGTGTGTGTCTGTGGTGTGTGGTGTGTGTGTGAGTGTTGTGTGTGTGTTGTGTGTGTGTGTGTGTGTGATGTGTGTGTGTCTGTGTGTGTGTGTGGTGTGTGTGTGTGTGTGTGTGTGTTGTGTGTGTGTGTGGTGTGTGTGTCTGTGTGTGTGTCTGTGTGTGTGTGTGTGTCTGTGTGTGAGTGTGTATATGGTGTGTGTGTGGATGTGTGTGTGTCTGTGTGTGTCTGTGTGTGTGTGTGTGTGTGTGTGTGCTATTTGGGGACACAGCTGTGAACAGTGTGGACATTGTTTACCAGGGTGGTGACTGTGGGTCCCCTTGTAGTAGTACCCTGTTTGTAAAGCTTATAAAGGACATTTTTTTTAATGTTCCTCAGCTAGAGCTTCGAGGTTCACCAATGGCGAGATTTTTTTATTTTGTGATCAGCCATCCCTCCCCCTCCCCCCCCCTTCCCTCCCCTCCCCTCCCCTACCATTTAGGTAGCTGCATTCTGACTTCAGGGATGGTGTCTAAACACAACACCTGTGTGCATGATGGGTTTTTGTTTTTGTTTTTTGTTTTGGTCATCTATTCCTGCTGGCACACACAGGCCTACTCTTCTGAAAGGTTGAATGGGTTTTTAACGTGTGGGCAGGATGTTCTGCGTGCATTTGCACACGGAGCTTCGGTTTATAGTCTCATCTGGAGGACTTTGACATTCAGTTTGATTTTTTCTTTTTTTTTGGGGGGGAGGGGGGGGGGGGGTCAAACTGAGAAGAAAGGGCGAGGCTGGGAATCAAATCCAGAGCCTCACGGTTTACTTGTTGGGAGGTGAATGTCTTAACCATCCTGCCACCCTCTTTCTTTTGAAGGGCATGTAGTGCTGTCCAGTGTTGAGATCCAGCTCAGTCTTTGTACTTATTTCATGTATTGGTGCAATGTTGTTCTGAAGCAAGAAAATTTTGTTTAAACTAAAAATGACCAGCTCTGTTCCAGGGGTTCTGTTTGGTTACATATCATGTTGCTGACCTATTGCGACATGTGTATAGTGCGTTATGGTCTTGCGATCCAAAATCGTTTTGTTTATTTGAATACAATATGTTGAAAAGATGAGCTGAAATTGACTTTCGCTGTGGATGTCACGGTACTTAAAAACATACATAACCAGACTATAACTGTCAACAATTTGGCTCATTCAAACACTGCATTTCCCTTGTGAAAAACTTTATAAGAAACTGAGATCTAAAACTGGAGGGAAACTCTTGCTCTTATTATTTTTTTTTTAGTATCTTCTCCTGGTTTCGATCCTTAATGTGGCGGCGTTGGGGAGACAAGATTTTGTAACATTTTTGTTTTCTTTTTCTTAACTACATGGGCAGATTTGTGAAACTTGAATTCTGTCTTTCTTTCTTTCTGTTTTAGCAGATTTTGTGAAACTTGAATTCTTTCTTTCTTTCTTTTATTCTTTCTTTCTTTCTTTTGTTCTTTCTTTCTTTCTTTCTGTTTTAGCAGATTTTGTGAAACTTTAATTCTTTCTTTCTTTCTTTTATTCTTTGTTTCTTTCTTTTATTCTTTCTTTCTTTCTTTTGTTCTTTCTTTCTTTCTTTCTTTCTTTCTTTTGTTCTGTCTTTCTTTCTTTCTGTTTTAGCAGATTTTGTGAAACTTGAATTCTTTGTTTCTTTCTTTTGTTCTTTCTTTCTTTCTTTCTTTTTTTCTTTCTTTCGTTCTTTCTTTCTTTCTTTCTTTCTGTTTTAGCAGATTATGTGAAACTTGAATTCTTTCTTTCTTTCTTTTGTTCTTTTTTTTCTTTCTTTCTTTCTTTTTCGTTCTTTCTTTCTTTCTTTCTGTTTTAGCAGATTTTGTGAAACTTGAATTCTTTCTTTCTTTCTTTCTTTCTTTCTGTTTTAGCAGATTTTGTGAAACTTGAATTCTTTCTTTTGTTCTTTCTTTCTTTCTTTCTTTCAGTCTTTCTTTCTTTCTTACTTTCTTTCTTTTCCGTATTGGCTTGTTTTGAAGTTTGTGGTCTTCCATCACAGCTGTCAACTTTCCCCCTACTTTCAGCTGCTCTCAGCTGCTATCCATCCCACCCCATCCCAGCCCAGCTGGGGCTAGTTACAGCAGGAACTGACCCACACTGGGACTAGGTAAATGGAAAGGAGGGGGGGGGGGGTTAATCTTGCACCCTTGACTCAGTGATGTTGGATGTGCTGTGTGTGCTGTGCTCTGCGTGTTGAATTCAGTGCCCCCCACGTTCACCCAGCGGCCTCAGGACATGGTGGCGGTGGAGGGGCAGACAGTGCAGCTGGTCTGCCGAGCCTCCGGCCATCCCCGCCCCACCTTCAGCTGGACCAAGAACCTGGAGCAGATTGGACTGGACCCGCGCTTGACCGACCACGAGGACGGCACGCTGACCATCCGCAACGTGCAGGAGAGCGACAGGGGAGATTACCAGTGTTACGCCTCCAATCCCGTGCAGACCATCTCCGCGACGGCGCGTCTCTCTATTCGCAGTGAGTGTGTTTCTGTTTTTGTTGCGTTGTCGGTGGGTTGGGTTTTTTTTGGTTGTTGTGGTTTGTTTCGGTTGGCTGTCTTTGAGTGTGATTCCGTTGGTGTGTTGGTCGAAACGTAATGCCAGTTACCCTGGAGCGTAAGAGGATGTGTCAGGTGTGGCGGTTATTATGCCAGTGGGGTTTGTTCCTTTCTCCTTTTGCAGCAAGCTGTAGTGGTTAGCACTTGTCGGTCTTTAGGGTCAGTGGATTCCTCCTCCTCCTCCTCTTCCTCCTCCTCCTCCTCCTCCTCCTCGTCAAACGCTCGGCAGCAACTCTTGTTGTCTGCCACATGAATGAAAACGCGTTGTTTGCGCTGCCGTTAAGTGCCTGACAAGTCAGGCCCAGCGCGTCCAAATTTAGCGTGGGAGAGAAATGTTATCCTGTGGGGATGTCAGGGGGCTTGTCAGTATAAATAGTTTCCTCTCCATCTGGAAATATTTTGCCAGGAATTCCCTCTTTTCTATCCCTCCCTTTGTTTCTGCCTCGTTCCTTTTCTGTCTGTCACCTCCTTCTTGTCTATTTTCTCCCTTCTTGGTCCATTCTCCTGCCTTTTTTCCCAGAAACAAGAATGATTTTCTCCCATGCCGAAGTCAGATGCACTGGTCCTAACTTGTGAGGTGCTTAAAGGCAGCACAATGCATTTTCACTGTAATTATGAGAGGCAATAACGGTTGCTTTCTGAGCGTTTGACAGAGAAGAAGAAGACATGTTGTTGGAAGCTGGAAACATAATGTTCACAAGCCACGTTGGATGCTGAAAACAATATTTTTTTGTCGTCAAAATTCTGAAGGACATCCTGGTAAAGATGATTTTTGGTGCTGTTGCCATGTTGTATGGTGCATGTTGTGGACAGTGTGGTTAAGTTTTGTATGTGTGTGTACACATGCGTGGGCACGTGTGTGTGTATGAATTTAAATTTTAAAAATATTTTATTCTTTTATTTCGAGGATAATGGAATAAGCACTTATGTGCTTTTTTACATCCAGTCCCCGCGTGTATGCAGTTTGTATTCTTATTGTATTTTATTTTTAAAATTTAAAAAACAATTCTTTTACATCAAGGATAATGGAATAAGCACTTATGTGCTTTTTTTACATCCAGTACCTGTGTGTATGCGGTTTTGTCAATTCTCTCATCTGTTCCCACTAGCATACAAAAAGCGGAACAGGATTTAACATGTGCGCCAGATGTTCTGCGTACGTTTGCACATGGGGCCTCGGTTTATAGTCTCATTCGAAGGACTTTGACATGTGTGTGTATGTGTGCACATGCCTGCGCACATGTGTGTGTGTATGTATTAAAAAAAAAAATTTCTTTTATTTCGAGGATAATTGAATAAGCAATCATGTGCTTTTTTTACATCCAGTCCCCGTGTGTATGCGGTTTGTAAATTGTATGTGTGTGTGTGCAACAGGTCGGCCAGTGATCAACGTTCCCCCGGCTGACACCAGTGTGGTGGCGGGGAGCCCTGCTAACTTCACCTGTGGCGCTAGCGGGGATCCCACACCCTCCATCACCTGGATGAGAGGCAGTGAGTAGTGTGTGTGTGTGGGTGTGTGTGTGGGTTTTGTGTGTGTGGGTGTGTGTGTTGGTTGTTGGTGTGTGTGTGTGTGTAGTATACCACTTTTTTGTGTGTGTTCTCTTCTGTTCTGGCTAGAGCTCCGAGTGTACCAATAGTGAGATGTTGCATATGCAACCGTTTTTACCAACATTTTTTTATTTTATATTTTATTTTATATCGAGGATAGTGGAATAAGCACTTGTGTGATTTTTTTACATCCAGTCCCCGTGTATTTGCAGTTTTGTAAATTCTGTCATCTGTTCCCACCGGCACATAATGGCCTACTCTTACGAAAAATGGAACAGGATTTAACATGTGCGCAAGATGTTCTGTGTGCTTTCACACACGGGGCCTCGGTTTATAGTCTCATCTGCAGGACTTTTGGGGAGAGTGGAGTCTGCACTGATGTTAACTCCAGGGGAAAATATCCCCTTGAACGGGAATCGAACCCGGGTCGTCAGATTAAGGGAGCTGCATTCCGTCTTTGGGGACGGCGTCTTAAACACAAGACCTGTGTGCATGCATTTTTTAAAAAGATGTTGTCATCCACTCCCACTGGCACAAAATGGCCTACTCCTCCAAAAAGGCAAAAGAGGTTTTTTTAAACGTGTGTGGAAGATGTTCTGTGTGCGTTTGCTCACAGGACCTCGGTTTATAGTCTCATCCAAAGGACTTGGGGGAGTGGAATCAGTGTACTGATGTTAACTCCAGGGTGAAGTCACCTGAAATGGGCATCTCTGTGGTGGCTCAATCCCAGGCTGTCAGATCACAAGCACAATGCTCTAACCACTAGACTATCCTGCAACACCCCACCCCCCCACCTCCCTTTAAAAAAATAAAAGAAAATGTTGCCATGTGTATTGAGAGAGGTGTAATGTCTTGCTGGTCAACTCTAAGTGGTGAAAGGTTGGGGTGTGTGTGTGTGTTTTTTAGACATTTCTTTGCTTTTGTGTGTTTAGCGGAGAAGTAAAGTGTTTATTGTTCCACTCTTCAAGTAATCCAGTTTCTACAGAAAATGTGCTCATTCAGTTCTCTTTTTTCTTCTTGCGCCTCCATTCTGTATGTCTGTTACTCATGGGCAAATCAGAAGAGTATCCCCAGCTAAGGTTAAGCAGCATCGAGCGAGGTTACCACTTGGATGGGTGACGGTTTGCGCACCTTGGCTTCAATACAGTCCCTCAGTTCACCCAGCTGTGAATGGGTCTTTAGGGTCAGGGAAGGTAAAGCAGCGAGGGGGGAGAGGAGATGGGCACCGCCCTCAATACGCTGGCCCCTTGAGAAGTTGAGGTCTCTGATGCCTCACTCCCCGAAGACCAAATATGTTATGGGACACCTTTACCTTTCTTTGGGAGAAAAGATCTTTTCGCAGACACATTCTGATGGAAGGTTTTTCTACATTTTATCAAATTGCATGTTCTGTCATCAACTGGTAATCATTGTTGGTCGCATGTGTGGGAGTGGAGTGGATGCAAACACTTTGATTTGTTGTTTTTTTTACAAGATATCGTGCTATATAAATTCTATTTATCATTATAATTTCAGATTCAGAAATCCGCAGTGGGCGGGATTTTGACCTCCTGTCGGACGGTCACGTGCTGCTGGTGCGTCACGCACGGCTGGCCCTGCAGGGCTTGTACACGTGTCGCGCCGACAGTCCCTCCGGCTCCATCACCGCGTCTGCCCGCCTCATTGTGGCCCAGAATGGTCAGTGTTGGTGTCGGGTGACCGGTGTCCATGCCTGCTTTGCACTTTGCTTACCGCTTGTTTTTCAGGTTGCAAAGGATGAAAGCAGCTGGTTGGTTTTGGTACTGATGATGATAGAGCATGCAAAATGACCCAGATTTCATGTTCAAAGAATTTGAACACACATAGTATTCTGTTCACATGTTGTTAGCTGATATATATATCTTATATATATATATGTATATATATATATATATATATAAGATATATATATCAGCTAACAACATGTGAACAGAATACTATGTGTGTTCCTTTTTATTACCAAGCATTTTCCAATTCAGAAAAAAAAAGTGTTTGCAGTTAAAAAACGGCTGTAGGTTTTAAAATGACCCATGTCGTGTAATTTAAAAAAAAATTTTTTTTAAAAATTTTATTTCGGGTTTTGGGTAAGCAAACTTGTTTTTTTTAAATCCATTTACCCCGTGTATATACAGTTGTGTAAATTTTGTCATCCGTTCCCACTGGCACACAATGGCCTACTCTTCGGAAAAGTGGGTTTTAATGTGTGCGCAAGATGTTCTGCATGCGTTCACACACGGGACCTCAGTTTATAGTCTCATCCGAAGGACTTTTGAGGGGAGTGGAGTCAGCACGGATGTTAACTCCAGAGGGAAAAAAATCCTCTTGAACAAGATTCGAACCCGGGTCAGCAGCTCACGAGCGCATCACTCTAACCACCAGGCAGTCTAGGACTACTGCTGAGTGTGTTCTGGTGGTTTTTAGTTTTGTTAGTGTAGTGTGTGTGTCTTCAGTCAGTCAGAAGGTGGTTGTAGGGGGAGGAGGGATGGGGTTTGGCTCCTGGCTGGCTTGTAGCCAGGACTTAGAGTCTGTAGACGTTCTGTCTGCTTTTATTGGCACCACAGTGAAATAGTTTCAGGGTTTGGAGCAAAATGAGCCCCCATCCCCACCCCCTGCCACCCCCCAGAAAAGTGAAAGGTGGGGTGGGGTGGGGGTGGGGGCATAAAGAAGAAGATCATCATTTTAGTGTGCAAGTCTCTGGAGGTGTTGCGGATTTGTGAATTCTGTCATCCTTTTTCCCCCCGGGCCCACACAATGGCCTACTCTTAAAAAAAGCGGAAACAGGATTTAACTGTGTGCAAGATGTTCGGGCGTGTGTTTCCCCACTCGGGCCTCGGTTTATAGTCTCATCCGAAGGTAACGTGTTGTTCACCCATGATGTTTTTGGGGGGACGGGAGGGCCCCTAGTGGTTAGACCATTGTGCTCACAATCTGACGACCCGGGCTCGATTCCTGTTCAAGGGGGATATTTTCCCCTGGAGTTAACATCAGTGCAGACTCCACTCTCCCCAAAAGTTCTTCGGATGAGACTTTAAACCGAAGCCCCGTGTGTGAACGCACACAGAATATCTTGCGCACATGTTAAATCCTGTTCCACTTCTCATAAGAGTAGGCCATTGTGTACCGGTAGGAACAGATGACAGAATTGATAAAACTACATACACACGGGGACTGGATGGAAAGAAAAAAAAGCACACAAGCGCTTATTCCATTATCATCCTTGATATACAAGAATAAAATTAAAAAACTAAATACCGTATGGAGACGTCAATGTCTGTAATTTGTGCATGACCTGCACACTGCATATATCTGTTTACGCATGCAGGCACTTGGCAGTCTGTGCGGTGACAATTCATGGAGACGTCCAAGAAAGCACTTATTCCATTATCATCCTCGATATACAAGAATAAAATAAAATAAATAATTACCGTGTCACACAGCCTCCCCGACCTTTTCGGAGCGCAGTGACCGGGTGTCGGCCATCGTGGGCACGGACATCACCCTGCGCTGCGTGGCCACGGGGCAGCCGGAGCCGCTGTACGAGTGGATGCGGGACGGGCGCGTCGTCCAGAGCCGCAACCGGCTGACGGTCAGCGCCGGCTCGCTGCTCATCTCCAGCCTCAGCCTGCAGGACTCGGGCCGCTACGACTGCGTGGCCGAAAACGTGGTGGGGCGGGCCTCCAAGTCCATCTTTCTGCAGGTGCAAGGTGAGTGAGCGAGCGAGCGTGCGTGTGTGTGTGTGGTGGGATGGGTGGGGACGGTCCGTTGGGGGGCTTAAACTAGGGTTTTTGTTTTCCCTTCCCCCAAAACGCTTCGATTTGTTTTGTTTTGTTTTTACAAGATTCAGCGCTATATAAATTCCATATATTATTATTATTATTATTAAAACGTCCCCTCGCCCTTTTAGAATTGTGGCGGTGTTGTGAAAGAGTAGAAGACATGGTAAGGGAGAGTGGAGTTGGTTGTATATCGCGTGCATGCATGCACACATACATTTATTTATTTATTTTTTTTATTCTTTTATATCGAGGATAATGGAATAAGCACTTATTGCTTTTTTACATCCAGTCCCTGTGTGTATGCGGTTTTGTCAATTCTGTCATCTGTTCCCACCGGCACACAATGGCCTACTCTTCGGAACAGGGTTTAAAGTGTGTGCAAGATGTTCTGCGTGCATTCGCACACGGGGCCTCGGTTTATAGTCTCATCTGAAGGACTTTTGGGGAGAGTGGAGTCTGCACTGATGTTAACTGCAGGGGAAAATATCCCCTCGAACAAGAATCGAACCCGGGTCTTCAGATTGCGAGCGCAATGTTCTAACCACTAGGCTATCACATGCACACAGGGGCAAAGCAGACATGCACATGCCGGCTGTAGCTGCAGGAAGGAAAGCGAAAGGTTGTCAGGGATTTCTGAAGGAGGCATGCCACATCACTTTCTCTGCATGACGATGATGATGCAGCAGTGTAACAAAACGCCCGCTTCTTATTTTCAGACTTTGAATAAGTTACGATAGCATTTTGCCTTATGGTGATATTATGCTTGAGTTTGGTGACATTTGAAGAGACAATAAGTGTTTTGGTTAAAAAAAGTGTCATTATTCATGTCTACCAGCTCCCTAGTATAAAACCTGAACATTCCTACTGAGCATACCATAAGCTTTTAGCATGGTAATTTTGTATGTATGTGAATATTGTAATGACTTTCAGAATAAATTGTATCCAAACCAGTAATATTTTGCCTTTGTGGTGACTGCCTTGTCAAAATAATCACTCTAAGAGATGTGAAAATGACTGTAGCAATATAATGTTGATGATGTTGTTGTGCGTTCCCCAGCTTAACACTCTAGGGATCACCCAGAACATGCACTCTTGACTCACTCATCCCACCTGGGAATCACTGTGAGATAGGAAGTACACTGGATGATAAGTTTTGCGTGCATGACTCTTTTCCAGTACCTCGCCATATAGGCAGCCATACTCCGACTTCAGAGGAATTTGTTCTCCATTAAAGGAGAGTGCAGGTTGTTATGTTCAAAGCTTGTCATGGCTGAAGGCAATCTCAACACAACATTTTTACAACATAACAACATTTTAGTGTAGGGCCTTGGCACTTAGCTGACATCAATAATAACTGACACAGCTTTTGGCCTGGGCCAACTGTAGCAACATGAGGCGTGCCTGAGTAACAGGGCACAGTCGTATGTTAGATGATGACCCAGACTGGTGACCGTGCAGGCAACAGCATTGTTCGTCCCGGCGACCGGTTTGTCAGCAACGCCATAGCGGAGGCCACCAATCGCGTCAACAGCGCCGTCAACAACACGCTGACCCAGCTGTTTGACCGCAGTCGTCACCACACCGTGTCGGACCTCATTGCAGCCTTCAGGTCAGATTGTGTGTGGGGAGGAGTTAGTTTGTGTGTGTTAGTGTGTGTGTTCATGTGTGTGTGTGTTTATGTGTGTGTGTTTGTGTGTGTGTTATTTTATTTTTATTATTTAAATTCTTTTATTTTGAAGATAATGGAATAAGCACTCATGTGCTTTTTTTTTTTTACATCCAGTCCCTGTGTGTGTGCAATTTTTTAAAATTTGGTCATCTGTTCCCACTGGCACACAATGGCCTACTCATCCAAAAAGTGGAACATGTTTTGGTTTAAATAGGTTTTTTTAATTCAGAAATGAGTATAAGCATTGAAAACAAACATCATTTTGGAATTCTAGCAACAACAAGCTTGTAGCTTATGGTGTGTTGCTCAATTAACCCTCTTGTTGTTGGATTCTACGGAGCTAAACTGCCTGTAGATTTTGAATTCTTTGAAGGTTTTCTACCTCCATCTGACTAACTTTACTCCTAAGACAATTGTGTGTGTGCATGACAAGTTATCAAGCTGAAATTTTGTCACAAGCTAGGTATGTCTTTGTACTTGCATTTAGGCGCAAGTTTATGTGTCTGGTCACCAAATGTCTTGTCATTGTCACCTTATTTGTCACCAATCACAGGTAAAAATATGGTATATACGATAAAACAGCAAGTCCTGCATGGATTTGACAATAGTTCAAGCATGTTAGTGTCGAATAAGGAAGTGATACCCAGCTGATGTGTTTACCAGTGATTATGTGCAATAGTACTTCAAGGATGTGTCACACAATGTCCCCATAGCACCTGTTGTTTTATGGTATGCCTTGAGGAGACAGAAGTTTTGTTTAACTATTTTTTCTTTTGAAAACAAGTCATATTCAAACAACATGTGACCTTTATACTGTACTTCATATCTGCGTGTGCTACCACATGTTTGTTAAGTGTACAGAAGTGTATTATTGTACATGACTGTCACATTGTCACCAGTGTCACAGCACAGGTGTGACAAATTCGAAACAACACAGAACTTCTGTAACCCTACACAATTTTAATGTTGGTAGTCTCTAAAGTAGTCGTAGTGGTGGCACAGGGTCACATCACATCACAAAAAGCACAAATTATGGATGTGTGGGGGGGGGGGGGGGGGAGGGTGTACCCATTGCTCTCACCTGTCGAACCTTGGCAGACGGGAGACCTATTTTCTTTTCCTTCTTGTTATTTTCATTATCGGCATATCTGTTTGTTTCTGCCATTGCAGTTTCAAAGCAAAAGTGTGGTAATAATGAGAAAACAGTCAAAAGGCATCGTTTTAAGGCGTCTATGCCGCGGACTGGCCAGGAGGTCAAATTTCTCCACAGTCGTGTGTGTAGCACAGGTCAGGAATGTGCCCTGAAGCACATTATTTTCAGGCTCACTCTTCTCCCTAACTGCAGCATTTCCTTCCTCCTCTTCCTCGTAAGCGTTTAATATCGGACTCACCTAACAATTCTCATTCAAATGTTTCTACTTCCAAGACAATAACATTCAATTTATCGTCTCGCTAATCAGATGAATTGTGTGCTACTAAAGAAAACGCGATTTTTTTCGCCACGCTGCACCATTGAAAAGCGTTCCGGTCGCTGGCTGTTATTTCTTCCTTCCCTCCCCACTACACGCATGTTAGTGGTCTAAATTTATCCCTGGCACCGTCTGACACCCTCCCTGCATCGCCCCACCAATTTTCCGACATACTGTGTGAAAACCACGAAGTCTGTGTGTGATGGAAAAGTACTGCCCACGTGGGCAGCACCAACTGTCGGCTGCGGGCGGATTGGAATCTAGCGGCAGCCTCCGTTACTGTCGGCTGCGGCCGGATCGGGGACTAAAGGGTTAAACAATGAAGATTAACATGAACATAACGGCTGCTGAGCTGCAAAATGTAAACCAACAACAACAAACATTTTCATCATTGCAATCTTTGCTAATGTAAGAAAAAAGGAAAACAACACAAAGAAACATATCAATTTGTAGAGTAAACACACATAAAAACAAACAAAAAATAGTTGAAATAGGAAAACCAGAGAGAGAGGGAGAGAGAGAGAGAGAGAAAGAGAGAGAGAGAGAAAGCAACTTAGGAAAATAACATCCACAAGGCCAAGAAACAGGTTTTAATGTGTGTGCAAGATGTTCTGCGTGCGTTTGCACAGGGGCCCTCGGTTTATAGTCTCGTCCGAAGGACTTTGTGTGTTTATGTATGTGTGTGTGTGTGAGAGAGAGAGAGTGTGTGTGTGTGAAGTATTTTGTGGTCTAGTCTTGTTATGTGTGTTCGCGTGCGTGCATGTATACATGCATGAGTGCATGTGAGTGTGCGTGCATGTGTGTGTGTGTGTGTGTATACATATAACTCACAGTGTGGTTGATTCCTTCCCTCAGGTACCCCAGCCCAGAGGCCCTGGAGCCTGCCCGAGCTGAAGAGATCTTTGAACAGACTCTGGAGATCATCTACAAGAAAGTGCGGGAAGGTCATAACTTTGACCTTGAGGGCCATGGTAAGCGCTAGATTGAAAACTTTTGGTGTGCCGTTCCTGTGTAGAGGTAGATGATAATTGTGTACCTGCCCTCTGCAGGGGTAGATCATGCATACCTGCTCTCTTTATTAAAAACCCAAAAAACTTTAAAAATACCCACTAAAACCTCTACATTTTGTGATCATTTTATGCAACTGTCAGTCTTTTTACAGACTTTATTTTTGAAAAGCTAGAATCAGGATAGTAAGGTGAATTACAGAGGTCATAGCCGAGTTGTTAAGACCATTCAACTTCAATCCCATGGGTCCATGAAGTCATGAGCTCTTCTAATCTCAGCGGCATCTGGTAAATTAAGGATGGAGATTTTTGTGATTTCCCAGGTCATGCG
Organism: Rapana venosa; assembly: GCA_028751875.1. Classification (NCBI taxonomy): domain Eukaryota; kingdom Metazoa; phylum Mollusca; class Gastropoda; order Neogastropoda; family Muricidae; genus Rapana; species Rapana venosa. The sequence continues at coordinate 7,408,557 of CM054150.1, read as the reverse complement.
CAGACCTGCCAGTGCCTTGATATCCTTTGTGTATATATACACACACAGAAGATCAAGTATACACATTTAAGATCCCACAATTCTCATCAGTGTTTGGTGGGCTACGGAAACATGAATATACCCGCCATTCATCCCTGGAGTCAGAAATGTGGCCACCTTCATGGTGGGCAGAAACATTTGCATACACAAAATCTCACCATTGGTGAACCTTGCAGCTCTAGCTGAGGAACTTAAAAAAAAAAAAAGGTGAATGTTTAGGATGTTGCTGACCATCCAGCATAATGTCACAATTTGGATATTTGGTGGTGAGCTTCATTGCATATCTCTATTCTCCCAGAGGGGTGTTGCTGACAGCTGTTTTCACCCCCAGCACTACCATCAAGACTGGCAGCTGTGGACACAGCCAGCAGAGAATGCTCTCAGCACATGATAGGAAGCCTGTTTTTAAGAAAACTGTGTTGCATGCTTTGACTTCATATCACACCACAAGTGTGATAACTTCTGTTGTCTTTTACACGCTCTGTGAATAAACAACTCCACTTAAAATAAAACCTACTAGAAATGCTCAGATGGTACGTGTGCTTCAGAAGCCAGATTTTGTTTTCTCCATTATATGGTTGAAACCTTTCCACTTACCAGAAAGAGTTTTTGTTGTTCTGCAACACGTATGAATGCACATGAAGGGATAAATCATCAAGTCAAAATGATCTTTACTGAGGGTAAAAGTGTCAGTTTACACAACTTTTTTTTTCCATCCTGCCTTGGGGACGGGATAGCTCAGTGGTCGGGGAGCACTCGCTTTCCCCCAGCCAAGTTAAGCAGCGTCGAGCGTGGTTACCACTTGGATGGGTGACCGTTTGCGCGCCTTGGCTTCAGTACAGTTCCCCCAGTTCACCCAGCTGTAAATGGGTACCTGCCCTCTTTAGGGTCAGGGAAGGTAAAGCAGTGAGGGAGAGGAGATGGGCGCCACCCTCAATATGCTGGCCCCTAGAGAAGTTGAGGTCTCTGACGCCTCGCTCCCCTACGACCTTATAGGTTATGGGACTCCTTTACCTTACCTCACACCTCACCCAAAAAGTGAACGAGACGCGCTACGTGTGCTTTCCCTGCCATGCAGAAAACTCCTACCAGGAGCTGGTGTCTCCGGCCCACCTGCACATGATAGCCAACATGTCTGGCTGCCTGCACCACACCCACACCACGGACTGCACGGAGAGCTGCTTCCACCGCCACTACCGCACGGTGGACGGCACCTGCAACAACCTGCACCAGCCCACCTGGGGCTCCTCCAACACCCCCTTCCGGCGCCTGCTGCCGCCCATCTACGAGAACGGGTTCAACACGCCAGTGGGTAGGACTGAGCTTTTTGCTGCCTTTTGTTTTCGGGGGTGGTGTGACAGTGTGGGGGAGTAAAACGTGTGGGTGGGTGTGTGTGGGTGGTGTGTGGGTGGGTGTGGGTGGATGGGTGGGTGTGTTTGTGTGTTTTATTTTTTTTAAATTTTATTTATTCTTTTATATCGAGGATAATGGAATAAGCGCCTGTATGCTTTTTTTACGTCCAGTCCCTGTGTGTGTATCACTCACTCACTCACTTGGTCCCATGTCTCAAAGGACGTAGGGGGGACATGAGAGAAGACGCGACAGAGATCTTTTTCGTGTGTGTATGAGGTTTTGTAAATTTTGTCGTCTGTTCCCACCGGCACACAATGGCCTACTCTTTCGAAAAAGCGGAACATGATTTAACGCGTGCGCAAGATGTTCTGCATGCGTTCGCACGCGGGGCCTCGGTTTATAGTCTCTCCGAAGTGTGAGTGTGTGTGTCAAGTCAAGTCAAGTCAAATTTTTATTTCCAGATGGTACATTGAATAAGCAGTGCATTTGCTTTTTTTTATCAAGCCATCTGTCTAGGAACTAAAAACAACTTGATCAATATTATCTAACTACATTATTACCGTAACCAAAAATAATAAAACTAACTGCAAAAGAGAAATAGAAACGGAGAAAAAGAAAGAAAACACATACACACACACGCGTGACCAAAAACAAAAAAACAAAAAACCCATCAACAACAAATGGAAACCCCCCAACAAGAAAATACACTGCATAACTCGTACACACATACACGCGCGCACACGCAACACAATATAACACAACACAACCCATCACAACACAACACACACACATTCATACACATACTCATGTACATACACGATGTGTGTGTGAGAGAGAGAGAGAGATGGGGAGAGCAAAGAGAGAAAATAGGATTATAAGCTCTATCGATGGGGTTGAGTGCTATGTTTGTGTGTGTGTGTGATTGCACTATGTGTGAATTGTAATTTTTAAAGAACATTCTCTCCATCCAGCTATGTATGTAGAAAATCACAAAAACCACATTTTGATGTGCCAAGGGTTTGGGGTTTTTTCAGATGTAATTTTTGTGACTTTATCTTGCATTACTTTTTTTCCTTTATTTTTGTTAGGGAGTCAGTTTCTTGTTTCACAGAATATTCTTCTTTTTTTGCACACTGGCTAGAACTTAAGAGGTTCACCAATAATGAGACCTTTGTATATGCAACTGTGATTAATTCCACCATGATGTTAATCATATAAATGTATCTTTTGGGGTTTTACAGCAACATGAAGCGCATTGTAAAGATGCCTTTTGACATTAAGGGGATTACTACTGTGACATCTCCATTTTACTGTTAACCCGTAGTATTTGTGTACCCCTTTATGTCAGTAGTAGTAAGGCATCCTCTTTGAGCTACCACTTATTGTTTTTTTACAGTGGAAAATCTCTCAATCATTGCTGTAAGTTAACAGAAAGAGCATTGTATTATAAGAGGAATTGAACATTGGTCAGGAGGTAATACTAGTTTCAGAAGCAATAAAAACTCCAGCTTTCTGATCTAAAAAAAGGATTTTCATTTTTCATTTTCATATAACTTTAAACATGGCAGATTTCTTGGCATGAAATTTTTGGGCTGCTCTCCCCAGGGAGAGCGTGTAGCCACAAGAGCAGCACCACCCATGTGAACATCTTTATTGCCCCATGTTCCGCTAAATCTTGAATGGTGGTAAGAACCCTGTCGTTTAGCGGGGATGCAGCTCAGAACCGCTGTCCAGTGTTCAAGAAGCTTTATGTTGATATAAAAAGAGTCACGGCAACAAGGGAATTGTCCCTGGGGAAATGTTGCCCCCAAAAAATCAACTCGGATCCAACATTCATGCAGACAGAAACAAAAATAGTAAAAGAAGGGTGGTGATAATGTGCTATGGCCGCATGCTTTCCCCAGGAAAAGCAGCCCACATTTTGTACAAAGAAAACAAAAATGAATACAAGTGTAATTCTCCAAAGAAAACAGTTCTAGATCCCATATTTTTTGGTCAAACACTCAGACACCAACTATTGTTGTCTCTCATAGGAGCGAAAATGCATTGCGCTGACTTCGGCTCGAGAGAGAATTGTTATCTTTTAAACCTTTTCCTACAGGTAACCTGCTATACGGTAACCAACCGTCTACTAACCCTTCCCTCTGTATCACCCACTACTGGGTTATAGTAGCATACAAATACACACAGTGCATGTGTACTTGGGAAAGAGGGGTTCTCTCCTTAACATAGGGATAGTGTTAAGTCGTTCTGGGGGGAAAAAAGTAGGAGAATGGACCAAGAGGGCAGAAATGTCAAAGTCCTCTTCGGATGAGACTATAAACCGAGGCCCTGTGTGCGAACGCATGCAGAACATCTTGCGCACACGTTAAATCATGTTCCGCTTTTCGAAAGAGTAGGCCATTGTGTGCCGGTGGCAACAGATGACAAAATTTACAAAACCGCATACACACATGAGTGCTTATTCCATTATCCTCAATATAAAAGAATAAATAAATAAACAAATAAATAAAATAGACAAGAAGGAGGTGACAGGAAGAAAAGGAACAAAGCAGAAACAAAAAAAGAGGAATAGAAAAGAGGGAATTCCAAGCACAGAATTTCCAGACGGTGGGGGGTATGCTGTTTATACTGACAGGCCCTCTGAACGTGCCCCCACAAAGGGGAAAAGCTCCCAGAAGACCATGAACATTTGTTGTTATTTGTTGTTGTGGTTGTTTGCACACGACGGCTGAACCGCGGCGGCTGTGGGACTCCACTGCACCAGGCCCGCGCCTGGTCCCCCACTAGTGATGGACAGCCCCACATCACCACGACGACGGCCCACTACCCACATGTCAATGCGGGGGCTGTTACGGGACCCGACCTGGGCCTGGCCCCCCGGCCGTCCTTGCTTCTCCCCTCAGCGACGCACGCACTGCAACAGACTGCAGAGACACCACGCCCTGTACCCCCATCCCGTGCCCAACAGCGACCAGAGGATCCACGCCTTCCCCTGCCTGGGCTTCACCAGGTCCTCCTCCACCTGCAACACCGGGTCCACCTCCCTCTTCTATAACACCGTGAGTCAGCTGGCTTGAACAACGCATATATAACCTCAGTGCATGCATATACACACACATATACACACACACACACACATACATACATTCAGGGGATGGGATAGGCTAATGGTTGGAACAATTGTGCTCGCAATCTAATGACCCGGGTTCGATTCCCGTTCAAGGGGATATTTTCCTCTGGAGTTAACATCAGTGCAGACTCCACTCTCCCCAAAAGTCCTTCGGATGAAACTATAAACTGAGGTCCCGTGTGCGAATGCATGCGGAACATCTTCCACACATGTTAAACCTGTTCCACTTTACGGAACAGTAGGCCATTGTGTGCCGGTGGGGACAGTTGACAAAATTTACAAAACTGCATACTTACTGGGACTGGGTATAAAAAAAGCACATGAATGCTTATTCCATTATCCTCAATATAAAAGAATAAAACAAAACTGTTAAAAAATAAATAAAACACACATACACACACTTCCGCACATCCCTCACCGAAAAAAACAAACCCAACCCACCCCACTATTTATATCATCCTACAGGTGGCACCTCGAGAGCAGCTGAACGCCATCACCTCCTTCATCGATGCCTCTAACGTCTACGGCAGTACGCTGGACGAAGCCAATCACCTCCGAGAGCTGACGCGAAATCGCGGACTCCTTCGCACAGGGCCGTCCGGAAACGACGGCAAGCGCTTCCTCCCCTTCGACGACTCCACCCTGGCTCACGCAGATTGCCAGATCGAACCCCAGAAGCGCCACGTGCCCTGCTTCAGAGCCGGGGACCACCGCGCCAATGAGCAGCTGGCCTTGACGGCAATGCACACGCTGTGGATGAGGCAGCACAACCAGATCGCTGCCACCTTACTGCAGCTGAATAACCACTGGGATGGGAACAAGGTCGGTGTGTGTGTGTGTGAGTGAGAGAGTTACAGTGTGTGTGTGTGAGTGAGAGTCACAGTGTGTATGTGTGAGTGAGTGAGAGTCACAGTGTGTGTGAGAGAGTCACAGTGTGTGAGAGAGTCGCAGTGTGTGTGAGAGAGAGTCAGTGTGAGTGAGAGAGTCACATTGTGTGTGAGAGAGTCACAGTGTGTGTGTGTGTGTGTGGAGTCACAGTGTGTGTGTGAGAGAGAGTCAGTGTGAGTGAGTGAGAGTCACAGTGTAGTGTGTGTGAGAGAGTCACAGTGTGTGTGTGTGTGAGTGAGAGTCACAGTGTGTGTGTGAGAGAATCACAATGTATGTGGGTGAGAGTCACAATGTGTGTGTGTGTGTGTGAGAGTCACAGTGTGTGTGTGAGTGAGTGAGAGTCACAGTGTGTGTGTGTGAGTGAGGAGTCACAGTGTGTGTGTGAGAGAGTCACAGTGTGTGTGAGAGAGTCACAGTGTGTGTGAGAGAGAGTCACAGTGTGTGTGAGAGAGTCACAGTGTGTGTGAGAGTCGCAGTGTGTGTGAGAGATTCACAGTGTGTGTGTGAGAGTCACAGTGTGTGTGAGTCAGTGTGTGTGAGAGACTCACAGTGTGAGTGAGAGAGTCACAGTGTGTGTGTGAGAGGTCACAGTGTGAGTGAGAGCGTCACAGTGTGTGTGTGAGAGTCACAGTGTGAGTGAGAGATCACTGTGTGTGTGAGAGAGTCACAATGTGTGTGAGAGCGTCACAGTGTGTGTGTGTGAGAGTCACAGTGTGTGTGTGTGTGTGTGAGGTCACAGTGTTTTGTGTGTGTGTGTGAGAGTCACAGTGTGTGTGTGTGTGTGAGAGAGTCACAGTGTGTGTGTGTGTGTGTGTGAGTCACAGTGTGTGTGTGTGTGTGAGAGTCACAGTGTGTGTGTGTGTGTGTGAGAGAGTCACAGTGTGTGTGTGTGTAGTGTGTGAGTCACAGTGTGTGTGTGTGTGAGAGAGTCACAGTGTGTGTGTGTGTGTGTGAGAGTCACCGTGTGTGTGTGTGTGTGAGAGTCACAGTGTGTGTGTGTGTGTGAGAGTCACAGTGTGTGTGTGTGTGTGTGAGAGTCACAGTGTGTGTGTGTGTGTGTGAGAGTCACAGTGTGTGTGTGTGTGTGAGAGAGTCACAGTGTGTGTGTGTGTGTGTGGGGAGAGTCACAGTGTGTGTGTGTGTGTTGTGTGTGAGTCACAGTGTGTGTGTGTGAGTCATTTGTGTGTTGTGGTGCATTCCCCAACTTAACACTCTGGGGGTCACCCAGAATGTGCACTCTGACTCACTACTCATCCCACCTGGGAATCACTGTGAGATTGAAATTGCACACTGAATAAGAAGTTTGCGTGTGTGACTTTTTTAAAGTACCTTGCCAAATAGGCAGCCATACTCCGACTTCAGAGGATTTTTTTCTCCTTTAAAAGAGAGTGCAGGCTGTTATGTTAAGGCTTGTCATGACTGAAAGCAATCTCAACACAATATTTTACAACATAACAACATGTTTAGGCCTTGGCAATTAGCTGACATCAATAACTGACAAAGCATTTGGCCTGGGCTTAAGTTTTAGTGTGTGAGAGTCAGTGTGTCTTAAGAGTCAGTGTGTCTGTGTCTGTTTGGTTTTGTTTTTAGTTTGGGTCTGTCTGTTCAGTCTTTGTAGTATTAAGACTATTTTTTGTTGTTGTAAAAACATATCCAAAACCTGCTTGGAAGTTTAAGGAAACTGATAATGAAGTCTTATTCTACACTATGTTGATAAAAAATAGATTTTACCAACTTTGATAAAGTCAAAACATTTTGAAGATATTTGAGCACTGTTGGTGCCATTTATTTTGTTAATGCAAGAAGGAAGATTGTGAAAAAGAAGAGGATTCCATGATATCTGATGGAAGGAAACTAAACCTTCATTTTGGGAATATTTGGTTTCTCAAGGCTTGTGAATCAGACTGGAAATACATTGAGATCCAGACCCACTTTATTAAAATATGGGAAGGGATAGTACTTGAAGAAATTAGAAGTGTGTGTGCATGTATGCTTTGTGTGTGTGTGGTTGTGTGTGTGTGCATGTGCGTGGGTTCATGCATACATTTTTATTTATTTAACATATTTAAAACTATGAGTGATTTGAGACGAGTGTATGTGTGTTTGAGTGAATGTAAATGTCTGTATATCCATGCACACGTGTGCATGCATTTTCACGCTTGATTGTAACACGAGGGCTAAAATCATGAAATGTACATCAAAGATCGATGACTGGTATTTGATTTCTAGCAACATTTTCTGTAGTGTTTTGTTCTTCAGTCGCTTAAAACCTTTTATTTACTGTTTCAGTTGGTTTGGTATTTTTTGTCGTCGAAAGATTAAGGAATCAGTTTTACATTGTGGTAAAAGTCACGACATTTGCCAGTGTACTGAAGGTGATCTTGTTCACTTATGCAGGTGTACCACGAGGCTCGCAAAATAGTGGGAGCCGTCATGCAGCACATCACCTACGAGCACTGGCTGCCTAAGATCCTGGGCCCTAAAGGCATGAGCATGATGGGAGACTACAATGGCTACGACCCCACGGTCAACCCCTCCATCGTCAACGAGTTTGCCACGGCAGCCTTCAGGTTCGGTCACTCCCTAGTGCAGCCCGTCATCTTCCGCCTCAACGCGTCTTTTGAGCCCATCCCAGGAGGCAACCTTCCCCTGCACCGCGCCTTCTTCGCCCCCTACCGGCTACTGGAGGAGGGCGGCATAGATCCGCTGCTACGAGGGCTGTTCGGAGCCGCGGCTAAAAAACGCATGCCCGGCGAATTCTTCAACGCGGAGCTGACGGAGAAGCTGTTTGTGATGGCCAACGCTGTGGGGCAGGACTTGGCCTCCTTGAATATTCAGAGGGGGCGCGACCACGGCATTCAGTTTTATAACGACTACCGCGAGATGTGCGGACTGGAGCGGGCCACATCGTTTTTGGAGATGCGCAACGAAATCCAGCACAGGGGCACGCTGGACAAACTGGAGGCCTTGTACGGGCATCCTGGTGAGTAGTCCTCCGTCCTCTGGTGGTCAGAGGCTGGAAATGTGTGTCGCTTCTGATCACTTGAACAATGATTCATTGCCTAGAAGCTGACTGAAAGAGTTTGGTGTATTATGAACTAATACGGTCCTAAGGTAACTTAGAGAGTATAAAAAGCAGAAAAACCCTAAGAAGGACATGTAGATAATTAGTTGCTTGATGTGTTTTTCAGATGAATAGGTAGATGGGTTTTTTTCTGTTGGATAAGTAAGTCAATTAAAGAGAACTCGGATTATCTTGACTTCATTCCTGTATTTCATCAAATGTAGATTTGAAGTTATTTTTCATCTTCTTTTTTTTCAGAGTAATTTCATTTGACATTTCCTTTGTGCCGCTGATGTCTTTTTTTTCTATTTTATTCACTTTGTTTTGAAAGTGCCTCTTACTGACTTTTTAAAAAAATAGGAAATCCATCATCTCGCTGGCTGTTTTTTGTTGTGAACATCCATCATCTCGCTGGCTGTTTTTTGTTGTGAACATCCATCATCTCGCTGGCTGTTTTTTGTTGTGAACATCCATCATCTCACTGGGGTTTTTTTGTTGTGAACATCCATCATCTCACTGGTTTTTTGTTGTGAAAATCCAGCATCTCACTGGTTTTTTTGTTGTGAAAATCCTCCATCTCACTGGTTTTTGTTGTCAAAATCCATCATTTCGCTGGGGTGGGTGGGGGGGGGGTGTGAAAATCCATCATCTCATTGGCTTTTTTGTGTGGTGAAAATCCATCATCTCACTGGGGTTTTTTGTTGTGAAAATCCATCATCTCGCTGGCTTTTTGTTGTTGCGAAAATCCATCATCTCGCTTGCTTTTTTGTTGTGAAAATCCATCATCTCACTGGCTTTTTTGGTTGTGAAAATCCTTCATCTCCCTGGCTTTTTTTTAAAAATCCTTCATCTCACTGGCTTAAAAAAAAAAAATCTTCATCTCACTATCTTAAAATTAAAAAAAATATATATATCCTTCATCTCACTGGCTTTTTTGTTTTGAAAATTCTTCATCTCATTGGCGTTTCTGTTTTCTTCCAGACAATGTTGATCTGTTTATCGGTGGGATGAGTGAGACCCCGATGGACGGAGCCAAGGTGGGGCCGACCTTCCTGTGCATCATTTCCGGTCAGTTCCAGCGCCTGAGAGATGGGGACAGGTCAGTACGCCCGGCCACTCGCTGGGGTCAGTCTTTCTGATGCTTGCTTGAGCCCCACTGTGGTCATCAGGGGTTGTTCCAGTATATTATGTACTGTCCTCCGTCCATTTTTCATGGAGAATCGGGCTTGGAAATGTCTTGTACTGTATCGCTGTTTGTCTCTGTTGTTTGTATGGTTGCTTTTATGATGCTTTTTCGTTACTCAATTTTCTAGTTTTTGTATGGTCAAATGCTCTCTTCTTTTTGGGGGGGCAAGTTTTCTTCCTTTGGTTGGCTAAGGTGTAGACAAAATGATGTAGAATGTAAAGAAAGAGCTGCTAAGGTATGTGGTATTGTATTGTATTACATACTGCTTTTAACCACTAGACTGCCCCACCCCGGAAATTTTCCAGGGCTAAACGTGCACCCTATACGCCAACAACCCGGAAAGTTTCTGGGGTGTCTGTTAGAATTCCAGCCATAACGAACGACAAGAGTCCACTTTTGTCACTAGATTAATTTATTCAGTCACAATAACAGTAGATAATCCATTTATGCAGAACACAAGAGGAAGAAGAAAACAAAAACAAAAACAGCAGTTACTGTCAAGACGACTTGGCTATCACTAAGTGCACACCATATCTATCTATCTATCTGTCCCGTAGTCTGACGACCGTGGGGGCACCCTCAAAGACTCAGCAACCAGTTCCCTCCATTCTTCTCTCTGTTCTGCCTTTCTCAGGGTTTTGTTGAGTTCTAGGCCTGTCCATTCACTGATGTTATCCTCCCAGCTCTTCCTTGGTCTGCCTCTTCTTCTTCCTCCTTGGACAGTGCCTTGCAAAACTGTCTTTGTAATTCCTTGGGATCTTGTGACATGCCCATACCACTTAAGTTTACGCTTTTTCACGATCGTTAGAAGGTTCTCATAGGGTCCAATGGTTTGCTGGATTCTGTTATGCACGCTTTCGTTGCTTATGTGGTCTTTGTAGGAGATGCCAAGGAGTCTCCGAAAGCATCTCATCTCCACTGCCTGTACTCTTCTCTCCAAATCTGCAGTCAGGGTCCATGATTCACAGGCATACAGAAATATGGATATGACAAGGGAGCGCATTAGTCTGATCTTGGAGATAAGTGAGATATTCTTATCTCTCCAGATGGTGTTTAGTTTTGACAAAGCTGTTATTGTCTGTGCAGTCCTGCATACTATTTCTGGCTTGGATCCCTGGTCGGATACAATGGCTCCCAGGTACTTGAAGCTTTGAACTGTTTCCAGCTTCTGGTCATTAACCCTGATATCAGTGCTAATGCCGCTGGTGTTATTAGTCATCAGTTTGGTCTTCTCTGCACTGATTTCCATGCCGTATGTTTTGGAGGCCTTATCCAAGTGTTCTGTTAGGCTGGCAAGCTCTTTTTCTGATCCTGCTATTCCATCAATGTCATCTGCGAAGCGGAGGTTTGTGATCGTTCTGCCACCAATGCTGACTGATCCTTCATGATGTTCCAGTGCATCAGCCATGATTCTCTCAAGGAAGATGTTGAAAAGAGTGGGTGAGAGTAGACAGCCCTGCCTTACTCCAACTGTTGTTCGGAACCATTCTCCAATGTTGTTGTTGTAGTACACTGCACTGGTGGCCTCGCTGTACAGCTGTTTGATGACTCTGATCAGGTTTGCATTGATGCTGTACAAGTTTATGGTTGCCCACAAAGCTGCATGCCACACCCTGTCAAATGCCTTCTTAAAATCGATAAATACGTGGTATAGGTCTTGTTGATGTTGAAGGTACCGCTCACATAGTATTCTGAGGTTGAATATCTGTTCTGTTGTGCTGCGCCCTGCTCTGAAACCTGCTTGTTCCTCAGCAATGATGGTCTCTGCTTGTGGCTTCAGTCTATTCAATATTATCTGCAGCATGACCTTGCTTGGGTGACATATGAGGCTGATTGTGCGGTAATTATGGCATTGTTGTAGATTTCCTTTCTTGGGGAGGGTGATGATGAGTGACTGCGTCCATGGTGTTGGCCATTTTCCTGTCTGCCAGATCTTGTTGCAGATTCTTAGTAGGGCGCTAATCATGGCTTCCCCTCCAGCTTGGACCAACTCAGCTGGAATGTTGTCAGCCCCTGCTGACTTCCCCTTTTTCAGCGATCTGACTGCTGTTTCCACTTCTTCTCGGAGGATAGGGTGACTGTCTGTGTCTTTGCTTTCGGGTACATTAAGGACTTCTGGATCTCCTGCGGTTCTATAGTTATACAGGTCGGAGCAGTATTCTGTCCATCTGTTCAGAATATCCTGGTCGTCAGTGAGACACTTCCCATTTTTGTCTTGGATTGTTAAACCTTTTCTCTGTTTCGTGCTAGTCAGGTCTTTCACCAGCTGATATGCTTTCTTGCTATTGTTTTTCTTGATGTTCTCTTCAATGTCTTGGCACTGTTCACCGATCCATTTCTCTTTTGCCTCCGTCATGGACTTCCTGATTCTTTTGTTGACTGCCCTATATTGTTCTGCTCTTTCTTTTGTTTCATTTTTCTTTTTCTTCAACTCTCTACGCTTGTCGCATAGTTGTAGGATGTTAGGTGTGACCCATGGTTTTTTGACTGGTCGGCGTTTGCCAAGAAGCTCGTTTGCTGTTTCAGTCACTGCTGTATTGAAACTATTCGTCAGTGTGTCTATGTCTGAGTCTAACACAGTGAGTGCTGCAAACTTTCCACCTATCCTTGCTTGAAAAATTTCTAATACCTCTGGGTCCATGGTGAAAAGACGGTTTCAGTCTAGCGTTAACATTGCACAGACACGAAGTTTTCCAGGGGCAGACATAGGGAGTGATCATGATCTTGTGATGATGACTTTCCGACTACGTCTAAAGAAAATCCACAAGCGGAACAACATCAGGATCAAATTTGACCTCGAGAAGCTGAAGCACACCATATATACGTCATAAATAAATAATCAAAACTATGACGTAACATTAATCTGACATAAGCTGTTCGATTACATTCAACAGTGTCGAACCAAAGTAAACAAGCCTGCTTCCTTGACTACTGTTAAAGGGAAAGAACTCCAAAATTAGTGGAGATCACTCTCCTGCTGCTTGGCAACATCCAGCTGCAAAAACTGTGGCAAAAACGATCATTTTTTTAGCTCGTATTTTGTGTTTTTATACATGACTGCTTGGGCAGTTCTTGTTCAAAATGGCTGACACTTCTTGTTGAAGGCATCAATAACTTTACACAGCTGTAAAAAGGGCAAATAAAACTGTAGATTTACCTAACAGTAATGAAAATGGTCATGTATGATTCAGGAAATAGTGCATTTAAAAAACAATGAATGAGATTTGGCCTGGACTTATGTTTGATGTTATTGAGATGGGGGGTACTCAGAATGACAGTGGGGATGAAGAAAGCGTATTTTTTGTCAATTTTTTACATTTTAAATATATTTTTGCAGTGAAATATCATGCTAACTCATTTGAGCTTGCCTAGAAGTAATCTACGATATATATACTGTCATTGAGTAGACTATCAGGAATATTCATGTAGTAGTTTCTGAGTAAGAAGGATATGAACATAGCAGTGGTACATAAGAATTTTATTCCCCGGCATATAGGGTGCACTTGCACTGGGCAGTTAAAAGGTTAATCACAGCAGATTTCTCAGTGTGTAATATGTACTGTTCTCCCCAGGGAGAGCCTGTTGCTACAAGAGCAGCGTCACTTAAAAAAAAAAAAAGTTTCCTGACTGCATGTGTATTTGTTTTCATATGAGAGTGACTTTTTCTCTACAGAATTTTGCCAGGGACAAACTGGCTTGTTGCTGTGGGTTCTTTAATATGCATTGTGTGCATGTTGCACAGGGGCCCTCAGTTTATTGTCTCATCTGAAAGACTGGCACATGGACCAACACTTGGTCTAGTGGATGGGAGAAATGTTAATGCCAAAACAGGAATCGAACCTGCACTCCTTGCTTCCTAGGTGGGTGCTTTACCTCTGGACCACTGATCAACCTATGGTTGGAAAACAATTATTTACAAAGAATGTATGCAAAAAAAGTTTCCAAAACAAATGTGTATGCTCACAGTCCCGTAAGGTATATTCTTCTTCTTTGTTGAACGCTCAGACAGCAACTATTATTTTTCTGTTATATGAGCGAAAATGCATTGCGCTGCCGTTAAACGTCTGACAAGTCAGGCCCAGCATGACTTATGTATGGGAGAGAATTGTCTTCTTTTTAGTCTTTCTGGAAAAAAAGGCAGGAGAATGGACAAAGAAGGCAGAAAATAGACGAGAAGGAGGTGACAGGAAGAAAAGGAACAAAACAGAAACAAAGAGAGGAATACAAAAGAAGGAATTCCTGGCACAGAATTTGCAGAAGGTAGGGATGCTGTTTATACTGTCAGGCCCCACGGCATCCCCACATGGGAGATAAGGCGAATAATGCAACACTTGTCGCCTCCTCCTGCTGCTGAATACAACGGGATGGGATAGCCTAGTGGTTAGAGTGATGCACATTGCTCTCGGGATTTGCTGATCTGGGTTCAGATCTCATTTCAAGAGAATTTTCCCTCTGGAGTTAACATCGGTGCTGACTCCACTCCCCCCCAAAGTCCTTCAGATGAGACTATAAACCGAGTTCCCGTGTGTGAACACATGCAGAACATCTTGCGCACACGTTAAAACCCGTTCTTCTTTTCAGAAGAGTAGGCCATTGTGTGCTGGTGGGAACCCGATGACAAAATTAACAAAACGGCATACACATGGGGACTGGATGTAAAAAAAAAAGCACACGCATGCTTATTCCATTATCCTTAAAATGAAAGAGAGGGGAAAAAAAGACAAGAACCTACATACCTATGTATACACACAAGGTACACACACACACGTATGCACACGTTGTTGTTATAATGATGATGTTTCTTCATGCCCTGCTTCTCTTAGACAAATAACTAGAAGAGGCTGCTCCTTGTCGCCAGGTTTTTCTACAAAAATCCAGGCGTGTTCACGCCTGAGCAGCTGATAGAAATCGAGAGGACGTCGCTGGCGCAGGTGCTGTGCCAAGGGTCAGACAGCATCGACCGTGTCCAGCAGGACGTGTTTTTACGTGTGGAGAGCGACGACGATTACGTGGACTGCAGCACCATTCCGCGCCTGGATCTGCGCATGTGGAGCGACTGCTGTGAAGGTGAGAGGTCTAGTTTATTTATTTATTTGTTCTTTTATTTCGAGGATAGTGGAATAAGCAGTCGTATGCTTTTTTTTTTTTACATCCAGTCCCCGTGTGTATGCAGTTTTGTCAATTTTGCCATTTGTTCCCACTGGCACACTCTTCTTAAAAGCGGAACAGGTTTTAACGTGTATGCAAGATGTTCAGCGTCTATAGCTGTCAGTTTCCCCCAACTTTCAGCTACTCTCAGCTGCTATCCATTCCATCCCAGCCCAGCTGGTGCTAATTATTGCAGGAACTGACCACACTTGGACTAGGTAATAGGAAGGGGCACAACTAAATTTAGCACTCTTGACTGAGTGATGTTGCATTTGCATACTGTGTGTGAGTTCACACATTGGACCTTGGTTTACAGTCCCATCCAAAGGACTTAAGTGGGGAGTGGAGTTGCCACTGATGTTAACTCGAGGGGAAAAAAAAATCTCTTTGAATGGGATTCAAACCAGGGTCAAACAGATCACAAGCGCAATGGGCAACACTCTAACCACCAGGCTATCCCGAATTCCTGGCCTTTTCATGTCAAAGTTAGCTTGTTTTCACTGTAGAATTTTAGCGACTTTTCAAACACAATGCAAATCATATGACTGGAATGAAAACAAATAGGAAACCTGTATGTAGAACTCTTCAGACTAAAAACGTCAGCTAAAGACACTAGTCTTCTTCTTCGTTGAACGCTCAGACAGCAACTATTGTTGTCTGTTAGATGAGCGAAAATGCGTCACACTGCCGTTAATAATAATAATAGCAAATGGAATTTATATAGCGCTGTATCTTGCACAGACAAATCAAAGCGCTTGTACTCAACTCATTCTTACACAGTCATGCAACCAATAGTTCTAACAAGTCCAAATGCACGCACACACACACACACACACACACACACACACACACACACACTTTAAGTGAACAGACGTAAAATTGAAGACACACACACACACACACACACACACACAAACTCCCTCACCAGCATATTCAGTAATTTAAAATTGGCATTTGAAATTGTGAAAGGTCTTTGTTACAGTCCCATAGGACATTTGTTATAGTTACATTAACGTTAATGACTTGTTGGGTTTTTTTGTTGTTTTTTAAATTCCTGTTGCATTGCCAAGTTTTTCGAGATTATTATTTTATTTTTTTTTTAACACCACATCCACATCTCCCGGTTTTTTTTTTTGGTTTGGTTTTTTTTGGGTTTTTTGGAGGGGGGGGGGGCGTCTAATATCACTAAAAGTGAACAGACGTAAAATTGAAGTCAACAACAACAACACACACGTTATACACTTTGGCAGGGTCAGGCCTAGCGCATCCGACTTCGGCACAAGAGAAAGAATAGTTACCTTTGAAGTTCGTTTCTGGAAAAAAAGGCAGGAGAATGGACCAAGAAGGCAGAAAATAGACAAGAAGGAGGTGGTGACAGGAAGCAAAGGAACAAAAGGCAGAAACAAAGAGAGTGATAGAAAAGAGGAAATTTCTAGCACAGAATGTGGGGATGCTATTTATACTGATAGGCCCCCCAGCATCCCCACGGGAGAAGACACTAGTCTTGATACTAGACACTAGACACGGCTTGTTTTTTTGCAGACTGTCGGCGCCGGGGCAGCTTCAACTCCTTCGCCAGCCACTTCCGAGGACGCCGGTCGGTGGGCCACAGCTACCCTGAGGACCGGCCTGTGGACCCCAGGCTGAAGGACCACAGGGACTGGCCCGGCACAGAGGAGGAGCTGGTGGAGGAGGAGGAGGGGGGGTGGGGGAGGAGCAGGAACATGTCCAGGCGTCGAGGGGTCGCGGCGGGGAAACCACTGCCGGCCAGAGAGGGAGGAGGAGGGGGGAGGGGGAGGACAAGTGTGTGAAGGAGGACGTGGACGTCATGGACGTGCGCATTGAGGGCATGGAGGCAGCGCTGATGGAGATGAACCACCACCTGGAGCTGATGCAGAAAAAGGTAGGCTGGGGAGAAGGGGGTCTCTGTGTATGTTTTGTCATTTTTTGTGGGGTTTTTTTGTTGTTGTTCCTTGGCTTGAAGTCTGAGGTTCCCTAGTGGTGAGATTTTGCGTAATGCGACCGTTTTGTTTTTTTTGTTGCCCGTCATGAAGGTAGCCGTGTTCCAACTTCGGGGATGTATGCTGGGCATGTTCGTGTTTCTGTAACCACATCGAACAATTCTCCACACGCCGCCAGGATTTATGGACCTGAAGGATTGAAGTTGAATGGTATTAACCACTCGGCTATAGCGCTTGTCATTTCTGTATCAAAAGTAATGTGTGTGTGTGTGTGATTGCATGTGTGCGTGTGTGTGTGATTGCATGTGTGTGTGATTGCATGTGTGCGTGTGTGTGTGATTGCATGTGTGTGTGTGTGATTGCATGTGTGTGCGTGCGTGATTGCATGTGTGCATGCGTGTGTATGCGCGCACACTAAATAAACTTTAGTCAACCACTTATCTCAGAGTCTGTATCTACCCCCCCCCCCCCCCCCCCAAAAAGCCCAGTGTGGCAAGACAGCAGGCCTGAAGTAAGGTAAGCCCCTAAAGACCAGCACTGTGCTGTGGTGTGGTGTGTGTTGGCCAGGTCAAGCACCTGCAAAGGAGACTGAAGGGACGACGTGTGCGACATTGCCGAGATGGGTCTGGACACTTGCGCCGCCACGGACACAGATGGGCCAAGGACAGGTGTACCTCCTGTATATGCAAGGTGAGTGAGTGAGGAGGAGGTAGGGGAGCGGGGGAGAGTGCTCTTCTAAAATGACCCTCACGTGTTCTGTGATCATTCATTCAGCGTGTATTGGTAGGAACATTTCTGGAATCATCACACAGTAACAGATTTTTTTTTTTGGGGGGGGTGTTGTTTCTCAGCTAGAGCTCCCAGTTTTAGCAATAGAGAGATGTGTATGTGACTGGTTCTCCCCCCCCTTCCCCCCCTCCCCCTCCATTTGAGTAGCCACTTTCTGACTTAGGGGATGATGTCTATATAACACGACACCAGTGTGCATGTAAAACACACGCAGAACATCTTGCGCACACGTTAAATCCTGTTCCGCTTTTCGTAAGAGTAGGCCATTGTGTGCCGGTGGGAACAGATGACAGAATTTACAAAAACCACATACACACAGGGACTGGATGTAAAAAAAGCACATAGGTGCTTATTCCATTATCCTCGATATAAAAGAATAAATAAAAATAAATAAATAGATTTTGTCATCCATTCCTACCGGCATGCAATGGCCTACACTTCCAAAAAAATGGAACGGGTTTTAACGTGTGACAAGATGTCGTGCGTGCGTTCATACACAGGCTTCAGTTTATAGTCTCATCCAAACGACTTTGAAGGGAAAAATCCCCGTGAGTGAGCATCCCAGTGGCATCTCAAACCTGGCTGTCAGATTGTGAGCACAAAATGCTCTAACCACCAGGCTATCCTGTTCCCCAAAGTAACAGACATGAATGAATACCTTTGTGTTGTGTGTACACAGTCAAGTTCTTCACATCTATAAGCTCTCCTAGTTTACAGTATACCTGTGTAACCTTTGGGGCAGAAAGGCAGCTGCGATGGTTTTCAAGGTTGAAAAGGACTGTGTTTTTAAAGAAAGCAAGGGTTGTGAATGGATGCTGAAAGCATAAATCAGAAAAGAGGGTTGAGAGAAAAAGAGCATCACAGGTAAGAGAAACGCCTAGCTACCTAACAGCAAACAGAAACAGGAGGGACCTTTAATGAAGGCTGTTTTACAGAGTGCATACATTTTTCTACACCCAATTTTTTTTTTCTTCGTTCCTAGGCTAGAGCTAGGAGGTTCACCAATGGTGAGATTTTTCATGTGTCCGTTTTTGCCCACCATAAAGATAGCCACATTTTGACTTTGGGGATGTATGCTGGGTATGTTTGTGTTTCTGTAACCCACCAAACACTGACATGAATTAATGTGTGTGTTTGTTCTTCTGCATGTGTATATACTTGAAGGGAATTAAGGTAATGGAAAGTCTGCACTTGAAGTTGACCTGGGAGATGGTAAAAGCCCCCACCCTTAATTCCCCAGACTGCCGAGATTTGAACTCACAGCTTCATGGACCCACGGTATTGAAGTCACACTTCTTGACCACTCAGCTAGAATGCTAGAATGTCTGTCACACCCATGATTTCATTTCACAGTCCCCAAAGCAACCCCCCCCCCACCCTCCCCTCCCCAGCAAACACAATTTAAGTTTTCTTTGGAAGAATGGAAGCATGTGGGATATATATAGGTTTATTTAAGAAAAAGAAAAAAAAGAGTGTGAACATTTTCTGTCGAGGTTTATCCAGAAACGGGCACCGGTCTGTTGTTGCAGCGAGGGGAGGTAGAGTGCCAGACGGAACAGTGCCCGGCCATCAGCTGCCCCGACCCAGTCTCCGTTGATGGAGAATGCTGCCCCAGGTGCTGATCAGCAGCCAGCAGCCCACAGAGGCATTCTCCCACCGACTGGTGGCGCTGCTGAAGACGTTCTGTCAGGGGTCTGACCCGTGGCAGTGTGAAGGCCCCCCCCTTCCCCCCATCTGGCAGCCTCCACGCTGCCAGCCTCCAGCAGAAGAGAGAGACGTAATACAGGACAATAGAAGTGGGCGGGGGAACTTTTCCTGTTGCTTCGTTTAGCAGAACTTGATTCCTCCTGGAGAGACGTGCGTTCATGATTGATTATGAACTGGATTGAATTATGTGTGCGACAAAAATTGGATCTGAATTGATTGTTAGGGTTGGTTTTAGATTCAGAATTAACTTTTTAATCTTTCTTTTAAATCTGTTGTCGGTATGTTTTTTTAAAATTCTGACAAGCTCAGTGACAGTTGTGGTTACTTAAGGTCAAAAGTGTATCGCCGAGTTTGTAGTCTTTCTTTTTGATAGCTTACCTTGGAATCTGGCGAGAGTTTTGTTTTTATTCCGTCTTTATGGATGCGTTGATTCGCTGCTGTCACGAGCTGTGTTTTATGGATGGTGCTGGGTTGGGGCGTGCTGTTTTCTGTGTGGTGTGAGAGGTTCTGTCGGTACTGGTTGAGGGTGTGAACAGATTCCTGGGTTTGTGTGTTGATGTTTCTCCAAACGATGTCACTGCATGCCAGATATTATATACAGGCCACACCATGTGGCCAGATCTGAGAAACAGAGGGGGCAGGGAGGGAATGGGGGGGGGGGTTGTCACTTGGTAAACAAAAGATTAAGGAACAAGAAGAGAAATGTTCATGAAAGTGGCGACAAACGACATTCTGACAGATTTTTTTTGTTCTTGGAAACCATAAATTTTATTTCCCTTTGATTGATATTGTAAAATTTTAAATAGTCTTACACTGGTAGGTTTGGGGGTTTTTTCAGTGCTTTTTTTTGGTATAAAGTGGACAGACTAATGCACACACATTATGGTGATTATGAATTTATTTCATTGTGTTCAGTAAGTTTGAGTGACTATTACGGCAGTAAATAATTATACATTCTGATTCACACACACACACATTTTGGTGATTATGAATTTATTTCATTGTGTCCAGTAAGTTTAAAGTGACTTTTATGGCAGTAAATAATTATACATTCTGATTCACACACACACACATTCTCATGATTTTAATCTGGAACTAAAGCCATGTCAGTGGAAACGACAGCTGGCTGACAAGCATTACATGTAAACCTGGTTCATAGGGTCATATCTGGCTGCAGGACTGACCACAGCTTTGAGCTGGTAATTGTTGATAGAGATGTCGGTTTAGTTGTTGGGTCAGCTGCTGTGTGTGTAATCAGACAGAAATGGTGCAGGCTACATGTCCTTTGCCTCACAACTCACAGACAGAAATGCTAGTAGTGCCTTTTCTTTTATATTTGAAATTCTTTTGCTACAGTATACTCCCCCTTCTTTTTTTTCTCTTCATGTTCCCCCCTTGAAGGGGTCATCATTTTTGGGCTAAATTTTTGTTTTTGTTTCCCATAAATTGGGAAAGAATTAGGAGTTATAAAGACTAAATGCTGTGCACAGACTGTTTCTTTGACAAAGATAGCTGGTACAGAACCTCTACATGTATATATAACTTTATCCAACTTTGTAGAGCTTAAAAACAAGGGTAAATATCTTCATTTTAACGTCTGTTCACATCAAGTGATTTTAGAGAATGCAAGTGAATTTTAGCAAGGGTAATACCCTCACAATGTTTAGATGGCCATGGATCGATCATGTAAACCATCATGGGATAGGGAGTCCCAGTAAATTCATGTCTGGCCGCTGTGAATTGCCTCATGTGGAATATTGCGCATTTACTGTTGCCTTTTGTGGCCAAAACTGAAGCGTTGCTGTACAGAGGAAAAGCATGAAGCACGTGATGGATCAAGTTGATACAAAAGA
Source organism: Rapana venosa (assembly GCA_028751875.1). Lineage (NCBI taxonomy): Eukaryota > Metazoa > Mollusca > Gastropoda > Neogastropoda > Muricidae > Rapana > Rapana venosa. Next base: position 7,387,436 of record CM054150.1, on the reverse strand, counting down.
TATATAATAATTGATCACAATTTAAAAACTCTTAGAAAAAAGTGCAGAGATCAGTATGTCAGACACGATTGAATGGTATCCATTCATTTCAGATATTGTGTCCTGCAGAGTTCAGTGGTTATCTGTGTTAGCTGAATCTCGCCTGGTTTTTTTATTTACTTTTTTAATCTCGTTTCAGGGTAACGAACTTGATGCATTTTATTCTGGGTTTTATAATTATGTGTACAGCTTGGGTAGTTTTATCTTCAGGGTATGATGTTCACACACACACTGGTTGATGGATGAACTGTTTACTGTTTTAATAATCTACCTTCACATTAGTTCACAATACTCCAAACTTGAGTGCCAGTACTTTTATAATGATGTAGACACAGGAACTGATGAAAATACCATGCAAAGATCTGAGTATGCAGGGGTGAACTATGATGCAGGTGATGTTTTACTTAAAATATTTTACAGTATCCGATCTGATGGAAATGGTTTTTTAATTATTTTTTTAATCTCCATGAGCATTTGTGAATGTAAAGGTGGTGGGTTTTTTTATAATACAGATTTTCTTGGCTGTTAGCAATGCTGATAAAGCAATGCCAAGCCACATATGTAAGACAGGTGACCGCTGCAGTATCGTAGTGGCTCGGCAATGACAATGACACTGTTTTATTTCATTCTTTTATATTGAGATAATGGAATAAGCACTTATGTGTTTTTTTACATCCAGTCCCCGTCTGTATGCAGTTTTGTAAATTTTGTCATCTGTTCCCACAAGCACACAATAGCCTACTCTTACGAACAGCGGAACAGGATTTAACGTGTGCGCAAGATGTTCTGCGTGTGTTCGCACACGGGACCTCGGTTTATAGTCTCTTTTAGGGAGAGTGGAGTCTGCACTGATGTTAACTCCAGGGGGAAAATATCCCTTTGAACGGGAATTGAAGCCGGGTCATCATATTGCGAGCGCAATGTTCTGACCACGAGGCTATCCCGTCCCCCAACACTGAGAGAAGCTGGCTATGGGAAATAAAATGACAACGTTCTAGGAAAGCATAGTGACCGTGGTCAGTTTGACAAAGCCGCCACTGATGCGGGTGAAGACAGTGCAGGACAGGAGTAGTGGGTTACATACAGGTAAGGCCCTCTGACAGGACCTGGGCACACAGGTGACTGGCGGAATCAAGCAGAAGCTGTAGATGGAGGGGAGGGAGGGGACCTGGAGTCAGGCTGCTTTGGGTGTTCAGCCAGTGTTCTGGACATGTTCGAAGGGTCCTACCGTCTGTGGAATTGTACGTGAAACACTTTTATCACTGCCACTTAGGGAAAAAATTGTAGTCGTGTCAGCTGCATCTGTTCTGTGCAACTGTTTATTTTGTGTGTGTGTGGTTGTATATATGCTTGATGAGTGTCTGTAATGAAAGATTTTGCTGGGATTTTTTTTTTTTGATTTTTGTTTTTAAAGCTTGACAGAGCTTGTGTAATGCATGCCCTGCCAAGGAATCGCAATTCAGAGTGATAGTTAATATGATAAGTGTTGTTAAAGTGAAGACCGTATTTACAGAACTACAAACGTGTATCAGCGACGGCAAGAAAGTTAACACGTGGGTATGCAGAAGCATCAACATCAAGATGTGCCAATGGCGTCGGTTCCAGCCATGGTGTATAATTTTATTTGTAAGTTCTACCTCTTCAGAGTCAGTATTCCTGTTCCTCTTTGAACTGTCAGTGACCATTGAGCAATATTTTTAATCTGAGTGACGTGCCAAACTTTGAGTTGTTCCTCTTGTGGCCTCATTTCTGTACCAGTTTGTTTGGGCACTGTTGAATGAGTTTTATGTCAGAGGCGCTGGGCCTGACTGGTCAGGCTCTTAGTGGCAGTCCAGTGCATTTTCGCTCATATGACAGACAACGATAGTTGTAGTCTGAGCGTTCAGTGAATAAGGAGTTTTTAGAGCTGAATGGTCTCCTTACACATGGGCATTTTGCTTTTATCCCCCAACTTTTAGAATGGTTGGTGACATGAAAATGAAGACATCATCCTTGTGTTGCCTAAAGAACTTATTGCAAAGAGGCCAGGCTACAGTACTTTGATCAGTTGAGTACTACTTTTTATTTAGTAATACGTAATTCGTGTATGATGTTTTGAAACGGTTTGTTGTGTAAGATAATGTCATCACAAGAAAATAACCTTGATTGTAATGCTGAACAAAAATGTAAGTTGTTGTTGTGTACATTGACACACATGTATTCCTATTTGAAATAACGTATGTTCATGAGCTGTACAAAAGACTTTTACTATTTAGCATCGGTTTACCAGCAGATCGGAAGGAAAAAAACTGACTCTCTTTTTAACCCATGAAATATTTTATTGCAAGAGGAATTTTTGTCCGCTATTTTGTGTGTGTAATTACTGATCAATTTTATTAGTAATGAAAAGTGTCCCAATCAAGAAATGCTGTACAAAATGGTAACTTTAATAACGCCAAATTCTGCAACATGTGAAATGAATTCTCTTCACCTATACTGTTTAGTGGTACTTATAGCAGATTTGTAAAGTGCAATGATAACAATCCTTTATGGGGTTTTTTCCTTCATAATTTACTAATGAAATATTCAGTGGTAGTTTTAACACATGGCCAGTACCACCTTTTCCCTTCTTGGAATCAAGTAGTTCAGCAGTCGCACTGCACATAGCTATGGGAAAACTTGTTCATATTGTAATTTTTGTGAGTTACAAAAAAAAATCATAGAACATGTATTCATTTGCATAATATCCTAAGTGAGCATACTTAACTTTTTTTTTACATTTCTAAGGAAAATAAATCTTGCATTTACTAAAATGTTTACTTTTTTTTTTTAATGTGTTTGTTGTTTTACGTGTTCTGTTCCTGTTTATATATATTAATTAAATCACAGAGATATATGTATATCTACATTCTGATTCTTCATTTCTCTTAAAGTATTATTCCGTGTTACTTTTCATATTATATTGCTGAATGAATCCTGGTTAAATGCAAGGAAAGACATTGCAGTGTACCAGAATGTCTACATTTCCTGGTGCATTCACACGCGCGTGCACTGTGAGCTAGCTACAGTTATAAAAGTGAATCGCATAATGCCGAATCAGACACCTTTGTGTGTCCAACGCAGTGTAAATAGAGTGTACCTGAGTATGTGTCCCCCAAAAATTCTGACGTGTATATGACTGTGCAATTCTGCCTGTAGCAAATGACGTTGATCTAACTGTTTGGTAGTACAGTAATATTACATATGTAGTGTTGTTGTAACTTGGTAATTATAGATATCGTTTTGATTGATGTTATGTATGGCAAGTCTTTGTGTGGATTCTGTGGTTGTATTGCAGGTGTAGTCACAAAGCCTTTTTTTTTCTTTTTTTTTCGTGCACCATGTTTTAACAATGCTGCTGTAACAAAAGCCAGTCCCTTACTGTACATGTGTAGAGTAAGTTGTTAAAAAAAAAGAAAAAATTGACTGTAAAAGTGTGCTTCTGGCTGTCCGTAGAAGAGACTGTCGTGCATGTTCTGTGGTGTCTTTTGCGATTCTTTCCTGTCTGAATATTACTCATGGATTTCTTAAGAAGATGAATATATCCTTTATTAAAAAAAACAACAACAATCATTTGTAAACTGTTTTTTTCTTCACAAGTTTGTAAATACACATGCGATGATCAGACAGTGTGACTGCTTTTATGAATTTTTTTTTAACACACTAATGTTTTGCCTTTTTTTGTTTTTTATATTGATTACATGAACATTTTTATGGATTTTTTGGGGTCTAAGACTTAAAATAAACTGTTGCATGTTTGAGCTTGTCTAAAGCGTAGTTCAAAGATCTGCTTACAGGTTCTGACAAGCTTTCAACATGACATCCGATTATGTTCTTGGCTCCTAGAGCCTAGATCAGTGCTCCATGTAGGGTTCTTCTGGTCAGTCCAAAAAAGAAAGAAAAAAAGGGCTGCAAAAAAGCAGTCACCTATACCTACCTTACAAACTATGCACACAGTTTTTGAGGTCTAGGGCAAGATGGAGCAAAGTCAACAGTCAATTGGGGTCATTTGCCATTAGATAGTCCACCAACCATGCAAATGATAGCGAAATATATTTGCACCGAAACAGAACCGTAAACAAATCATAACAATGTTGCTTACGAGTTGATACTGATAGTTTCAGACCTGGTTGTTGTCACTTGCTAGCTGTAACAAGTTTGGCACAAACCTGCATGAAAAAAAAAAGAAAGGGGGGGGTGGGGAGGGAGAAATCGCCACTAAAACATGCATGCTTCAGAGGAGCGATTTCTCCTGTCTCCTAATAAAATTAACAAGGGTCAGGTTCCTGACCTGCATCTAGGCTTAGATTTGGGGCTGAATGAGGAGGGCTGTTTGCGATACACGTAGATCTGTCTCTGTGTGGACAGAACAGGGCAAGGGACAAAAATCAGGGGAGTTTTTCTTGGACAGTAGAAATCCTGCTAACCAATCTAGGCTTCACTCCAGATCAGCCTTGCAGAGCTGTCTGTCTGTCTGTTGTTCAGAGTTTTTTTGTGATGAATTTTGGCTTGAAAGTCTCTTTTGCTGTAGCTTTATTCACATCTGAAAGCTTTGGTCGCCAAAAGATGTTTTAAACAGTAACGCAACAGTTTTTTGACAACTACCTGGTTGCTTTGCCCAGTTTTAAGATTGGGTTTATGTCTGTTGTCTCATCTTTAGAGGCATTTCAGGGCTGCTCTTCCTTCGCACGCCGTTCATCCTTGATTTGTCACACAGCCACAATGTGTTGTACCCTGAGAGCCAGCAGTCTACAGAGAGCTATCAGAGTTACACTATTACCTTCTTCCCGTTCTTGTTTCAGAATTCACGATGAGTTTTTGGCAACATCTGAAAGTTTCAACGTTCTATCTTAAAGGCAAATATTTACCAAGGCCATTTCTCTCCAATTGCTTGGCTGATTTTTCTTTTTTTTAGGGGGGGGGGGGGGGGGGGAAGGGAGCTGAATGATCGTTACAGGGAAAAGTCAACTTCTCTGGTCAGCTTTCAATCCAAGATGGCGGACACCATCAGCCTTTGTCTGAACACTTCAAACACTGTCAGACAGACAATCAGTTTGGCAAGACTTTGATTCTTCCATTTTGCGTTTTGATCAGTTTTGCAGGACTTTGTTCATCCAGTTTGTATTTTGAACTGTTAGGCTTTCATGTGTGTGGCTAAGGGTATTTTGGGTGTTGTTGGGTTTTTTTGGTGGGGGGGGGTAGAGCAACTTTAATGGTGGTTATTTTGAGATTTCATGTGTTCCATGTTAAACACTAAAACCTGTAGTGTATTTAAAATACTGATTTGTATACCATGTATGATTGAAAGATGTACATTATAGACCTACCTGTTCTGTGTATCTTTTTACCAAAATGATCTTATCATGATTCTCTGATTCTGTAAGACTCGGTATACCAATGTTGAAATACTCTAGCTTGGTCATGAGAAAACAACAGTTAGATTAATTAAAAGTTTCAAAGCAGACCGGACCAGTTATTGGGGTGTGTTGTAGACTGCGAGTTGATGCCAGACTAACGAGACCATCAACACAGAAAGAGAAACAAACAAACTCATGATTTTTCTGCAGAGTCTGTGACTACTGCTGCTGGAGGGGAGGGAGGGGGGGTGTTGGCTGCAAAGGGTTTTGGACTGCAAGTGTATCCTTGGATTTTTCATTGTACAGTGTGTGTACAGAGAGAGAGAGAGTGTGCGTGTATGTGCTTTAATGCATGCTTGTGACAGATCTTTCCAAACTGTAGGGTACAGCAAGATTACCATCTACTTCATCAATGTTAACTGTTTTTCTGAATGGGACATTATGCTGCCCTAGTACTCTCTCACTTCGTGTTCCAGCCAAACAACAGAGGAGAGGAAACTGTTTTCACCTGGCTCCTGTACATGCAGGTCATTTTGACATCACCCACACACATTTTTCCTGAAAAGGTAAGGGAGCAAGCACCTAGGTAAGTGTGTGGTGATGTATGAATAACCATCAAACTGGGCCTCTCAAGAATCTAGGTGTCCATGACGTTAAAAGTATTTCACTGCAGATTTCTTAGAAGTGACATGTTTACTAGTAATCTTTTTCGTTATTTTTTTTAATTCCAAAGGGATTATAATAATAATAATAATGTATGGAATTTATATAGCGCTGAATCTTGTAAAGCAACAAATCAAAGCGCTCAGATTTTATTTCATACCACTTTAAGTCATGGCAGATTTCTCTCCGTGAAATTCGGGCTGCTTTCCCCGGGGAGAGCGGGAGAACGCGTCGCACTTAGCGCTGCGCCCCCTTTACCCTGTTTGTTTTTGTTTGTCTTTTTGTTTGTTTCCTGCAGCTGTACTTTGTTCCCTATCAGAGTGGCTTTTTTCTAAGAATTTTGCCAGGGACAACTCTCTTGTTGCCGTGGGTTTTTTTACGTGCGCTAAATAATTACGTGTAACACACGGGACCTCGGTTTATCGTCTCATCCGAAAGACTAGGATTAGGCAGGAAATCATACTATGGTCTTTAAGAACAAAAAAAAAATTAATGCTATTATTTTGGGGGGTTTTTTGGTTGTTGTTGCTGCCTTATGTTTTGTCCTCCTATTCCCTCATTGCTCATTTCCATCTCTCTGCCCCCAACTACACCCAGATTTGTTATGTCACATCTTCAGGGTCAGAAGTCCACAGGAAGTCCACCAATGTCAAGCCACAGTGGGGCCACCAGCCAGAGGAGCCCTGCACTGCTGCTGGGTCACTTTGGTGGTGTTCAGTGGTGCCTGTTCTGAGCTAACATACGCAGGACATCACCTACTAAGCCCCCTACTAACAACAGTATTAGCTCAGTCGCGAAGCCAGAGGGAGTGAGTTGCCCACCCGAGGTGGCAACCACCACAAGATCCCTCCTACCCTCCCCTGTGAACGTACAACCCCAAAGAATGCTATTTATACCTCAAGACTCAGTTACTACGACTTTTATTTCCTTTTACATTGTTACAGTGGTTATAACGCTATATGGTGGGCCTTAGAGTTGGCTACAGCTTTGAGACAAGGAGTGAGTGAATACTTGCTTTTAATTTTAGTGTTTTCATTTATACAATGCAGTACTAAAATTTAATACTGGTGCTTTAATTCTACACCAGGTGTCAGCTCTGATGTAGCCTCAATGGACAGTAGGCTTTGAACATGATCCACGAAGGAAGGTAGCAGGATGGTTGAGCTGTTCACCTGCCTAATAAATAAAACTGACATTTCGGGTTCGATTCCCAGCTTTGTCCTCTCTTCCAGTTTGATGAGAACGTCAAACTGTATGTCAAAGTCCTTCGGACGAGACCATAAATCAAAGCCCCATGTACAAATGCACACAGAACATCTTGCACGCATGTACCACCTTTCAAAAAGTGCAGGCCACTTCATGCTGGTAGGAACAGACGACAATTTTTTTTTAAACACATGCTTGCTCACAGGTGTTGTGTTTAGACACCATCCCTGAAGCTGGAATGTGGCTACCTAAGTGGTGTTGGGGGGAAACGGATGCATACGCAAAAATCTCGCCATTGGTGAACCTCAAACCTCTAGCCAAGGAACAAAAAGTGACCAACCAAACTAAAGCTTATATAAGCAAATAACACAGTGACATGGACATTTTGTTCCCAATGCAGTGTTTACGATTTCACTACCTGATTGCCTAAACAAAGCAGTACGGGCAGAATGTTGTACATCGTGTACAGAGAAAGATGTTATCAAATAATTATACTTGAGAAAAAGATAAGAGAATAAGGTATAAAACGAGAAAGAGAGACAGTAAGCAGAAAAAACAAAAAGATTTTTCAGATGATAGGGATACTCTTTCTAATTTAAGAGCTGATGGATGCTATAGCCAAGAGGGTGAGACTTCAATTCCATGGGTCCATGAAGTCGTAGGTTCGAATCTTGGCCGTGTCTGGTGAATTAAGGGTGGGGATTTTTACAATCTCCCAGATCAACTTCAAATGCAGACCTGCCAGTGCCTTAGTTCCCTTCGTGTATGTGTGCAGAAGATCAAACATGCCCATTAAAGATCCCCTAATTCATGTCAGCATTCGGTGGGTTACAGAAACACAAACTTGCCTAGCATACATCTCTGAAGTTGGAATGCGGCTACCTTCATGGTCAGCAAAAATGGTCATGTACGCAAAATCTTACCATTGGTAACGAAGCTCGAAGCTCTAGTGAAAACAATAAAGACAGCGAAGACATAACAAACTGCAAAATAAACTGGTACAGTTGACTTCAGTTCTAACTGAAGGACACAATTCCAAGCCACTGCAGTCAACAATATCCAGTCATCTTGCATGTACACAGTGAATCAATGAACAACGTCAAACGCAGCAGTCTTCCTTACGTCCATTTACTCCTCATTTGACAGGTATACACACACACAGGCTCAAAGGCAGAAGAAATTTACAGTCACCAATATTTATTTCAGAGCTGTCTTAACCTTTTCATCCTGTTCACATGAGCATGCGCGCACATGCACACACACTCTCTCTCTCTCTCTCTACTACATAAAGAGTAGTTATCCCTTTTTTAACGATAAAATTTATCAGTGCTCATGAAAAAGTGCATAACTCCATGGCAACCAGAAAGACTTGGGCGGTTTTTCCAGCAGCTCCCCTACTGCCAGGTTGTCTTTTCCCTGAAGTTCAGGTCATTGTGGTAGAGGAATCATGTACAGCCTCAGTGTTGCTTTCTTCTTGTGTGCAGGTTTGTCTGTTGACCACTGTTGTCAACCAATGTGTGTGTGTGGTTGATTTTCTGTTTGCATCTGATCTCTTAAGGGACAGGATAGCCTAGTGGTCAGAACATTGCGCTCACAATCTGATGACCCGGGTTCGATTCCCGTTCAAGGGGATATTTTCCCCTGGAGTTAACATTAGTGCAAACTCCACTCTCCCCAAAAGTCCTTCGGAGGAGACTATAAACCGAGGCCCCGTGTGTGAACGCACGCAGAACATCTTGCGCCCACGTTAAATCCTGTTCCACTTTTCGTAAGAGTAGGCCATTGTGTGCCGGTGGGAACAGATGACAGAATTCACAAATCCGCATACACACGGGGACTGGATGTAAAAAAGCATGTAAATGCTTATTCCATTATCCTCGACATAAAAATAAATAAATAAATAAAAATACTTCTTTACTACTGTTTTCTGGGGAGCAAAAATGTTACCAGTGATCACTCTTCTGCTGTCGCAGGCTGTGTACATTAACTACAAGCAAGCTGCATGTCTATGTTTATCTCCTCATCTGAACCACCAGTGTCCATATCACCCATACAAGGCCCGATGAAACGAAGCACACACACGGCTTGCTTCCTTGACAGGTTGGTGGTTACCTCCACGCCTTCACTGTCCGGTCACTCTGCTGTTTTCTTCTTCTCCTTCTCCTTCGTCCAACGCTCAGACAGCAACTATTGTCTGTCATATGAGCGAAAGTGCACTGCGCTGCCGTTAAGCGCCTGACAAGTCAGGCCCAGCGCATCCAACTTCTGTTTGTCTGCTGATTTCTATAGCTGTCGGTGTTTCTTCTTCCTCCTCCTCACTGGTCACACCCCGTCATCTTCCGAAGAGTCTGAATAGCCCAGATTCAGAGGGTTGGAGGCAGCAGAAGGTGTACTGGTGTTACCATTACTGCCACACCCTGCACTGCCAGTGTCCGCACAGTCTGAGGAGGCCGCTGCTCTAAAGGGAGCGGGTTGCGTTGACGAACGTTTGGAGACATGACTGGCTTTACGGATCGTGCCTGAACTGCCAAGATCTTTCCTCTCTACGCCTGTCTCTTCTCTATCTCTTGACAACAACTCACATGAACCAAACCTAACACTCGGTCCCTGCTTCCAACTCTACCCTCTAAGCCTAAACTACCACACTCTCTGCGACTCACTTCCAGACGGATGGAAAGGGGGCTGGGAGACTGGAGGTGAAGGGACTGGTTTTTACCACCCCTGGCAGAGGGGCGAGCGCAGATGGCGGGCCTTGGTGAGGCAGGGGCGAAGTGGAGAGGCTGATCCTCGGTCTCTGGGTTCACGTTCCAGACGAGGGGCGCTGGTTCCTCAAAGTTGTAGGGGTTGAGGGCGGCTGCAGGCATGTCTGCAGGACTGGGGTGGAGAGGGGAGCAAAATTACGGAATCTCCCATCGCTGCTCGACGATTTGGCTGATGGTTCGTCTCCATCATCCATCTCTCCTTTCTCTGAAACCGGACAACAAAATGTTCAGTGTTTACATGAATCTCCCATAATTACCAGAAGCTGTGAATTCTGATTTTAAAATTATGCATGGCCAAAATGTTCAGTGTTTACATGAAACCCCAATTAAATACATTACACTAGAAAAGGTATATTCTCTTCTTCTTCTTCTTCCTTTTTTATCATGTTTCTCCCAGGGGTGGTTTGACAATGATGAGCCTTCATGATCCATCTCTCTCTGCTTTGAGCTTCCTCCTTATTTATGCCCCTTTCTGTTTTGCTCGGTAATGATATTCTGATTAATATCAATATTGATATTCTTATTGTAAAATTATGAATGGCAAGGCAATGATAGTCTATCAGTAATACATATGCTTTTCATTGCAGTATTGTCATGCTGTATTTTCCATTCCTCAAGACATTCTCTTGAAAAGAAACTGAAAATCCTCAAAGTAAAGTTGCAGTTATAAAAAAAAAAAAAGGGAAAGACTTCTTGAGGAATTTTGTCTAATTAGTTGGGTTTGGTTTGGTTTTGTTTTTCTCTCCTCTGCTGTATAATGTAGGCTGCTTTTAGCCACAACTTTATTTCATGTCCCCAGCATTAACACAGTTTCTTGAGCTTTTCCATATCTATACAAATTTAGTCCTGACACATCATTTCACTTTGTCCCATCAACCAGATCAGTCTTAACAATATTCCAATGGAAAAAGCCTTTAGCAGCACACATCCCAAGCATTGCCCATAACAATATTTATTTAGCAAACTGAAAATTCATAGCTTGCTTATCACCTTACTGATTTGGACACAGTGAAGTGCAGACAACATGGCAGCATCTTGTTAACACAAAGTAGCAAATCTCACGACAGTCTCATTTATGTAAACAACGGTGGCGCCCAATGTAACCATATAGTACTGGGCTCTAGCAGGCACTCTACAATATAGAAAACTTCTTACTTTGGGGACATATCAGATACCAAATCTCACCGGATAGAACTTTATGCCCAACACCTCCAAAGATTACTGAAAAAAAAATCCCAGAGCCTTGACACATCATTTTCTTCTCCATTATATCTCTATATATATCATACGTTTCCTATGAACTTCAAAACCACCTCTTGCCCCTCGGGTCAACAAAAGCATACCTGCTGCCGCGCTGCTGTGGACGTGTCGTTTGCGGTTAGCGTAGGGCCGATCTGCCCAGGTGGCGGCGTTCTGGTCTGGTTCCAGCGCCCGCAGCTTGTGAAGGTAGGCCTGGTACTCCTGCTTCAGTCGCTGGATTCGATCCTGAAACTCCTCAATCTTGCGGTCCGTGTAGCAGGTCACCTCCATTTGCTGCGAGAAAAGGTCATTTTATTTATTTATTTTTTTATATTTATATATATATATTTTTTAAAATATTCTTTTATATCGAGGATAGTGGAATAAGCACGTATGTCAGATTGGTTCATTATTTATTTTACTTTTTATTTATTCTTTTATATCGAGGATAATGGAATAAGCACTCATGTGCTTTTTTACATCCAGTCCCCGTGTGTATGCGGTTTTGTAAATTTTGTCATCTGTTCCTACCGGCACACAATGGCCTACTCTTACCAAAAGCGGAACAGGATTTAACGAGTGCGCAAGATGTTCTGCATGCGTTCGCAACACGGGGCCTCGGTTTATAGTCTCATCCGAAGGACTTTTGGGGAGAGTGGAGTCCTGCACTGATGATAACTCCAGGGGAAAATATCCCCTTGAACGGGAATCGAGCCCGGGTCGTCAGATTGCCAGCGCAATGTTCTGACCACTAGGCTATCCCGTCCCGTCATGGAATGTTGTGTTCAGAATTGTTTAAAATACAGTATCAAAAAGACATTTGCACATTTTAACTTTTTCCCTATGAGTAACCCGCTACAGTGCACGTGTACTGGGAAAGAGGGGTTCTCTCCCTTAACACAGGGATAGGGTGAAGATACAGTACAGTGGAGTACAAGTTAACCGTGAGGTTCTGGGTTCGATTCCCAGCCTCGCCCTTTCTTCCCAGTTTGACTGAATGTCAAGTCCTTCGGATGAGACTATAAATGGAGGCCCCGTGTTCAAACGCATGCAGAACATCTTGCGCACACATTAAATCCTGTTCCACTTTTCGGAAGAATAGGCCATTGTGTGCCGGTGGAAACAGATGACAAAATTTACAAAACCGCATACACACGGGGACTGGATGTAAAAAAGCACATGAGTGCTTATTCCATTATCCTCGATATAAAAGAATAAATAAAAAAATTTTTTAATCGAAGACATTCACATATTTTGTTTTTCCCTTCCTCACCTAGAGACTAGACTAAGCACTGTATGATTATAACACCCTTCTTTTTTTTTTCTTTTCTTTTTCTTTTACATCTCAAAACAGAGATACTCAGGAACAGCTGGTATTTTAGTCATTGACAATTGTTTTATCTGTGGACCATGCTTCCCTCCTGCAATCTCCGGTCACAATTTGTGTATCAATTCCATCAAGCATACATTTAAACCCAATACTGACGGATGCTATAGCCGAGTGGTTAAGACCATTCCACTTCAATCCCATGGGTCCATGAAGTCCTGGGTTCAAATCTTGGCAGCGTCTTGTCAATGAGGGGTGAGGATTTCTATGATCTCCCATGTCAACTTCAAGTGCAGAGTTGCCAGTGCCTTAATCCCCTTTGTGTATATATATACACATGCAGAAGATCATATATATATATATATATATATTTATATATATATATATATATATATATATATATATGTGCACGATATGTATATATATATGCACGTTAAAGATCCCGTAATTCATGTCAAATATCCAGAGGGTTGTGGAAACACGAATACACGCAGCATGCATCCCTGAAGTCAGAATGCGGATACCTTCATCGCAGATACAAAATCTCACCATCGGTGAACCTCGAAGCTCTAGCTCTTGCTGAGGAATGAAGAAAAAAAACAATACAAAGGAAAACAACAACAAAATCCCCCATCTCCCCTCAAACTTCCCCACAGAATATAAAGCTTTACAAATTACATAACAAGTATATTACTTTAGAGTAAAATATGAATAAGTCGACTGTTGTTGATATTGTGAAGTAATCCGTCATGCAATGTATGTATATTATCATCAAGGTTTTATCATATTATCATCTGACGACCCGGGTTCGATTCCCGTTCAAGGGGATATTTTCCCCTGGAGTTAACATCAGTGCAGACTCCACTCTCCCAAAAAGTCCTTCAGATGAGACTATAAACCGAGGTCCCGTGTGCGAACGCACGCAGAACATCTTGCGCACACGTTAAACCCCCGTTCCGCTTTTCGTAAGAGTAGGCCATTGTGTGCCGGTGGGAACAGATGACAGAGTTTACAAAACCACATACACATGGGGACTGGATGTAAAAAAGCACATAAGTGCTTATTCCATCATCCTCGATATAAAAGAATAAATAAAAAAGATTCAGCGCTATATAAATTCCATACATTATTATCATTATTATTAATAAATAAATCATGACAGGCCTAGTATAAGTTTCCTTGTTGCTCTGTCAAGATCATGCTTGTGGTTTTGTTAACACCTTCCTTTCTTTCAATTAAAATCTTGTCTAAACCAAAACTTTCAACAGATCCATTTCTGGTTCTGTTGTTTCACGCACTGTATAAATAGTAAAAAGGTAAAGGAGTCCCATAACCTGTAAGGTCGTAGGGGAGCGAGGCGTCAGAGACCTCACTTCTCTAGGGCCAGCATATTGAGGGCGGCGCCCATCTCCTCTCCCTCGCTGCTTTACCTTCCCTGACCCTAAAGAGGGCAGGTACCCATTTACAGCTGGGGGAAATGTACTGAAGCCAAGGCGCGCCAAACGGTCACCCATCCAACTGGTAACCACGCTCGACGCTGCTTAACTTGGCTGGGGGAAAGCGAGTGCTCCGACCACTGAGCTATCCCATCCCCATACTGTATAAATACCTTGACATAAAATTCTATGTCTCGAGTGATGGTAGGCAGCCACTTCCGTAAGTCTCTTGGGGTGTTTACGGTGTCCTGAAATGATAAGAATGACGGATTATAAATTCATGTCTGTCTAAAGGTCACATGCAGCAAATAACTCCGCACACACACACACACACACACACACGTGAACCAAATAAGATAGATCTATACATGTGTAAACCACACACAAACACACACTACAGCTGGGTTTTGTTTCCCCTCTCTTCTGTGTTTGCACACAAAAACATTAATTTATATTCCGTATGATATATCACACATTTTTTGTTATGAAAAAAAATGAAAAAAAGACACACACCCCAAAAAAACACAGCCAAACCCATCAACAACAAACAATCCCTCCTGATTGTTGATGTGATAATAAGCGTAACAATAAGCAAGGATGTTGCCTCCAGCAGACTTTTGGAGTCTCTTTCACAGGCAACTCACTCTAAATTAGAGTCCCTTTTGCCAGTGTGTGTGTGTGTGCGCGCGCGTATGTGTGGTGTATGTATATATATATAACTAATCAAGTGAAAAAAAGAAGAAACAAAGTCAAGTCAAAGTCAAGTCAAAACCACTTTATTCATCCCATGAAGGGCAAATACAATACTGACAGGCACACTGATACATATAATTATCTCAAAAGACACAAGGAAAATACATTTAAAATCGGTATGAACAGTTCATGATAGCTTCAAAAACCAAACAAACAAAAAACAAACAACAACAAAACAGAAAAGAAAAATTAATCTCACACACACAAACACACAACACAAATGGCATACGCACACACCTTTCAAACACACACACACACTCACACACACAAACGCACACACACAAAACCACTTCTTTCCCCTACCCCCTGCTTCCCAGCTAAAAGTACTTTTATCACTTCCCTTCCTGGCTAAGGTTTAACCACTAAGTGAAAAGACTCCAATGTAAAACAGTTGTTGGAGAAAGTGACCCTACACAATCCTTTGGAACTGACTATTATTTTTATGATATGTACTTAAGGCCATTTATCTTATGGCTTTGTTCATCTGTTTAAACTCTCATACACATACACACACACACACGCACATTTCCTTCCGTCCCTCCGTTCCTTTCTTTGTTTATTGTTAGAATATGGTTATTACTGTTCACTTGTTAGTTCTTGTTACAGTTGTGATGATGTTGGGGTTATTTCTTTCTTTATTTTTGCCTGTTGAGTGTTGTACTTAAGTATAACAGAGTTGCATATTGTAGGCTTGTTGTTTTTTCTTTTTCTTTTCTCTCTCTCTCTCTCTTTCATGTTTTAATTGTAGGTTAGTATTTTGATTTCCATTTAATTGTCAACTGGTATTCAAAATATGTGTACCTCCACCCTCAAACACTGATCCAGCTCCCCCCCCCCCCCCCCCCCCCCCCCCTTCTTCCCCCTGAGTCTAATATCACAACTTAAGAAGAAACGTAAAATGAAACTGAACACACACACACAATGCTGACACATCCAAATTATTTATAATATAGTATATGACCAATGATACAAAGTTCTAATATTAATGACTGAGAGCTTGAAGTGTATAAATGTATGCGTGTGTGTGTGTTGGTGTGTGTTGTGTGTGTGTGTGTGTGTGTGTGGTGAGAGAGAGAGAGAGAGAGAGAGAGAGAGAGAGAGAGAGAGTGTGTGTGTGTGTGGTGTGTGTGTGTGTGTGTGTGTGTGTTGTGTGTGTGTGTGTGTGTGTGTGTATTGTGTCACTCGAAAAAGTAGAATTTTGGAAGTGACTCTGGAATACTGGGTCTGACTTCCTTATTTCCAGGAAACAATCATGACAGTAAACCCCCCAAATAAAGAAGAGATAAATTTATAAGAAATGAAAATGACTGGATTAAAATAGATTTTTACAAATTGACAAAAATAACATTATGATGATAAAAAGATTCCAGGTAGTTTCTTTTCTATTCATTTTTCTTACCAGTCGTGGCCGAGGTGGACGTTTTTTCAGTTCCTCTGCACACACACACACACACACAGACAGACAGACACACACACACGCACGCATGCGCACAACACACACATACACACACACACACACAGACAGACACACACACACACACAAACACACACACACACACTTACATTAACATAAGATTTGGTAAATTCTTTTTCCACAAAGCTACTGAATAAATCAATGACATGGCTGAATTTTTAAAAAGTTCTTGCAGTTCTTAAAATTAAAACAACAAATGTATATAGTACTATGAGAAAATAAAAACAGTCAAAATCATAACATGGAAAGAAAACTACTAGTACAATCCTGGCTCAAACTATCCACACAATCACCCTTAGCAAACTGTTCTTAAAAAATTAATAGATCTTTAGTTTTAAACAGATACAATCACAGCCTGTTAAAGTTGTGTTTCTTCCTGATGACTTTGTAGTTTTCCTAGTATAATGTTTAAATTAAGTGAATTTACATCTGCAAACAAACTTAAAAAGCTAACAACACACTTGGTTTCCTGAGGGAAACCTCAGAAATAGCACATGTATTTAAGAATGCCACAAACTGACATGCACTGCCTTCATCTAATCTATGTTTAATATACATGACTACATCACTAAGATCGACATTTACATGGCTTTGTAGCTTGGGACCCCAAGCTTTAAAAAGATGAATACTTGCCTATGACTAGTACAATACTAATACTGGATGTGGAACAACATCCAACAACTATATCAGATAGAGCTCAGGCTTGTGCACCACTTCTGTGCTTGAGCACACAGGCCTGGCACAGTTGCTTCATAAATTGTACTACCTTTAGTTTAGGGTGGCCCTCCGCACTCAAGTGGGATGACTTGCGACCTCAGTCCCTAAATCGGATAATTCCGCTGGGACTACAATATAATCTCAAACAAAAACAAACCAAAAATCAAAAAACAGGCAGCTCACTTCATCAAATAGTTTACACAGTCAAGGAAATGGGGTGTGTTAAAAATATACTTCATGTTCAAGATCTAAAGCTTCCTCCACCTTAGCAATGTAACACACACACACACACACACACACACACACATGTACACGAGTTAACACTAGCTTTCTGTTTCGGTTTGTTTGATAAAATCCCAGTGGAGTTATCCAATTTAGGGATTGTACAATAAACCAACTGCATACTACATGATTTTTTTTTTCAGTTTTTAGAAGCAAACCAATATTACAGATAAGTTCTCGCGGAAAAGATTTTAAATAAATGCAATCATGACCAGAATCAGATCAAGTAATGAAGATTCACTTTATCCAATAAGGCTGGAGTCTCCCACAAGCAAAGTTCTGATCACAAAACGATATGGTGCTCTTCTTTAAAAATAAATAGTTATTTACCTTGTTTTTGTTTTTCGAGGTAATATCGGTTGAGTCGGGCAAGCTGCTTTTCTTCGTTTCTAGCCATAGTGATACAACTGCGACTTCAAAGTTTCACAATGTTGTTATGTCTTGGATGCGTTTTCGAGAGGCCTACCCTAATGTTGTCAAGAGTTATCTCCCACGTGTTTGTTTTTCACCTTTTTACCAAATCTAACTAAAATACGGGACGGGCTAGCTCAGTGGTCGGAGCACTCGCTTTCCCCCAGCCAAGTTAAGCAGCGTCGAGCGTGGTTACCAGTTGGATGGGTGACCGTTTGCGCGCCTTGGCTTCAGTACAGTTCCCCCAGTTCACCCAGCTGTAAATGGGTACCTGCCTCTTTAGGGTCAGGGAAGGGAAAACATTTCTTGCTCACCGAAAGTAGAAATTTTAATGTATAAAATGAGGCTAAATGCATGGAACACTAAATATTCTAAAAATGTGACATGTTGCTGTTCTCAATCTCTTTCAATCCACCATTTATTGTTTGAGTGCCCAATCCTAACTGACCTGTTCAAAAAGAGAGGAATATATATTCATAAAAAATATTCCACTGTTCAAGAAGTTTTATATGACTCTCAGCAGTTCATAACATCAGTTGCTGAGATTATATATTCTTCCCCAATAAGACCTCTACTGTATACAGTTGTGAGAATATAAATATACATACATGAGAGAGAGAGAGAGAGAGAGAGAGAGAGAGAGAGAGAAGTTGGTTTGAATGAGGGTGTGTCCTTATCACCAAGTAGTGAATGGACATTAAACAAACAAAACAAAACAAAACATAATGGGCGCCGCCCTCAATATGCTGGCCCTAGAGAAGTGAGGTCTCTGACGCCTCGCTCCCCTACGACCTTATAGGTTATGGGACTCCTTTACCTTTTTTAAACTAAAATCACTACCTCTTTGCCCAAACATTCATCTTGTGCGGTATGTCGTAAGCTCATGTCCATCTGATTTGGGGAGCTAGAATCGCAGGGCTTGTTGATATACGGATATGGTTGGCCTACCGTGTCGAGTTTTGGCAGATCTTCCCGTCAATGCACGAACAGATCAGCCAGTTCTGTTATTCTGAATTCCCTATGCTAGGCCTTCTGACCTCTGCAGAAGATCAATGCAGTCGTAATTTATTACGCCAGCTATTGCCAGGAAGTCAACTAAGGGATAAGGGCACGGATTTTGGAATGAATATATATATATATAATATATATATATATAATATATATATATATATATATATATATATATATATACTTGAGTAGTTTGATTTGGGACATTGTTAATTGTACCACCATACAGTTTTTGAGATTTTAACATCAATAAATCTGTACAACCGCCATTTCCGACTTTGTAAGAAAGTACCCGAACCCAAATATTCTTTTTATGTCCCCGGCGAAAAGGAGAAGAAGAGTTATATATATATATATATATATTGATATAGTTTATATATAATTAATATATATGTGTGTGTGTGTGTGTGTGTGTGTGTGTGTGTGTGTGTGTGTGTGTGTGTGTGTGTGTGAGGGGGAGATGGAGAAAGAAAGAGAGATGGACAGTTTAAAACAGGGTAGAGAGAGAGAGAGAGAGAGAGAGAGAGAGAGAGAGAGAGAGAGAGAGAGAGAAGAGAGAGAGAGAGATCAGACACTGGATTTGGTCTCTCTCTCTCTCTCTCTCTCTCTCACCACACACACACACACACACACACACACACACACACACACACACACACACACACCACACACACCACCACCACCACCACCACCACCACCACACAACAACAACAACAACAACAAACCGAACCAACCAAACAATAACGACAAACAAACAAGCACTCACACAACCCATACACCAGACAACAACCCATACTGACAAAACACACCAAGTCTGTCAATGCAGCAAAAATATAATGGCTTTAATTCTTCAACAACTCACAAACAATAATCAAAGACACAAAATTTATTCATCATCAAAACCTTGATCATGACTTAAATATGCAAAAAAGATACCATTAATTCTGAAAAGAACCACTATTTGTAAAATGCTAAAACAACGGCATGATCAATAGTGATTTCACAAGATCAACAACATTAACGGGAAAACAAGAGTTATTCTCAGTCTTCTCATTCGAAAGACATTAATTTTGTCTTCAATCAAAATGAAACGATTGGGATAGGCCTACGCAAAACAAAACAAAAACACCAACCCTCCCCCCGATTTCTTCAGAATAGTGAACGAACACTTCCACCACCTGGCATAAAATAACAATCAATGTCTGAAAATAATAATAATGATAAGAAGAACAACAATAATAATTATTTTTATTGTTATTATTATTATTATCATCATTATTATTATTTTTTTTTACTGTCAATCAGTAAATGCTCCCACCAGGATTTTTATTATTTTTAAAAATCACACAAAATCCGTTTCAATCAAATAATTAATCGACAGTTAATTAAAATGACAGGCACTGTTTGTTTCTGTGAGAGAGAGAGAGAGAGAGAGAGAGAGAGAGAGAGAGAGAGAGAGAGAGAGAGAGAGGAGGAGGAGGAGAGAGGAGAAGGGGGGGGGGGGAGGGGGATGTTACACACGGCAAGAGACACAAATCTCGGATTGCTTGGATTCTGGAAATTCTGTGCTAGGAATTCCATCTTTTCCATCCCTTTCTCTGTTTCTGCCTTGTTCCTTTTCTTCCTGTCATCTCTTCCCTGTCCATTTCCTGCCTTCTTGGTCCATTCTCCTGCGATTTTCCCAGAAAGACTTTTTAAAAAAATGCTCTCCCACTACATGCCCAAGTCGGATGCGCTGGGCCTGACTTGTCAGGCGCTTAACGGCAGCGCAACGCATTTTCGCTCCTATGACAAGATAACAATGGTTGCTGTCTGAGCGTTCGACGACGAAGAAGAAAAAGATTGGACTGAAAGGAGAAAGAAAGAAAGAAAGAAAGAGGGCAAATACAGCGCTGTTGGCAAGTTCACACAACTTCATGTATCATGTATATTTCGCTCCTATGACAAGATAACAATAGTTGCTGTCTGAGCGTTCGACGAAGAGAAACAACACTGGAGAAACTCAATGGAGAAAGAAAACAAAATAATAATAATAATAATCAAAGAAACAATTCAGAAAAAAAAACTTTCATTTATTCCCTCAATAAATCAATGCAAACTACCAAGGGTGGGGGGTGGGGGGGTCAATCCCCTCAAACGGTCACTTTAGCATCGGGGACTGGAACTCCCTGCTTTCGGATGACCATCGGGTGACCAGTTAATGTTCTAACCACGAGGCAATCTGCCCTCTATTCTGCCCCCCCCCCCCCCCCTTTTTTTTCCCAACACTACAGGTCATTTCAATGTACTGTAAAAAAGCAACACTGAAATGGAATACTTAATCCACAGAAGAAATCTCCAGGTTGCCTTAAAACTCTCTCTCTCTCTCTGTCTGTCTCTGTATGTCTGTCTGTCTGTCTGTCTGTCTGTCTGTCTGTCTGTCTGTCTTCTTCTCTCTCTCTCTCTCTCTCTCTCTCTCTCTCTCTCTCTCTCTCTCTCTCTCTCCTCTCCTCTCTCTCTCTCTTTTCTCTCTCGATATGCACACGCGGAACCATTGCCAGTCGTCTTCGAACGAATCTAAGATGATGGCAATGATGATGATGATGATGATGATGATGAAGATGATAATGATGGTGATGGTGACAGCAATGATAACAACGTTTCTGAGGATTTCTATCAGCGCTCGACCTCTCCCAACCAAGTACTAGAACCCAGACCTGAGCGGTAACAATTCACAAGGGGGAGGGAGGGAGGAAGGGACGGAGGGAGAGGAGAGGAGATCTCGAGAGGATGTAGTAGAGGAAAACCCGGACACAAGTCATGTAATCACATGCAATAATAAGTAAGTAAGTAAGCATATCCGAAACATTCCAACAGCAAGTGCGTGACTCCCACTCACATGCGTGCTCGCAGGCACGCACGCACGCGCGCGGGCGCATGCACGCACGCACGCACACACACACCTCCCCTTCCCATCGTCTAATATCACTGAGTGAACAGACGTAAAATTGAAACAACAACAACAACAACACACACACACACACACACACACACACACACACACACACACACCAACTCAAAACAATGATGGATTTATAAACTGTAAGTGATAAGGATACAAAATAAGACTCATTTTGGTCAGAAACGATTTCCTGAGAAACTTCTACGCTTGTTCATATGTAATCAACTTGACCGACTTCACTCAGAACAAACAAACAAGGAAGTCAGTCAGTCAGTTAATTAATAACCACTCAAGTCAGTCAGCCAATCAACCAGCCAGCTAACCTGTGGGCCGGACAGTCAGTCAGTCTGTCAGTCAGTTATGCCGCCAGAAAATAACTCACTATTTTCCTGCGATTAAATCACAATCAGCGTCTCAAAGCTAAAATCAAATCAAATCATCAATTAAAGAAACACTTACTTAACGAATCGATCGATCAATCAATTTCTCGATCAATAAATCAATTAATGAGTGACTCAATCAACGATAAAATCAGCCAAGGAGGGAATCGATTAATCAAACCAACAGTAAATAAACAGGTGAATCTTTAAAGGGAAACGTACCCCAACAGTATAGATAGCATTCTTGTGGCTTCAGTTAGTAAGGGACAACTTGGTGTCGCCTAGAACGAGACAGTCCCTCGTGGGGATGCCGGGGGACCTGTCAATATAAACAGCATCCCCACCTTCTGGAAATTCTGTGTTAGGAATTTCCCCTTTTCTATCCCTCTCTTCGTTTCTGCCTTGTTCTTTTTCTTCCAGTCACCCTGTTCTTTTCTTTTTTCTGCCTTCTTGGTCCATTCTCCAGGCCCCCCCCCTCCCCCCCAAAAAAGACTTAAAGATAGCAATTCTCTCCCACGCCGAAGTCGGATGCGCTGGGCCTGACTTGTCAGGCGCTGAACAGCAGCACAAGGCTCTCTGAACGTTCGACGACGACGACGATGACGTAGAAGAAGAAGACAAAAGTTTGTTTTTTTAATGTACAAGGGGCCAGACCTACCTGGACTTTTACCCTAACCCCCCAAATCGCTTTTCTGAGAAGCTATTAACTTTTTCTTTTTTGTATATCACTGCACATATTAATAATATGTCTTTTTTTTAAACCCCTAGTTTGAATCGTAGCTAAATTCAACACTATATAGTGCAGATATTGGGGCTCAAAGTAGTGGCTGGTAACTCTCATAACATGGATTTATAGTCTAACTTCAACTATATTGTTTCTTACAATAATGGGTTAAAAAAAACAACAACCCATCAACCAAACAAACAAACAAAAATCCGAACCCCAACCTTCAAATCTGTATCTAAAACGTCTTTTGCTCGAGTAACTTCCCTTTAACAAAATGTCTGCACCCACGCTGTGGTTTTTTCTGTGAATGTTTTGATTTTAAAAGAAATACACTTCTGAAGTCTGTGATCCCTGGTACACACAACCATGCCTTCAGATAAGAAGAGAAGAGGTAAATGAGCTTGTAAGAGAATTTTCCAAAGCAACAGGTACCCAGAACGACCACGATTCTGACGGAGAAAGTTATGTGGAAAGTTCTGAATGTTCAGATGAAGTCAAATCCCGCGAATGCTAAAGTGCCGCACCCATACGAAGTGAAAGAAAACTGTGGAATCTATGTACTGCTATATAAATTCCATACATTATTATTATTATTATTATTATTATTACCTGCTGATTCATGTGAAAGCAGTAAAGAAGATAGTGCATGTAGTAATGATTACAGCAGTGAGACTGACTCTGAACCGAATGTGGATGGTGTTTTGAGTCAAGAGTGTGAAGACATCAGTTTGATTGATGTTGATATTCTCAACTACAACATTATGTCGCAGTTGTCCTGTAAGTTCTGCCATAGTGATGTGAAGCTTTATGAAGTTGAAAGGAAAGGAATGGGTAGCAAGTTTGCTTTCATGTGCACTGTAAAAAAGAAATTGATAAGCAAGAGCCTTTTCCCTCACGTCCAGTTATCTCAAAGGGAAATGTGAGTATCTATTCAGTGAACAGACGCTCACTTTTGCTATGGGGTGTTTTGAAGGAGACCATGCAGAATGGAATCAGTGTGGACTGGTGCAGCTCCAAAAAGCAGAGGCAGCAGGAACTGTCAGGGGCTACAAACATACCAACAATTTACCAGAAGCAGTTATGGGGGAGATCAAGCCAATTTTCAAAGACTTAGCAAGAACTGGACTTCTGCGTCGATGCCTGAAAGAATATACTCAGAATGCCATTGAGAACATCAACAACCTTATCTGGAAATGTTGCCCTAAAAGAAAACCTCACGGCAAGAGTGTTAGTGAAACTGCAGTGGCTGTAGCAGTTGTTATCTTCAACGATGGCTGTTTCAGACTGGGTGATGTTGTGTGCAATATCAACATTAGTGTTGGGCATTCCTTGGCTTCATCCTTCGCTGACAAAGATGCTTCGCGCATATCAACATCACAAAGACAGGCCCTGCTAAATTCCAAGGAGTACAGGAAGAAGAGAAGACTCGGGAGGCTTGGCAGAGATGAGCAGCAGGCTGAACAAGGAGGATT
>CM054150.1:7345724-7360724 GCA_028751875.1 Rapana venosa | reverse complement strand
TGACATATCTTACTACTTTTTTTTACACGCACGAGAATAATCTTTATCTCACACCCATGGTTTCTAATAGATAACTGGCTTCGGACAGGCAGATCACACACACACACACACACACACACACACACACACACACACACACACACACACACACACACACACACACACACACACACGAGAGAGAGAGACAGAGACAGAAAGAACAGAGAGAGGAAGAAGAAGAGAATAGTGAAGGAGGAAAGAAATAAAAAGCTCGATGAGAAATAAAGAAGCACAATATCAGGTTTATAGAAAGAAAAAACCTCGCGCGTGCGCGCGTGTACACACACACACACACACACACACACACACACACACACCACGAAATTACTTAAACGTTTCAAATTTAAGACTGACAGAGATACGTTTTACGGTTGGACTTCAAAAAATAAATATTGTGTTGTGCCTGAGAGAGTAAGGGAGAGAATTCCAGCAAGAAGGGACTTAAAAAAAAAAAAAACAAAGAGAAAGACAATTCATTTCAGCATTTCAACAAACTGTAAATTACAAACGCGTTCAGTTCAGGACATAACTGACACTCATGGCAAACAGAGCATCTGACATGCGGTCATAAATTAAGAAAAGTACGGTATGCAGAATTCTGCAGGAAGATTTTCAAGACCCAGGGAGGGGAGCCAGATCCTATCACTGTCGAGCCTGACCACTTAACCATAACAACCACTTAACGACAACAATCAGTTTAAGGACAACAATCAGTTTAATGACAACAATCAGTTAAGGTCACCCCACTTGTAGGCTGACTGCTATCATGTCACTTAAAGTGACGCGTGCAGTTACGATGTCAGTGGGCCTTTTCGAAATGTTGACATGCAGAGCATTGTGCATAGTATTGGTTTCAACTTTATAGCCTATAGAGTACTGGTGGAATACGATGGTCTATGAATTATTTCAAACCAGCGACCCCCCCCCCCCCCCCCCTACTCACAAACTTACAATCGTTAACAGCGTGGAGAGCAGAGAGAGAGCGAAGGAGACAGGAGAAGCTGAGAAAGAGAGGAACGAAGCCAAGAGACGAGAAGCTGAAAAGGCATGCCATTATTTTCCCTGAACATACGAGTTACAATTTAACAGCGAAGAAGGAAGAAGAAGAGAGAGAGAGAGAGAGAGAGAGAGAGAGAGAGAGAGAGAGAGAGGAGATAGAAGAGAGTGAGAAAAGACAGAGAGAGAGGGAGGGAGAGAGGGGAGGAGAGAGAAGGGGAGAGAGAGAGAGAGAGAGAGAGGAGGGAGGGGGAGGGAGGGAGGGAGGAGAGAGAGAGAGAGAGAGAGAGAGAGAGAGAGAGGAGAGAGAGAGAGAGAGAGAGGGGGGGGGGGGCGGTAGGGCAGAAGTGTGAACATTTGTTCAGTGTTTCGTTTTCAAACCATGTAAACCATGCGAGGGCTCCCAGTAATACCTAACAACAACTGGGAATAGTTTTCAGATATGGCACTTTGAAAATTTGACATTTTCGCACATTCGTTTAGAGTTTGGTACACACACACACTCACACACATGCTCCAGCTGGTTCGACAGTATTACATTTAGCACAAAACTACAACAAACTGCTTTTTCCACCTCCAACAAAACATACATAGACAATGACATACGCGTATCATTCTTTCCCCACCCTCACATCACCATTACTCCCCCCATCCCCCCCCCCCCCCACACACCACACACACACCACCACACAACCACACACACACACACACACACACACACACCACACCACACACACACACACCACACACCACCACACCACCCCACCACACAACACCAACCACACCACCAAACGCACACCACCCCACCACCACACCACACCACACCACACCACACACCTTCTCTCACCCAAATCATCAAGCCAAGTCATAATAATTACCCGCAACCCTTCAACACCCCCCCACCCCACCCCCTCCCCCACCACCCACCAACCCCACCCCACCCCAACTTCAGTTCACTTCACTGCAGTCATCGTCCACCCCCGTCTCTCATCCCAACATCCCCCAACCCCCTCACCACCACCACCACCACCCTGCCCGCCCCTCTTCCCCTTCCCCTTCCCCTGGCGCCTCCTCTCCACGCCACCTCGCTGCTGCTGCTGCTGCTGCAACCTCAACCTCAACCTCAGCAGACACTGCTTCTTCTCCTCCTCCTCCTCCTCCTTCTCCTCCTCCTCCTCCTCCTGCATCTCCTGCATCTCCTTCAGCCGCCACTCCTGCTCTCCGGCCTGGTCCGGGCGTTGCCGGCAATCCTCTGGGGGGCTCCCTCCACCTCCTCCTCCTCCTCCTCGCTGGCGCTTCTTCTCCAGAAGGTCGCGCAGCTGCCTCGTCTCCTCTTGCAGCGTGTCCAGCTCGTGGCGGAGCTGGCAGTTCTCCGACAGCAGGTGATCGGACCTGGCCTCGTGCAGGCGCGCCAGAGTCCGTCGGTTGGCCCGGCACTTGCGGGCCGCTTCGTTGTTGCGACGGCGACGTTCCAGGTACTTGGGGTCCTCCTGGTGCTGCTTGGCCTCCGTGAGCTGCTGCTGCTGTTGCTGCTGATGCTTCCTCTTCTTCTTCCCGGGGTTGGGTCCCTGGAGGAAGGAGGGCGGCGGAGGTGGCGGAGGTGTCTCCAAGGTGATGAAGGCTCCTGGCGGCTCTTTCTTGATCAGCGGCAGGGGCAGGTCTTGGGGCGGGGAGGGTTCGGGCTCGGGAGAGAAGCCGTTGTGGGCCGGGTGGTGGTGGTGGTGGGGAGGAGGAGGAGGTTGTTGAGGAGCGCGCGCCCTTGCGGACTTGAGGACGTCGATCCAGGACGACCCGCAGTCGCGGTTGGAGGCTGCTTCTGCTGCGGCTGCGGCTGCTGCGGCGGTTTGGTGATGGAGCCAGGCGGCGTCCGCAGAAATCTTGTGCCGCAGTTTCAAGGGGAGGGAGGAGGAGGAGGAGCAGGAGGAGGAGGGAGGAGGGGAGAGGCGTCCGTTGGGGTTGCACCGCGCGTCCTTGGCCCCTTCGCTGCCCGAGTCTTCCTCCTCCGGGGACTCCGTCTTGCTGCTGGCGCGCCTGTGCACCGTCAGCTGAAGGGGTTCGTCCAGGGGGACGTCCTCGCTGCTGTTGCTGTTGCTGTGGCTGATGCTGCCCGGGGACCTCTCCCAGGAGTGCGCTAGGCTCTGTGCGGCAAAACTCTGTCCCGCTAGGCTCTGTATGCTCTGTCCCGCTAGGCTCTGTAAGCTCTGTCCCGCTAAGCTCTGAAAGCTTTGTCCCGCTAAGCTCTGTATGCTCTGTCCCGCTAAGCTCTGTATGCTCTGTCCCGCTAAGCTCTGTATGCTCTGTCCCGCTAAGCTCTGTATGCTCTGTCCCGTTAAGCTCTGTAAGCTCTGTCCCGCTAAGCTCTGTAGGCTCTGTCCCGTTAGGCTCTGTCCCGCTAAGCTCTGTAAGCTCTGTCCCGTTAGGCTCTGTCCCGCTAAGCTGCTCAGTCCGGCAGGCAACGTGTCTGCCCACGCGCTGTACTGGGTCGGTGTCCCCGCATGTCTCCCGCTGCCGCTGCCGCCGCCTTGTGGAGACCTCTGCCCGTTCCGGCAGTACCCCTCCCTGCAGCCCCGCGCCCCTGCCTCCAGGAAGCTCTGGTGAGGCGCGTGCTGGACATTCTCCTCCTCCTGCCTCCTCCTCCTCCTCCTCCAGGCACTCTCGCTTCACCGCCACCCTCGCCCCGCTGCCGCCGTGCTGGTGGGCGAAAGGCAGGAGGAGGGTCTGGCTGACGAGGTGAGGGGCCGCGGCGTGAGCTGCCGGGGGCTCGGCGGACACCAGGAACGGGAAGGGCGACGCCACCTCGGACTGGAACAGCCCCGGGACCGCCAAGGAAGGGAGAGTCCTGGTCGACAGAGCCAGCGCAGCGGGGTGGGGGTGATCCCCGAAGGAGAGGGCGACGGCTGGAGGTACCCCACCTCCTCCTCCTCCTCCTCCTCCTCCTCCTCCTCCTCGTGAACGTCTGCAGAAGCCGGCAGGTCCCGCAGAGTCGCCGAGGAGCTGGTCTTTGGTGGGCAGGTCCAGGAGGACCACGTCCAGCGGGATGCCGTAGCGCTTCTTCAGCGCCTGCAGCTCGGCGCGGAGTCGGCCGTTGTCCTCCTCCAGGTCCAGGATCCGGTTCTCCAGCATCAGGTCGTGCAGCCGGCGCTTCTCCCGGGACTTGCGGGCCGCCTGCAACAGCCAGGACAGCACAAGGATGAGGGAGGGAGCCTAGCTAGCCCCCGGAGTCGGGAGTGCCGCTGCCGCTGCCGCTACTGCTGCCTTGGCGGTGGGTGGGTGGGCAAGAACGGTCGCGTAGGTGTAAAAATGTCACCCTTGGTGAACCCTAACCGACCTAGCTGAAGAACAAGAAGAAGGAAATAAGGTAGAGGTGTGGGAAGGAGATTAACGAGAGTCTGTGGTTATTTGCGTGTCTGTAGTTCGTCACTAGTCATCTCTACATATCTGTATGCATGCGATCCTGGACATTGAATGCAGATCTACAAAGGAGGATCCAGGCTTTGGAGATGAGATGCCTCAGAAGACTCCTTGGCATTTCATACATGGACCACACTACCAACAACGAAGTCCTACAAACCATCACCCAACACGTAAAGCACTACGAAAACCTGCTGACCACAGTCAAGAAAAGGAAGCTCAGATGGTACGGACATGTGACTAGATCAGATGGGCTGTCCAAAACCATACTGCAGGGAACAGTGCAGGGGAAGAGAAGGCGAGGCAGACAGAGGAAGAAATGGGCAGACAATATCACTGAATGGAGAGGGAAGAGCTTCTCCACAACCCAGGCACTTGCACACAACCACCGCAAATGGAGCCAACTGGTTGTTGTTGTTGACTTCAATTTTACGTCTGTTCACTTCTAGTGATATTAGACGAAGGAGGCAACTGGTGCAACGTTCGTCACTGCAGTGCCCCTACGACCCCGGAGGGGGTTACGGGAGCAAATGAGATGAGATTGAGTTGAAATTATGATCAAGTCATGATATTATTTTGTAACGCATATGAAACGTGGACCAAGACAGCAGACAGTGAAAGAAGAATACAGGCAGTGGAGATGAGGTGCTTTCGCAAACTTCTTGGTATCTCAGATATATATCTTGGTGGATCGGTGGTCTAGAGGTAACGCGCCTGTCTAGAAAGCGAAAAGTCCGGGTCTGAAGTGTGCGGCGGTTCGTACCCCGTTTGGACCGGAAATTTTTCCCCCATCCATTAGCCATGATGGTGGTCTGGGCGCTAGTCTTTCGGATGAACATAACCGAGTCCGTTGTTACACGTAATTTTTGCGCATCGTAAAAAAACCCGCAAAGAGATTGTCCTGGCAAATTCTTAGAAAAAAGCCACTCTGATAGGAAACCAATATACAGCTGCAGAAAAAAAAAAAAAAGGGTGAAAGGGTGGCGCAGCGCTAAGTGGCGACGCGTTCTCCCGCTCTCCCCGGGGAGAGCAGCCCGAATTTCACGGAGAGAAATCTGCCATGACTTAAAGTGGTATGAAATAAAATCTGAGCGCTTTGATTTGTTGCTTTACAAGATTCAGCGCTATATAAATTCCATACATTATTATTATTATTATTATTATATAGATTACATTACTAACGAGGAAGTGAAAAACCAGAATTAAAAACGCCATCAAGCCATGTGAAGAGCTCCTGACTTCAGTGGGAAAAAACGCAAACTGAAGAAGTATGCCTCTACGGGCACGTCACACGATCATGTGGACTGGCCAAGACTGTCCTACTACAGGGAACAGTACAAGGAGGGAGACGAAGAAGAGGCAGACAGAGAAAACGATGGGAAGACAACATCTGAAAGTGGACTGGCTTGAGTGGAACGACTTGCTACGGAAAGCTGAAAACCGCGGGGAGTGGAGGAAGCTGGTTGCAAAATCTTCAGTGGTGCCCTAATGGTCCACTGGACTACTACGGGATAGGTGAAGCTGAAATAACTTGTGTATATCACTTGCTCGCTTTTAGATAGCAAGGGATCTCGGTCGCTCTGTTTTTGTTTTTCCGTTCCCCCCGCCTCCGCGCTCCCACCCCCCACTCTCGTTCCTGCGACCCTCCCCCCCCCCCCCCCCCCCCCCCCCCCCCCCCCCCCCCCCCCCCCACCCTGACCCCCCCCCCCCCCCCCAATTTAGGTAGCCGCATTCCGACTTCGGGGATGGTCGCTCATTCGATATCGATAGCATGGAGCCAGGATTGTGTTACTCTGTCGTGTTGGGCAAACCTAGTGGTGTATAACCACCCCCCCCTCTCCCCTCCCTCCCCGCCCCATCCCTCTTCTGAAGCAACAGCCTGCACAAGATGATATAATAATTATGCACGTTAAACATCCCTGTCGGCGTTCGGTGAGTTGTAGAAGCCATGCACAGGAGCATATCTTGCCAGCAGCAATCTGTCACAAGTCTGGCCTCAAGTCATCATGAGAACCCATTATTTAATGGACAGGGGAAAAAAAAAAGAGAAAATAATGGATCTGTGTGTGTGTGTGTGTGTGTGTGCGTGTGTGTGCGTGTGTGTGCGTGTGTGTGTGTGTGCGTGTGTGTGTGTGTGCGTGTGTGTGTGTGTGTGTGTGTGTGTGAACACGCACGTCATTGGAACCATGAGATATTGTTATCATTATTTACAGGGAAAAGCGATTGACGATTGCCCGTATGCTGTTTTATAATATAGAATTCATAATCTTTTTTTTTTTCCGGGGAGATTTAAAATTTCAACTCTTCTTCCATCACAACATTGTTGAAACAACGCATATCAACCCCCCATTCCCCCCAACCCTTTTCTCTCTTTCTCACACAACACACACAGAACTACACACAAATATATCCCTTCTCTCTCTCACGCACACGCACGCACACACACACACACACACACGCACACACACACCCACACACACACACACACACAACACACACACACACGCTTTCCCTTTACTCCGCCAAGTTGAAAGCAGCCAGCTGCCTACCTCATTATTTTTCCGCCTTTTCTCCCAGTACGTGTGATCTTTGCGGTTGTCCGGCGTGAACTCTCTCTGCTTGCGAACACAGGCACTGGTCATCAGAGCAGAGGCCTCCGAGACAGAGAGGGAGAGGGAGGAGGAGGAAGAGGAGGAAGAGGAGGAGGAGGAGGAGGAAACACCGCTCTTCTCCCCCTCACACTTGCTGCCGCTGTAGTTGAGGTCGTCGAGTGGTTCTGGTTTGGGAGCGAGCTTTGAAGAAGTTTCTGTGGAAATCAGGATGAAGATGGTCAACTATTTTCATTTCATCGTATTATTATTATATATGTATGTATTGTAGTGTGTTAGTGTTAGTGTGTGTGTGTTGGGGGGGGGGGGGGGGGGGTGCGTGTGTGTGTGTGTGTAAGTGTGTGTGTGTAAGTGTGTGTGTGTAAGTGTGTGTGTGTGTGTGTTAGTTCTCCAGTTAGTTCTTCAGTTTACCGTCCTTCCACTAAATAGTGATATGCGTGCATAGGGTAGTGTTGTGTGTGTGTGTGTGTGTGTGTGTGTGTGTGTATATATATATATATACTGTTAACAGTTTGAATGTCCATTCACGTCAATGATTTAGAAAATAAATATTACTACCAAAAACAGTATACAATAAAAGTAATATCAAGAAGACAACGACAACAACGAAGAAAGAGACTGAATAAATATTTCTGGAAGGATTACAGTTATACACCTATAAGGGAACCTGTAGACTAGTAGGCCTACTCCTTAAAAATAATATGCAGTGTTCAACAGAAAGCGAAATAAAATGTCTGGAACCAAATCTTGATCATAACGAATAAACGATGCGTATTATTCCCAGGGGACGGGATAGCTCAGTGGTCGGAGCACTCGCTTTCCCCCAGCTAAGGTTAAGCAGCATCGAGCGTGGTTACCACTTGGATGGGTGACCATTTGCGCGCCTTGGCTTCAGTACAGTTCCCCAGTTCACCCAGCTGTAAATGGATACCTGCCTCTTTAGGGTCAGGGAAGATAAAGCAGCGAGGGAGAGGAGATGGGCGCCAAACTCAATATGCTGGACCCTAGAGAAGTGAGGTCTCCGACGCCTCGCTCCTCTGCGACTTTATAGGTTATGGGACACCTTTTATTATTTATATGATTCTTGGTAGTCCAAATTCTATATATTTTGTAGTAGTGTGTGCACATATATCGTAATTTTATTCGAAATGACGCACCTAGGCCTACTTTACCTGTAATTTTGTTTTATTATGTTTATTTGTTGAAACTTCCCCCTCAATGTAATGTCACACCTCATAAGCAATCAAGCTGAAACGACCAAAAAAAAAAAAAATCGAATCCAAGAACGAAACAAAATCACCAGAAACCGAACCAAAACAACACTACAAACTTTTTTTATGAAAAAATCTTAAAGCAAACGTTGTTGTCGTTGTGTGCGTTCACCAGCTTAACACTCTTGGGGATCACCCAGAATGTGCACTCGTGACTCGCTCATCCCATGTAGGAATCACCGTGAGATTGAAATTACACATTTGAATGAGAAGTTTGCGTGTATGACCCTTTTCAAGTACCTCGCCATGTAGGCAGCTATACTCCCGACTTCAGAGGATGTCATGGCTGAAGGGAATCTCAACACATTCTTTTTTTACAACCAACATTTTAGTGTAGGCCTTGGCTTTAGCTGGATAGCCTAGTGGTTAGAACATTGCGCTCGCAATCTGATGACCCGGGTTCGATTCCCTTTCTAGGGGATATTTACCCCTAGAGTTAACATCAGCGCAGACTCCACTCCCCCAAAAAGTCCTTCGGATGAGACGATAAACCGAGGCCCCGTGTGCGCGAACGCAACGCAGAACATCTCGCCCACACGTTAAAATCCTGTTCCGCTTTTCGTAAGAGTAGGCCATTGTGTGCTGGTGGGAACGGATGACGACATGTACAAAACCGCATACACACGGGGACTGGATGTTAAAAAAAGCAGATAAGTGCTTATTCCGTTATCCTCGATATAAAAGAATAAATAAATCAATCAATCAATCAATAACTGACACAAGCTTTTTTGGCCTGGGCCAGACGTGAAGCGTAGGTAAAGGTAAAGGAGTCCCATAACCTATAAGGTCGTAGGGGAGCGAGGCGTCAGAGACCTCACTTCTCTAGGGGCCAGCATATTGAGGGCGGTGGCGCCCATCTCCTCTCCCTCGCTGCTTTACCTTCCCTGACCCTACTAAAGAGGGCAGGTACCCATTTACAGCTGGGTGAACTGGGGGAACTGTACTGAAGCCAAGGCGCGGCAAACGGTCCCCCATCCAACTGGTAACCACGCTCGACGCTGCTTAACTTGGCTGGGGGGAAAGCGAGTGCTCCGACCACTGAGCTAGCTATCCCGTCAACGGCTGCAACCTACCTTCCACACACTGCTTGGAGTCGCCCAGCTCCATCCGAGACGTCTGGTGATCGTGCTGGAGCAGCACGCCCTCCAGAACCACCTCGCTCATAGCACACGAGTCGTGGGTGACGGCTAACCCCCCGCCACCCTCCTCCTCCTCCTTTCCTCCTCCTCCACTGAGAGCGTCACGACCGTACGAGGGAGCGAAAGTGGGTGGAGAAGGGGGACTGCTGAGCCGGGGGTATTTTTTCCGTGGGGGGTCACTTTCTGCCTCTTCACCGTCTGTTGTGGGTTCCCTGTTGTTGTTGTTTGGTGATGTTGTTGATGATGCTGTTGTTGTCGGTGCGCATTCTGAAGCTAAGGTCCAGCTCTGGAGAGCTTTGCCAGGAACCTAGGCTGTTAACACGAAGTAGGAGATGGGTAGGTTGTTTTTTATTTGGGTTTGCTGTTGTTATGTTTTATATAGGGTGTTGTTATCGCTGTGTTTTTTCACACACGCACGCGCGCGCGCGCATACACGCACGCACGCACGCTCGCGCAAGCACGCACGCACGCTAGTTCAGCAGGTGGACAAAAAAACCACGAACAGTCTTAGGTTCAATTCCACCCAACACACACACACACACACACACACACACCACACACACAAACACACACACACACACACACACACACACAACACACACTCATCACACAACTCTCTTCTCTCGCTCTTATAATATATATATTATATATTTATTATATAATATATATATAACATCATATTACATTCGTAAGGTGGGGACTGGATGTAAAAAAGCACATGGGGCTTATTCATATCCTCGAATAAAAGAATGTCATTGTCATTGCATACCCACCGCACCACCACCTCCACCACCACTCCCACACACGCACAACGCACACACACACACAACCCCCACACACACACACACACACACACAACACACCACCCTTGTGGGAAAAACACCACATCAACGACAGACAAAATGAGATAAAACTGAAACCAGATTCCTTAAAACCAAACCTTCGTCGTTTGTAAGTAACCATGACATCTTCACTCATATCAGACAGAAAAAAGCCCGATTCTCTGAGGGAATTGATTTTTAAAAAATGTCGGTATGCAAAACAGAAGTAGATAAAACACAATTTTTAAAAAAATCAGTCATAGAATAAAAACAAATGAGTGGGATACACGAATAATGAAAATCGCCCAAACCAATGAATAAACAAACATACGTGAGTAAATTAAGTCATAAAACGAATAAGAAACAAAATCACATAATTTTTTTTTTTTTAATGATAATACAGGCGTAGAGATAGAATGTCACAATTTAGGACCATGAAAGTGTCTAACACACACACACGCGCGCGCGCGCGAGCAAGCGCGTGCACACACCACACACACATACACACACACACACACGCGCGCGCGCGCACACACGCACGCGTACGTCCTTCGGAAGAGACTATAAACCGAGGCAGGTTAAAGCAGAACATCTTGCGCACACGTTACATCCTGTTCCGCTTTTCGTAAGAGTAGGCCGTTATGTGCCGGTGGGAACAGATGACACAAATCACAAATCCGCATACACACGGGGACTGGATGTTAAAAAAAGCACATAAGTGCTTATTCCATTATCCTCTCGATATAAATAAAACAAAACAAACCCGTTCCGCTTTTCAGAAGAATATAAGGCCATTGTGTGCCGGTGGGAAGGGATGACAAAATTTACAAAACTGCATACACACAGAGACTGGATGGAAAGAAAAGAAGAAAAATACCACACGAGTGCTTATTCCATTATCCTCCGAAATAAAAGAATACAGAAAAAAAACACTACATAAATAAATACATGTATGCTACGTTCAATTCCAAACGCGACACCTCACCTATACATACACACACTTTCTGTTGGCTACTACTACTACTACTACTACTACCACAGCTGCCAGGTTGTCAAGATGGGAGTGAGTGAGTGACTGACTGACTAGAGAAACCAACATCCCCTACAATAGACTATAACACACGTCACAGACGAAAAGGGATTATCTAAACAGAAAATCCCCCCTGCACACACACACACTACACACGCACTCGCACGCATACGCACACACACACACTAAAATGTGTGTCTCCGATTAGCACAATTCGCTATTATATACTGGGACTTGGTGTTAATTCCTTGATAATGATAACATTACGCAAGTCGGTTCATTTCTACTGTCTCGCCAGAAGTCTATTTTTGATAAGACCGGTACCGGTATACGTGTTGTTGTGATGTGACGCGGAAGAAGGGGTGGGGGGTAGGGGGGGGGGGGGGGGGGGGGGGGAGGGGGAGGGGAGGGGGGGGGGGAGAAGGGAGGGTTAGGCGGTGGGTGGTGGTGGTGGTGGTGGGGAGGTTGTGTTAACCTTAATACAGAATATATTATTTTAATTTTTTAGAATGTATTCTTGGTGTGGTTTTTTTCCCCCTTCTCTTTCAAAATGTCAATGTATGTCAATGAGTGGGGTTTTTGTGTGTGTGGTTTTTTTAAATCTCGAGAAATCTGGAAACAAGTACGTTTATTATAATGTTCATACTGGCTGTTGTTGTTTTTGTTTTTTTTCGTGTCAGATAGCAAAAAGTCTCTCTCTCTCTCTCTCTCTCTTCTCTCTCTCTCTCTCTCTCTCTCTCTCTCTCTCTCTTCCTCTCTCTCTCTCTCTCTCTCTCTCTCTCTTTCTGTGGATGCGTGCGAGCGTGTGTATGTGTGCATGCCTGTGCTTGGGTGTTTTTGTTGTTGTTGTTTTTGTTTGAAGATAACGAAATAAGCACTTAAGTGCTTTTTTAAAAACTCTAGTCTCCGTGCGCATGCGGTTTTGAAAATTTTGTCATCCGTTGCCACCGGCACACAATGCCAAAAAAGCGGAACAGGCTTTAAACGTGTACACAAGATGTTCCGCGTGCATTCGCACACGAGACCAAAGAAATAAATGTGTATGTGTGCGCGTGCGTTGCGTGGGTGCCTGCGTGAATGTGCGTGCGTGCGCGTGTGTATGCGCGCGCGTGAATGTGCGTGCGTGCATGTGCGCGCGTATGCTGACGTGTTCACAGGCACACCCGCACGACGCGAGCTACGCTTAAACACTGTGGGGGGAGGGTGCGGGGGGGGGGGGGGGGGGGGGGAGGGGGGGGGATAGGGGAGGAGAGAGAGGATTGAGGATCAAACCACCAAACCCTTAGGAAATCTACTAGCATGTGTAATAGCGAGACAGGCTGGCTACTGAAAGTGACAAGCTCTGCACAAAGTATTGTGTCGTCTTGGGTCTTCAGATGCACCCACCCCTTCTGTTCCCCCCCCCCCCCCCCCCCCCCCCCCCCCCTCCCCCCCCCCCCCCCCCCCCCCCCCCCCCCACCATCGTGAGGATACCGGCGGGAGCTTGTCAGTATAAACAGATCCCCACCTTCTGGAAATTCTGTGCACGACTTTTCTTTTGTAAATGCAAATAAATACAAGAAAACTTACATAAAGGTAAAGGTAAAGGAGTCCCATAACCTATAAGGTCGTAGGGGAGCGAGGCGTCAGAGACCTCAGCTTCTCTAGGGCCAGCATATTGAGGGCGGCGCCCATCTCCTCTCCCTCGCTGCTTTACCTTCCCTGACCCTAAAGAGGCAGGTACCCATTTACAGCTGGGTGAACTGGGGGAACTGTACTGAAGCCAGGGCGCGCAAACGGTCACCCATCCAACTGGTAACCACGCTCGACGCTGCTTAACTTGGCTGGGGGAAAGCGAGTGCTCCGACCACTGAGCTATCCCGTCCCCATACATACGTACATGCATTTAACGTAATGGAAAAAAAAACCCAACCAAACCAACCCTATAAAAGAGCTCTCTATGAACGGATACGACTTTTAAAAGAAAAGAAAACAAAATGGGTGGCGCTGCTCTGTGGCGAAGGCGCTCTCCCCCCGGGGAGAGCATCCCGAATTTCACGCAGAGAAATCTGACGTGACTTAAAGTGGTATAAAATAAATAAAAATTGAAGCTCTGACGTAAACTCAGTTTCAAAACTGAACACAAAAGTAAGGTCAAGGATAAACAACAGGAACCAATGAACGATGACTAAAAATAATAACAAGAACATTCTAGAATGCTATATTAGACCATCCAATGAAATTGTATGTGAAATGGTCAATCAATATTCTTGCTGGAGATTACAGCGTATTCATAAATGTGTTTTTTAGGTGTGTCACAAAATGCTTGAGTTTACAGGATATAAATGTTACTTTAGTTTAGTCACAAATGCTAAACTAATTGATACTTAGCTGTGGTTGTCGTAATTTCAGAGAGGGGGGAGGGGGGAGGGAGGGAGAGAGAGAGAGAAAGAGAGACAGACAGACAGACAGAGAAACGGGGACGGGCTAGCCTAGTGGTTAGAACATTGCACTCGCAATCTGACCACCCGGGTTCGATTCCCGCTCTAGGGGATTTTTACCCTGGAGTTAACATCGGTGCAGACTCCACTCTCCTCAAAAGTCCTTCGGATGAGACTATAAACCGAGGTCCCGTGTGCGAACGCACGCAGAACATCTTGCGCACACGTGAAATCCTGTTCCGCTTTTCGTAAGAGTAGGCCATTGTGTGCCGGTGGGAACAGATGACAGAATTTACAAAACCACATACACACAGGGACTGGATGTGAAAAAGCACATAAGTGCTTATTCCATTGCCCTCGATATAAAAGAATAAAGTAAATAAATAAACAGAAAGACGACAAAGCGAGAGACCGACCGAGCGAGCGATAGACAGACAGAGAGATAATACGTTGTGTGTCTACGTGCTGCTCTACATACATCACAGACGCACGCACATCCACGCACACACACACGCACACACACGCAACACACACACACACGCACACACACAACACACCACACAACACACACACACACAACACAACACCCAACACACAACACACAACACGCACAACACCACACCACACACAACACACACACACACACACACACAACAACAACACAACACACACACACACTTTGTCGACACAGAAATCCGCACACTAAGGACACACACAAACAAGTAAGACATGACAACACAAAGAAACCACCACCACACACCACACACCACACACACCACACACACACACACACAACACACACACACACACACACTCAACTTTGCGACACAGAAATCCGCTACCTTAAGGACACGCTAGCAAACAAAACAGTTATGAGACAGACAACAAAAAAAGAAAACCAACCAACACACAACACAACACCACCACCACACCACCAACAACAACAACACAACAACAAGCAACAACAACAACAAAGAGGAAGCTAGATAAGTTCGAAAACATACTGAGACAGACAACAACAACAAAACCAAAAACAACAACAAAACAAGAAACGCCACCACCAATAACAACAACATTAAAAAAAAACAACAACAATACATGCAAAAACAAGACTCAATAATACTTTAATGACTCAACTAGAGAAATGATGAGTGGCATTTTAAAATCATTAATTACACAGCATGCGTTATTAAACAATACAGATTAAGAAATAAGACAATAACAAAGAAAGAAAATAGCAGCATCGTAGCCTATATCGACTAAT
>CM054150.1:7325724-7328224 GCA_028751875.1 Rapana venosa | reverse complement strand
AGGTCTTGAATCGACCAGCCCCAAAGGAACGACCTCAGCTGGAGCCAGGGGACCCTCTCGACATCAACATTGGAGAGATCACCAAGACAGAGATCCGAAAGGCCATCAGCAGCTTGAAGAACGGCAAGGCTGCTGGCATTGACAACATTCCGGCAGAAGCCTTGAAGGAAGGGGGTAGTGACATCGTTGACGAGTTACACCACTTGCTCAACCTGATCTGGACAACTGGGGAGGTGCCAGCAGAATGGAAGAAGGGCCTGCTTGTGAAGCTCCCCAAGCACGGCGACCTCTCCCAGTGTGGAAAGTGGCGAGGTATCACCCTGTTGTCCATCCCCAGCAAAGTCCTCACAAGAGTCATCCTGGACCGAATGAAAGATGCTCTCGACAAGACTCTTCGAGATGAACAGGCAGGCTTCAGAAAAGAACGTTCCTGTACCGACCAGATTGCGACCCTCAGAATCATCGTGGAACAGTCCATAGAATGGCAGTCACCTCTCTACGCCTGCTTCATCGATTTTGAGAAGGCCTTTGACAGCGTGGACAGACAAGCAATCTAGAACATCCTTCTCCACTATGGTGTGCCATCAGAGTTTGTCAACATCATATGACAACTTTACGAAGGATTCTCCTGCCAGGTCATCCATGGTGGAAGACTCTCCGACAGCTTCGGGATCTCTTCCGGCGTCAGACAGGGCTGCTTGTCTCCACTCCTCTTCCTTGTGGTGCTGTACTGGGTGACAAGGACGGCCTACGCAAGTTCCGGGAAAGATATCCAATGGACCCTCATGACAAAGCTGGAAGATCTCGATTTTGCCGATGACCTGGCTCTGCTATCCCACAGCCTGCAGCACATCCAAAGCAAAGTCACTGCCCTAGATACCACAGCTAGACGTGTTGGCCTCAGGATCAGTCAAGAGAAGACCAAGCTACTGCGTACCAACAACCAGCAAGAGGTTCCTGTCACCATCTCTGGGAAAGCAGTAGAGGATGTTAGTGAATTTGTGTACCTGGGCAGTAAGATCAGCCAGACAGGAGGCACAGACGAAGACATCAAGGCAAGAATAAAGAAAGCACGCCAAGCATTTGCCATCTTGAAACCTGTATGGAGAACAAATGCGATCTCCACATCCACCAAGCTCAGGATCTTCAACTCCAACGTGAAGTTTGTGCTTCTCTACGGGTCAGAAACTTGGCGGGTCATCAACACCAGCTCCTCCAAGATCCAGACCTTCATCAACGGATGTCTCCGGCAGATCCTTCATCTCAGATGGTTTGACAAAGTGCCAAGTACCGACCTGTGGATGAGGGCGAACCAACAGCCTATGGAAGTCCAAGTAAGGCGGCGAAAGTGGCGTTGGGTCGGCCACACCCTACGGAAGGAGCCTTGCAACATCACCCGACAAGCGCTCGAGTGGAACCCGCAGGGGAAAAGGAAGAGAGGGCGCCCCAAACAGACCTGGAGGAGAAGCCTGCATAGTGAGCTGAGAGACTCAAGCCTGACATGGGAAGAGGCCAAGACCCTTGCCAGAGACAGGAGAAGGTGGAGGGACGCTGTTGAGGCCCTATGCTCCGCTAGGAGCTATAAGGAATAAGGAAGGAGGGGGTTGAGGCTGGGGGGGGGGGGGGGGGGGGCAGTGGGGGGGGGGGGGGGGGCAGTGGGGGGGGGGGGGGGAAGGATGGTAACGAGATGTGAGGGAGGCAAGAAAATAAAACTGTGGGGGTGGGGAGGGGGGGGGGGGTTGTACGTGAATAAGAGAGAGACACAGTCGAGAGAGAGAGAGGCGGGGAGAGAGAGAGGAGAGAATAAACGAATGAATGAATGAATGAATTTTATTTATTTATTTTATCCTTTATTTTATTCTTCTATATCGAGGATAATAGAATAAGCACTTATGTGCTTTTTTACAAACAGTCCCCGTGTGTATGCGAATTTGTGAATTGTGTCATCTGTTCCCACCGGCACACAATGGCCTACTCTTAGGAAAAGCGGAACAGGATTTAACGTGTGCGCAAGATGTTCTGCGTGCGTTCGCACTGAATGAAGGAATGAATGAATGAGAGATAGAATGAATGAATGAATAAGAGAGAGAATAAATGATGAAATGAACAAGAGAGAATAAATGAATGAATGAATGAATGGATAGAATTAATGAATGGACAAGAGAATAAATAAATGAATGAATGAGAGAGAGAGAGAATGAATGATGGAACGAACGAACGAATGAATGAATGAAAGCACCTTTTTATTGAAAAGGGAAAAGGAACAAGCACGCATCATGCCTTTTTTGTTGTTGCATCCAGCCCTCGGTCAAAAATAAATAAATAAACGAAAAACAAACAATAATAAACACAAATCTCCCCTGAAAAAGAATCAATTACGCACTGATATCAATACCCCCACCCCAATAACTAAAAAGTATAATAATGTCAATACATAATGATACAAGTGTTCAGAATCAAAGAAAAAGAATAAAACATTGGGGGGGGGGGGGGGGGGGGG
>CM054150.1:7305724-7310724 GCA_028751875.1 Rapana venosa | reverse complement strand
AGGCTATAAACCGAGGTCTCGTGTGTGAACGCTCGCAGAACATCTTGCGTGCACGTTAAAACCCGTTTCCGCTTTTCGGAAGAGTGGGCCATTGAGTGCTGGTGAGAACGCATGAGAAAATTTACAAACCGCATGCACGCGGGGACCGGCTGTAAAGTCAAGTCAAGTCAAGTCAAGTCACAAAC
The DNA here is from genome assembly GCA_028751875.1 of Rapana venosa. Taxonomy (NCBI): domain Eukaryota; kingdom Metazoa; phylum Mollusca; class Gastropoda; order Neogastropoda; family Muricidae; genus Rapana; species Rapana venosa. The sequence continues at coordinate 7,310,539 of CM054150.1, read as the reverse complement.
ACTTTAATCATCCCATGAAGGGCAATTACAATAAGAAGAAAATGTACGAGTGTAAGAAAATGCACGTGTGCTTATTCCATTATCCTCGAAATAAGAGGATGACTCTTTTTTTTGATTCATGAGTTTTGCTGCAGACAGACATCAATCAGCCAAATCAGTGCAACGCCGTAGTAGTTTCTTTCCAAACGTAACTTTCTGTTCTTCTTAGTCGTCGTCGAACGCTCAGACAGCAACTATTGTTGTCTGACGTAATAAGCGAAAATGCGTTGCGCTGCCGTTCAGCGCCTGGCCAACCAGGCCCAGCGCATCCGACTTCGGCGTGGGAGAGAACAGTTGTCTTTTTAAGTCTTTTCTGGAAGAAACAAAATGAAAAGGCAGGAGAATGGATCATGCAGGCAAACAGTGGGCAAGAAGGAGGTGACAGGAAGAAAAAGAACGAGGCAGAAACAAAGAGAGGGATAGAAAAGAGGAAATTTCTCGCACAGAATTTCCAGAAGGATAGGGATGTTATTTATACTGACAGGCCGCAAGATATTTTGTTGTTTAATTATTGGGAGAGGGGGGGGGGGGGGGGGGGGGGGCATAACTGCAGCCAAATCTGGTCTCCGTTCTGGGAGCTTCGAAGATATTATTTTTACTTTTGACAAATTATGAAACACATTCTGCCTTTTCAAAGAGTAGACCATAGCGTACAGGTAAGAACAGACAGACAAATTTAATTTTTGTTTGAAAAAAACCTGCATAACCACTGGTGTCTGTTAAAGCATCATCTGCGAAATCGGAATGCTGTTGTCTTCATGGTGGACAAAAAAACAGTCGCGTTCGCAAAAATATTGGCAGAAAATAAGCAAGAAGGTAACACGAGGAAAAGGAACAAGGCAGATACAAAGAGAGGGATAGATAAGAGGGAATTCCTGGCACAGAATTCATCGGTGAAGCTCGGAGCTCCAGCTGAGGAAGGAAAAAAAAGTTGTTTCTTTTATTTTGGTTGTGATTTGTTGGCTGGACTTTTTTTTTCTTTATAATGGTTTTGTTTGTTTTTTGATGCATCGTTTTCAACACAAGTGAACAAATGCAAGAGCAAAAGAGGTGGACAGGTATTTCGTTATCTCTTTATAAATTGGTGATTGAGGGCAAATATTTTTGAAGGCTTGCATAAGGAGGCCTCGAGCGCGCCTGCAATCACACACGCCCGCGCACACTCACTCACACACACACACACACACACACACACACACACAGCTCACTGTTTAAAACACATTTCAAGATGCTCATTTAGTCGGCTGTCGGCTTACGTAAGCAACTGAATGATTGATTGACTGATTCATTGAGGCATGCATACAGTCATACTCACGCACATATGTTATGCGTTTTTTATATAGCACATGCATCATCTAGACCACTGCAGGCGATACGTGTGTTTTGCGCGCGCACGTGCATGCGTGTGTGTGTGTAGGGGGGGAGGGGGGGGGGGGGGGGTGGTTGCGTAGCTTTATTTTGCGCGCTTTTGTGTAAAAGAGCAAGTCTGTGAGCATGGATGATTGTGTCTGTTCATGTGGATACTTTATCTATAGATTCGTTTTATCCCATTTTATCTCCAGTTACTTCATTTACTAATTTTTATTGTTGTCTGGAGCTGGAAACGATCTCTGGTTTGAGCTATGACTGTATGTATGCTTTTGATCTCTCTCTCTCTCTCTCTCTCTCTCTCTCTCTCTCTCTCTCTCTCTCTCTCTCTCTCTCTCTCTCTCTCTCTCTCTTTCTCTTTCTCTCTCACACACACACACACACACACACACACACACACACACACACACACACATCCGTCTAATATCACCTATATAGGGAAACAAATACAGTTGCAGACATGAAAAAGAAAAAAAAATGGGTGGCGCTGCGCTTGTGGCGACGCGCTCTCCCGCTCTCCCCGGGGAGAGCAGCCCGAATTTCACGGAGAGAAATCTGCCGTGACTTAAAGTGGTATGAAATGAAATCTGAGCGCTTTGATTTGTTGCTTTACAAGATTCAGCGCTATATAAATTCCATACATTATTATTATTATTATTATTATTATTATATAGTGTGTAAAGGTTTGGTATGTGTTAATCCTAAATTAATATTTGTGGACGGCTGCTTCCTTGTAAATGATTCGAATGCAAGCGCTTCGATTTGTTTACTTTTCTAGATATTATTATTATTATTATTGCAAGAACGAACACACACACACACACACACACACACACACACACACACACACACACACCGAGAGAGAGAGAGAGAGAGAGAGAGAGAGAGAGAGAGAGAGAGAGAGAGAGAGAGAGAGAGAGAGAGAGAGAGGAAAAGACAGACAGACAGACAGACAGACAGACAGACAGAGACAAGCAAACAGACAGAGTTTGTGGGTTTTTTAAAGCTGTTTTGCCCTCAAGGTTTAGCAACTCATCGGGTTTTCCCGTTTCTACACCTACGTAAAAAGGCAAGACGACTTTCTTTGTCATGAGTCATTCTTTGACTTGCTTATGGTAACTTACACAGAAGGAGTCTTTGACCAGTCTACTCCATCAAAAAGAGGGCGCACAATCAACCAAGTATGCAAGCAGTCAGTCAGTCAGCCAGTCAGTCAGTTACTGGATTTACCGACCAATTCTTTAGTTAGATGGAGGGTGTGTTGTGAAGAATGATGATGCACGGTCTTTTTTCTTTGACATTACGTTAGCCAAATGGGGAAACTTACTCAGAAGTGTTGGGGTTTTATATAAGTGTGCTTACGTTATGATGATGTTGTGGTGGTTTTTAAAAAAAATAAATGCAGACACACAGTTATGCAGACGTGTATGATGGCACTGATATACGCATACACACGGCATGCACCTCTCTCTGTCTCACACACGCGCGCGCGCACCACACACACACACACACACACACACAACACACACCACAACACACACACACACACACACACACACACAAGCCTTATCTCATTATGCTGCCCCCCCCCCCCCCCAATCCCCCCTGCTCCATCGTCTAATATCACTTTAAGTGAACAGACGTAAAATTGAAGACACACACACACACACACACACACACACACACACACCTACCTACCTAATACCTTCGGATGAGACTGTAAACCGAACTCCCGTGTGCAAACGCACGCAGAACATCTTGCGCACACCTTAAAAAAACTGTTCCGCTTTTCAAAATAGTAGGCCATCGTGTGCTGGTGGGAACGGATGACAAAATGTACAAAATCACATGCACACAGGGGTACTGGATGTACAAAGCCGCATGATCGCTTATTCCATCTTCCTGGATGTTAATGAATAGAATAAAAAAAAATTTTTAAATAGTAAATAAATAAAATATGCAAAGCAAACAAAATTATTATACAAAATATCTTGTGATACAATAGTCTTTTAATTCTCGATTTCTGTTCCTCTCCTTCCCATCATCCCACTAGTACTCTCCCTTTGTTTTTTTAAATATATTTTTAATTTATTCTTTTATATCGAGGATAATGGAATAAGCACTTCTGTGCTCTTTTTTTTACATCCAGTCCCCATGTGTATGCGGTTTTGTCAATTCTGTCATCCGTTCCCACCGGCACACGATGGCCTACTCTTACAAAAAGCGGAACAGGATTTCACGTGTGCGCAAGATGTTCTGCGTGGGTTCGCTTACGGGGCCTCGGTTTATAGTCTCATCCGAAGGACTTTGGGGGGAGAGTGGAGTCGGCACTGATGTTAACTCCAGGGGAAAATATCCCCCTTGAACAGGAATCGAACCCGGGTTGTCAGATTGCCAGCGCAATGTTCTAACCACTAGGCTATTCCGTCCCCCCCCCCCCCCCCCCCCCCCCCCCCCCCTCTGTGTGTGTGTGTGCGTGTGCGCGCGCGCGTGTCTGTGTGCATGTGTGCGTACGTGCACGTTTCAGACGGTCTACTAGACAAAGTGATAACGTAACTTTTGTCTAGAGAAGGGGGTCAAGTTGTGCGTCACAACGTACTGACCTTGCTGACCTTGCTGACCTGGAATCTTGATTCTGAACTGGGTCTGATTGTGACCCACTTTTGTCTTCTTCTTTCTTTTTTTTCTTTTTCGGTGAAGTCCACACAGGTCATTTCAAACTGGTATATGCCTGTTTCTTACAGAGATTAGTTTTTAACCTGTGATTTGGGGTTTTATAAAAATTCTATTTTGATTTGTCTTTTTTTTGTTATTGTTGCTTTTTCAGAGATGATTTTGTTTGTGTAATTTTTTGTGTGTGGTTATTTTGTTGCTGATTTTTTTTTTGGTGGTCCTCATCTTTATTTTTATTTATTTATTGTTGTCATCATCATTGTGTCATTGATGTTTTCTCCCATATGGGTATGCTAGGGTCCTATCTGTATAAATAGCACCGCCCCCCACCCCCCTTACACATACTTTGTGGAAATTCTGTGCTAGGATTTCCCTGTTTTCTATCCCTCTCATTGTTTCTGCCTTGTTCCTTTTTTTTTCCATGTCACTTCCCCTCTTGTCTATTTTTAATAATAATAATAACAAGAAGAAATGGAATTTATACAGTGCTGAATCTTGTAAAACAAAAACAAATCAAAGAGCTTCTGTGTCCATCCTCCTGGGGGGTATTTTCCCAGAAAGATTTCAAAAAGTAGCAATTCTCTCCCACTGATGCGCTGGGCCTGATTTGTCGGGCACTTAACAGCAAGCACAACGCATTTTCGCTCATATGAAACAACAATCATTCCTGTCAACGGGGCCTGAGAGATACAGACACCTGCAGTGCTGGTCATGTAATTTTAAGCAACACTCTCT
>CM054150.1:7273224-7300724 GCA_028751875.1 Rapana venosa | reverse complement strand
GGCAACATCTTCCATGACAAAACTCACCACCATATGGAAAAGTAAAGAGATCAGTTTCCCAATCAAACTAAAGCTCTACAAAGCCCTAATTCAGTCGATCCTGCTGTACGGAAGTGAAACCTGGACATTGACTGCTGAAACAGCAAAGCAAATCCAGTCATTCGAAACAAAATGCCATAGAAAACTACTGGGCATATCCTGGAGAGAACGAAAGACCAACGAATTTGTCAAGAGTCAAATAACACGGCTGGCAGGTCCACAGGAACCCCTTCTCACCATCGTCAAGAAGAAAAAGCTGACATGGTTCGGCCACGTCACCCGCCACAACACTCTGCCCAAAACAGTACTGCAGGGAACACTCGAAGGTGGCAGAAGGAGGGGAAGACAGAACAAGTCATGGATGGACAACATCAGAGAATGGACCAGGATGAATGACTCGGCACTACTGCGCAGAGCCGAGGACCGAGATGGATGGAGGAGGCTTACCACGGCATCGTCTTTCATGTCTCCCCCACGACCGCCAAGGTCACGGGTCTGATGATGATGAACAGATAGTCCTCCTTGTTTGAAAAACTCACATTCTCGTTCTTTTTTGTGTGTGTTTTTCATGAATGCTTACTCCATCACCCTCGAAATAAAACCAAATAATTTATTTTAAATATATCTCCCTTGCTATAGCGCTCCTTCTTTCTCTCCCCCCCCCCCCCCTCCCCCCGCCCCCCCCCCCTTTCCGCATTTTTTCTCAATTATTTCTGTTTTCTATGTGCTCGTTTTCTTTTCTTGGCTTTGTGGTTGAGGGATGTCAGATTGAAGATGTTGATTCTTCTTTTTTTTTTTTCCCTTTCTTCCTTTCCTTCCTTTTTTTTACGAATTATATTTTCTGTTATTTTTCTGTTTTAGTGATCGACATTTTAAAAAAAATTATTAAAAACATTTTAATAATTTTTTTATTTCTCCCAAAATTGATATTTCTGTGTGATAGATTCTCTTTCCCATCTTTGTTTATTTTGTTTGGTTTGGGATTGTTTTTATTTTTATTATTATTATTATTATTGTTGTTGTTGTTGTTGTTATTATTGTTGTTGTTGTTGCTGTTGTTACTGTTCCAGGACAGAAGGCTGAATGTTAACAAAACAACAACAAAATGGGGAAAAAACGAAACACAATGATGTGTGCTTATTCCTTTCCCTGACACAAAAAAAGATTCCTCCCATACTCATTAATTCATTTATGCCCGAAGTCGGAATGCGGCTACCTTCATGGTGGGTAAAAACGGTGGCATACGCAAAATCTCACCATTGGTGATCCTCAGAGCTCTAGCTGAGGTAAGAAAAAAAATTATTCATACATTCTCTCTCTCTCACTCTCTCTCTCTCTCTCTCTCTCTCTCATCCCTCTCTCCTCTCTCTCTTCTCTCCTCTGTCCTCTCTCTCTCTCTCTCTCTTAACTTGCTGATGTCCTCTGCAAGACATAACGATATTTGGAACTTGTCTCACTTCCTTCACAAAGCCTTCAAGCTGAGAGAAATTGCAACATCATAGTTCATTATTATGATTATCATATTGTTGATTGTATGTTTGTTTTTAATGTTTCTGATGATTTGGTTTTTTGTTCACTTTCCCCTTCATTATGTTTTACATCCGAATCCGAATCCGAATCTCTCTCTCTCTCTCTCTCTCTCTCCCCGGGGGGGACCGATCACGTAATGCGAAGGTGAAGACGTAGGGAAATTGCTCTAGTATTTTTGTGAATTAGTCGCTAGTTTTAAGTGGCCTTAGTTTTTCATTGTTAGCATACAGTTACATAAGGAGGATGGGTATATCGCTGCAGTTGTACAGGGCTGTCTGTGGGACATTTGCGGCAGTATTCGCCTGCTTCATGTCCAAACGGGCAGAATTCAAATCGGCCATGGCAGTGTCCATCCTGACGCAAAAAAGTGGGCGAGACGGTGTCTTGTTAGGACTGACCCTCACCTATCTATTCTGGGGGGGGCCTTTTGCTTCTGTGTGGTGATGTGGAGACGAACCCTGGACCTGGTCAAGGACGGAAGCTGAGGCAAACCAGCCTGACGAGTGGTGCTGGTGGTCGTAGCACTATCACAGGAAAAGCTGCAGGGAAAACCAAAGTAAGTGCAGATATGGCCGCCAGCACACCTACAACTGTACACAGTAGACAGGAGTCCTCTCCTACAGTAGCTCCTGAGGAAACATTTACCACAATGAGGGCCAAGATGGAGAAAGTGGAGAACTTGCTAAAGACAACAACAGAGACTATGAGAAGTCAAATACAAATGTTGACAAACAGTGTGATGCCTTGAAAGAGAAAGTGTGATAATAGACAAGACATGAACAATCTTAGGACTGAAAATTTTGAGTTAAAGCAATCAAATTTAAAACTGATGGACAAGTGGAAAAACTAGAAAAGAATGGGCCAAAAAACGGTCAGTGTTTTAATTTTAAAACAAATCTTGTCCCCGTGTTTTCCCAATGCTACAGATGCTATCTGTATTCAAACCTAGACTTATTCCTTTGTGACCGTATGTTGATAGAGTACTTGTAAAGTATATGAAATCACTATTTTACAAACACACACACTATACATACACCACACACTCACTCAGTCATAACACACACTAACACAGACACACACCGCACGCTTCGTTCATCATACAAACACACACACATCACACACACACACACAAGGAAAGGTGCACTATTTTCACACACACATACGAAAAATGGCACTATGTTAGCACTAGTGTTCGCCTCACTCACTACCACTAAACACGCGGAAATGCACTAGTTTCACAACACACACTCACACACAATCACACACACACACACAACACACACACACAACACACCATAACACACACCACACACAACACACAATACGAAAATGCACTTTCTCTCTCTCTCGCGCTCTCTCTCTACTCTCTCTCGTCTTCACTCTCTCTCTCTCTCTCTCTCTACACCACACACACTCTTTCAAACACACACACGGATATCACGTTGTTCACACTCACAACTCACCAACACTCCACAGAAACGAATAATGCACTATTCTTCTCGTCTCGCTCTCTCTCTCTTCTCCCACTCTCCTCTCTCCTCTCTCTCTTCTCTCACTCTCGTCTCCTCTCATCTCTATCATCTTCGTCTCTCTCTCGTCCTCTCTCTCTCACACACACACACACACACACACACACACAAACACACACACACACAAACATACAAACACACGAAAGCACTAGTTCACACACACACACGCACACACACACACAAACACACACACACACCACACACACACACACACAAAAACACACACACACTCATAATTGCCACTGTTTTCTCACAGAGAATGCTCCTAATTTCACTACACACACAATACACACACACACACACACAAAGCACGGGTAATATTCACTAAGTTGCACACACACACATACACCACACACACACACACACTCACTGATATGCAACTAAATGCACTCTCACACATCTCTCACAGTACACACACACTTACTCACACACACACACACACACTCACAACCTACTCACACACACACACACACACACACTCACACACACACACTGCATAGGGGAAACACATTCATGTTGATTTCCTTTAATTTGTAAGTAGCCAACGCAACTTACCCAATTTTGGAACTGTACACAACAACAACCAATCCCCATATTTTTAAATAATAATAAAGAAGAAAAAAAAAACAGAAAAAAGAAAAAACCAAAAGAAAGAAAAATAAAATAAGAGGGGCGGGGGGGGGGGGGGGGGGAGACAGAGACTGTCTAAACTTAACCCTCCCCCCCCACCCCAACACACACACACGCTCTCCCTTTCTTCCCCACCTCCAGCTTCTCTCTCTATCTCTTCGTCCTCTCTCCTTACCCACCCACACTTTTGTCACCCAAAGGTTACACTAACCAAGGTAGGTGTGGCCGATGGGGGGTGTTGGGAGGGGGAAGGAGGAGGAGGAAGAGAAGAAACAATGTCAAGCGGGCAAAAACACTGAGAACGGAAGAAACGCATCACACACACACTCACCACACACATACACGCCGCCGCGATCCACACACACACCACACACAACACACACATACACCGCCGCGCGAACACACACGTACACACACACGAACCATACAAACACACAAACGCATAGACGCACGCACAAACACACACACACACACACGAACAACACTCACACACACACACGAACACACACACACGAACACTCACTAAGAACACACAAGACACACACACAACACACACACACACCACACACACACACACTCAACACACGACACTTACAACACACACACACACACACACCACACTCACGAACACACACACACACACAATACACACACACACACGAAACCAACACACAACACACACAACACACACACACACAACACACCACACCTACATATACACACACACACACACAACACATCTCGAACACAACACACACACACACACACACAACACACACAACACCACACACACACACACACACACAACACACACACACACACACACACACGGAGGGAGGGGTAGGTGGGATCGGAGAGGCGAAAAATAACAGAAGCTGTGTCAGGCGGTCCATACCCTATCCCCCTTGACCTACTTCCGTGACCGACGCTGTCCCCGCCCCAATGAAGTGGACACAGTATTGTGGTCAGTAATCCAGAAGCCTGTACCTCATTACAAAATCGTGTATTGTGAAAAACTCACATGGATGTTTGGTTGGGGTTGATTTTGGTGTTATGTGTGTTGTTATCGCTCACATTGTTTGTTTGGAAGAGGTATGTGATACGCCCACCCCCCTGCTCACCCACACAACAATTTGTTAACACACACTCCACCCACCACATATATATAATATGTTATGTATATAATATATATTTATATAATATATGATAGAGATATATATATTGAGAATATTCGAGAATAATGGAATTAATAATCATGCCTTTACCATCCACTCCCCGTGATATGCATTTTTGAACATCTGTTCTTCCGTGCCCCCGGCACACAATCCCTACTCTTTCGACCTGCGGAACAATTTTAACATGTGCTCAAAGAGGTGCTCGTCATTCGCACACGTACCTCGATCGAGAGTCTCATCCAAAGGACTTTTGGAAGTGATGCGCACTGATGTTTAACTCCAGAGAAAAATCCTCCTTAACAAATTGGAACCCAGTCAGCAATCACAGGCACACTCTAACCACCAGCTTATCCTGTCCCCAGAGCGAGAAGAAAGAGAAGAGAAGAGAGAGAGAGAGAGAAAGAGAGAGAAGAGAAGTTACATTTCTTTGAATTTGAGAGTATTCAATGCTCTATTCTTTTACATCCATGCTCCCTGGCAATGCCTTCTTATAATAATAATAATAATAATAAATAATAAAAAATTGTCATCATCCCCAACAACACCCAACTAGCCAACTCTTTAACTAAAAAGGGACAAGGATTAACATGTGCACAATTGTTCTGTTGCGTGGTGCGTGTCGCAACAAGGACTTTGTTTTACAGTCCTGTAATTTGTGAAAATCATTGTTATATACCTTTGTTTCTGTTATACAACCATCATGGTGGCAAGGGCCCGATTAAAATTTATGCCAATGCTTGTATTTACCATACCCATAAAAATTCTACAACGCTCACAATATGACTTACCAGTCCCTTTGAAAATTTCTCTCGCGCCTCTCTCTCTCTCTCTCTCTCTCAGCCACCACCGAGCCCCCCCCCCCCCCCCCCCACCCACCCCAAGGGATTTTTCCCATAGTTAACGTCAGTGCCACTCCACTCTCCCCAAAATCTTCGAGAGACTATAAACCGAGGCCCTGGTTGTGGAACGCTCGAAGATCATCTTACGTTGAAACCTGTTCCGCTTTTCAGAAGATAGTGCCTTGTGTGCTGGGTGATTGAAGGGCATGGCAAACGTTACAATATCACATGCACCGGGACTGGATGTATAACCACAGAATCAGAAAAAACTTTAATTGCCAGTATGTCCCAGAACAAGATTTATTTGTCACCGAAACATAAACCTATTCTCTCTGGTCATGTCAGTTTTCCTATATGCATGTGGGAATCATGGACCCTCACACGGACGTAGAGAGAAGAAAAAGAGCTGTAGAAATGAAGGTTCTTCGGAAGACTCTTAGGCATCTCGTACAAAGACACATCACGAATGAAAATCAAGAGGCTGTAGACCCAATGAAATCGGCCCATTCTACCTTCAAACGACTCGTCAGACATCGAAACTGAAGTGTTTTGGTCTTTCATACACATGGCTCCCTCTGGTCTTGCTATACATTCCGACAACACATAGGGGAGGAAGAAGAAGAGCAGTCAAAGGAATACATAGGGGAGGCAACTTTCAGAGTGGTCAACATTTCTGAAGTCTACCCTGAGGGCATGATGAGAGAACGCGAGGGACTGGAGAAAGGTGGTTGGACAAAGCTTCGAAGGCGCCCCAAAAGAGTCGGAATCCTGAGGGATCGTGACGTGATAATTGTATGCAACATTTCCTAAAATTAATTCTCGATTATGTAATCTTCTAGGCGCTGGGCTCGTCTGAAAATGGAATCATCCCAAATTATGTTTCATGTCTAACAGATATTGAAGAAGACTAGGGCAAACCATATCAACTCGAATACACAACACTCAAGCATGCAGTCCTTCAACAATCAGTCGGAGACGACTTCAAAAAACCACAGTTGACCGACAAGATGCCTGTTATCCCGATCCTGTCAATCTGGTTCGGGGAAACATCATGAGAAACCCTCCTTGACTTCCACCCGACCATCGTCCTTTGGCGGCAGACCCCTCAACAACTTACGGTTTTTCCGATGACATTACCTCATCAATAACACAACTGCAAATCTTACGACCAGACTTGAGTAAGCAAGCTTGTGCATATGATAGGTGAGCTCGGAAAAAGTAAAGGTACTGTGAACTCACGACAATCCACCGCTAAAATTTACATGAACGGCCCACAACTGGAGAGGTAACGCTTTTAAAATACCCGGGCGCTACACGCACAAAGGAAAGCCGATCGACACAGAAATCAAAGTCAGGAATAGCCATGGCAACATCGTCCACACTTAACTCACCACCAATGGAAAAAAAGAATCATTTCCCATCAAACTAAAGCACTACATAGCCCTAATTCACGTGCTGCTGTACGATGAACTGGACATTTGACTGCGAAACCGAGAGAAAGCAAATCCCAGTCATTCGAAACAAAATGCCATAGAAAACAACGGGGCATATCCTGGAAGAACGAAAGACCATCGAATTTGTCAAGAGTCATATAACTACGGCTGGCAGGTCCACTGGTACCCTGCGCACCATCGCAAGATGAAAAACTGACATGTTTTTTTTGTGTTTGTCCGCCACGTGCACCCCCACAACACTCTGCCACTGTCCCAAAACATACTGCAGGTAACACTCGAAGGTGGCAGAAGTGAGGAGGACCAGAACCTATCATGATGGGACAACATCAAGATGGAACCAATAATACTCGGCACAACTGCCAGAGCCGGACCGAGATGGATGGAGAGGCTACCACGGCATCGTCTTTCATGTGCGCCCCCACGACCGCCAAGGTCACGGTCTGATGATGATGAACAGATATCCTCCTTGTTTGAAAAACTCACATTCTCGTTCTTTTTTTGTGTTTTTTCATTGAATGGCTTACTGTCCATCACCCGCGAAATAAAACCAAATATTTTTATTTTAAATAATCTCCCTTGCATACCTCCTTCTTTCTCTTCTCCCCCCCCCCCCCCGTCCCCCCGCCCCCCCTTTCCGCATTTTTTTGCCCTCCATTAGTGCTGTTTGCGTCCTAGTCTCGTTTTCTTTTCGTGCTTTGTGGTTAGGGATGTCCAGAGTGAAGATGTGGTAATTCTTCTTTGGTTGTTTTCCCTTTTCTGCCTTTCCGTCCGTGTTTTAAACGATATTATATTTGCTGTTATTTTTCCTGGTTTTAGTGATCGACATGTTTTAAAATAATTATTAAAAACATTTTAATAATTTTTTTTATTTCTCCCAAAATTGATATTTCTGTGTGTTAGATTCTCTTTCCATCTTTGTTTATTTCGTTTTGGTTTGGGATATTTTATTTTATTATTATTATTATGATTGTTTTGTTGTTGTTGTTATTATTGTTTGTTTTGTTTGCTGTTTACTGTTCAGACTAAGGCCTGAATGTTAAAACAAATCAACACTAAATGGAAAAAACGAAACACAATGATGTGTGCTTGATTCCTTTCCCTGACACAAAAAAAAAAGATTCCTCCATACTCATTAATTCTTTTATGCCCGAATCGAATGCGCTACCTTCAGGTGGGTAAAAACGGTGGCATATACGCATAATCTCACCATTGTGATCCTCAATGCTCTACTTAGTAAATAAAAATGATTCATACATTCCTCATCCTCTCTCTCGTCGCTCTCTCCCTCTCTCTCTCTCTCTCTCTCACTCTGTCTCTCTCTGCTCTCTCCCTCTCTCGCTTAACTTTGCTTGTCCTCTGCACGACATAACGATATTTGGAACTTGACCTCACTTCCTGCACAAAGCCTATAGCAGAAGAAATTGCAAACATCATATCATGAATATATTATCATATTGTTTGATTGTATGTTTGTTTGTAATTTTCAGATGATTTGGTTTCTTTGCTTCACTGTCCCCTTCCAGTATGTTACATCCAATCTCGTAACCGTATCTCTCTCTCCTCTCACTCTCTCTCCCCGTGGGGACCGATCACGTAATGCAAGGAGTGAAGACGTATGAAATTGCTCTAATAGGGTTGTGAATTAGTCCTATTTTAATGGCCTTTATGTTTCATTGTTACATACAGTTACATAAGAGGATGGTTTATATCGCTGCATTTCAGCTGTCTGTGGGACATTTTGCGCAGTATGCGCCTGCTTCATTCCAAACGGCAGAATTCAAATCGGGCCATCATTCCAGCCTGACAAAAAAGGGGCGAACGGGTCTTGTTAGACTGAACACCTCACCTATCATTCTGGGGGCCTTTTGCTTCGTGTGGAGTGAGACGAACCCTGACCTGTCTAGACGAAGCTGAGGCAATACCACCTACGCTACGAGTGGGCTGGTTCGTAGCACTATCACAGGAAAGCTGCAGGAAAACCAAAGTAGTGCAATTATCCGCCAGCACTCCTAGCAACGTACACATAACAAGTCCTCCGCCTACAGTAGCGCCTGGAGAAACATTACCACAAGGAGGCCAAGTTGGAAAAGGGAGAACTGCAAAAGACAACAACAAGACTATGAGAATCATATACAAATTTGACAACATGTTGATGCCTTGAAAAGAGAAATGGTGATATTAGACAACCCGAACCATCTAGACGAAAATTTTATAAGTTAAAGCAAGCAAATACAGAACTATCAGAGTGTAAAAACTAAATGAATGCAGACTTCAAAAGCTGTGTCAAACAACAATCCTTTATCCATGGCAGGGAAAAGAAAAGTAATGAGACTGAGCTGATTGTGAAATGTTCGTGAAAAAATCTGCGTTTCCGAAAAAATGGATTACAATTATTTTGAATAGTGGTGCACAGAAAATTCTAACCCAACTCTCCATGATTGCCAGGATGTTTTCTTTAACAAGATAACTTAAATATAAGCTAAAACACATGAAATTCAAGGATTTTTGTAGACGACGATTTTTCCAAAACTGTTAGATATTAAGCACAGATCTACCCCATACTTGAAAAGGCTAGCAGAGGGAAAAAAAAAAAAATAAAAATAAAAACAAATGTAGAATGTCCTGTGATCATTTGATCTTAATGGCAAAGATGACCCTTAATGATCCTGAAACAAAAAGACTTTTTGCCGCCCATACAATCATCCGCCATGTCTCAATTTACAGGGGGGTAAAAATAAACTGACACCGTCACTCACCGAAATAGACACTCTTGAATTGTTTAGCCAAGTAGGCTCAGGTAGTGAAAGGGAGGCCTGACACATTGCCACTGTAAGGCGAAAATGAACATCGACCTTTGCCTAGGCAAACTCCACTACCATGTGGTAGAGGCATCTTCCATTAAATAGCCTTCTGTTGAACTGCTGTTGAACTTAAAATTCTGTTCTTGTCATTCAATGTAATTGTAAAGTTCAGTCTTGAGTTGATCAATTGAATTGTGTAATACAGGAAAAAAACAAATAAAACTTTTTCATTTTTTGTCTTGGAACGTAAATGATTGTTTCCAAAACGTCAGAGTAAATTTATCTTATTTCGTAGTTTTTTGATTGTATAGGTCTGACAGAAACATCCTGAAAATGGTCCACCAGATGTGTTTTACGGGCTAATCAGACTTCTTAATGTCACATTGATAGTTAGCCATCAAGGGAAGGCTTCTAGTGGTTTAGTTTGTTTTATTAAGCAGGATGTAACTCCTTGTGTAAGTGTTTAATTTCCATATCCTAATATTCGCACTTTTCTCTGGACAAATCGCTGTTGTACAGAAATTAATGTTTGCTTGGCTGTGTGGATATCCCACCTGAGGTCGCCTTTTTAAATAACATGTTTGACTAATGAAATGGAATTGCTATGTATGTAAAATGTTTAGTAAAGTGTGTGGGTGACACGGGAGGAAGTAATATAATACTATGGATACTTAAACAGCAGACTCAAACTTTTCTGTCCCTGTAGAAAATGCTTATTCAGATTCCAAAATAAAAGTAGGTCTCTCAGCCAGCGTAATTCTGAGATTTGTGAACAACATTTATGGTAAATTACTATTGAATATTCACCTGCTCTTAGTTTACAAATTCTAATGCGTAGTAAGAACCAACAAGCCGATAACATACTTCTCTGATGGAGGATGTGAGTGTTAAGATTATTTTTCTGTCAATATGCTTTTCTCAGATTTTTGACTCATTCTAGTGTGTTTGCCGAGCGATCTGATCCGATCTCCTTCCTGTTGAATTAGTAGATTAAGCCAGTATATAATTACAGGTGTGAATAACTGTAAGCCATCTTTATGAAAAGTTGTATATGAAAAACAAACTCTCAGTTTATAAAGATAATCTCTAATGTGAATTATTGTGAAATTTGTATTAATCCTTTCAGATGATTTGATGCGAACAATACTGAACTTCTCTGTATGATTTGTTTAATGGTTTCATAAAAGCCATGCTGAATGTAGGAAGAAACAGTACATATCAATAAAGTCCATCAAAGATACTGGTTGATAAGAAATGTAGTAGTATAAACTATAAGGTTCAAAACCATCTGAAACTTTCCTAAAACATAAAAATGAGGGACAAAAACGTTACTGTGTCACAAGAAGAATATATATGCATCTGGAACGCAAAAAAAACAGATAAATAAGACCTTACTTGCAGAGATGAATTCATCTATCTCGTCTAAAATCCAGTTCTGTAAAGTGTTAAGAAGGCGTCATTTAGAAAAAGTCCAGCCAAAGAAATAGTATATGCAGTTGTCAGATGGGGTTTCAACATTTCAAAACCGCTGGTTGGAGAATGACTCCATAGTTGCAACTACCCCATGATTTCAGGAATTACAGTGGATGGAACTAGACGACTTTGATCGCCAATATCTAAAGTTGAGATATTAGCACTTAGATAATTAAAGGTGAGAAAGCCCGGCCTGATCAATCATTGGTGAAGTCAAAATATGAGGTGAAAATATTGTGCTTTTCCTTCTAAAACTATTCAACCAAAATGTTTTGATGATGCTTTTTCCAGATAACTCCTAATCTATAAAACTACATTGCATGAAAAAGGGTGATTTGATAACCTAAATAACTACCGGGAATTTCTCTTACTGCATAAGTAGTAAGTTAATACGTACTATAGTAACTTAGTTACAAGAATGGGTTTGAAGAATAATTATTACAGGGGAGCACCAACAGTTTAAAGAGGTATACTCCCACGTATAGATCATATGTTACTCCTCTTTGCTTTGTACAAAACATTTGCTCTAACCGGGAAGCTCTATATAGCATAGATTGACTTTGTTAAACTTTGATCTTTAACAGGAACTTGTTGTCCTATCTCCAAAAAATGTTGAAGGGTAAACTATGACGATGTTATGAGAGCCATGTAACATATGTCAGACGCAGAATAAGATGTGTACTAAAGTGACGACAATAATTACTGTACCACTGGGTAAACAGGGTGATGTATGTAGCCCCTTAGTGGTTTTTCTGGTTTTAGCAATGGTTAGCCAGACATCATCAAGAATGGTAACATGGTGCCACGTTCCCCCAAGATTTCTCAAGTGTTTAATCGTCTGCGTGCATGATGTTTATCCTCCTATCTAAACAGTCCGTAGTTACAAAAGCATGTTTACAGGTAAACATGGCTTCAACAGCACTGGATCTTAAGTTAATCTGAGGAAAGATAATCTTGACGCTGAAAAGGGATATTTACTGCTCATAAAATGTTTACAATGGAAAATACATGCCTTATTTAATGTAAGATAAATATTTAGGAATCTTTTTCCTACTAACTATTCACACTGCATGTAAAGAATCGCAAGTCGAGGTAAACGAAGCGTGTTATTTGTTTAAAAAAACTACATATTGAATAATATCGCTTGATTTGTTTCATTAAGATATTTGATGCACAAATTCTAACCCACTGTGGTTATATGTCAAAATAATGCTTGATGCAGCTTAACACATATGTAATCAGTCTCCTCTTTGCTGTAAAGCATTTTGGAGGGCTAATAGACTACAACCTATTATCTGTGATATGTAACTTATAATACCCTCAACTCGTTAATGCTGCTTAAGATGCATTAAGATATTGATTAAGATTCTGCATAGAATGAGAGCAGGCTACCTTTTAAATCCACTAGATGCTTTATATCTAGATTAAAAGAAAAACAACTGCAACTCAAATACTACCTTTGTGGTACTCGGGTTTGTTGTGTTTGGCTCAATCAGGATCGGAAATTGAGAGAGTATTAAGCGCTATTCAGGCAAAGAATATTGACGCCGAGGGCAGCAATGAGTTATCATAGACATAAACAGTGGAAAGATTTCAAATGACAAGACAATTTTATAAGTTTCGCATGATGTCAAAACCTTATCTAAAACTTATAGGGATATACATTGAAAAGAAGAATTCCTAAGTTTAGACTGTGTATCTTATATAAAGTTCATAAATGCTATACAGATACATGATATTGACGACGTCAGGCTGTTAGCCCATTATGTAACAAGTCTCCCGAGATAAGTACACTGTGTCTTGCTGTCCTGTATTTTGAGGATGTTACCGAAACTTCATCCTGTTAATTAGTTAAAAAAAAAAATAAAAAGAACCGCCTAATTTATTTTTAGACGCCTGTGTACTCTGGCTCAAGTCATTCCGAAGTTGTCGCACCTCACTTTAAATTTGGGTAAAGCCTTCAGAATAAAAATAATATTATCCTAATGATATTTCTGTACGGACTTTGGTTATACAGTAACATGGGCGTTTGGTGTTGTGTGTGTGCTGTGCGTGTTGTGTGCTATGCGTAATGTTTAAAACCAAAAGACTAAAGCATTCGCAACCCCCGACATCATTTGGGCCAATGGCCTTTTTGTGAATAAATCGTCGTGTTCGAGTTCTCGCTCCCTCTCTGTCGTCCTGTCCGTCTGTCGTCGTCTCTGTCTCTCGCTGTCTCGGCTGTCTGTCTGTCCTGTCCCTGTCTGTCTTCTCTCTCTCGCTCTCCCGCTCTCGCTCTCTCTCATCTCTCTCAATCTCTCTCGGGATCGGATAAGCTACAATATTAGCGCTCGCAAGCTGACGACCCGGGTTCCCATTCCGGTCAAAGGGATAGTTTCCCCTATTAACATCATTGCAGATTTGCCACTCCTCCCCCAAAAAGTCAGTCGGAGAGACGATAAACCGAGGCCCGTGTGCGAACGCACGCACATCATCTGCCACACTTAAAAATCCTGTTACACTTTAACATAGGCCAGTGGGAACAGATACATTACAAAACCGATACACCACGGGACTGGATGTAAAATAAAGCACACGAGTGCTTATTTTAGATCCTCATATGAAAGAATACAATAAAATAGAATAAAGATGTGTGCTTCTTGCTGCGTGTGTGCTGTTCAAGTTACCTCATTGTTGATCTCTCTCCTCTCTCATCTCTCTCTCTCACCTCCTCTCTTATCTCTCTCTCACTCTACTCTCTCATCTCTCTCTCTCTCGCTCTTCTCTCTCTCTCTCTCTCTCACACACACACTCCACACACACACACACACACACACACACACACTCACTAACACAACTGGATAAAAAAAGCACATAGTGCTTATTCCATTTCATCGAAAGAAAAATAAAATAAAAAGAATAAACACCACAACACTCGCAGACGAACACACATCACTCAACCACACACACACACACCACACACACACACACACTCAGCATACACACACTAATATACAATGTTTGCTGCCTACTGAACCACAATATCACGCACAGTCATGATAGTCCGAATTTGTATGACGTGAAAGCTTGTAGAATCTTTCTGTGATATATTTGCTTTTCCGAAAAGAAACCCAAAGCCAAACACAACAATTATAACAATATCACAAACGAAACAAAAAATCTCTGCCTATTTATGCTGCTAATCAAGACCGAGATGTTGTGGTTCTTTAACCCAGTCCTCAATCCCCTCTATCTCTGTCTCAGATCCGTCTGTCTGTCGTCCTCTATATAGCTATCTATCTAATCTATCTATATATATTAATAATATAGAATATATAATATATATATATATATATATATATATATATCCCCAATCTCCCGGTACTTGGTCTTCCTCTCCTGTGTGAAAAAAAAGTTAGTTTCTTCCAATAAGGGCCATAGAAAATAGTCGCACCAACACATACTCACCCTCACTCACACACACTACACACTCTACACCACACAATCACCACACAGACGACCACACACACACACACACACACACACACAACACACACACACACAACACACACACCAAACACACACACACACACACTCACTCACCACTCACTCCACACACTCGTACACACAACGTCACACACTTCCCACGTCCACGCCCCCCCCCCTACACACACTCACTCACTCACACACACAACCCACACACCGCTCACACACAAAACACACCACACTCACAAACTCTCACACACTTCACTCGCACTCACGTCCCACCCACCCCCCCCCCCGCCCCCCCCCGCCACCCACCCCCGTCCCCCGCCCCGACACCCCCCCCAACCCCCTCCCCCGCGTGCACACACACACACACAACTCACACACACACCTCACGTCCCCCCTTCCCACACACAACACACACTCACAACAGACATCACACTCACACACACTCACTCGCCCCCCAACCACTACACCTACCCCCCGTCACACTCACACACACACACACACCACACAACACATCACACACACACAACACACTCACACACACACACACACACACACACACTTCACACACACACACACACACACACACAAACACACACTCTACACACACACACACACACATCCCTCAAACTCTCTCTCTCATCTCTCTCTCTCTCTCTTCACTCGCTCCACTCGACACACACACACGAACAACACACACAAACACACACACACACACACACACACACACACACACACACTAACACTCACAAACTCTCTCTATCTCACTCCACACTCACAAACTCTCTCACTCTCCCTCTCTCTCTCACACACACACACACCACACACACAAATCACACACACACACACACACACACACACACACACACACACACACACACACACACACACACACCCCTACACTAAAAAGCCTGCACATGACTTTCTATAATCACCATCAGCAATCCAAGACCTGATGATGCCAATCACCATCAGCCACCACACTCCAGTCAGAAATGCCACTTAATTAACTTACCAACAACCCATTATACAGTAAACGGAGGCACCGTGGGTCGATTGGGTTAGCGGTCGACCGTGATCCCAAAGTCGCGTTCGTCCCCGCGCGGCTCGTGTTGTGTTCCTTGGAAGATCACTTACCCTATTTTTCCTCACTCCACCAGGAGTACAATGGGTACCAGCTCCTGGAAGTATCTGCGTCAAACACGTCCTGTCACAGGTGGTATAAACCAGCAGGTCGCGAACGCTACAGAACCGGGATAACTCCGCGGATGGCCTTCTGCTCGAAAGTACATACTACATTTACATAAAAAGCCCGTAAGGTTTATCATTAAATTTTCATTCTCTGTCTTGCCTAACCCTGTTAGTTGTTCGGTCCCCCTAAGCCCCGAGGTTCTCCAATGGGGTGAATCTTCTGCTATGTACGCCGTTTTTTGCCCACCATGGAAGTACGCGCATTCCGACTTCGGGGATGTATTTCGTTTTCGTTTCCCACCGATCGGCTGACCTGATTATAGGAGCTTAAACGTCCTTATTTGATCTTTGCTCGGTATAAGACATGAATGGAATGGAAGGCACGGCAGTCTCGCGTAAGTTACCTGGGAGATGGTTGAAAATTCCCCACCCTTCATTCACCAGACGCTGGCGAGATTCAACCCACGACTCATGATTCTATGGGCTGTGAAGCATGCGGTTGTAACGCCTTACTAAACGTCCCTCATGATACACTATGAATACAATGTAATACAATGAGAGCATGCAGCCCATTCTCCATAAATTATATATATGGAAAGCCTATAACTGAAGTCAGAAGTGGTAATCTTTAGTGTTAAAAATGTGTCACATAGCGTTTGGAACACCAGTTGATCAGGATAAGTTTAGCCCAACTCATTTCAAGATAGAGAGAGTAGAGAGAAGAGAAGAAGAGAGAGAGAAGGAAGAGAGAGATGAAGTTGGTTCTGTATTTTAAACAATTTTTAGTTGATGGCAGAATGGCAAAATAGCCAAATGCAAGCTTATTATCAATGTACCATCTGCACCAAAAAGTTTGACGGTCACACAAACACTAGATCTGGCGCACTATAACGTTTAAACCCGTTATCTTCGGGTAGATACCATTTGTGCTTAGGAAAGGGATGACAAAATTTACAAAACTGTATACACACAGGACAGGTGTAAAAAACAAAGCACATGAGTGCTATTTCATTATCCTCGAAATAAAGAATAAATAAATTAATAAAATAAAACACGCACACTCACTCACACACACTCACACACACATACAAACACCACACAACACCACAAACAACACACTAAACAACACACAACACACACACAACACACACACACACACACAACACACACCACTACACATCACTTACACACACACACACACACACACACAACACACACACTCACACACACACACACACACATCACACACACACATCAATATATACACACACACACACACACACACACAACACACACTACAACACGATAACACATGACTAAATGGCAATAAAATATTCTGAATGTGAATCTGAATCTCACACACACTCACACACTCACTCACACACAAATACACACACACACGGCACACAAACCACACAAAACACACAACACACACACACTGAGAGAGAAGAGAAGAAGAAGAGAGAGAGGAGAGTGAGAGAAGAGAGAGAGAGAGAGAGATGAGAGAGGAAGAGAGAGAGAGAGAGAGAGAAGCAAAGGAATTCCCTATTACTACTACTACATGTCTCAATGCAAACGCCAGGCCTGGGTTTTTCCCAGTACCTCTCTGCAAGTCAGTTGCCTATGCCCTGCCCTCTGAATAATTCGACCCTGAAAGCCAGCCCACATAACAGCCTAGTGCTGTTTGCTGTGTGGCTGTCCATGGATAGCTGCTGACATACCACTCTCCCAGCGTGACTGTGACCCACATTGCATCCCCTCCCACCACCCCCCTACCCCCCACCCCCCCCCCCCCCCCCCCCCCACCCCCCTCTCCCCCATCGCTTTCTCTCTCTTGTTCCTATTGCAGTGTTCAGAACAGCTAAAAACTTCGAGTTGTAGGTGTGTGTGTGTGTGTGTGTGTGTGTGTGTGTTGGGCTGGGTTGGTTTGTCTTATCTTGCTTTGTACTTACTAAACACAAGCGCACACAGTCATGCCCGCCTACCTAGTGTGCATGCTGTCTGTCTTTTGTCTGTTTCATGTCTTTGTTTGTTTGTCCTGTCTGTCTTTCTGTTTCGTCTGTATGATGTTCTCTCACAAGCCGCACACCATGCACGACACCCCCACGAATGTGCATACTCTCTGTCTGTCTTTTCTGTTTCTCTCTCTTTGTTTGTCTCTGTCTGTCTCTGTGTCTGTTTGTCACTGTGTCTCTGTGTCTCTGTCTGTCTGTCTGAGTCTGTCTGTCTGTCTCTCTTACACACACACACATACACACACACACACACACACACACACACACACTGTTCTATTCTTCACCTGTAAAACCTTTACTGTAATTACATATATATATATATGTATATGCATATATATATATATATATATATATATATATATATATATATAATATATATATATATATATATACTTATGTGTGTGTGGATGTGGGTGCGTGTAGGGGAAGAAAGAAAGAGAGAGAGAGAGAGAGAGAGAGAGAGAGAGAGAGAGAGAGAGAGAGAGAGAGAGAGAGAGATAGACGCGGTGTGTAATAATAGGTACTTTGGTATGAATGCGGGTGTGTCTAAATCACCATGTCACTACAAACACACACACACACAAGTGCACACATTCACGCCCACCGAGTGTGCATGCTCTCTGTCTTTCTGTTTCTCTGTCTTTGTCTGTCTCTGTGTCTCTGTCTGTCCTGTTTGTCTGTCTGTCTGAGTCTGTCTCTCTTACACACACACACACACACACACACACACACACACACACACACACACACACAAGTGCACACATTCACGCCCACCGAGTGTGCATGCTCTCTGTCTTTCTGTTTCTCTGTCTTTGTCTATTTATGTCTGTCTCTTTGTCTCTGTCTGTCCTGTTTGTCTGACTGTCCTGTCTGTCTGTCTGTGCCTGCTTCTGTATCTCTGTCTCTCTGTCTCTCTCTCTCTCTCACACACACACACACACACACAAGCGCACACGTGCACACCCCCACGAATAAGCATGCTCTCTGTCTTTTTGTTTCTGTATGTCTGTCAGTCTTTCTCTGTGTGTCTCTGTCTCTCTCTGTGTCTGTGTCTCTGTAATTGTCTCTGTCTCTCTCTCATAAACACACACACACACACACAAGCGCACGCATGCACGCCCCACTAGCGTGCATGCTCTTTGTCTTTCTGTTTCTCTGTCTTTGTCTGTTTCTGTCTGTCTCTGTGCCTGTTTGTTTGTCTGAGTCTCTCAGTCTGGCTGTCTCTGTTTCTCTTTCTCTCTCTTATTTGTAGCCCTTGAAAAATAAATATTCATTCATTCATTCATTCATTCTCTCTCTCTTTCTCTTTTTGTCTGTCTGTCTTTCTCTCTTTGTCTGTCTGTCTTTCTCTCTTTGTCTGTCTGTCGCTTTCTCTCTCTCCCCTGCCTTCAAAGTGCATGATCAAGTAGGTTACTGTAATAACACATTATAATCCACCTTCCACCCCCATCCACCCTCTTGAACTCACCAACCCCCTCTGATCCAAAAAAAAAAAAAAAGAGAGAGAAAAAAATATGCAGATGCTTGCAGAACTCTTTGGCCTAAAACTGATCTCAAAACGTGTCATTAGAACAATGAAAAAACACAAAACTCAAAACTCAAAGCCAAAAAAAGAAAAAAGAAAAAAAAGATTAACTAGTTCGTAACAGTCACCCGTTTTATCACAGGCCTCCTTCCCTCTCCCCCTCCCCCTCCTCTCCCCCCCCCCCCTCTCTCTGGCTCTCTCTCTCTCTCTCTCTCTCTCTCTCTCTCTATACTCCCCCCCCCCTCTCTCTCTCTCTCTCTCTCTCTCTCACCCCTCTCTCTCTCAAACAATGTTATCTCTGCAAGGCAAGTCAGCATAACATTGTCACTTTGGGTCACAAAGAGAGAGAGAAGAGAGAGAGAGAGAGGAACGTGCATGAGACAATGCTATAGGAACACACAGGGATCATTTTTAGCCTGGTTGGATGTGTACAAACGTGTCAAGTTCATTTGTGTCACGTTGTGCATAAGCTGAGCTGGCTTTGAGGGTCAGGATAGTGTTCTTGATTGAAAGTACCGATAACAGAACCATGCCGAATAAATGATTTTTAAAATCCAGCCTCCAGACATAGTTATTTTCTACCTAGGATCTTTCCCCTGTTGTTTTTCACAGGCCCAACATCCCCAAGTTGTTGTTTTGTTCAGTTTCATGTACCCCTTGGGGGGGGGGGGGGGGGGGGGGTCTTGAAAATAGAATCTTGAATTGAATTGTTAGGGCCTGGCATCTGTTACTGTCCCCTACTTTCACTCAGTGTCCTCCATCTCCATCTCCATCACCTTGCTTTAATGGGTTACTGTGTGGTGTGTGTGTGTGTGTGTGTGTGTGTGAGTGGTGGAGAGAGAGAGAGAGAGAGAGAGAGAGAGAGAGAGAGAGAGAGAGAGAGAGAGAGAGTGGTTTTATTTTATTTATTTTACTCTTTTATATCGAGGATAATGGAATAAGCATTTATGTGCTTCTTTTTTTTTTTACATCTAGTCCCTTGTGTATGCAGTTTTGTAAATTTTGTCATCTGTTCTCACCGGCACTCAATGACCTACACTTACGAAAAGCAAGCGGAACAGGATTTTTACTTGTGCCCAAGATGTTCTGCGTGCGTTCACACATGGGGCCTCAGTTTATAGTCTCCTCCGAAGGACTTTTAGGGAGAGTGGAGTCTGCACTGATGTTAACTCCAGGGGAAAATATCCCCCTTGAACGGGAATCGAACCCGGGTCGTCAGATTGTGAGAGCAATGTTCTAACCACTAGGCTATCCTGTACCTCTTCTAACACATGTGTGTGTGTGTGAGTGTGTGTGTGTGTGTCTGTGAGTGTGTGTGTGTGTGTGTGAGTGTGTGTGTGAGTGAGTGTGTGTGTATGTATGTCTGTGTATGTATGTATAATGTTTGTGTGTGTTTAGGTGTGTGTGTTTAGGTTTGTGTGTGTGTGTGTGTTTAGGTGTGCGTGTATGTCTGTGTGTACATGTGTGTGGGTGTATGTATGTGTCCGTGTGCCGTGTGTGTGTGTGCGTGCAGGGTTGGTATTGCACAAACAGGACTTTAGAAGCTAGCTGCTCTGAACGTCATGACGTTGATAAGATACCTGAAAACAGAGAAAGCCCTAATATTTTTGTTGGTATCCAGTCAAAGAGAGAGAGGGAGAGATAGAGAGAAAGAGACGGAGAGAGAGAGAGGAGTGGAGGGTGGAAGGGGGAGGAGGAGGAGGAGGAAGCAGTGGAAATTCCAGGCCATGAGAGTCCCAGGAGTGCCACATTTGCATAATCCTCGTTATGTATGCATGTAGGTCAGGGCTTGAACCTGACCTTTCACCTGTGACCTAGTTCCATCACTGTACCAATTCTCAGCCCAACACAGAGAAGTACTTTAAGTCGAGGGACGGGACAGCCTAGTGGTTAGAACATTGCGCTCGCAATCTGACAACCCGGGTTCGATTTCCGTTCAAGAGGATACTTTCCTCTGCAGTTAACAGCAGTGCAGATTCCACTCTCCCCAAAAGTCCTTTGGATGAGACTATAAATCGAGGCCCCATGTGCGAACGCACGCAGAACATCTTGCGCTTACGTTAAATCCTGTTCCGCTTTTTGTAAGAGTAGGCCATGGCGTGCGGGTGGGAACAGATGACAGAATTTACAAAAATCACATGCACACGGGGACTGGATGTAAAAAAGCACATAAAGGCTTATTCCATTATCCTCGATATAAAAGAATAAAAAATAAATAAAGGTTTTTCCAGAGGAAAAAAAGAAGAAATTGTTTGAGCGCTAGGAAATAATCTTTGTTTGTGAAGAATATGGTTGTGTTTATATTGATGGGAATTTAAGGGCCCCTTTTCTGTTTTCTGGAAAGAGTCAAGTGCTTACAAAAGGAACATCTGAGATTATAAACATGTAAGTAATCTATGGGGAAAATAGTAATAAACGTAGTGGAGTACACTTAGGCTGTCTTCAATTTAACATCTGTTCACCTCTAAGTGATATTGGATGAGGGAAATAGAAAGTGTAGTGGAAGTTAAAGAAGGGAGAAGAAGGAGTGGAAGGAGAAAAGGTTAAGAAATAACATCAGTGTGGGTATTTTTGTGAGAGAAAAACACACCCAACAACAACGAAACAACCTAGAAAAGTAATGATGATACTTTTAAACAGGAGCGAAATATAAACTCAACAATGAGGTACACTTAGGTATTTACACACACATGCTCTGTGCCCTTATGCTTGTATGCATGCAACACACCAGAAATACCCACTGAGAGAGAGAAAGTCTTTTAATCTTTTTGTTGAGGGAGAGGAATAAACACATATGATGGCTTTTTTTTTTTTACATCCAGCCATAAGTCAAAGAAAATTAATTGATAATTATGAACAAAAATTAATAAATTGAAGTTCTGGGAGACAACTAATTACACAGCACAGTAATACCAAATGAAAACGTATCAATATAGAAATCAATATAAAGAAAACTTGCAACAACAAAAAAGATAGAAAATAAAATTAAAATTAAAATAAATAATCTCTCCAAAATAACATCATCCAAACAGATGACCAACAAAAAAAACCTCTTCAAAATTACATCATTCAAACCTAAGATGAAGAAAATGAACATATTATAGAACACAGAAAGGATTAGAAAAAAGTGAAAGGGGGGGAGGGAGAGAAAAAGAGGGAGAGTTCTCAATACAGAAAGAGAACTCTAAACTCTGAACATTTTCATTGTACTTCGGCCTTGGGCCACAAACAACACAAGGAAAGGGGACAAAAGGGAACAAGCTGAAATATTCAAATCAACAGTTTGTCTATATATATACTGTCCAGCGATGCACACACTCTTCAAACATATAGCACACATGACTGAGAACATTGTGGTTATCATCCACAACACTAGAGTGTCATCATTATCAGTATTTACATTTAATACAATCATCGTTATCATCAAGAGAGAGAGAGGGAGGGGGAAGGGAGGAAATTCCTGGCTTAGAATATCCCAGAAGGGGGGGGGGGGGGGGGGGGGGGCACCTTTTGCCTTGTTCTTATTATGTATGCATGTAGGTCAGGGCTCAAATATTTAGTACCTGAACTTTAATCCATGACCTGGTTCAGTCAATACTTTTGGACTCATAGCCTGACACAGAAGGAAATAGTGTCATGAAAGAATAGCGAAAAATACAACAGCAACAACAACAAGAAGAAGCAAGGTCTAAGGTAGATCGGTAGTCTAGAGGTAACCCACCTGCCTAGAAAGGGAAAACTTTGGGTAGAAAGTGGGCGGTGGTTCCAATCTCCCCTTTGGGCCCAAAACTTTCTCCCCATCCATTAGGCCCTAGACCATGAGTGGTGGTCTGGGTGCTAGTATTTCGGTTGAGGCGATAAACCGAGGTTATGTTACACATAATTGTTTAGCGCATGTAAAAGAACCCACAGCAACAAGAGAGAGAGAGAAGGCCTTTTCGTACCGGCAGGAACAGATAACAAGGACCATTCCTATTCATGTCTTTCTGCAAATGACTGGGATTCCAAAAGAAGCGGAAAATTGTTTGAATAGCAAAGATGACAAAATGGAAGCAGAGGTCATCAGACAACTATGAAGAAGAGTTTTCAGAATAATATATGTCCGATACTGGACGGGATAGCCCAGTGGTCAGAGCACTAGCTTTCCCCCAGCTGAAGGTTAAGCAGCTTTGAGCGTGGTTACCACTTGGATGGGTGACCGTTTGTGCGCCTTGGCTTCAGTACAGTCCGCCTAGTTCACCCAGCTGTAAATGGGTACCTGCCTCTTTAGGGTCAGGGAAGTAAAGCAGTGAGGGAGAGGAGATGGGCGCCACCCTCAATATGCTGGCCCCTGGAGAAGCTGAGATCTCTGATGCCTCGCTCCCCTACGACCACATAGGTTATGGGACACCTTTACCTTTACTTACTGGACAGTAATCTTGAGATAGCTTCTTATATTGATGTCAGCAACAGCAACAGTAGCAGCAGATTTCATTTATACTACTGTAAGTCATGGCAGATTTCTCTGCATGAAATTCGAGCTGCTCTCCACTGGGAGAGCGCGTCACCACAAGAGCAGCACCGCCCTTTAGGTTTTTTTTTTAAATTTCCCTGTCTGCAACTGTATTTGTTTCCCTATAAAGAGTGGCTTTTTTCCTTCCGAATTTTGTTAGGTACAACTCTCTTTTGCCGTGGGATCTTTCACATGCGCTAAATGGGTGCTGCACACTGGACCTTGGTTTATCATCTCATGGGTGGCGCTCCTCTTGTGGCGACGTGCTCTCCCCAGGGAGAACAGCCCGAATTTCACACAGATAACTCTGCTGTGACTTAAAGGGGTATACAATACAATACGTTCCGAAAGACTAACACCCAGGCCACCACTCACAGTCTAGTGAATGAGGGGCAAAGTTTCTGGCACGAAAGGAGATCGAAGCATCACACACTTTGAGCCCAGACTATTTGCTTTCTAGGCAGGCGCGTTACCTCTAGACCACGATCCACAGGCAGAACGAAGACACCAAGAGACAAAGAGGAGACTACTTTCAAAATTCTGAAGTTGCAGTCCTTGACCTAACACTGACCCACAAAAAAGAATTACGACTGGGCTGGGGCCACATCACGCCATTTTTGTTTTCGATCAGATTGAATTTCTGTTGTAATTTAAGTAAACAGGATAAGAACAGGAAGGGTTACTCATTGTCGATAAGATTGTGTGGCTATTATGAAAATAAACATGATAAAGAACGAACGTCTTGAAACAAAGCATTACTCATTACGTATGCATGTAGGGCGAGACTTGACCTCTTTTTTATCACCCGGACTTGGGCCCCGTGATCTGATCTGAATAGAAAGATGGCTATCAGACAGGAAACATCGTTATCACCAAAGAGGGCTTTTCACAGCACAGTACAGACGCATTTTGAGAGCTGGTGTGACGCCTGAAAGATGAAGGGTGGAAAGGATAAAGGGGAACTGTTGTTGTGGCTAGAAGTAGCACATAGAATGATTTTGGCCAGATATCTAAGATTGGTGATATTACCGGTGCATAATTATAATTTATATCACCACCAGTAGATGATTTGGCCTGATATTTAAGATAGGTGGAATTCATAACTGATCCATATATTACCCACGGGTAGATGATTTGGCCAGATATTTAGATAGGTGCTATTAAAAAAAGGTAAATGTGTCCCATAACCTATGTGGCCGTAGGGGAACTAGGCATCAGAGACCTCAGGTACCCACTTACAGCTGGGTGAACTGGGGGACTGTACTGAAGCCAAGGCACGTAAATGGTCACCCATCCAAGTGGTAACCACGCTGGATGGTGCTTAACCTTGGCTGGGGAAAAGCGATGCATATTTTACCCACTAGTAGATGATTTAGCCAGATATTTAGATAGGTGCTATTACTGATGGGTATATATTACATTGATGGCTATATCACAGGAAACATTGTTATCACCAAAGAGGGCTTTTTACAACACAACACAGACGCATTTTGAGAGCTGATGTGGCACCTGAAAGATTGAAAGGTGTTAGAGGGTGGGGTCTTTTTTTTTTTTACAATCTCCAACGTCAGAGTGTGTGCAGACCTGCACGTGCCATTATTTTGCTATTGCTATACCGATCCGAAGATTAGACATGGACGAGTTCTTCTGCATGTATGTGTGTGTAAATATATATATATATCCCCACCCTCAATTCACCAGACGTCGCTGCCGAGATTTGAACTCGCAACCTGTCGGATCCACAGGATTGAAATGAAACGGTTTTAACCCCCTTGGCTACAGTGTCCATCATTGATTTGATCATGATCCACAACTACCATCTTACTTCACCATTTATATTCTTTAGTAGTTGCTTCTCTATTCTGTAAAACCACCGCCCCCCCCCTCCCCCCCCCCCCTCCCCCACCTTCTCGGGGGGAAATCAGGATCCTGTCAGTATAAATAGCATCCCCACCTTCTTGATAATCTGTGCTAGGAATTCCCTCTTTTCTATCCCTCTCGTAGTTTCTGCCTTGTTCCTTTTCTTCCTGTCACCTCCTTTCTTGTCTATTTTCGGCCTTCTTGGTCCATTCTCCTGCCTTTTTTTTCCCCCACAAAGATTTCAAAGATAACAATTCTCTCCCACGCCGAAGTCGGATGCGCTGGGACTGACTTGACCGGCGCTTAACGGCAGAGCAATGCATTTTCGTTCATAATTCATGACAGGCAACAATAGTTGACGGAGAAGAAGAGGACACCATCACTACAACATCATCTTTGACTGCAAACGCCACTGTAGTGTCCCATTGGCATCATGTATCAACCCCCCCTCCCCCCCCCCCCCCCCCCCCCCCCCCCCCCCCCCCCCATCACCATCACAGAAACAACAACAAAATACCGAAGAAGAACAAAAGAAGAGTCTATAAAATGATGTAATTATCTCTCCCTCCCTCCCTCCTTCCCCCCCCCCCCCCTCTCTCTCCCCCTCTTTCTCTCTCCCCCCTCTCTTCTTTCCCCCCCCCCCTCTCTCTCTCTCTCCCTCTCTCTCCCTCTCAGTTGTGTTTAGTCGAAATATAAAAATTGGATTTCAATCGATGTCTCTGTCTCAGTCTGTCTGTCTGTCTGTCCCTGTCTGTGTCTGTCGTCTGTCTCCCAACTCTCTATTTTGCATAATATTCGAAATAAAAGAATTTAAAATTGGTCTGTCTGTCTGTCTGTCTGTCTGTTTGTCCCCTCCCTCTCTCCCCCTCCCCTCTCATTTTCTCTCTCTCTCTCTCTCTTTCTCTCTCTCTTCTCTCTCCCCCTCTCTCTCTCCTCTCTTCTCTCATCTCTCTCTCTCTCCCCCTCTCTCTCCCCCTCTCTCCTTTCCTCTCCCCATTTGCACATTCAAAATTTAAAAAAAGATTTGATCTCTCTCTCTCTCTCTTCTCTAAAAAAAGAAAAGAAAGAACCAGCTGTGTTTTATACAATTTTTGAGGTTAGTGTTTGGGAGGGGGGGGGGGGGAGTTGGGGGGGGGGGGTGGCGCAAATCAGTGATGACAGGAGAAAAATGAGGAAATAAACAGGAGGGGGAACAGGGATGGGTGGTGGGGGGGGGGGGGGTAAGGTTTGAAAGAAACTGTCCAGTGAATTCAAGGGGCTGATTGAGAAAAGGAATTTTAAAGGGGGTGGGAGATGGGGGGGAGGGGGAGAGGGAAGATTGAGGGGGGAAGGGGGGGTGGAAGTGAGGGAGATGGGAAGGAGGGGAGAGCAAAGAGAGGAGAATTGGATTATATGCTCAATGGATGGGGGGGGGCGCTGTGTGTGTTTTGGTTTTCTTTTGTGTTTGTGTGGTGTGTATGTGTGTGTTTGTGTTGT
>CM054150.1:7248224-7268224 GCA_028751875.1 Rapana venosa | reverse complement strand
CCAACCGAACGCTGACATAAATTAATAATAATAATAATAATAATAATAATAATAATAATAATAATGTATGGAATTTATATATAGCGCTGAATCTTGTAAAGCAACAAATCAAAGCGCTCGATTACAGAATCTTTAACGTGTATGTTTTAATCTTTAGCATGTGTATACAAACGAAAGGTATTAAGGCACTGGGCAGGTGTGCACTTGATCTGGGAGTTCGTAAAAAAATCTCTATCCTTAATTCACAAGACGACGCCGCCGAGATTCGAACCCACGACTTCATGGACCCGTGGGATTGAAGTCGAACGGTCTTAACCACTCGGCTGTAGCGTCATCAGCCCTCAATGTTAACGTGGCACTGGTGGAAATGGGTTCAGATCTGGTTAATAAACCTCATCATTCCATCCCTCTCTAGGCCTACAGCTGATGTATTCACAAAAACCCTCACCAATTTGGGAGTACATATACACGCGCGCGCGCGCTCCTGCACGCGCGCACGCACGCACACACCTACACACGCATGCACGCACACAAGCACGCACACACGCAAGATGTAAACGCAAGCACGCACACACGAAAGATGTAAACTGTATTTGTGGGGAGAAGATTACCAATAGTCATGTTATTTTTGATTGTGGGACATTTAAAAGCATTTTTACCTGCTGTACCAAGTTTGTCACTGGATCAGATTCTGTCTGAACCATCGTTACTGTTGGACATTGTGTTAGGGCTGATAAGAAGTCCGATAATTCAGTTTTTGTAGTTATGTTAAAGTTAGTTTTTAGTCAAAACTGTTATCTGACACTTTTCTGTTATTGTTTGCATTCTCTTATTTACATTACTTTTTCCCGTCTAAAATCACTAAATGTGAATAGACGTTAAACTGAAGATATTTCACACACACACACACACACACACACACACACACACACACACACACACACACACACACACACTCACTCTCTCTCTCTCTCTCTCTCTCTCTCATCTCTCTCTCTCTCCTCACACACACACACACACACACACACATCTCTTCTAGTGTTACTTCTTGTGAAAAATAGGCTACAAGTCTTAAAATAAACGATCGACGACAGATTCAGAGAGACAGAGACACAGAGACAGAGCCGGATATCATCACACCAATACTTTAAGTGTCACGCGCCAAATGGCTTCCACTGTTTAGACGCAATTATTGTGCACTTTAAGCTGTGTACTCAACTGATGTAATATCAACCTTACTTAACACCCGCCAACAATGGAAGACATTGTCAGAGGCTAGGCCCTAAAGGTGAAGATCCACTATCCGACACAGCTTTTGTCCCGTGTGCGAACGCACGCAGAACATCTTGTGCACATGTTAATTAAAACCCATTCTGCCTTTCGGAAGAGTAGGTAGGCCATTGTGTGCTGGTGGGAATGGATGACAAAAATTGACAAAAACTGCATACGCACGGGGGACTGGATGGGGAAAAAAAGCACATGAGTGCTTATTCGGTTATCCTCGAAATAAAAGAATAGAATAAAAAATGTAAAAAAATAATAATAAATATGGCATCTATTTTTTGTATTTACTTGTTCCTTTATCTATTCCTTTATTTCGAGAATAAAAGAATAAGCACGCGTGGTTTTTTTTTCTTTTTTACATCCTGTTCTCATGTGTACGCGGTTTGTAAATTTTGTCATCCGTTCCCACTGGCACACTGTGGCCTACTCTTTCGAAAAGCGGAACAGGATTTTTAGTGTGTGCAAGATGTTCTGTGTGCGTTTGCACACGGCAACTCGGTTTATAGTCTCATCCGAAGGACTTTTGGGGGAGAGTGGAGTTGGCACTGATGTTAACTCCAGATGAAAGTCCTCTTAAACGAGATTCGAACCCGGGTCAGCAGATCACGAATACATCACTCTAACCACCAGGCTATACAGAACCAGGCATCCCCTGTGGGTGTCGTACAAGATGATCGGACAGTGGGTCCTCGCCTTAAGTTTGAATTGTCAAATCACAGATCATTATGACTTAGCCTTCATCACGTTGTAGATAGATCTGGATGAGTCATTGTGTTCGATGAACTTGTGCAGGAACACAAAAAACAAGATTTATCTTAGGTTCTTTTTTCACCGTCGAACGCTCAGACAGCAACTAATTTTGTGTCTGTTATATGAGCGAAAATGCGTCACGCTACCGTTAAGCGCCTGACAAGTCAGGCCCAGCGCATACGACTTGGGCATAAGAAAGAACTGTTATTCTTGAAGTCTTTCAGGGGGGTG
This sequence comes from Rapana venosa, assembly GCA_028751875.1. Classification (NCBI taxonomy): domain Eukaryota; kingdom Metazoa; phylum Mollusca; class Gastropoda; order Neogastropoda; family Muricidae; genus Rapana; species Rapana venosa. The sequence goes on along the minus strand of CM054150.1, from coordinate 7,265,959 downwards.
GGGGTGGGGGGGGGGGGGGGGGGGGGGGGGGATAGGCAGGAGAATGGACCAAGAAGGCAGAAAACAGACAAGAAGGAGGTGACAGGAAGAAAAGGAACAAGGCAGAAACAAGGAGAGTGATAGAAAAGAGGGATTTTTCAGCACAGAATTTCCAGAAGGTGGGGATGCTGTTTATACTGACAGGTCCCTGGCATCCCCACAGGGGCCTTAGGTTATTTTATCTTTATTGTTTTGCAGTCACGCACAAGAGACACTTGATTGTAAACAGGCGATGATGTCATTCTATCAATTACTCTCACAAAGCAAGTATGTCGTGCCTGTTGATGCTTGCTACGTAACTCAGTTATCGTTTTATCCCCGAATTTGGAATGCAGCTACCTTAATGAAGGGCAAAAAACCGGTCGCATTCGCAGAACCTCACTTTTGGTGAACTTTCGAAACTGTAGCCGAGGGAGGGGGAGGGGGGGGGGGGTTAGTTACTGTCCCGGACTTTTTCACATGATGGTGTCTGGCCTAGTTTCAAATATCTGGAAGCTATTGTATCGGATGAAGGGTCAAAACCTGAAATTCTCTCCAGGAAAGCCCAGACCACAGCTGCAATGACCAGACTGAAAGTCCTCTGGAACGACAAGCACATCATCATCAGCTTCAAGATCAGACTGATGCGTTACCTGATTATGTCCATATTATTTTTTGTACGTATGTGAAACATGAGCCATAACAGCAGACATTGAAAGAGGGATACAGGCAATGGAGATGAGGTGCTTTCGCAAATTCCTTGGTATCTCATACAGAGATCACATCACTAACGAGGAAATGAAGGCCAGAATTAAAAACACGATCCGACCATATGAAGAGCTCCTGACTTCAGTGAAAAATTGTAAACTAAAGTGCTACTGGCACGTCACACGAACATGTGGACTGGGCAAGACTGTCCCACTACAGGGAACAGTACAAGGAGGGAGACGAAGAGGCAGACAGAGAAAACGATGGGAAGACAACATCAGAGAGTGGACTGACTGGCCTTGAGGGGAACGATTTGCTACGGAAAGCAGAGGACCGCAGAGAGTGGAGGAAGCTGGTTGCAAACTCTTCAGTGGTGCCCCCACGGTCCATGGGACTACGGGATAAGTGAAGGTGTCTGGTCCGCATCCATTCCTCTTGTCACTCAGAGGTAAGGCCATCTTCAGAAAGCAACAGATCAGGGGTTCGAACCATATCCGAAATCGTACCCTCGCCCAGTCTGCTAGACCATGCATGGTGGTCTGGGCGCTAGTCCTTGAGATGAGACAACAAAAGCCCAGACACTGATCATAGCAAGAATATTTTAAAAATTTGTGTTTATTTATTCTTGTAAGGAGAATAGAATAAAAACTCATGTGCTCCAAAGAAAAACAAACAAAACACCCTCATGTGCTCTTTTTTCCCCCATCCCTTGCCCACTCCACACTATCCAATAGTTCTTCGGATGAGACTATAAACCGAGGTCTCGTGTGCGAACGCACGCAGAACATTTTACGCACACGTTTAAAACCTGTTCCGCTTTTCCGAAGAGGAAGTCATTGTGTGCTGGTGGAAACCGATGACAAAATGTCCAAAACCCGCATGCACACGGGGACCGGGAGTTAAAAAACCCCATGAGTGCTTGTTCCAGTATTCTGGAAATGAAAGAATAATTCTCTCTCCCTCTCTCTCCCTCCCCCCTCCCTCCCCCCCCACCTCTCTCTCTCTGTCAGGATGTTAATGAACATGTGCACAGGGACAATACTATTTTGCACTGCAGGAAGACTGAGATTTCCCGTTGTGTGGGTCACAGCCAGCCCTAAGGGAAATGATGATAATCATTAGAATGTGCTGCTCCTCCACATGTCAACATGACATAGAGAAGGTTGAGACCCTGGATTCCTGTACTGAACACAGGAGTCTCGGATGACGTATTTCCGGTTTGAAGGCACTTCCTGTTTGAATGCACGTCCGGTTTGAAGGCACTTCCGGTTTGAATGCACGTCCGGTTTGAAGGCACTTCCGGTTTGAATGCACTTCCGGTTTGAATGTACTTCTGGTTTGAATGCACTTGTCCTGTAGATGCTTGAGGCTCAGACCAGCTCCAAGTAGGCCTGCTATAGTTTCCTGCACACTCGGTTTAACAGTCAAAGCGCTTGCATTCGGCCTATTCTTGTGCATGCAACTGATTTTAAAAAATAGTTCTAACAACTTCAGGTTCTCTCTCTTTCTCTCTCTCTCTCTCTCTCTCTCTCTCTCTCTCTCTCTCTCTCTCTCTCTCTCTCTCTCTCTCTCTCTCTCTCTCTCTCTCTCTCACACACACACACACACACACACACACACACACACACACAACACACACACACAGATAGATAGATAGATAGATAGATAGAGAGAGAGAGAGATAGATAGATAGATAGATAGATAGATAGATAGATAGATAGATAGATAGATAGATAGATAGATAGATAGAGGAGAGCAAGAGTTTATTTGTTTATTTATTTTTTTATATCAAGGCTAATGGAATAAGCACTTATGTGCTTTTTTACATCGAGTCCACGTATGTATGCGGTTTTGTAAATTTTGTCATACGTTCCCACCGGCACTCAATGGCCTACTCTTATGAAAAGCGGAACAGGATTTAACGTGTGCACAAGCTGTTCTGCGTGCGTTTGCACACGGGGCCTCGGTTTATAGTCTCATCTGAAAGACTTTTTGGGAGAGTGGAGTCTTCACTGATGTTAACTCCAGGGGAAAATATCCCCTTGAACGGGAATCGAACCTGGGTCATCATTTTGCAAGCGCAATATTCTAACCACTAGGCTATCCCGTCCCCCCAGAGAGAGAGAGAGAGAGAGAGAGAGAGAAGAGAGAGAGAGAGAGAGAGAGAGAGAGAGAGAGAGAGAGAGAGAGAGAGTTTAGTAAGATAGTTAATCTGGATTTGAACGGAGAAAGAAGAAGAAGAATGACAGAGGATATAATTATGTGGTGAGGCAAAGCATTCCAGACAGAAGGGGCTGAATATGAAATAACACATTGTAGTTACTGTACCTATGTAAGTGTGAACCAACACATTGTAGTTAGTGCACCTATGTAAGTGGGAAGTAACATATTGTAGTTAGTGTACCTATGTAAGTGTGAAGTAACATAATGTAGTTAGTGTACCTATGTAAGTATGAAGTAACATATTTTAGTTAGTGTACCTATGTAAAAGGAAACTAATAAATTGTAGTTAGTGCACCTATGTAAGTGTAAAGTAACATATTGTAGTAGTGTGAACTTGCACATTGTAGTTAATGCACCTATGTAAATGTGAACTTGCACATTGTAGTTAGTGGAACCTATGTAAGAATAAACCAACACATGGTAACATTACCTTTACACTTGTTGTCGCAGTCTTTCACGTTTTGACGCACTTTGCTTGCCATAGGGACAGCCAAGAACTATCTGTACTTTGTTCTTTAATAAGACACGTGTGTTTTGTATAGCTCATAATATATATGATGTCACCCCTGCCTGCAGCCACGTTGCCAGTGGCCAGCGCCACCAAACCAAACAAGGGGCACAGCTAGACGGCCCAGGGAGGGGGGAGGGGGCACTTGACCCGCTTGTCTGACGGCTGAGGGCACTTTCAGAGTCCAAGGTTTGAATCTTTGGATCTCATAAACAAGAAGGTGTGTGTGTGTGTGTGTGTGTGTGTGTGTGTGTGTGTGTGTGTGTGTGTGTGTGTGTGTGTGTTGTGTGTGGTGTGAGAGAGAGAGAGAGAGAGAGAGAGAGAGAGAGAGTGGTGTGTGTGTGCGTGCGTGCGTGCGTGCGTGTGTGTGTGGTGTGGTGTAAGTGTGAGGTGTTGGAGTTATGTATGGTGTGTATGTGTGTTGTGTGTGTGCGTACGTGGGGTGTGTGTGTGTGTGTGTTGTGTTTTATTGTGTGTGTGAGGAAGAGAGTGTGAGAGAGGTGTGTTTGTGTTGTGTGTCGTCGTGCAGTGCGGGTAGTTGTGTGTTGTGTGTTTGGTGGGTGTTGGGTATGATGGGTGTGTAGAATGTGTTTGTGGCGTGGTACGTGGTGCGTGTGTGTAGTGTGTGTGTTTATGTGGGTGGGGGGTTGGGGGTTGGTTGTAGGTGTATGTAGAGAGGGGTATACTTGTCATCTTTTTTCGAGGTAAAAAAAGGGTGGGAGTGGGTAGGAGTGGGGGAAATTGTGTGGTGTAGGGGTGTGTAAGTGTGTGTATGGGTGGGGTGGGGGGGGGGGGGAGGGGGGTAGAGAGGGGTATACTTGTTTTTTTTAAAAGAGGGTGGGAGTGGGTGGAAGTGGGGATATTGTGGAAGGGGGGAGGAGGAGGATGTGTGGGTGTGTTTGTGTGCATGCGTGCTGGTGTGTGTGTGTGTATAAGAGGAGGGGGGGGGGGGGGGAGGATATTGTTATTTAAAAAAGGGTTGGGGGGGAGTGGGGGTATGTGGGGGGGGGGGGGGGTGTAAGTGTGTGTGTGTGTGGGGGGGGGGGGGGGGGGGTTAGAGAGGGGGCATACTTGTCATTTTTTTTAAAAAGGGTATAGGAGTGGGTGGGAGTGGGGGGTATTGTGTGTAGAAGGGGTGGGTATTGTGGTTTGTTGTGTGTTTGTGTGTGAAGCTTTATCAATGGTGCAATTGTGTGTGTGTGTGCGTGCGTGCGTGTTTGTGGTGTGTGCGTGCGTGTGTGTGTGCGTTGTGCGCGCGTATGTGTGTGAAACTTTATCAATGGTGCAATTGTTTTTGTTTGGTAGGTTGTTTTGCTTTTGTGTGTGGTTTTTTTCGTGAGAGTAGGGGGGGGGGGGGGGGGGGGGGGATGGTAAATAATGGAGAACAGAGAAAGGGAAGAGTTGTCCTGCCCTCTTCTGCCTGTCTGTCTGTCTGTCTGTTGTACTCTCGTCTGTCTGTCTGTCTGCCAGTCTGTCTGTCTATCTGTCTCACTCTTGTCTGTCTGTGTGTCTGTTACACTCTTGTCTGTCTGTGTGTCTGTTGCACTCTCGTCTGTCTGTATGTGGCACTCTGTTTGACTAATGACGTTAAGACTGACATAAGTATTGCTTTGTTGTACTCATTTCATGTATTGGTGTTAACAAAAACCACAACAACAACAACAGCATAACACAATACAAAGCAAGACAATCTCTTCACCTTTTTAAAAAAAAAAAAATCAAAACACACCCTTACCCTCTACCCCCCAGCCCCCACCCCAACCCACCGTCGTTCCTTTCCCTTCATTTTTCATTCATTCATTCATTTGTTCTTTTATTTCGAGGATAATGGAATAAGCACTCATGTGCTTTGTTTAAAAAAAAACACCCAGTCCCCGTGTGAATGCAGTTTTGTTAATTTTGTCATCCTCTCCCACCGGGCACACAATGGCCTACTCTTCCGAAAAGCGAAACGGGTTTTAACGTGCGCGCAAGATGTTCTGCGTGCGTTCGCACACGGGACCTCGGTTTATAGTCTCATTTGAAGGACTTTTAAGGGGAGTGGAGTCTGCACTGATGTTTAACTCCAGAGGAAAAAAATCCTCTTGAACGGGAATCGAACCGGGGTCAGCAGATCACGAATACATCACGCTAACCACCACGCTATCCCGTCCACCACCCCCCCCCCCCCCCCCCCCAACAAAAACAACAACAACTCGACATAAGCATTGCTTGTTGTACTCATTTCATGTATTGGTAGGTAAAGGAGTCCCATAACCTATAAGGTCGTAGGGGAGCGAGGCGTCAGAGACCTCACTTCTCTAGGGCCAGCATATTGAGGGCGGCGCCCATCTCCTCTCCCTCGCTGCTTTACCTTCCCTGACCCTAAAGAGGGCAGGTACCCATTTACAGCTGGGTGAAATGGGGGACTGTACTTGCAAATGGTCACCCATCCAACTAGTAACCACGCTCGACGCTGCTTAACTTGGCTGGGGGAAAGCTAGTGCTCCGACCACTGAGCTATCCCGTCCCTTAAAAACAACAACACCCCAAACCAAACAGTATAACGCAATACAATTCAATACAATCTCTTCGCCCTTAACGTAATTTATCAAAACACACCCCGTACCCTCTCCTCCACCCCCCCACCCCACCCCCCCCACCCCCACCCACCACCCAATCGCCCTTTCTGTCCCTGCCCTGTTGTGTGTGTGTGTGTGTGTGAGTGTGTGTGTGTTGCCCTGAGTTCAGCCTTGCACCCTGACATCGTTTCTGTGCTGGGATAACAAAGTTACAAAGTAAACCAGGCCGCTGTGTTTTTTTTGTGCTTTGCCCAAAGTCCAAGCAAACAAAGAAAGCCGGAGAAACTCCACGACGTAACACTGAGAGTGTGATGGAGTCCCTTTTATTATGTGTGTGTGTGTGTGTGTGTGTGTGTGTGTGTGTGTTTTATTGTTTTATTGTTTTATTTATTTATTATTTTATATCGAGGATAATAGAATAAGCACTGATGTGCTTTTTTTAAATCCAGTCCCCGTGTGTATGCGGTTTTGTAAATTTTGTCATCTGTTCCCACCGGCACACAATGGCCTACTCTTTCGAAAAGCGGAACAGGATTTAACGTGTGCGCAAGATGTTCTCCATGCGTTCGTTTTTTTCTTGGTTTATAGTCTCATCCGAAGGACTTTGACATTCAGTTCGATTTTTTTCTCAAACTGGGAAGAAAGGGCGAGGCTGGGAATCGAACCCAGAACCTCACGGTTTACTTGTTGGCAGGCAAACGCCTTAACCATCCTGCCACCTTCCCTCCTCTGTGTGTGTGTGTGTGTGTGTGTGTGTGTGTGCGTGCGTGCGTGCGCGCGTGTGCGGTTTTAAAAAAAAATTCTGGATCAATTTCTGTCGAACAAGTCAAGTCAAGCCTTGCGCACACGTGAAAAAACCAGTTCCACGAAAGCGTAGGCCATTGTGGGAACGGATGACAAAATTTACAAAACTGCATACACACGGGGACTGGATGTACAAAAAAAAGCCCATGGGTGCTTATTCCATTATCCTCGAGATAAAAGAATTTTTTTTTAAAGTCAAAAGGATTTTATTGAGGGTGAAAGATTTAAGTTTACACTTTTTTCTTTTCAAAATTCTGCCCCCACAAGAAAAAAAAATCAAGAAAATGGATTTATAAAAGCAGTCAATAGACAAGTAAGTGTTCATCTGTTAAAAAGAAGAAAAACGAGTGAGGAAAACTTCTTTTTTTTTAACATTCAGACCTCACAATAACTAATTTATGATGAAACAAAACCAAGCCAGTACAACGTTAAGTACGAGCCCGTGTAAATATTACGCGGGTAACCATTAAAAAAAATTAAATAAATAAAGGCACACATTTAGTATTGCAGGTGTAAAAACGAAAAAAAAAATGTTTTGAGCATGAAGGAAAATAGATTTAATTTTTTAAAAAATAATTTTTTTTAAAAAGTGCGTCGGCCGGGAGTCGAACCCGGATCGACTGCTTGGAAGGCAACCATGCTAACCGTTACACCACCGACGCTTCTGACGATCGCTTTGGAAAGAAAGATAACGAAGGAAAAGCAGGCATGTTCGGCTTCCCTCGTTAGGCCTAGGCTAATGCTTTCGTCCTGTCTCCCTCTTTCACACTCCACTCTCCTCCACCCCCTGCCCTCCCATCCTCACCTGCCCTCTGTGTGTGTGTGTCAAGTCAAGTCAAGTCAAATTTGTATTTCCAGATGGTACATTGAATAAGCAATGCATTTGCTTTTTTTCATCAAGCCATTTGTGTGTGTGTGTGTGTGTGTGTGTGTGTGTGTGTGTGTGTGTGTGTGTGTGTGTGTGTGTGTGTATGTGTGTGTGTGTGTGTGCGCGCGCGCGCGCGCGCGCGTATGAAGTCAAGTCAAGTCAAAATTATCTTTATTGGGGGTGAAAGATTAAGTTTACACAACTTGTGTTCATCCTGCCTTCATAACCCCCCCCCCCCCCCCCCCACCCCAAAACATTCAAGAAAATGGACATGCAAAAAGCAAACAAAAGACAGCCTTACAATTATTTTTCTAATCTATTTTCAAAAGAACAAAACAGACTGAGGAAAACATTTCGGTAAATGCAGACCTCGCTGTGTGTGTGAAGTCAAGTCAAGTCAAAATGATCTTTATTGGGGGTGAAAGATTAAGCTTATACAACTTTTTTTTCATCGTACCCTCACACACACACACACACACACACACACACACACACACACACACACACACACAAGAAAATCAAGAAAAATGACATAATTATAAAAGCAATCAAAAAACAATGTTCACACACATGTGTTTGTGTGCGCTTTTCAAGAATGCATGTATGCCTCTAAATGTGTGTGCATATGCATGATTTTGCTTGTGCGCAAGTGTGTACAAATATTATGAGTACGTGCACATAGCCGTTAAGCGTGCATAATTGCTTCTGTATTTGTGTGTGAAATAAAAATTTAAACAAAAAGAAAACAGTGACAAATAAGTGCACATATATCAGCGGGAGAAAATACTTCAAGAAGATAACACATACACAGAGACACAGACAGACAGAGAGAGAGAGAGAGAGAGAGAGAGAGAGAGAGAGAGAGAGAGGAGAGAGAGAGAGAGAGAGAGAGAGAGAGAGAGACAGACAGACAGACAGACAGACAGACAGACAGACAGACAGACAGACAGACAGACAGACAGAGAGAGAGAGAGATTTTTAATTTTTTAATTTTTTTAAATATCGAGGATAATGGAATAAGCACACATGTGCTTTTTTTACATCCAGTCCCCGTGTGTATGCGGTTTTGTAAATTTTGTCATCTGTTCCCACCAGCACACAATAGCCTACTCTTTCGAAAAGCGGAACAGGATTTAACGAGAGAGAGAGAGGGGGGGGGGGGTCTTTCGGATGAGACGATAAATAGAGGTCCCATACTTATGCAACATGCATTTCGCAAAGGTAAAAGAACTCATGACAACAAGAGAGTTTCCCTGGCAAATGTATTTAGAAAAAAAGCCACTCTGATAGGGAAACAACTTAATACATTATGCAGACAGGAAAAGAAAAAAATATAATGGGTGGCGCTGCTCTTGTGGCGATGCGCTCTCTCCCGGGGAGAGGAAACCGGAATTTCAGGCAGAGAAATCTGCCATGACATAAAAGGGTATCCAAAAATTTATACAAATACACACACCAGACATAAGTTTACAAAAATCATGGCCGAAATAGAAACAAAAACTCAAAGAAAGAACCAAACAAACTAACCACAAAAAAGGGATAGACCACCCCCCTCCCCCCTCCCTAAACAAAAAAAGTGCGTCGGCCGGGAGTCGAACCCGGATCGACTGCTTGGAAGGCAACCATGCTAACCGTTACACCACCGACGCTTCTGACGTTTGAGGAGGAAAGAGAGATAACGAAGAGAGAGTCAGAGACAGAGACAGAGAGAGAGAGATTAAAATGTATTATTATCATTATTGTTGTTGTTGTTTAATTTCGTGGATAATGGAATAAGCACACATGAGCTTTTTTACATCTAGTCCCCGTGTGCATGCACATTTAAAAAAAATAATTTTGTCATCTGTTCCCGCACACAATGACTTACTCTTCCCAAAAGCGGAACGGGTTTTAACGCGTGCGCAAGACGTTCTGCGTGCGTTCGCACATAGGGCCTCGGTTTATAGTCTCATCCGAACGACTTTTTCGAGGGAGTGGAGTTGGCACTGATGTTAACTCCAGAGGAAAAAATCCTCTTGAACGAGAAACGTACGGGTCAGCAGATCATGAGGGTACATCTCTAACAATCAGTCTAAAGGAGAGGGGGAGAGAGAGAGAGAGAGAGAGAGAGAGAGAGAAGAGAGAGAGAGAGATGAGAGAGAGAAGAGAGAGAGAGAGAGAGAGAGAGAGAGAAGAGAGAGAGAGAGAGAGAAATAGAGAGAGAGAGAGAGAGAAATAGAGAGAGAGAGAGAGAGAGAGAGAAATAGAGGGACAGACAGACAGACAGACAGACAGACAGACAGACAGAGGGAGATGGGCTAGGGGAAACAACTAGTAAAAACCACTACGAACTGTATCAATTATTGCCCTGGAATACATTGCGCTCGCAATCTGACAACCCCAGTTCGATTCTTGTTCAAGGGGGATATTTTCCCCTGGAGTTAACATCAGTGCAGACTCCACTCTCCCCAAAAGTCCTTCGGATGAGACTCACGACAACAAGAGAGTTGTCCCTGGCAAATTTCTGTAGAAAAAACCCCACTCGGATAGGGAAACAAATACAGACAGGAACAGAGAAAAAATACTCATAAAGGGTGGCGCTGCTCTTGTGGCGACGTGCTCTCTCCCGGGGAGAGGGAACCGGAATTTCAGGCAGAGAAATCTGCCATGACATAAAAGGGTATCCAAAAATTATACAAATTACACACACACCAGACATAGTTTGCAAAAATCATGGCCGAAAAAGAAACAAAAACTTGAAAGAAAGAACCAAACAAACTAACCCCCCAAAAAAGGGCTAGACCACCCCCCTCCCTCCTAAAATAAATAAATAAATAAATAAATAAAAGTGCGTCGGCCGGGAGTCGAACCCGGATCGACTGCTTGGAAGGCAACCATGCTAACCGTTACACCACCGACGCTTCTGACGTTTGGATGGAAAGTACAGATAACGAAGAGAGAGAAGAGAGAGAGAGAGAGAAGGAGAGAGAGAGAGAGAGAGAGAGAGGAGAGAGAGAGAGAGAGAGAGTTGAACAATATATAATGGGAGGTAAAACTATCAACATTACAATGTAGTCAACATCACGTAAAACGATGAAGAAAACTCTTAATCAAACTATTGAAAATCAACCACAACTGTTCTGAGATAAGAGACAGAGGGGCAAATGTTCATGCCTAGAAAAGGCAGTCTGTTGAATGACATCACATAATTATGCTACAGCAGATTTCTAATGGGACACTGCTTTAACGCCAACGCGATTTCTCATAGCAATATATTGTTGCTGAAGACCTTGTCCAAGGAATTTTCATGAATGTCAGGAAGGTGTTGTTTCCAAAAACTGACATTCGAAAAGAATATGAATAGTTGAGATTGTTTGCAACATATATGCAGTATACATTTCTAGCGAATTTTGCCCAGAATGCATTCAGGTTCAGTCTGTAAATAAGACAGATTATTTTTCTTAGGTCCATTTGAGAATGTCCAAAGTGGGAACAAAGAATATGTCTAAGGTGTGAAAAAGAAAAACTACAGAAAGAGTATCCAGCATCTATTTGTTTTTTCCTAACATGTTTCCAACATGCATTCTCGACCATGTTATAACTCTCATGAACAGATACAGGAACAGTCGGGGCATGTGCAGAGTTTAAATTCCTTGCTGCTCTTTTGCAGCTGCATCAACTTTTTCGTTATAGTACACATTGCAATGCGATGGTATCCAGCAAAAAGTCATATCGGTAACTCTTAATATCAGGAAATGGGTGAGAATGTTAATTTCAGTTCCAAGATCTTGTCTAGCTTTCTAGCCTGAATGTCTGAGAGATTGTAAAACTGACTTTGAATCAACGCACATAAGAACCTGTTTGTATGATTATTGGAAAGTCAAGCAAATAATAAAAAGCCATCAAGATTGCAGTGTGTGTGTGTGTGTGTGTGTGTGTGTGTGTGTGTGTGTGTGTGTGTGTGTGTGTGTGTGTGTGTGTGTGAGTGTGTGTGTGTGTGTGTGTGTGTGTGTGTGTGTGTGTGTGTGTGTGTGTGTGTGTGTGTGTGAGCGCGCTTGCGTGCGTGCGTGCGTGCGTGTATGGTGAAGACAAGTCAAGTCAAGTCAAGTCAAAATGATCTTTATTGAGGGTAAAAGATTAAGTTTATACAACTTTTTTTCATCCTGCCTGACACACACACACACACAAGAAAAGAAAATCAAGAAAATGGACATATAAAAGCTATCAAAATACAATGTTCACACACACGTGTGTGTGTGTGTGTGTGTGTGTGTGTGTGTGTGTGTGTGTGTGTGTGTGTGTGTGTGTGTGTGTGCGTGTGTGTGCGCTTTTCAAGAATGCATGTATGCCCCTAAATGTGTGTGCATATGCATGATTTTGCTTGTGCGCAAAAGTGTACAAATATTATGAGTACGTGCACATAGCCGTTAAGCGTGCATAACTGCTTCTGTATTTGCCTGTGAAATAAAAATTAAAAAACAAACAAAAAAAACCCAGGGTGGCAAATAAGTACACACATATCAGCTGGAAAAAATAATTCAAGAAGATAACGAGAGAGAGAGAGAGAGAGAGAGAGAGAGAGAGAGAGAGAGAGAGAAGAGAGAGAGAGAGAGAGAGAGAGAGAGAGAACGGCAATGGCAATGGCAAATTCTTTTACTTCGAGGATAATGAATAAGCACTGGTGTGCTTTTTTACATCCAGTCCCCGCCCTTAGGGGCACATCGTGTGATTTTTTAATTTTAATTTTATTTTATCTTTATTTGGAGGATAATGGAATAAACATTCATGTGCTTTGTTCATCCAGTCCCCGTGTATCTGCAGTTTTGTCAATTTTGTCATTCGTTCCCACCGACACACAATGGCCTACTCTTCCGAAAAGCGGAACGGGTTTTAATAATAAGGAGAGAGAGAGAGAGAGGAGAGGAGAGAGATGAGTAGAGAGGAGAGAGAGAGAGAGAAGAGAGAGAGAGAGAGAAGGCTTTCGGATGAGACGATAAATAGAGGTCCCATAATTGTGCAACACGCATTTTGCACAGGTAAAAGAACTCACGACAACAAGAGAATTGTCCCTGGCAAATTTCTGTAGAAAAACCCCCCCCACTCGGTTAGGGAAACAAATACAGACAGGAACAGAGAAAAAAATACTAATAAAGGGTGGCGCTGCTCTTGTGGCGACGCGCTCTCTCCCGGGGAGAGGAAACCGGAATTTCAGGCAGAGAAATCTGCTGTGACTTAAAAGGGTATCCAAAATTTATACAAATTACACACACCAGATATAAGTTTGCAAAAATCATGGCCGAAAAAGAAACAAAAACTTGAAAAAACAAACAAACTAACCCCCCAAAAAAGGGCTAGACCACCCCCCTCCCCCCCTGAAAAAAATAAGTGCGTCGGCCGGGAGTCGAACCCGGATCGACTGCTTGGAAGGCAACCATGCTAACCGTTACACCACCGACGCTTCTGACGTTTGAGGAGGAAAGAGAGATAACAAGAGAGAGAGATGAAGACGCAGATGATTTATTCAAATAGGCCTCAGCCCCTTTTGAAGGGGAATGTGAACAATATTATACATAACATAAATACAGTGAAAAGTCGTTTGATCACGAAGTTGTACGTTACTTCACGAAGTGACTATTTCTCTAAGTTTGAAAGCCTTGTACAAATATAAAGAAAAGTTCTGTATAACTTCAGGATTTGTACAGGACATCAATAAATTCAATTTAAACAAGCATGGTTTCCTATAATATTTTGGTTGAATAAATTTCAATCTAAGGTCATATAATTGTAGGCAACATAGAACAAAGTGTACTTCATCTTCTTGTGACACATTGCATAATGGACATAACAAATCATGATCATTATATGTTCTGTATCTTAAAGATGTACATTCAGATCAGATATACCGAGTCTAAATTTTGCTGTGATATGTTTCAGTTGTCGATTCATGTCAAGTTGTAAATAGCATTTTTAAGTCATGACCATTACAGTATGTTCTATAAAACTCAAACCCTTTGGCTTGTATCAATGTGATGGTTCCAGCTTTGCCACCAGCAGTCAATTAATCGTTGACGAAAAACTTTAATGAATACACAAGCATCACCCACACCTTGATTCAACCACACATCTTCAAAACCATTTTCATTTAAACAGACACGCACCCTTGATACCCAATTTGTCTTTCCTCTTGCATCTAAATTATACAACATTTTATACGCCTTATGTGGTAGTCTCAGATCTTCCATTTGTAGCAACTTAATCCAATAACGAATACAGTTAACTGCAGAATTTATGTACAAAGGATATCTGTTAGTTTCGCCATAGATGATATCATTGGGTATTCGTCTATCAACTCCTAAGTATTTCTTTATTGCAAACAAATGAACGGATTCACAGTGAACTGCTGCTTTGTCCAACCCCCATAATTCTGACCCATACTGAAGAACTGGTTGAATCTGTGAGTCAAGTAGCTTCATTAACAGCCCAACAGAATTGTTGTTAAGTGTATACAACCTTTGCATTATATATACCAACGCATTCTTTGCCCTACTAGAAAGGTCCTTACAAGCGGTAGTGAAACTCAGACGTGTAGAAAACAATATCCCTAAGTACTTATAAACATTAACCACAGGTAACAGATTGCCATTATATGTCCATCTTTCTCGTATAGCCTCCCTTACGAAACACAATGATGTTACTTTTCTTCATATTTACTTTCAACTGAAGTGAAAAAGCAGCGTGATACAGGTTGTTTAACTGATTTTGTAGCCCCACAATAGTCTCTGATAACAGCACTACGTCATCAGCTAAAAACAGGATGAACAACTCCAAGGCATCATGTGACAAGACAGCACCATGTTTTCCATTATTAATTACTTGTAATGCTAATTCGTTTATAAAAAGTGAAAATAAAACAGGGCTAAATACATCTCCTTGCTTGACTCCGGCTGTGCATCTAATGTAATCTGTCAATTTAGAACCACATCTTATTTTACATTTTATATTGTCATACATTCTTTTAATACATGTGTGGATTTTGCCTCTAATACCGTTTTTTAGCAAAATGGGCCAAAGTAGATTTCTGTTAATGGAGTCGAAAGCTTTTTCAAAATCTATAAAAGCTACATATAACTTACGGTTGCATGAAAACTGTTTCTGTATCAATGCTAATAAAGTAAACATGTGATCTAATGTCGAATACCCCCTTTTTAAATCCTGCTTGACACTCTCCAGTAATGTTATTTTCTTCTATCCATTCCTGTAGTCTTCTGTTAATAATGGAACTAAAAATTTTGCTACTTATATCACTAAGTGAAATACCCCTGTAATTGTTAGGATCATTAACATTTCTTTTTTTGTATAAAGGTAAAACAATAGACTCTGTCCAATTTTCAGGGAACTGACCAGTCTCAAAAAGTGTATTAAACAATTTGATAAAGAAATCCACTATATGTTCATTTGAATATTTAAATAATTCGCCAATAATTCCATCTGGCCCTGCTGCTTTTCTACTTTTCAGTTTTCTTATGGCTAGCAATACTTCTTCTCTTGAGATGGGACGATTCATGTAGTCATCACCATCATCGCCAGTTATATCTTCATTTAAAGGGCCATTACTAACATCTACATCTAATAAAGATTTGAAATGTTGGAACCACTTCTCAACACTAATATTGGCTCTTTGCTGTTTTCTTTTAAATGAAACTTTACGGACATTTTCCCAAAATTCTTTTTGACTCTTAACTGACGTGAGAAGTTTATCCAACATTGCAGTATTAAACTCTTTCTTCTTTCTTTTCAGTAGATTTTTATACTCACGTCTTGCAACAGTGTATTTTTGCTTATCTTCATCTGTCAATGACCTTCGACTCTTTCTCAATAATTTTCTCACATTCTTTTTACTGATCTCACACTCTTTATCATACCAATCACTTCGAATCCTACTGTTATCAATATATATACTCTTCACACACACAGCGCTATCCCTAATGCATTCATTAAATAACTGTAATGCCCCATTAATATCAACATCAATTAAATTCATGGCACACTCTAATTTCCTTTGAATGTTTTCGTGACATAGTTTATCGTTATATGTAACGTGTAATGTAATGTAAGAGAGAGAGAGAGAGAGAGAGAGAGAGAGAGAGTGAGAGAGAGGAGACAGACAGACAGACAGACAGACAGACAGACAGACAGACAGACAGACAGACATAGAGGGAGAGAGGGAACCAGAGAGACAGAGAGAGATGGGCTAGGGGAGACAACTCGTAAAAATCACAACGAACTGTATCAATTATTGCCCTGGAATACATCTACATTGCGCTATCATGTCTTTTTATTCATGCAGTCATTACTATTTTAATCTCGGTTGGCAGGTTTAAAGACATGATAATTGTGGGTGTTTATTTAAAAGTTATATATTTTTATCTCATTGATCATTTTCCTGAATCCCCCTGTGTGTGTGTGTGTGTGTGTGTGTGTGTGTGTGTGTGTGTGTGTGTGTGTGTGTGTGTGTGTGTGTGTGGTGTGTGTGAACGCAGAAGGAAAGAAAGAAGGAAGGAAGAAAAAGGGAAGGAAAAACAAAGAAAGAAAGCAAGAAAGAAAGAGAGAGAGATCATCAATGGGGAGGGGGAGACAGGGTGTTTTTACAGCAGAGATACATGCGTGTGTTGTGAGTTTTAGTGTTGTGTGTGTGGGGGTGGGGGGGGGGGGGGGTACGTGCGTGTGTGTGTGTGTGCGTGCGTGTGTGCTGTGCGTTAGTGTATTTTTTATTTAATTTATTTATTCTTTTATATCGAGGATAATGGAATAAGCACTCATGTGCTTTTTTACATCCAGTCCCCGTGTGTATGACCAATGACAATGACAAATTCTTTTATTTCGAGGATAATGAATAAGCACCCATATGCTTTTTTTTTAGAATCAATCCCCACCCTTAGGTATATTATATATAAAATATATATATATATATATATTATATATATATATATATATATATATATATATAAGAGAGAGAGAGAGAGAGAGTGTGTGTGTGTGTGTTTTGTGTGTGTGTGTGTGTGTGTGTGTGTGTGTGTGTGTGTGTGTGTGTTGTGTGTGTGTGTGTGTGTGTGCACGCGCGGGTGCACGAATGGTTGGCAAGAATACGTGTAGGTCTATGTCGCTCAATGTGTGTACATGTGCCTGTATTTGGCCGTGTGACGGTGTGTACAAAATTATAATTATGAGTATGTGCACGCTACGGTTCAGTGTGTATAACTGCTTCTGTATTTGCGTACGATGTTTTTTTTAAAGAAGTAATAATTATGTACTTAAATATCAGTTGGAAAAATTTTAATTCAAGAAGATAAAATAGGGATCACCACCACACACACATACATACACCACGCGCGCACGCATGCGCGCGCCACACACACACACACACACACACACACACACACACAACACCCCACAACAACACACACACACACACACGCACGCACGCCCACCACAAAACATTTACCAACAGATACCCATTTCACTGTACACAACCATCAACATAAATGCCCCTCCCCTCCCCTTCCCATCGTCTAATATCGCATTGAGTGAACAGACGTAAAATCGAAGCAGCAAACAACACCACACACACACACACGCACGCAAGCACGCAAGCACAGCACGCACGCACGCACGCACGCACGCACGCACGCACGGGACGCACGCACGCACCCCACGCAAGCCAACCACACACCCAAAACACACTCACATAAAAAAAAACGTCTCACACACACACGTACACTCACACACGTACACCACACTCTACAACCACACGTACCACACACTCACCCCACACACACGTACACACACACGTACACACACACGCACGCACCACACACCAAAACAACACACACAAACTCACTCACACAAACACGTACAACACACACACACACACACACACATCCACCCCACACACGTACACCCACTCACACACACGTACACACACACACACTCAAACACATCACCACACACAGTACCTACACACACATCAACACCCACACACAACCCCACACCAAAAACCCCACACCAC
>CM054150.1:7237041-7247724 GCA_028751875.1 Rapana venosa | reverse complement strand
TTCCCACCCCCCTTGAAAAAAATTTATCGGGGGCCAAAAGGCCGATTTTTGGGGGCTTAAACCATTTCAGAGAGTTCAGAGTCCTCTCCTCTCTCCCCCTTCCTCTCTCCTCTCCACCCCCCCCTCTCTCTCTCTATCTATCGCTCTCTCTCTCTCTCCCTCCTCCTCCTCCCCCTCTCTCTCTTTGTCTCTCTCGCTCAACAAATCTTCTAGATTAAGCCTTGTAAACCCTGGGGAGGAAGGTTTCCCTCCGCTGATAACAACAGCTGATGTCGGTGAGTGAACTGACCAAGCCAGCCATATGCACCACAGACACAAAGAACACATGTAGCCTCGTGGCTTCGGCGATCTTTTATTCGACCGACGGACACCACAGCCGAGTGGTTAAGACCGTTTGACTTCAATCCCCACGGGTCCATGAAGTCGTGGGTTCCAATCTCGGTTGGCATCTGCTGAAGTAAGGGTAAGAATTTTTTTTTTTTTTAACGATCTCTCAGGTCATCCATCTTCAAGCGCAGATCTGCTAGTGTGCCTTCATTTTCTTCGTTGTATGTATACACGCAGAGGATTTTTAAAAAAAAAATATGCATGTTAAAGATCCCGTCATTTATGTCAGCGTTCGGTAGGGTTACGGAAACACGGAATGTGGCTACCTTCATGGTGGGCAAAAAACTGTCGCATACACAAAATCTCACCATTGGTAAACCTCAGAGCTGTAGCCGAGGACCTCCCTCCCTCCCCCCCCCCCAAAAAAAAAAAAAAGAAAACAACCAAAAAACCCCAACTAAACAAAACAGAAACAAAAAACAAAAAAAGAAAAAAAAACCCCCAAAACCAAACCCAAAACAAAAAAACAACTTCAGTGACGAAAAATGCGTTACGCTGCCGTTAAGCACCTTGACAGCTCAGGCCCAGCGCATCCTTGTATCAAGGATCGGTGGTCGAGGTAACGCGCCTGTCTAGAAAGCGAAAAGTCCGGGTCGCAAGTGTGCGGTGGTTCGAACCCCGTTTGGACCCGAAACTTTTCCCCCATCCGTTAGACCATGAGTGGTGGTCTGGGCGCTAGTCTTTCGGATGAGACGATAAACCGAGGTCCCGTGTGTTACACATAATTATTTAGCGCACGTAAAAGAACCCACGGCAACAAGAGAGTTGTCCCTGGCAAAATTCTGTAGAAAAAAGCCACTCTGATAGGGAAACAAATACAATTGCAGACAGGAAAAAGAAAAAAAAATGGGGGGCGCTGCTCTTGTGGCGACGCGCTCTCCCCGGGGAGAGCAGCCCGAATTTCACGGAGAGAAATCTGCCGTGACTTAAAGTGGTATGAAATGAAATGAAATCCGACTTCGGTGTGAGAATAAGTGACACTCGCTATCGAGATTTTTTTCTTTTTTTGCTGGGGGGAGGGGGGAGGAGGGCGGAGGGGGGGACCACACTTATCTCCTCCACCCCCCCCCCCCCCCCCCCCCCCATCCCCTCTCTCTCTCTTCCCCTTGTGTATGAAGTAGGTGACTTAACCATGGACCACAAGAAAAATACGGTCCCGCGTAGCAGTGGCCGAACTACAACACCACACACACACACACAAGAAAAACGTCCGCTGTGGCTATTGAGGTCAAGATAGGCACCCAAAAGTAGGTGGTAGGTAGGTAGACCTGTACTGCTCTGTACTGCTTTTCTCCTGCACTCCCCTAAGAAGAATGCATTTTTTGCAGAAAAAATTTTGACCAGACGTGGTTTCTGATTTGTCTCAAACGCTTCCCCCCCTCACCTAAACGCTGACCGATCTTCTTCTTCTTCTTTTTTCTTCTTTCTTTCTTTTTTTGTTTTTTGTTCTTTTTTTCTTGTTCTTGTTCTTTTCTTCTTCTTCTTTCTTGTTCTTGTTTTCTTTCTTCTTCTGCTTCTTTTTCTTCCTTTTCCTTTTTCTTCTTCCTTCTTCTCTTTTTCCCTTCCCTTCTCTTTTCCTTTCTTCTTCTTCTTCTTCTTCTGCTTTCTTCTTCTTCCTCTTTTTTCCTTCTTTTTTTCTTTTCTTTTCTTCTTCTTTTTCCTTCTTCTTCCTTCTTTCTTCTTTCTTCTCCTCTTTCCCCCTTCTTCTTCCTTCCTTCTTTTTTCCTTCCTTTTTCTTCCTTTTTCCCTTCTTCTTCCTTCTTCTTTCCTTTATCCTTTTTTCTTCTCCTTCTCTTCCTTTTTCTTCTCATCCTTTTGTTCTTCTCTTCCTCCCCCCTCCTCGTCTTCTCTTCTTTTCTCCCCCTCCTTTTCCTTTTCCTTCCCTTCTTTTTCTTCCTTCTTCTTTCTTCTTCTTTTTCTTTTTCTTCTTTCTCCTTTTCGAAATTTTTCTTCTTTTTCTTCGCAATTTTTCTTTTTCTTTTTTCGAAAATTCTTTCTTCTTCTTCCTTTTTCCTTTTTTTCTTCTTCTTCCCCTTCCCTTCTTTCTTGTTCTTGTTTCTTTTCTTCTTTCTTTCTTCTTTCTCTCCTTTTCTTTTTCCTTCTTCTTCCCTTTTCTTCTTCTTCCTTTTTTTCTTCTTTTTTTTTCTTCCTTCTTTTCTTTCTCCTTTTTCTTCACCCTTTTCCTTTTTTTCCCTTCTTCTTCCTTCTTCTTCTCACCTTTCTTTTCTTCTTTTTCCTCCTCCTCCTCTCTTTTTCTTCTCCCCTCCTTTTTTCCTTTTTCCCTTTCCCTTCTTCTTCCCCTTTCTTTTTTCTCCTTTTTCCCTTTTTTCTTTTTCTTTTTTCTTCTTCTTCCTTCTTCCCTTCTTTTCATCCTTCTTCTTCTCCTTTCTTCCCTTCCTTTCTTTTTCTCACCTTTTTGTTTCTTTTTCCCTCCTCCCCCTTTCCTCGTCTTCTTCTTCTTTTTCTCTCCTCCTCCTTTTTTCCTTTTTTCCTTCCTTCTTCTTCTTCCTTTTTCTTTCTCCCTTCTTCTTCCTCCTCCCCTCCTCTTTTTTCTTCTTCTTCTTCCCTTTTTTCTTCTTCTTCCCTTTCTCCTTCCCCTCCTCCCCCTTTCTTCCTCCCCTCCTCGTCTTCTTCTTCTTCTTCTTCTTCTCATCGTCAAACGGTCAAGCAACAAGACAATGGGGCCTGCCCTAGGAGTAAAAGTTGCGCGCCGCTAGAAGCCCCTTTGCAATCAGGGCCCCCCGCGTATCGACGACGACTTCGTTTTGGGGAGAGAGAGAAAAATTTATGTTTTTGAAGTCTTCCTGGGGGGGAGGGGGGGGGGGAAAAGGGGGGGGGAGGGGGGGGGGGGAGGGGGGGGGGGGGGGGGGGGGGGCAGGAAATGGACCAAGAAGGTAGAACATAACCCAAGAAGGGAAAATTTTATTCTGGTTTTTTCCACAGAGAGAGATCTATGCTGATCTTTTTTTTTTTTTTTTTTTCGGGGGGGGGTTTTTTGAAGGGTTGTTTGTTGTGTTGTGTGTGGGGGTGGGGGGGGGGGTATTTGCTTTTTCACTGGGCCTTCCTTCCCTTATATCGGGTATTAGGGGGGAAAAAGGGTTTTTTCCCCGACAATTTTTTTTTTCCAAACAGAAAAGGGGGGGCCACAGGGGCTGGGGCTGGGTGTTCCGGCCTGTGAAGGGAAGTATTGCATTTCTGAGCAACCGCTCTACAAAATCTGCTTCCCGGGGATAGTGAAGCTGCCCCCTCTTGTTTGGCTTCCAGGGAAGAGGGGACCCTTCAGAAAAGGGGGCGCATGGGCCCCTCCTATCGCAACTTCCACACAGGCACCTACTCGTTTGGGGTCACCTTTTTCGCAAAAAACCTCTGTGGGGAACCAGCGCCTGGCGGGATAACCAGGTAGGGTGGGTGGAGCCCGTTTTGCTCACAAAATCCACCTTGGAGAGCGGAACACTCTGATTTCAAACCCATGCATGGAGAAGGAAAACTCGAAGAACACCCAGGAGGAAACCCTGTCATGCGCCAAAGGAGCTGAAATCAGAGGTGTCGGGCCGTCAGGCGCTCCAACCAAACTACGACACCATGTAATGTAACCAAAGGCAACGCAAAGAAGAAGAATACGGACTGAAATATTGTACTGGTTAGTTTATCATAATAATAATAATAATAATAATAAATGGGATTTATATAGCACTGTATCTTGCACAGACAAATCAAAGCGCTTGCACTCAACTCATTCTTACACAGTCATGCAACCAGTAGCAAGTAATAGTTCTAACAAGTCCAAATGCACACACACCCCACACACACACACACACACACACATACACACACACACACACCACACACACACACACACACACACACACACACACTCGTCATACACTTTGGCAGGGTGATAGAATTTTTGGCTGTTGAAAAGCAGGGATAGCTATGAAATGAAACAGGATAGGAAGTTCTTAGGTTTGAAACAAATATGTCTTGAGGCCAGATTTAAAAGTGTCACAAGAAGGTCTTTGGCGAAGAGAGATAGGGAGGCCATTCCAAATGGATGGACCAGAAACAGAGAAAGAGCGATGGCTAACAGTTGACTGGTTGAATCTAGGTGTTTGTAAGCACAAGGAATCTGCAGCTGAGCGAAGGGAACGAGAAGGGGTGTACAGGTGGAGACATTCACAGAGGTAGGAGGGTGCTGTTTTGTGGAGACATTTGTAACAGAGAGTACTGATCTTATAGTTTATTCTTTGTGGCACAGGCAGCCAGTGGAGAGATCGCAAGAGAGGGGTAATGTGCTCAGATTTTTTCTTTCTGAGGACTAGTCGAGCTGCAGAGTTTTGAATACGTTGAAGGGAGTGGATAGATGATGCTGGCAGACCAGCCAAAAGAGAATTGCAATAGTCCAGACGTGAAAGAATGAGAGATGCCACTAGTTTTGATGTTGCGTCTGTGGACAGGTACTTTCATGTCGCCTGGCGCTGTTCTTTAACTCACTAAAAGAAGATCAGAACTTTTTCCAAAAAAATATTGTTGTTGTTGCGCGTTCCCCAGCTTAACACTCTGGAGGTCACCCAGACTATGCACTCCGACTCACTCATCATCCCACCTGGGAATCACTGTGAGATTGAAATCGCACACTGAATGGGACGTTTGCGTGTATGACTGTTTTTAATAATAATAATAATAATGTATGGAATTTATATAGCGCTGAATCTTGTAAAGCAACAAATCAAAGCGCTCAGATGACTTTTTTTTTTATATCGAGGATAATGGAATAAGCACTCATGTGCTTTTTTACATCCAGTCCCCGTGTGTATGCGGTTTTGTAAATTTTGTCATCTGTTCCCACCGGCACACAATGGCCTACTCTTTCGAAAAGCGGAACAGGATTTAACGTGTGCGCAAGATGTTCTGCATGCGTTCACACACGGGGCCTCGGTTTATAGTCTCATCCGAAGGCAGCCATACTCTGACTTCAGAGGATTTTTTCTCCTTTAAAGGAGAGTGCAGGTTGTTATGTTAAGAGCTGAAGCAATCTCAACACAACATTTTACAACATAACAACATTTTAGTGTAGGCCTTGGCAATTAGCTGACATCAATAACCTGACACAGCTTTTGGCCTGGGCCATTCCCAAAAATTGATTATTAATTTCTTGTAAGGATGGCACCCCCCTGTCTTAATTTTTTTTTTTTTTTTTTTTGCTTTTGTTTTACTTTGTTTCTTTTCTTTTTGTTTGGGGTTTTCTTGGAGGCGGGGGAAGGGGGGGGGGGGGGGGGAGGGGAGGCTTGTTTCCAACTGCTACAACCAAAAATCTTATCTCTCTCTACGCCTAATAGTTGCTGAGATTCTTCTCAATCATAGCAGGATGGTTTATCCCACCGCACCCTCTAATTCACCCCCAAAAAAGTAAACAGGAAAGACAGAAACAAACGCAAACAAAGAAAATAAGTAGATTAACCCCCCCCCCCCCCCCCCCCCCCCCCGTTCAAGGGTATTTTTCCCCTGGAGTTAACATCAGTGCCGACTCCACTCTCCCCAAAAGTCCTCCGGATAAGACTATAAACCGAGATCCCCGTGTGCGAACGCACGCAGAACATCTTGCGCACACGTTAAATCCTGGTCCGTTCTTCGTAAGAGTTAGGCCAATTGTAAGCCGATGGAAACAGATGACAAAATTCCTTACACACGGGGACTGGATGTAAAAAAACCCACCCCACACGAGTGCTTAGTCCATTATCCTCGATATAAAAGAATAAATAAAACACCCCCAAAGCAAAAACCAACAACAACAAAAAAAACCAACACCAATTAAAAACTAACTTGGAGAGCCAAACAAAATGGGTAGGCACTATACTTTATGCCAGAGGTGGCATCCACGTAACAGAGACATGCTGTACGTGCCAACATGAACACAGAGAGTGCTGGCACACTAGCTGACGCCAGCATTACCTACCCCCACCCCCACCTCCTTTTTCGCCCCCTACCTCTCTTCCAACAACCTCCCTTTCCCTCCCCTCCTCCCCACCCTTCCCCTTCTTTTGTTTTTAACCTTTTTCCCACAGCAACAGCCCAACCCCCCCCCCCCCCCCCCCCCCCCCCCCCCCCCAATCCTCCAAAAATGATGTTTGTCCTTTTAACAAAGGTGGTGCCCCGCCCCGAAATTTTTGAGAAAGAAAAAATAGTAATGTTTACCCAGCCTTACTCTTCTTCTTTCACTACTTTTTCCCTGCTTGTTGTTGTTTTCTTCTTTTTTCCCTCTTTTTTCTTTCTCTTCTTTTTCTTCTTCTTTTTCCCCTTCTTTTCTTTTCTTCTTTTCTTTTTTTTCTTTTTTTCTTCTTCTTCTTCCCATCATCACCTTCATCACTTTTTTTTTTTTTCATCACTTTTCTTCCCTTCTTTTTTTTTTTCTTCTTCTTCTCCTCCCCCTTTCCTTTTTTCCCTTTTTTTCCCCTTCTTTTTTCCCCCACCTCTTCTTCCTTCTCCTTTTCCCCCCTCCTTCCTCTCTCTCTCTCTCGCTCCTCCTCTCTCTCTCTCCTCTCCTTTCACTCTCCCCTTTTCCCTCTCCTCTCACACACACACACAAAACATTTTGGGGTCAAAATTTTAATTTTAGGTGAATAGCCTTGAAAGGGAAAATAACAACAAACATTCCCCCCCCCCCCCCCCCCCCCCCTCTCTTTTCTCTTCTGCCCTGACTGTCGATTGCCCTTCTCTTGCCCTGTCTCGCTCTGTCTCTCTCTTTTTAAATGAATGAAAATTTAAAAAAAAAGCACATGGTTTATTTTTTCTTTTATCCTGGGAAAAAAAAAAAGAAAAACCTCTCTCCCCTCTCTCCTCTCTCCTCTCTCCCCCCTTTTCCTCTACTCCCTCTCTTTTCTCCTCTCTCTCTCCCCTTTTTCCCCCCTTTCAAAACCCCACCCCCACCCCTTCCCCTTCCTCTTTTTCTCCCCCCCCCCCCCCCCCCCCCCCCTTCCTTTTCCCCCCCTTTAAAAGAAAAAACAACAAAAGCACCGGGATGGGGGGGGGGGGGGGGGGGGGGGGGGGGGGGGGGGGGGGGGTAAGACACTTTCCCGGGGGCGCCTTGGTGCGGGGGTTTGGGGGTTTAATAAGCGCTGTTGGTTGTTTGCAACCCCCGGCAAAAATACGTTTGTTCTGTCTGCCTCCCCGGCCAAACCCCTTGCCTCCTTCCAACCACCCCTTCCATCACTTAGGTGCTACTAACGGGAAAATGGCCCCCCCCCATCCAAAACTTTTTTCCCCTCCTGGAGGTTTTTTTTTTTGTTGTTTTGTTGTTTGGCCATTTTTTTTCCTAGGCTAAAAACTCTGAGGTTAAACAATTTTGGTGTAAAGAAAAGGGTAAAGGGTCCCATAACCTAAAAGGGTCGTGGGGGGAAGGGGGGGATCAGAGACCTAAATTTTCCCCTTGGGGCCCAGCATTTTAAGGGAAGCACCCCCCCTTCTCCTCTCCCCCCCTTCCTTTCCCTTCCCTGCCCCAAAAGGGGGGCAGGTCCCCTTTTTAAAGGGTTGGTGAACTGGGGACACTGTACTGAAACCAAGGCGCGAAAACGGGTCCCCTTTTCCCAACTGGTAACCCCGCTCAAACGCTGCTTAACCTTGGTGGCGGAAAGCTAGTCTCCCCCCCACTGAGTTATCCCGTTTTTTGGCCCCCGGTTGGGAAAGGGAAAAAAGCATTCCGACTTTCAGGGGTGTAAAGGGTGGATGGGTTCGGGTTTCCGTTCGTAACCCCCCCGAAAAAACCCCTCATTATAAAATTTTTTAAAATTGGGGCAATGACAATGAAAATTCTTTTATTTCGAGGATAATGAATAAGCACCCAGTGCTTTTTTTCAATCATTCCCCCCCCCTTAGGGGTTATTAAAAAAAAAAGAAGAGAAAGAGGAAGGGAGAAAAGAGAGAGAGAGAGAGGGGGGGGGGGTGTTTGGGGGGGAATTTAACCCCAAAACGTTTTGGTTTTTTGTTTCCCCCTGTGGGCTAAAATAGACAAATCAGTCCACTTTCCCCCAAACAGAGGGGGGAAAAGGGGGGGGGCGACCTCAAAGTCTTTTAAACCGGGGAGAAAGACTCCCAAACCCTTCCCGCCCCCTTCCCCCTTTGGGCTTTCTGCATTTTTTATAATTATACATGAAGGGACTTAAGGCACTGGCAGGCACACACTTGCAGTTGACCTGGGGGATTGTAAAAATCCCCACCCTTAATTGACCAGACACTGCAGAGATTCAAACCCACGACCTCATGGACCCATGGGATTGAAGTCGAACGTCTTTCAAGTGTTATATCGTCTATCTTCTCATGTCCGTGCCCTTTATTTAAATGTATTTTGTTTATCTAATTTAAGCTTAGTTTGAGGAGATGGGGGAGGTTAGATAGGGAGGAAGGGTTTAGGAAAGGAGGAGGGGGGATGGGGGGTGGGGGAATGGGGGAGAGGGATGTTGAGGATACAGGGGGGGGGGGGGGGGGGGGGGGGGAAGAGGTATGTAAGGGGGAAGGGGTTAGGGAAAGGAGAGGGTAGGTTGGGAGAAATGATGGGGGTAGGTTATAGGGGAAGAAGGGAAGGGATAGGTTAGGGGGGGGGGGGGGAGGGAGGGGGTATGGGAGGGGGGGGGATTGAGGGGTAGTGTTTAGGGTAAGGGGGAGAGAAGAGGAGTAAATTAAGGGGAGGGAGGAGGATGGGGGGGGTAATTTGAGGGAAGGGAGGGGGGGGGGGGGGAGGATGGAGGGAAGGATGGGGTAGGTTAGGAGAGTGGAAAGGAGGAGGGAGATGGGGTAGTAAGAGGGAGGAGGTGGGGGGGGGGGGGGGGGGTGGGGGGCAGTAAGTTAGGAGGGGATAGGTTCTCCATCAGTGTGTGCTGGACTTCAGCAACAAATCAAAGCAAAGCGTCCCATTTCCCCAGTTTCAGGGGTGTTGCATAACTTCATTGTTTCTTCCCCCCCCCCCCCCCCCCCCCCCCGCAAATGTTGCTCATTATGATCGTCTGAAGTCGGAGTATGGCTGCCTATATGGCGAGATACATTTAAAAAAAACAGTCGTACACGCAAACTTCTCACCCAGTGTGCAAACTTCAATCTCACAGCGATTCCCAGGTGGGATGAATGAATCAAGAGTGCACGTTCTGGGTGATGACCCCCGGAGTGTTAAGCTGGGGAACGCACAACTATGAACGTTAAATTAATATATATATATATATATATATATATATATATATATATATAAAATATTATATATATATATATACTATTATAACACATACATACATACATACATACATACATACATACATATATGTACGCACTCATGTTTGCTGTCACTCTTTATGTCAGAACCTGAACCCTTAGCGGCTGTGCTACTCTGAGATCCTTAATTTAACTCAGTCTTGTCCTGTAGATGCCACTGCATTGGAAAGAAACGAGCATTACATCCACTATAACTACTATACTAGGCCTCAGCGCGATAAAAGACGGGGGCTTTCCTAGTATAGAGATAGGCCCAGCTGCAAACCCGATCTGTGCATGTCTTCCCGTTTGTGTGGAGATACAAGCAGAGCAACCAGCTGACTGCAGGCAAGATCCGGCTTGTCAGGATTATCTGCTGGGCAGTCAGATGTATGGGGCAGTTAGTCAGTAGTGCCAGCAGGGATAGGATGGAAAGGGGGGGAGGCGGGGGGGGGGGGGGGGGGAGGGGGGGGGAACAGAGGGAGTGGGGAGGGGGGTGGGGAGGGGGTGGGGAGGGGGGGGGGGTGGTGGCATGGATAAGGGGCATCATGGGGTCGTGGAGAGGGGGAGGGGAAGGGAGGGAGAGAAAGGTGGGGGGGGGGGGGGGGGGGGGGACAGAGGGAAGGGGGAGGGGGTGGTTTGGATAAGGGGCATCATGGGGGCGTGGAGAGGGGGGGGGAGGGAGAGAAAGGTGGGTGGGGGGGAGGAGGAGGAGGGCAGAGAAGGAGAAGGGAGTGGGAAGAAGGAATTGAGAGAAAGGGAGAGAGAATAAAGGGGGGTAGGGTGGATGGAGGCAGACATAAACAAAGGGATGGGGAAGAGGGAGGGAGAGAGAGGGGGTAGAGGGAGGGAGAGGGAAGGAGAGGGGAAGAGAGAGAGAGGTAAACACAGGAAGACTTAAGGGGACAAGCATACAGATAAACTGGCAGGCAGACTGACGTATTGACGTAATATCTCATTGTCAAAAGATAAATTTCGCATTTTGAAACAAATGCTTGGCTGTTGTTGTTGTGGGTTTTTTTTAAGAGGAGAGAGACAGACAGACAGACAGGCAGACACACAAAC
>CM054150.1:7229541-7232041 GCA_028751875.1 Rapana venosa | reverse complement strand
GGCGACTGCTGTTATTTTTAACCCTTTTAGCGCCACTAACACCTCCTCTTCCTCTGAAGTCACTCCTTGCACGTAGTTTGGTGGGGTTTTAACCCTTTCGGCTGCACACCAGTATTAAAAAATCACTCTTTTCCTTCTGTTTTTCTATGCGAGTCTTATACTCATATCCTGCGTACTAAGGCATCCACAGAAATGAAAAAACCCACTTTTTGTGAAAGACTAGCCTCTGACTCAAAAACCATGTGATTTTGAACAAATTTGGAAGGTTTGACATTTTTTAATTTTTCAGCAAACACTGTACCCCCTCAGTCCTTTGTCATCTGCTAGCTTCCTTAACGAAATATGCATGTGCGGGTCAACGCTGTAGGAATACAGGCAATCCTTATTTAATGATTATTTTCAACTTTCTGTGACTACCTAGTATTGCTCTATGTCATCAATCCCAAAAACAAGTGCACAGTTCATTTTTTTCATGCTAAAAACAAAATTTGTGAAAATCACCAACATTTGTTTCCACTCACACTCTATACAAGATACTACATGACCCCCAAATAAATACCGGTGTGCAGCCTTTAATCCTTTCAGGGGCATTAACTTTCCTCTCCCTCTGACATCACTTCTTGCACTAGTTTGCAGCAGGCAGGATGTCAGGCAGGCAGGCAGGCAGGCAGGCAAGGAAGCACTTCGTTAGTGATTACGTGAATAATTACCTCAGCTTTTTGCAAAGGATATGAATGCAAAGCAGCTGAAGGGGGGGGGGGGGGGGGGGGGGGGGGGGGAGGGAAGGGGGGGGGGGGAGGAAGGGTGGGGGGGAGAGGGGGTTGTTTGTGGGAGTGGGGAGGGAGGGGGAAATGAAGGAGGAGGGTGGTGCAAGGGTGGAGGTGGAGTATATGAGAGAGAGGCACGATCTTCACGATCAAGTCAGAAGAAAATATGTGAATTGATTTTTAAAGTTTACTGAATTGGGAAATTGCTGTTAGTGATTTAAGGGGAAAGAAATAAAATAGACACAAAGAAACAGATGAGCTAAATAATAAAGCTAGAGTTCAGGTTTGGCTCCTGACCTTTAAGATGCAGTTATTTGCGTCTGTCAACAGAACAAGCTCAGTACACAGACACACACACCCTCTCTCTCTGTCTCTGTCTGTCTGTTTGTTCTTGTCTTTCTCTTCTCTCCTCTCTCTCTCTCTCTCTCCTCTCTCTCTCTTCTCTCTCTCTCTCTCTCTCTCTCTCTCTCTCTCTCTCGAATCGATTTATACAGGGTTTATAGTTCAACACATGTAGTAAAGAAATATCTCTCAATGAACATGGATAAACACTTGAGATTCATTCTCATTAGATTTCGTTTTGGCATATCGGACATTAATGCACATGCTTTCCGCTATCTCTGCCACCGAGATGCTATGTCCACTATGTAAAGAATCAGCTGAAGACGAAGTCCATTTTGTTTTGAAGTGTCCTGCTCTCACTACTTTACTATAAGATTTATTCCACAGAAATTCTATGCCCGACCTTGTTTGTTCCGGTTAAGTTTGCTGATGGCATCAGTCCATGATAAAACTGTTCACAATCTGGCTCTGTTTTTGTATAAGGCTTTTTCAGTTACGAGAAAAACTTACGTCTTAGGCTCTCATGTCTTTGGTACAGATGTATTACGTGTTGTATTCGCATATACATTGTTTGCTTTTTTTCTGCCCCCTTTCACATGGGGCATGGCCTTACATGTATAAACCATCTGAAGTCTGAAGTCTCTCTCTCTCTCTCTCTCTCTCTCTCTCTCTTCTCTCCTCTCTCTCTCTCTCTCTCTCTCTCTCTCTCTCCTCTCTCTCTCTCTGTTATTGTCTCTGTGTGTGTTATTGTAACTGTCGTTTTGAGGATAGGTTTTGGTTTTGTCATTTCTTTTTGCTTTTAACCTTTCCGATCAGATGACGACGGGTTCAAACTGTTCCAAAATCGATTTCAAATCCACAACAACCAGCTTTGGTACACGGACCTTGCAGAAGCAACACCGAAAAAACCCCCAACCTCTTCTAAGAAGGAAGGTGGCAGGACGGTTAAGACGTTCATCTGCCTAAAAAATTAAACCTTGCGGTTCTGGGTTCGATTCTCCAGTGCTTGCCCTTTCTTCCCAGTTTGTCGAAAAATTCGAACTGAATGTCAAAACTCCTTCAGATGAGACATAAACCGATGCTCCGTGCGCGAATGTACGCAGAACATCTTGCGCGCACGCTAACAAAACAAAAAAACCCAAACAAACAAAAACAAAAACAAACGAACAAAACCGATCCGCCTTTTCCAAGAGTAGACCATTTCGTTCCGCGCATGCTATTTTAAAAACAACAACAACAACAAACAAAAAAACCCGATCCGCCTTTCCGAAGAGTAGACCATTAATTCCTGCCGGTAGCAACGGCCGGATGACAGAATTCAACCAGAAAACCGCTCGTAAACAGGCGTCGTGTTTAGACACCAATCCCGAAGTCGGAATGCGGCTACCTAA
>CM054150.1:7219541-7227041 GCA_028751875.1 Rapana venosa | reverse complement strand
TCTCTGTTAATGCTGCTGTAAGATGCATTAGATATTGGATTAAGATTCTGCATATGAATGAGAGCAGGCTACCTTTTAAATCCTACAAGATGCTTTATGATCTAGATGTCAAAGGGAAAAACAACTGGGCAACACAAATACGTACCTGTTTGTGTGAACTCGGGTTTGGATTTGTTTGGCTCAATCAAGGAGTCGGAAATTGTAGAGAGTTTATTAACGCTCTCAGGCAAAGATTGATTGACTGCCGATGGCAGCAATGGAGTAATCATATACAAAACAGTGAAAGATTTCAAATGTACAGACAATTTATAAGTTCAAATGTACAGACAATTTATAAGTTCGCATGATGTCAAACCTTATCTAAAACTTGATATGGATATACATTTGAAAAGAATAATGTCTAAGTTTAGACTTGGTGTATCAGATATAAATGTTCATAAATTCAGATACAGAGAACATGATATTGACGACCTCAGGCTGTTATGCCCATTATGTAAGCAAGCTCCGGAGGATGAAGTACACTTTGTCTTGTGCTGTCCCGTATTTGAGGATGTTAGGCAGAACTACATCCCTGTTAAATATAGTAGACAGCCTAATTTATTTAGACTCTGTTTACTCCTGGCATCAAGTCATCCGGAGGTTGTGCGCAGCCTCACTTTATATTTGTGTAAAGCCTTCAGAATAAGAGAGATAATGTTATCCTAAGTGATATTTTTGTAGCTGACTTTGTGTTATACAGTAACATGTTGGTCTGTGTGTGTGTGTGTGTGTGTGTGTGTGTGTGTGCGTATGTGTTTAAACCAAAATACTAAGCAGTTCGGCAACCCCCTTCATGTATGGGCCAATGGCCTTTTTGTGAATAAACCGTTCGAGTTCGAGTTCTCTCTCTCTCTCTCTCTCTCTCTCTCTCTCTCTCTCTCCTCTCTCTCTCTCTCTCTCTCTCTCTCTCTCTCTCTCTCTGCCCTCTCCTTTTATTATTTGCTGATAGATTTAATCGTCGTATTTACAGTTAGTATCCCGTTGAATACTTTATTCAGATTTAATATTTCAGTTCTACTCCCTAAATTGACTGTATTTGAGATTCAGTGAATGTTTTATTTTGATATCTTGTTTTGAGCGTACCAATTATGTATAGCTAATTTCAAAATGCAGATGTCCTTCTCTATGACTATACATGATATTCATAAAGATTTTATGTTGACATTGATGCATGGTGTGAGTGCGCGCGCGCGCGCGCGCGCGGTGTGTGTGTGTGTGTGTGTGTGTGTGTGTGTGTGTGTGTGTGTGTGTACGTGTGCATGGGGATGCAAATTGCTTCTACAATATTTGTTTCATGTAGTTTACTATTGCTGTTGCCTCCCATAAAAGCACAAAGAACTTTTGACGTTTCTTTCTTGTAGCCAAAATGAAACTATTTACGTGGTTTGTTCTCCTTTATTTTTATAGAGGTTTTGCTTTGTTTGGTTCTGTTTTGGTTTGGGTTTGGGGTTGTTGTTGCTTTTTTGAGGGGGGACTATTCGGTTGTTCCCTCTCCCCTTGTTGTTGCCGTTTTTGTTTTGCTCTTGGTTCTTGCTATTTTTTCGGTTGTTTCTGTGTTTTCTGTTCTGCTTTCTTTCTTACTTGTTGCTACTTTTTTTTTTCTCTCTCTCTCTCTCTTCGGTGATTTTTGTGGGGATTTTTGTGTAGATATTTTTTCCGTAAGCTGTGTAAGTGTATTGCTATGGGCTTTATTTTATTTTATTATCATATATATCCTTAAGGGCGGGGACTGGATGTAAAAAAAGCACATGGGTGCTTATTCATTATCCTCGAAATAAAAGAATTTGTCATTGTCATTGTCTCTCTCTCTCTCTCTGGCAAAGTGTGTGGGTGTGTGTGTGTGTGTGTGTGTGTGTGTGTGTGTGTGTGTGTGTGTGTGTGTGTGTGTCCGCGTGCGCGCGTGTGTACTTGTGGCGTGGCATGTGGTGTGTGTGTGTGTGTGTGTGAGAGAGAGAGTGTGTCCGCGCGCGTGCGTGTACTTGTAGCGTGGCGTGGCATGTGTGTGTGTGTGTGTTGGGGTGAGGTGGGGGGGAAGGGGGGGGGGGGCGGTCCTCGTCAGTGCGTATCTTTTACTCTTTTTTTAATGTGTGTGTGTGTGATGAGTGTGTGTGTGTGTGTTGTGTTGTGTGTGTGTGTGTGTGTGTGTGTGTGTGTGTGTGCGCGCGCGCGCGCGCGCTGGGGTGAGGGGTGGGGGGAGTCGCATAAGCATAAG
The DNA here is from genome assembly GCA_028751875.1 of Rapana venosa. Lineage (NCBI taxonomy): Eukaryota > Metazoa > Mollusca > Gastropoda > Neogastropoda > Muricidae > Rapana > Rapana venosa. Next base: position 7,224,790 of record CM054150.1, on the reverse strand, counting down.
TGTAACTAACCACTGGTAAACCTTGGAGCTCTAGCCGAAGAACGAAAAAAAAAAAAGACCAAAAAAATACTGATGAAGCAATTAAAGTAGATCAAGTGTCTACGACAGGAAAGCAAGCAAGTTCTACAACAGCGAACACTTCTAACAGCTGTACAACTCTCCTCTGCTTTTCCGAAGGTGGGGGATAAACTGAGGGAGACAAGGTCCAGGTTGTTTGCTGATGATAGATCCATCCGTCTATTGCCCCATTCCTGAGCAATGGCCTGATTTTGTTTTGCTTGACTGCAGCTTCTTTCAAGAGACGCAACTCTTGTTTTTTTCCAGAGAGTATTGACAGTGCTGTTTTGCGTATTATTTCCCTTACAAAGTCAGGAAATTTCATTTCATGCTTGCATATGTGTAATGTGTGAGTGTGTATGTGTGAATGGGGGTGGGTTTTAAAAAAAATTATATACTTTTATTTCGAGGATAATGGAATAGCACTCATGTGCTTTTTTTTCATCCTTTTTGTCATCTGTTCCCACGGGCACACAATGGACTACTCTTCCAAAAAGCGGAACGGGTTTTTAACATTTGCGCAAGATGTTCTACGTGCATTCGCACACGGGGCCTCGGTTTATAGTCTCATCCGAAGGACTTGTGGGGTGAATGGAGTCTGCACTGATGTTAACTCCAGAGCAAAAATCCTCTTGAATTAGAATCGAACCTGGGTCAGCAGATCATGAACACATCACTGTGTGTGTGTGTGTGTGTGTGTGTGTGTTGTGTGTGGTGTCTCTCTCTCTCTCTGTGTGTGTGTGTGTGTGTGTGTAAGATATTGATTTAAGGACCTCAGTTATGTGAGTGCATGAGCCCGTCTGTGTGAGTGCATTTGCGTATGCGATGTCTTTGTCACGATGCGTCAAAGTCAAGTCAAAGTCAAACCTTTTTTTCAGATGGTACATTGAACTGCCAGTACAGGTGCAATTTTTCATCAAGTATTCTATCTAAATTATAAAAAAAATATATATATATATATACACACACACATGCATACGTAATAAACCTAAATAGTGATAAACCATACAATTCAAATAAAAGAATATGTTGATATATGTAGGCATAGAATTTTTTAAAAACAAAACACCTAAACATGCAATGTTAAATCATACAAACCAAACAACCGGAAAATTCTTGTAAAAATACACCCACCAAAACAACCAAACAAAAACTAAAATAAAATATATAAAAAATTTAAAAAACCAAAAGCCAAACCAAGCAAAACAATGTGTGTGTTTGTGTGTGTGTGTGTGTGTGTGTGTGTGTGTGTGTCTGTGTTGTTGTTGTTGTCGTCTTCAATTTAACATCTGTTCACTCTCAGTGTTATTAGAGTGGGAAAGTGGGGAATTTTCCCTTACAAATTCTTTTACCTCCTCTCTTTTTACCTGAAGGCATGGGTGTGTGTATCATAGAGACCAGAAATTCATGTATTTTGAATTGGAACTAGCACAGAAGAAGCCACAGCATGGGCGAAGCCATTTGCAGAAGGGAAGTCACTCAGGCAAAACTCGTTTGAGGTACAGATTCGAAGGGAGTGGTTCGTGTTTTCTACACAATAATGTATTATATAAGGAAGCAAAATTGACTAGAAATCCATGTTCTGAGAGTTAGCACCAACTTACTTTGAGCCCAAACATCTCCACTATAGTGTTGACTGGAACTATAATTCAAACCGTGGGTGACAGAAGGAATTTATATCAGGGAATTTTTTTAAAAAACCATTTAAGTGAGCGGTTTGGGGTTAAACAAAGGTAGTCTTATATAAGGAAGCAAAATTGACTAGAAATTCATGTTCTGAGAGTTAGCACCAACTTATTTATGACCAAACATCTCACTATAGTGTTTGTATGGAAAAACTAATAATTCAAACGGTGGGTGACATAGGCATATTTATATATGCCGGGATTTTTATAAAAAAAATGGAGTTAGATTCCTAATCCAAGTCATAAGGAGATATCATATGGTTGTTTTAAACATTTTGACAAAAATAATTCCTTGCCAATCATTACTACTCAGGAATAAATTATGTTTACCAGATTACTGATCCTGATAATGCAGTTAACTATTGGGTAATACTATTTAGTTCAGTTTATGAGAAACGCACTCCCTTTGTGGGGGAAAAAAAGAGTAAAGCATTTCATTTGACCTCTGTGGTTAGCAAAAGAAATTAAACACGAAATGCATTTTAGAAATTATTTAGAAATTATTCACTAAAAACAAAACGAAAAGATTTATGCAAAGAGCAACAAAACAAAGTAAACTCATTGCAACGTACATGCAAAAAAAGAGAGAAAAAAGAAGAAAAGATTAAAAAAAGATAAGAAAAAAAAAGAGAGAAATGCCTTCAAACATTAATATCTTCTAAACAAAAACAAAAATTAATTTGGAGCGCTATCAAGTCAAGTAAAAAAAATACTCAGGATCAAAATATCTTAATGGCATTGATAGCAAAATACTGAAAACAGCAAGAGGGAGGGTCACACACTCACACGCGCGCGTGCACGTGCGCGCTCGCACAGGGAATTATATCATTGGCAGATCTTTACTTTAAGTTAACCCTGGAGATGATTATGAAAAAATAATCCTTCCCTAATTCTCAACATCCTATTGCTGAGATTTGAACTCACAACTCAGCTACAGTGTCCCTCAACATTCCGTGTAATATCACGTGTGTGTGTGTGTGTGTGTGTGGTGACGTGAAACTGATATAGAATGTGCTAATGATTCTCAATAGGCTAGTCAACAGATTTTCGAATCTGAGATGAGAGTGCAAGAATGAAAACTAAACCATTGAGGATAAGAAATTGGGTTTAGAAAGTCACCCCTTATTAAAGATGTTTCATAACTGCTATTGCTAACCCACTGGATTGTATAGTTCTTGTGTGGAAAAAAAAAGCATTATGAGAGTATTCAAGACATGTGAAAGTGTATAATTTATTTATAAATTCATTCAGATCCAGGGGGGGAAAAGTGATACAAGTTAAATGGTTAGGAAAGGGTGGGCGGGGGAGTTTACAACAAAAGAAAAAACATACGGGAGAAGCTAATTCCTGAAAAGGTTCTGCCTGCGCTTGCACTCATAACCTCTTTTTTTCTGTCCTACCACAAGGCATCGAATAGATCTGTAGTCACGATTAAAGAACTTTACACGTCATATAAAACAGTTTGAGCCACGTCAGTGCTCTCCCTTGTCAACATGGACGCAAACTGTTTGCCTGCCAGATGTGAAACACGTGCATGTTTCTTTATTGACACAGTTTTCACATCTTTGATCTGAAAAAGCAAGTGACCTAGCAGCAGAAGTCGACGGCAATGAATCGGACTGTGTTGGAACTTTCGTATTTGCTGCTTATTTTGCTAGCGCCAAAGTACAGTGAAGCAGACGATGAATCGGGGGATACACAAACCCAACAGTCTACCAGAACCTTCCAAATCGCCTCCTCAGCAGACGCTCACAATGTGTATGAAGACACTTACTATTTCGAAATTGTCACACCACAAAGTCTCAGTTACACATACAAACTGCGCCAGGCGAGAGACTTTGGAACGAACTTTGACAGACAGTACAGTAAAGCGAAACTTGTGGTTGCAGAACCGGTGGAAGCATGTCGCCCCATCGTGAATAAAATCGAAAGTAAAGTGGCTTTAGTTCTTCGAGGAGGGTGCTCATTTATGACAAAATCCAAACAAGCTGAGAACGCAGGTGCTCTTGCTGTGATAATTGCAGATAATGACCAGGAGAATGATGATCATATGATTGATATGATAGATGATGAAACTGGACGTAAAATTGATATCCCGGCCATGTTTTTAATGGGAAAAGATGGGATGATGATCCGACATCATCTGATGATGCTTGGGTTGGATGAAGCCGTCATCAACATTCCTGTTAATCTAACAGGTGTCACACTTGGTGCTGTGAAACTGCCGCCTTGGACACTGTGGTGATTGATCCTGTGCCTTACCTGTTATTTATCCATGTGAGTGACCATACGTTATTTATTTATTATGAGTGGAGTAATGGGGGAAAAGGAGGGAGTAGCCTATATATTGAAAATTTTTGTTTGTGTGATGTGTATAATTTGTCATAATATATGTAATGTTCCGTCAGTTTATCACTGTGCGTAACATCACTATGTGTTTCTACATAATCAAGCGTGCTTGTACTGTTGTCTAACTTTGTATAAAGTGTGTGTATGAAAGTATAAAAGACCACATGTGACATACAATATATCCGTGGTAGAGAGATGCCTCTGCCTTTTTTGTCTGGGTTTTTTGTTGTTGTTTTTTGCTAAAATAAGAAAAGAACAAATAAACAGCAAGAAGAAAAGACAAAAAGAACAAAAAAGAAGAATGAATGAAAACTAGGTGTTCACAATATGACAGTCACACTCTTTCTGCTGAGAACAGCTAACTCTCTATCAAGCTCTAGAGAAATATGTTTCAACAGTAAAGGATGAACAACAAAGATTATAATGAAATTCGGGAAATGCAACATTTAAATGAATACAATGTGCCAATTTTATATGCCCTACAATGATGGAAGTTAAACAAGCAGAACAGAATCACAGCTTTCCACTTACAGAACACAACATTTTTCGGTGAATTGAATGGATGACAAAATTTAATACAAAACTGCATACACACAGGGTATGTTCTTTCGAGCCAGAAGGCCCATAGAGCCGGAGCTTATCCCGGTTTCTGTAGCGTTAAGCGAACTGATGGTTTTTCACCACCCCTGTGACAGGACGCTAGTCTGTCACCAGATACTTCCCCAGCAGAGCTGGTACCCACTTGTACACCTGGGTGGAGTGAGGAAAATAGGAGTAAAGTGTCTTTCCCAAGGACACAACACCGAGCCGAGCGGGTATCGAACCCGCGACCTCTGGATCACGAGTTGCCCGTCTAAACTACTCGACCACGGTGCCTCCTATACACACGGGGACTGGGTGTAAAATAAAAAAAAGCACATAAGTCATTCCATTATTCTCGAAATAAAAGAATGAAAGGGAAAAAAGAGAAAAGAACAATTACAAAATATCAAGCATTTTGCACCATGCCCTATCTGTACAGTTTGCTTTTAAAAAATGTTTAAAAATTTTTTTGGTAGAATTAAGGCATATTACTTTTGTTGCATTTTTTATCTTGAACTACTGTTCTGCTTGTTTTCAGATACAGAGCAGTCTGCCTTTGGGAGTTTGCTCATACCA
>CM054150.1:7159541-7217041 GCA_028751875.1 Rapana venosa | reverse complement strand
ATCTTCTTCTCTTCTTCTTTTTCTTTTGTTTGTTTTTTGTTTAATGTGTGCTGTTGGTATGCCTTAATGCCCGTGTCTGCTTACATTGATTATGGAATTCGAACAAGGCATACACTCAAGTGCAGTTTTACGATTGACAGATCTATGCTGTAACACTTCTGTGGAGAAGGGTGGAGTTGAATGTTTTCCTTTGCCTAAATTTTAGATTTTATAATGGCTGCCTCTTCTCAACATTTTGTTGAATATTCATATGTCTTCTTCCTTTTTTGTCATGTTTCTCCCAGGGGAGGTTTGACATTGATGAGCCTTCTCCATCTTTCTCTGTTTTGAGTTTCCTCCTTATTTATGCCCCTTTCTCTAAGATCATCTGCAATACAGCCAGCCCAGGTCTTGCTAGGTCTTCCCTTTGGTCTCTTTCCATCCACTTCAAAGTTCATTGCTCTTTTTATGATGTGGTAGTCTGCTTTCTGTTGAACATGCCCAAACCAGCGCAGTCTATTGCTACTAGCTACAGACTTCAGGTCATCAACTTTGCACATTCTCCATAGTTCTTCATTTGTGATCCTGTCTTCCATTTGATCTTTGTCATGTAGAGTTTTCACAGCTCTTCAACAAACGTTCGATGGTTTTTGTTGAATATGGAGGTCTGCCCGCTGGCCTCAACTGACACATTCCGACTTCAGAGCAGCTCATTTCATTGTACAAGTTGCATGCTGGGTATGTTTGTATTTCCATAACCCGCCAAGCCTATTATGAATTACACGATCTTAATGCACATACTTAATCTCCTGCATTTATGAAGGGAATGAAGGCACTGGCAGGTCTGTACTTGGAGTTGACCTGGGAGATGGTAAAAAATCCCCACCCTTCATTCACCCGATGCCGACACAGAGATTCGAACCCACGATTTCATGGACCTATGGGATTGAAGTCAAAGGGTCTTAAACCACTGGGCTGTTGCATCCATCTTTCTTGATATGATTTTAGCACCAACGAGGGAAACAGACATTGGCTGATGATGAAAAGTCAGGTGTTAATCAGGTTAAAAGTTATCTCTGGCTGCCTCACTAACATCAGTTTGGTTGTTTTGTTTTTGTTTTTAATTCACGCAGGTACACATCTGTCTGAAGAGAAAAACGAAGAACAGTTTGAATACATTTTCTTCAGCCAAAGTTAAATACTCACCCACATTTTTTTGTCTTTTTTAAAATTTTATTTTAGTTATTTCCTTTTCATGTCTGTGGGAATGGGTATATATTTTGGAATATTGGAGTTGTGTATTAATTGTTAAATTATGCAAGAATAGCAATAGTAGTTGTCATTGCATGCAATTGTTATACATGTGCCTTTATTGTTTTAATTAATTATTATTTTCCTTACTTCTTACATGAACTGCAGCTTGTTGTTATCAGGGATTTTCCATGTTAGCTCAGCTTTGAACACTATATAATTCATTACCGTCAGTCATCTGGTCTTTTCCTTCCATTTAATCTGTGGTGTTGAGTATGCAAGCACATGCGTGCCATGTGTGTATGAAGGCATGTGTAGCCAAGTCTACAATGTGCATGTATCCTTTGAAATCTGCAATGACCTTTTTCCCTTGTTGGAACCTTAAGGAGACCAGTTCTGCTTATTTTCCCATACAGTTCCAGTGTTGACTTTTTGGAAGTTTACACACACACACACACACACACACACACACATATCTATATATATACTTATTTATTGCTTGTATGTAAATGACCAGTGCACCCAGACCCACCCCTTTGCGCAGTCACTTCCTACCCTCGCTTTTTTTTCTTTTTGTTCTTTACCCACGTATGTATGGTGTTTTGTTTCAGTAACCAGTTATAAGCCTCATTACCCCCACCCACCCCTTTCTACCCTGCTCTTTATTCCATCAGTACCTTTTAAGAATTTCTTTTACATCTTTTGTTATCTGTCCTAGAATGTGTCTGCCCATTTCTTTTCAGTAAACTGTTGTGTTAAACAAGTTGTGACAATTTTCTTCTTTTAAAAAAAAAAAATTCCAATACCAGTATGACCTGCAGTGGATATTTTCACCATCATTACTTCTGCCTTCACCATCATTACTTCTGCCTTCACCATCATTACTTCTGCCTTCTCATAGCTTCCAGAATGTGATTTTGTGATAACGGTTGTCAGCCAGCAAAAATTAATGTCAGTGACTCTTTCCCACATGACTTTTTTTTTGGGGGGGGGAGCCACTCAAGTGTTTCTCTTTGTTATCATCTTTTCATGTTGCATTCAGTTCTCCTAGCAGTGGTAATGTTTTCTGGCTTCTTGGGTTTTTTTTCCCTACCCACCTTTCCCATTCATTCTCCCTCACACACATTATTTGCTTTTAATTCCCTGAAGTCAGAATGCAGCTACCTTAATGAAGGGCAAGAGCAGTCGCAATATGCAAAATCTCACCACAGGTGAATCTCGAAGCGCTAACCGAGGAATGGCAGGGGGGAAAATTTTCTTTTGGTATACTTCCCCATGGGGACGGGATAGCTCAGTGGTCGGAGCGCTCACTTTTCCCCAGCCAAGTTAAGCAGCGTCGAGCGTGGTTACCAGTTGGATGGGTGACCGTTTGCGCGCCTTGGCTTCAGTACAGTTCCCCCAGTTCACCCAGCTGTAAATGGGTTCCTGCCCTCTTTAGGGTCAGGGAAGGTAAAGCAGCGAGGGAGAGGAGATGGGCGCCGCCCTCAATATGCTGGCCCTAGAGAAGTGAGGTCTCTGACGCCTCGCTCCCCTACGACCTTATAGGTTATGGGACTCCTTTACCTTTACCTCCTTTTTCAGTGTCTTGGTGATACATCACTGTTTGAATGATTCTTATCCACATAGTTATACAGAATGGCTTTTCTCATCATTTTATGCCAGTACAATGAAGCCAGAATGAAAACTTAATTTACTGTAGTTTGCCAACGTCGAGTTTGTTGTAGGTTAAGACAGGATGATATTTATAATGATGGTGATAACTGCAGCTGTAGCCATGGTAGTGGGAGTAGTTATAGTAGTAGCAGTAGTGATTATTGTAGTAGTAGAAGTAGCAGCAGCAGCAGCAGCAGCAATAGTAGCAGTGTAGTAGTAGTAGTACCTGTGGTTGTAGTGTGGTGGTAGTAGTAGTAGTAGTAGCTGTGGTTGTAGTGTGGCAGTAGTAGTAGTTTTAGTAGCAGCAACAGCTTAAGTTGTGGTACCAGTAAGAAGAATGCTTTTGTATTCTCTTTCTGTTTAGAACCTTTGTTTCTATTTCAAGTGACTAGATTTGTTTGGTGGGTGGGGGGTGTTCTTTTCAGAGCTCAAACTATATGAGAGTACTCAGTAGGCCTGATCTACTTTTGGTGTGTGTATTCTACACTCTGTGTTATGAGTAGGCAGATAGTTCATTTTTTTCCACCATTAGAGATGAGGTTTTGTGGGGGGGGGGGGGGGGGGGGGGGGGAATTGCTTTTTGTTGTTGTTACTGTTGTTCCACTATACTGACAACCAGTTATTTATTTGAAGAAAATGTCTTTTTCTTGTTGTTACTATTGTTCCACTATACTGGCAACCAGTTATTTGAAGAAAATGTCTTTTTCTTGTTGTTGCTGTTGTTCCACTATACTGGCAACCAGTTATTTGAAGAACATCTTTTTCTTGTTATTGCTGTTGTTCCACTAAACTGACACCAGTTATTTGAAGAAAATGTCTTTTTGTGGTAAATGTTCTTCCACTATTATGATGACCAGTTACGTTTTTCAGTCCAGTGTGTCTCTGTTTCCCTCCATTTTTACACACCAGTGCTTCTCTTTACTTTAGTTTCCTTTGACCTCGAATACAGCATACATACTTAACAGGCGTTTTTTTCATTGCGCATTGTTTGTTGCTTGTTGAGATAGATAAGATATAAAACATGCAGAGAATGGTCAGGGATACAGTGATTGTGTGTGCAGCTTTTTTTTTGTAAATGTTGGCATTATTGCAGTTGCTAACATAACAATGAAGAGGTCATTGTCTCCCAAATGAATCACTATGGTTGTGGATATTGGTTGCAACTTGAAAATAAAAACATTGCAGCATTTTTTTCTGTCTGATGATATGGCTTGTGAGGTGACAGTGACTCTGTAAAGTGGAGGATCTTTCCTTGAGTTTTCCTGTGTTATTCATTTTATGTGGTTTATTTTTAACTAACTTCGGTGCAGCAAATTGGCACTCTCTGTAATTGCAGATGTCAAACATATGTAATGCTTAGGATGCAGGAGACAAACGATCAGCATCACTCAACACACAGACACCCACATAACTTCCACAGCCACAGTGGACGATGACAACAATTCACAAAAGCACACATATAAACAGGACACCACATGAGGTACAGTATAAAATAAATACAATAAAAAAAGGACACAGACACACATCACAAACACACAACACAGGCATACACAACACAGACACACGCACACTGCACACACACAGGACACATGCCGCACACACACACACAGAGTATGGTCAACATATCCTCACACACAGAACTTTTCAACTGTTCTTCATTTATTATAACTTTATATCACATAGGACGGAATGTGTTTGTAAAAAACAAAAAAAAGGCTGGTTTCAAGTTCCTCAAATGATATATTTTTTGCACTCTTTTACTTTCCTACCACTCGCACACATTCAAAACTGAACGACTGGTCTCAAACACTACATTACATTACTTTGCTCTCTCTCACAAATGATTTGGTGTCTACGATGTGAATGATGCTATGGATACATTTCATATATTATCTTATGGCCTACTTTGTACCAGCGTCAGATTTCATCTGTGCCCCCTGCCAAATGGACTGTCATTCCCATGTCAGATTGGCCAGCGATAACCGACGCTGTGCCAGAATAAACACCAAGAGCGCAACTCCATATTCTTTCGAGACTGAAAGATGCCGACCACTTTACACAGACTTGTTCCAAAGTTTCCACACTTACTTTACACGAGAACTTCATAAAAGCAAAACATGTAACAAACAAACAAATACAAAAATGTAAACCTGGAATGCTGAAACTTTAAAAAACAAACAAAGTACTTATTTCATCATGCTATTTATTATCAACAGTACTGGGTCATATTTGACCAAAATAGATGCTTTCAATGTCCAGATGATAACTCGCCCACTGATCTTAAATACCTGAAGAGGCCTCACAAAAGCAAACTGTACACACATAACCCTGTTTAAAAAAAAAAAAAAAGAAGGTGGAATTCACCAAACACCAGTGAAAATAATCAATTAGGCCATCGACCACCCACAACGGAAATCTATCTTGCAAATAGTTCTAAATACTGATCAAGATTGTGTACAGTTTGGGGCCAGACTATTGAATGGAGATCATCTTTAGGTCATGGTCTACAAGAAAAAAGATATTGTTATCTCTATCTTTAAAACATCTGGACGGATTTTATAAAATAAGACTTTTTTTTTCAAATAGATAAGCAAGTGTTCCGTTTTTCAACTCAATTTCACGAAAAGAACATTCTGAATAGATTTAAGTACTTTCATTACAAATAAAACGTCTGGACGGATTTAGAAAATATGACTTTTTTCTTCTTTTCAAATAGATAAAACAAGTGTTCTATTTTTAGCTCCATTTCATGAAAAGAACATTCTGAATCTATAGATAAACATATTTTAAATGAACTTAAACAGTGACAGAATAGTTTGAGGTGGAGACATGACCCCCCTCCCCCCCCCAAAAAAAAAAAGTACAACACTGAGACATATAAATAAAAATTGCCTCCTTTCCATGCCATCCTTTCACGAGTATGATAACTTGGATGGAAATAAAATTTTCAAGGAAAAAGAAAACTGACAATGTAAATGAAAAAAACCAAAAACCCAAACCCAAGTGTGGTGTAAGAGGAACAGGCATTGTGACAAAAGATGGCCACAGGACGGAGCCAGTTCCGCAATGCTGATGTGGTTTTAGCCGGTCATGGCTCAAGCAGTTCACCTGGAAAAAACCTCTCAAACAAAACTGAAGAAATTCGTTGTTGACGTAATGCATGGTTTTGTGGGACTGTTCCACAGCAGAGGGGAGGTAAAAACCCCTTTACGCAGCATTTTTTTGTGTTGTTCACCGATATAAAGAACAAATATTCCCTATCCAAAATATTTAGAAGTTCCCGTGGATTTTTCTTAATCAGAACAGATAGTTGTCTCCATACCTGCAAGCAAATGACATCTTTCTCAATCATGGTATATGATAAAGCACTTCCAAACCAATCTGTTAGATGTTAAAAATGAAACACGAACACGGGTAAGCTCATTCATTAAAAAGAACACACTGAATATACTTGTTAAAATATGCACTTTGCTATCCTTTGCATGTCAAACTATGTACATAGACCTGCCTACCTACCTGTCTTTCAGTTTAAAAGCCATTTTTCTTTTTGTTGAAATCTGAAATATTCTAAAGTGATTCCTTCTAAAACGCCTATAGATTTTACACTAATTCTTTTCTTCTGTCTATATATGAAACTACTTTCTCTAGCATAGCAACTACAAAATTTCAGTTTTCTCGATGACTAATCTGGTGTGTAAGAAAAAAACCAAATCTAAAACAAAATAAAAAAGAAAGAAGAAGAAGAAGAAAATATCGCCAACATTTTTATCATGCAAAAAATCAAATAAATAAAACTGTTAGAAAAACCCAAACAAACAAAAAACAACATAAATCCTAGACTACCAAGCTGGTACACTACATTGCAAATCCTCCTTTACATTGAACTATGCAAACTAAGTGGTGGTAAGCTAAACTGAATTAAGTTAATGAGGTAACCATAAGACAGCATTCAAATGTGTACTGTTCAGATGGACAAATATTGAAGTTAACATACCTGCATGTAACAAAACAAGTATTAATAATGTTTCCTTTCACCCTCAGCGCAATGCCTACAATCTCTCTCTCTCTCTCTCTCTCTCTCTCTCTCTCTCTCTCTCTCTCTCTCTCTCTCTCTCTCTCTCTCTCACACACATACACACACACACACACACTTTCTCATGTATGCAGACACATGGAGAGAACATGTCTGCACAATTAAACAGAATGCCCATGGATCAATTTTGTGACTACCAGAGACACTACCAATTAATTAAAGTACATGCATCCTGCCTAAAACTGCATCACTCTGATGATAGGCTAGGCAAGCGTTGATAGCAGCACAGAAGCATCCAATTAATTCTTCATCACGGGAAGATTAATTTTATCCAGTGACAGGCAAGCTTTGATAGCACAGAAGCATCTCGCCGATTCTTTGATAACACAGAAGCATCTCACCAATTCTTCATCACGGGGAGATTAATCTTATCCTGTGAAGTAAAAAGTCCATGCCAGAGAGAACAGCAGCTCAGAAACGATAAACCAAGTCAAGAGGAATGAATAATCCCTGTGTACATTGCTGAGTGATGCTATCCTGTTTGTTCGTTTTTTTTACAGCCGTGATCCATTTCTTTGAGAAGAGGTAGCACTAGAAGAATATTTCTTACCCATTTTTTCCACACATGCTGGCTTACAGTCATGTAGAAGAAAAGGAAAGAGAGGAAAAACTGAAAAGAAAAGGAAAGAGAGGAAAAACTGAACCTGTTCGGCAGATACTTTTCCACCACAACCAACGCACATGTCTCTGTTAACATCTGCATGCACTGGTAGTTGTAACTGCCAGAGACATCATCACTTGAAACACATTCATCCCACCTTAAACCTGCATCATTTGGGTGATTCTCATGTTTTGATAACACCAGAAGCATCCAATCATGGATTCGTGTGCTTTGAGTGTGTGCTCTGGAGAGTTTTACTGGTCTTAAAAAAAAAAAGGAACCCCAATGCACAGTGACATGTATGCAGACATCACTACCACACACTATAAAGTGTGAACATTGAGGACAGTACAAAAACTGAGAACTGAGCCAAGGCAATAAAAACACTTTTCAACCCATCAAAAACTAGCACTTTACAAACCGAGTTTCTTCATGCAGGCAAGGATATCTTCATTTTTTAAAAATTCTTATTGTAATACTGACAGTTCAAATCAATAAGTGTTACACTTTTAAAGTGTTTTGGCAATTCTTTTCCCACCCCAAAATTATGAAAGCCCTTGGGACTTTTTGTGTGTTTAAACATTCATAGCACATTCAATGATACTTTTTAAAAGCGCCCCCCCCCCCCCCCCCCCATACCCCCCCTCCCCGAAAAAAAGCTAAAAATATAAAACACAACGCTAGTATTTAAATTCTAACTACAAGAAAAATATGGGAACAAAGGTATCCCTCATTATGTACCGATGTTTCCCTTTGCTGGCAAAGCTGTTGATACATCTGATTTTGACAGAACAGTCCTAACCTTCACTGCATATTGTGACCCATTCTTCTTACTGAAAATAAACACATCAGGTTGACTCGAAATTTCACTTTTCTCTGATTTGAAATGGTACGGGTACATTCATATTGCTACTCACAGCTACTGCGCGGACAGGGGAAAAGAACTGTGGAGAGGCCTAACCCCTCTTTATCTTTACTTGCCCTGACAAAGGTCTTCATACTGCCGCAGACACACATGCATGAACCCACCCACGAAAAATGTCATGTTCTTGCTCCACTTCAACTGTGAGCACGGTCAACACAAAACAAAAAGTTGTGTAGAAGGAGCAGGAAGAGTGTTAATTTTTCATTTTAACTTACTACTAAACTGTGTGCTCTTACTTTACGTCTTCACTATACTGTTCAGTTACACAAGACCGAAAGACATGGAATATGGACACATACATAGGAAAGGATTGCAAGAATCGTGCACAGTCTATGTAACAAAAAGCTACAGGATAAGAAGGCTCCCTGATGTGAAAACGAAGGTTAACATCACGGAAGAAGCAAGTACGCTGCTTCTGGGTGGGAGGACAGTGTGTCAGAATGTGAGGGTGAGCTGGAACACGCGAATGGGTGCTGTGAATGGCAATCAGCAGAAACAGCGTCTGAAATCACAGGATTTTTTGATGTGCTCAGAAAAATTTGGAAGAAAAAAGCCTGTAAAGAAAAGTGGTATCGGTGATATGATCAACAATGTGACAAAGCCTAGAGCAGTTATTCAAGTAGGAAATCGTGACAGCAGGGTGCCAAGACATGGCTGATCCTTTGGTGAGTTTGTCAACAGTGTGGAAAAAACAGTGGCAGAACAGTCCACAATGCCTGGGCTGAATATGAACCATGCATTGTATGTAAAAAAGCACATGAGTGCTTATTCCATTATCCTCGATATAAAAGAATAAATAAATAAATAAGTACTTCATGATGTGGTGACCATGTCTTGATGACCACCGTGTGGTGTCGCTTTATCAGTGTTTTTGACATGTTTGGGTGGTCATGTGCATTCCCCTTCCCCTCTGTCCCCTTGTGGATGAGTGAAAAGCTTACCCGCAACAAATCAATCATGATCATATTCTCCCTCAAGTGCCCTTTCACACAATATCACAATACAACACAGATCAGCAGAATGGATATCAGCAACCAGCTGTGGAAAACAACATCTAAAACAGCGTAGAACTCTGTGAGCATATGCATAGTCAAATAACAATGACCAATGGTATTCAAACTAGATCTACACACATTCTTCCCATGAACGTTTTAAAAGCAAATCCTAAAAATGTCTACTCAAAGCTGTTCCAAAACTTGGGCTAATTTTGTTTGTTTTCATTACAAATCTATATTATGGAGGGTTTTTTTCTATGAAGAACAGGTAGCCCATGCTAAACAAAATTATTCACTAAATGACAAAAATGATAAGAAAAGTAAAAAATAAGGGGACTGAAATCAGAAAGACATCTATTCTATAACAAACATGAATATTTTTTTTTAAATGATCTATCATACTTTCTTGAACAAGTCTGGAATGATATGTACATGAGGACACACCCCTACATCCACACACACCCCTGGTGGATGATTGAATATGATGCCGAACACAAAACACAGGCTCCAGTATGTTCGCACTTGGTTAAAGCACCACTGACACCACCCTTCAAAAACCAGCTCACATGGGATTACAGGCACACAGTAGTATGTACATTTTTCTTGTTGCAAACATTGCATAAACGCTTTCTGCTCAAGAACAGTTCTGCATAGAATCCTTGTTTCAAGAAACGAGTGCGGCATTGATGTCGGCATCAAACAGATCAAAACAAATGATCCAGTTTATGCCAACACAGAATGTTCTGGAGAACAAAAAAACCACCATGTTGGACCTTTTTCATTCACTTAGAGACTGTGTACTAGAAGAAGTCATTTTGTATGACTTGTTCCACTATTCTCCTCTCTTCTCTTTCACTCTGATCTTCTCCCCACTGAAGCCTTGCTCATACTCTCAACCCCTCTTCCTCCTTCTTCCAAAAGTTTTGCAACCATCAACAGTAAAATGTACCGTGTGCGGATATATGGATTTGGTCAGGGACAGAACATTACCTGGTCTGCAGTCTGACCAGGCTTCATCGGATGCGATGACTTTTACATAATAAATAATATATCAAACGTACAAATCTTAAACAGAAGATGCATAACAGCAGACATTGTAGTAATACTCTTGAAAATGAATGGGCACACACCACAACATCAAAAACAAGCATGAAAATGATTATGGAGACATGCACAAACTGCCATAAATCATCGAGGACATCAACCCCTCACACCTGACTGAGCAAGCTCTTCAAAAAGACATCAGTAACGTTTGACACCATTCACACCTTGTCAAAGTTCAAAACAGCCTCCCACTTTTTTCAGCTCAACATCACTGTTACAGTCAGCCTCCCTGAAGTGGATCTGTCATGACAAGCACATTAAGTGGGCAGTAGAATGAAGCAGGAAAAAAATGGCATGGGAAGAAAGTACCGAGAATGTGAGAAGTTATTATCACATGACTACAACAAAATCAAACGACTTTCTTCAAATGACTGAACTTTCCACAGGCTCATTACTGGGCAATAGCAGTTGTGGGTTGACAAAAGAAGTTCACCGACAAAACCGCTGCTGCTGTAGGTCTTACTTAGGCAGACTTTCAGCCTCTCTCCTGACTGTGTGTAGACAGTCACTACTGACACACAGAACCTGGGTCCGTCTTCTGCTTCACCTTCTTTCTGTACACAGTGCTGGCTAGAGGTCTGAAGAACCTCAGAACCTCAAAATGCTTCTGAATTTTTTTCTAGCATTGCTGTTGTCTATGGCTAGAATAGTTACACTAGGGGGATGGGATAGCCTAGTGGTTAGAACATTGCACTCGCAATCTGATGACCCGGGTTCAAATCCCGTTCAAGGAGGATATTTTCCCCTGGAGTTAACATCAGTGCAGACTCCACTCTCCCCAAAAGTCCTTCGGATGAGACTATAAACCGAGGCCCCGTGTGCGAACGCACACAGAACATCTTGCGCACATGTTAAATCCTGTTCCGCTTTTCGTAAGAGTAGGCCATTGTGTGCTGGTGGGAACAGATGACAAAATTTACAAAACCGCATACACACGGGGATTGGATGTAAAAAAAAGCACATAAGTGCTTATTATATTATCCTCAATATAAAAGAATAAAATTAAAATAAATAAATAAATATCCCTTTTAATCTAGTAACACTATCTCTTTCCCAGTACACGTGCACATGTGTATGGTACCGTAACCCAGTAGTGGGTGATACGGAGGGAAGGGTTAGTAGATGGCTGGTTACCCTGTAGCAAGTTACCTGTAGAGAAAAGGTTAAAAGCCTTTGCAAGAACTTCAAAGTGCTTCTGAATGTTCTTCTAGCATTGCTGTTGTCTATGGCCAGAATAGTTACACTTTCTTTTTTTTTTCTTTTTCTTTTTTGTATCTCAGCTAGAGCTGCAAGTCCACAAATGGTGAGATTTTGTGTATGTGACCGTTTTAGCCCACCATGAAGGTAGCTGCATTTCAAACTTTGGGGATGTTAAACTTTTCAAAAAGAAGTTGTGTTTGGAGTCCCTCATGTGCTCTCATAGTGGTTTGTGAGTTATTTCAGTCTGTAGTCAGCCTCAGTCAAAGATGTGTGCTGACAACACTTCTTAAAGTCTGAAGTTGGATCCTTCATGTTCACCAGCAAAAATCTTTAAACCCTTTTTTTTTTCTTTTAATTTTCACTCCGCGTTTAAGAACTGATCTATACTGTGGACATATACAAGGACCTGCCCTCCCCAGGTTTTCATAGGAAAAGATTTCAGTCAATACTCCATGTACTTTATTTTATCATTATCATTATTTTCTCCTTTTTTTGTTCCTCAACTAGAGTTCTGAGGTTCACCAATGGGGAGATTTTTTTAATTTATTTTATTTTAATTTTATTCTTTTTAAAAATTTTTATTCTTTTATATCGAGGATAATGGAATAAGCACTTATGCGCTTTTTTTTACATCCAGTCCCCGTGTGTATGCGGACTTGTGAATTCTGTCATCTGTTCCCACCGGCACACAATGGCCTACTCTTATGAAAAGCGGATCAGGATTTAACGTGTGCGCAAGATGTTCTGTGATTCTGAGATTTGGCGTACGTGACCATTTTTGCCCACCATGAAGGTAAGCTGTATTCCAAAACTGCAGAGAAAGAAGAGATGGAAGTGACCAAGCTATTTTCCCAGCTGCTTTCCCAATCTCCAGGGGCGGGGGCCAGACAGAACAGTGGATACCTGTGGCACAGCGGGATCATGTCCATGACTGGACAGCTGAGAGAGAGAGAGAAAAAGGAAGGAAGGAAGGTGGCAGGATGGTTATGATGTTCCCCTGCCAACAAGTAAACCGTGAGGTTGTGGGTTCGATTCCCAGCCTCGCCCTTTCTTCCCAGTTTGACCCACAAAAAAATCAAACTGAATGTCAAAGTCCTTCGAATGAGACTATAAACCGAGGCCCCGTGTTCGAACGCATGCAGAACATCTTGCGCACACGTTAAATCCTGTTCCGCTTTTCAGAAGAGTAGGCCATTGTGTGCCGGTGGAAACAGATGACAAAATTGACAAAACCGCATACACACAGGGACTGGATGTAAAAAGCACATGAGCGCTTGTTCCATTATCCTCGATATAAAAGAATAAATAAATAAATAAAAAGGAATGGGAGGTTTGCCAAAACCAACGACAGGCAGAAGGTTATCTTCTTCACTTCTGTGGGGGTTGTGTTTGAGGACTGTTAAGAGCCTGGTAATAAAATGTCGGCAAATTCAATTCTGACCTTGATGTGTTCCAAGCTGTATGATACACTTCTGTCATGAATCAGACCAAGCCCCAGGAAAGACCTGAAAGTTGCCAATAAGAGCTAAAAACAAAGCGATAGTGTGGGTGAAACCTCTTTTGCATTGAGACATCAGAATGAAGTGACCGTTTCCTTTTCACTGACTCACGGACAGGTTCATCGATACAAGTTGGGGAGTAAAAAAAAAAACAGTTAGTGCTTACATAGTGACAGACATTTGTGACCAACACGTCCACACAGCTACAGAAACAAGTGGTCTGTACTTCAGTCATTTCTGTCAACATCTTTGGCCTCCGATATAGCACACAAGAAAATGAAGGTGGTGTACATCATGCGACATGATAAAATGCAAAACCAAACGAGTATTTCATTAACCCATCAATGCCAGCTATCTATCAACAAGGTGGGCTTATAATCAATCATAGATCCAAAAACAATACCAAGAGACACGCACATAAACGGATCAACTCTTTCTAATCTACTTGTCAAACTGCATCAAATCATAAAGAGACTTGAGACCAAAACATGAACCTATGACTATCAATCAGTATTTTGGATCCTTCAAAATACTTCAAACAAAATCAGAATGTATTGCATATGGATTCTGGATTTTTAAAAAATCACATATAAACCAGCACATACACCAAAAAGTTGATTAAAAAAAATCCAACAACAACAAGGCAATAAAGATATACCACTCACAACATCAAAACACATGAACACTTGCATGAAGATTGATGTCTTCTGTAGTTCAACTGACGCACCAGCTTGTTGTTTTTTTCAGACTCCATTTTTCATGACAAATGAAGCAACAGTTTGTCTTTACACTTCTCCACCACTTCAACTGAAGCGACGATGGATATTTACAGATGCTCTACTCTCCACCAAAGAAGCAGACCACAGTTCAAAACATCATGCAATTGGATCAGCTTTTGCAACGCTACAACATCCTATCATTGAACTAAAGCAAGGATGACTCCTAACAGCAATTTTATATACACTGAAAGTGGCTTTTTTCCGCATGGAAAGCAGCATTCCTAGTGCTCAATGAAAAAGAATGTAGCAGCATTCCTAGAGCTCAATGAAAAAGAATGTATCTTTCTTCACAATGACTGCTTCAACTGTGCAGTCAGTTACCACAATATACTCAATGTGGCTGTGTGCCATGAAATAGGACAGGGAGTGAAGGCCTGATATCATTAGTAAAACACACACACACACACGCATACACACACTCTCTCTCTCTCTCTCTCTCTCTCTCTTCTCTCTCTCTCTCTCTCTCTCTCTCTCTCTCTCGTGGCAGGATGTTTAAGACGTTTGCCTGCCAACAAGTTAACCGTGAGGTTCTGGGTTCGATTCCCAGCCTCGTCCTTTCTTCCCAGTTTGACAAAAAAATCAAACTGAATGTCAAAGTCCTTCGGATGAGACTATAAACCGAGGCCCTGTGTGTGAATGCATGCAGAACATCTTGCGCACATGTTAAATCCTGTTCCGCTTTTCGGAAGAGTAGGCCATTGTGTGCCGGTGGAAACAGATGACAAAATTTACAAAACCGCATACACACGGGGACTGGATGTAAAAAAGCACATGAGTCTCTGCGCCCTCCCCCCTCTACCAAACATGCACAGGCATGCATGCACACATTTATTCACATACTGAAACTACTTCTTTAACATCAAAACACATTAAATATAGGGGAAAAAGCCTCACACTTCAGAACACAAAAGAAACATCTGATATATAAGAATAATTAAGAACCATCATCAACAACAATAAAACAAGTACAATATATCATATTTATAAGGAACACGAGCATAATAATCACTGATGCGGTTACAGCAGATTGCAGATTCAGCAGTTAACTGTTCCATTCATAGCAGCAACCCTCTTTCAACCAACACCATACACAATCATCATGTCTGACAGTGTTGCTCAAGTCTCACATCACAACCAAACACCATACACATCATGGCTGACACCGTTTCACTCCTCTCTGACACTCACCTCACCTCACAACCAACACCATACACATCATGTCTGACACTGTTTCTCTCCTCTCTGACTCTCACATCACATCACAACCAACACCATACACATCATGTATGACACTGTTTCTCTCCTCTCTGACTCTCACATCACATCACAACCAACACCATACACATCATGTCTGACACTGTTTCTCTCCTCTCTGACTCTCACATCACAACCAACACCATACACATCATGTATGACACTGTTTCACTCCTCTCTGACACTCACATCACATCACAACCAACACCATACACATCATGTCTGACACTGTTTCTCTCCTCTCTGACACTCACCTCACAACCAACACCATACACATCATGTATGACACTGTTTCTCTCCTCTCTGACTCTCACATCACAACCAACACCATACACATCATGTATGACACTGTTTCACTCCTCTCTGACACTCACATCACATCACAACCAACACCATACACATCATGTATGACACTGTTTCACTCCTCTCTGACACTCACATCACATCACAACCAACACCATACACATCATGTATGACACTGTTTCTCTCCTCTCTGACACTCACCTCACAACCAACACCATACACATCATGTATGACACTGTTTCACTCCTCTCTGACTCTCACATCACATCACAACCAACACCATACACATCATGTATGACACTGTTTCTCTCCTCTCTGACACTCACCTCACAACCAACACCATACACATCATGTCTGACACTGTTTCTCTCCTCTCTGACTCATCATCACCTCACAACCAACACCATACACATCATGTCTGACACTGTTTCTCTCCTCTCTGACACTCACCTCACAACCAACACCATACACATCATGTCTGACACTGTTTCTCTCCTCTCTGACACTCACCTCACAACCAACACCATACACATCATGTCTGACACTGTTTCTCTCCTCTCTGACACTCACCTCACAACCAACACCATACACATCATGTCTGACACTGTTTCTCTCCTCTCTGACTCTCACATCACCTCACAACCAACACCATACACATCATGTCTGACACTGTTTCACTCCTCTCTGACTCTCACATCACCTCACAACCAACACCATACACATCATGTCTGACACTGTTTCTCTCCTCTCTGACACTCACCTCACATCACAACCAACACCATACACATCATGTCTGACACTGTTTCTCTCCTCTCTGACTCTCACCTCACCTCACAACCAACACCATACACATCATGTCTGACACTGTTTCTCTCCTCTCTGACTCTCACCTCACCTCACAACCAACACCATACACATCATGTATGACACTGTTTCTCTCCTCTCTGACACTCACCTCACAACCAACACCATACACATCATGTCTGACACCTTTTCTCACATCACAACACAACCTTCATCACAGGAATCATACTTCATAGAGCTAGCAAGTCTCTGGCACACTCACACAATACTTATCAAAATTTACCGTTTCCAGCAGATTGCCGACAATTTGCAGTCATAGTCAACAACAAGTGAATTGCGTTCCTTTTCATGTCATCATTCAGGAGATTTGCCACACACACACACAAAAAATGCAATAAGTTTTTTTTTAAGCACATCAACTTTTAAAATCTTAAACACTCTCCTTCGAAACAAAGCGCAAGCAGCGCATCATATAAAGGGCAAAACTACAGCGCATGCTGTGTAGACACAGCACACACAACTTGTTGGCACCACTTTAGACACATTTGCAACCACTGCACCCGTCTTCTCTTGGGTGAAAACCCCACAGATCCCAACAGGGTGTGTAGATGGTGAATTTGGCACAAGTCCCTTCATTTCCTTCCCTGGGGCTGGTAAAGCGCGTCTGACAAACCAGACACTCCCAACAGCCCTACTGCACCCAAGACACGGCTCAACCGTGTGGACCAGTTCAGCAGTGTAGGTCAGGATCGCACATACTGCAACCTCCCCCCCCCCCCCCCCTCACACTCAGAAGTGATGGCCCAGTTCAGCAGTGTAGGTCAGGATTGCTCATACTGCAACACCCCCCCCCCCCCTAACTCAGAAGTGATGGCCCAGTTCAGCAGTGTAGGTCAGGATCGCACACTGCACCACCCACACTCAGAAGTGATGGCCCACTCCAGCAGTGTAGATCAGGATTGCTCATACTGCAACAACCACCCCCAACCACCCACACTCAGAAGTGATGGCCCAGTCCAGCAATGTAGGTCAGGATCGTTCATACTGCAACCCCCCAACCCCCCACACTCAGAAGTGATGGCCCACTCCAGCAGTATAGGTCAGGATTGCTCATTCTGCAACCCCCTTCCCCCCCCCCCCCCCCCCACTCAGAAGTGATGGCCCAGTTCAGCAGTGTAGGTCAGGATCGCTCATACTGCAACAACCCCCCCCCCCCCCCCCCCCCCCCCCCCCCCCCCCCCCCCCCCCCCCCCCCCCCATCAGAAGTGACAACCCAGTCTAGCAGTGTAGGTCAGGATCGCACATACTGCAACCCCCCCCAACCATCCCCCCAACTCAGAAGTGATATCCCACTCCAGTACTGTAGGTCAGGATTGCTCATACTGCAACACCCCCCCCCCCCCCCCCCCCCCCCCCCCCCCCCTAACTCAGAAGTGATGGCCCAGTTCGCAGTGTAGGTCAGGATCGCACACTGCACCCCCCACACTCAGATGGCCCACTCCAGCAGTGTAGTAGGTCAGGATTGCTCATACTGCAACCAACCCCCCCAAACCCCACCCAACCCAACCCCCAACCCAACCACACTCTCAGAAGTGATGGCCCAGTCCATGGTAATAGTGACCCACAGTTTCGACAGCAGGCATGGCCTCCGCGCTCTGCAGAGGACCCCTAGCTCTCCGAGGGGCCGCCCCTGCTGCCGCCGCCAAGTCCTGCAAGTCAGAGTCACCGCCGCGGCCTAGTCAGGACTTGCGGCTCTGCAGCGATGCCAGCTGGCTGGAGCCGATGGTGCCGTAGGCCTGAGCGTAGCTGCCAAAGACAGTGCGGGGGGCGCCGCTGGAGGGGTTGTTGGCAGCGTTGCTGAACTGCTTGCGGCCGTACACTGCTGGCTTAGCGTTGCGGGCGTTGCTGGCTGAAATGGGTCGCTGTCCGGGTGTCTGGAAAGCCGACAGACAGAAAAGATGTGTTAGGAATGGGAAAACGCGCTGCTGTGCGGGGACGAGCCACACTCGAACGAGGTGGTATTTGGAAACAAAAAATGTCAATGCTGTTAGTAGCTTACTGAGACACCGCACTCCTTTGTTTTAAGCATGTAGAAAGCTAAAATGAAATCATGAATGCAGTATAATACTGATTTTTTTTTTATTCCTCAGATAGAGCTCCGAGGTTCACTAATGCAAAATTTTGCATAATATGTGACCAGTTTTGCCCACCATGAAGGTAGCCACATTCCGACTTCAGGGATGTATGCTGGGTATGTTCATGTTTTCGTAGCCCACTGAAAGCTGACATGAATTACGAGATCTTTATCGTGCATATTTGATCTTCTGCCTGTGTATATACACAAAGGAAATTAAGGCACTGACAGGTCTACACTTGAAGTTGACCTGGGAGATCGTAAAAAATCTCTACCCTTAATTCACCAGACATCGCTGAGATTCAAACCCATGAATTCATGGACCCATGGGATTGAAGTTGAACATCTTAACCACTCGGCTACAGTATTATATCTGTCATACTGGTATAACACACTTCATCAGTGACCGGTTCCCACACACTGCAATCACCACCTCCGATCAACAGCAGCTATCCTTTCTGTCTGATCCCAAAAAATTGTTAATGTCAAACTCCCCTGGCACCATTCTTAACTCCAGGGTATTGTAAATCATTATCACTGTGATGGTGCAGTAATTAGATTACCTCCCATGCGATCAGAGTGACGTGTTACTATATTGGGACACACCTGCAAATTGTGCAGTACTCTGTTTCCTTGGGTGGTAGTTGAAACTGTCCATTGCTTGTACTTCGCCTACATGGTGAAATGTAGTATCAATGCAGCCTCTTTATAGAGGCCACATCCTAACTGTGAGACTGCCTTGTACCTGAGGTTTGTGCAAGAGATGGGACATCAAATAAAGTCCACTTTGTTACATCACAATATCTTCTCACAATATGTATTTTATCTCCTGCAGAACAAAAATAAGCAATCACTTACTTATTGTTGGCCCAGGCCAAAAGCTGTGTCAGGTTATTGATGTCAGCTAATTGCCAAGGCCTACATTAAAATGTTGTTATGTTTAAAATGTTGTGTTGAGATTGCCTTCAGCCATGACAAGCTCTTAACATAACAACCTGCACTCTCCTTTATTTACAGAAAAAATCCTCTGATGTTGGAGTATGGCCTATGTGGCGAGGTACTTGAAAATAGTCGTAAACACAAACTTCTCACCTGGTGTACTTCCTATCTCACAGTGATTCCCAGGTGGGATGAGTGAGTCAGAGTGCGTGTTCTGGGTGACCCCCAGGGTGTAAAGCTGGGGAACGCACAACTACTTATTTATTGGAGCTGCAATGAAACTGGCCTGTCCGTTCTGTTGAGATGAATGATTT
Source organism: Rapana venosa (assembly GCA_028751875.1). Lineage (NCBI taxonomy): Eukaryota > Metazoa > Mollusca > Gastropoda > Neogastropoda > Muricidae > Rapana > Rapana venosa. Next base: position 7,197,214 of record CM054150.1, on the reverse strand, counting down.
GGGCCATATGTTAAAAATTCAACGCGCTTACTCTACTACACTAATCCTTTATTAATTGAGAGTGGCTGTAAGGATGCTGCACTGATGAGAACACCATCTTTCTCCATTTATGGCAATCATGTGCCAATGCCTGGGTCTCAGCAAAGCCCTTTCAACTCCATTCAAAGATGTTGTCCACCCTTTTTTTTTCTTCTGTCCACCTCTTTTACTATTGTCCTTAAATGTGCCTTGCAAAAACGATCTTTGAAAGGCTCTCCAAACTTGTTACATAACTATATCATTTCAGTTTTTGTTCTTCTTGTCTACTGTAAGGAAGTCTTCATAGCAGCCTGTGGTCTGTCTGATGCTGATCCGCTCTTGCTTATTCGTCACTAAGAAGTTTCCTCTATCATCCCATTTCCACGGCTTGAATTCTTCTCTGTAGGTCTGCTGGTAAAGTCCAGGACTCCCAGCATACAGTCAGATGGAAAGAACCAGTGCATGCAGTAATTTCAGGTTTGTCTTCATTCACATTGATGTCTGTGTCTTTCCAGACTGTTCTCAGCTTCCCCCCACCACCACACATACACAAGCATACCACCCCCCCTGAAACACACACACACAAGCATACACTCCCCCCACCCACACACAAGCATGCACATATGCACGCACGTGTGTGTACTCTCACACACAGAGGCAAAAACTTAATGAAACAAAATAAAAACAAGAGTAAGCATGCTGAATACAGAAAAAAAATGTGCTTACAAACTAATGTGCTCCAAATTCTTCCAACTGAATAATAATCAATCAATCAATCAAATCAAATCAAACATAGAATACCAAACAATTGGCAAAAGGCTCATGGATGCATAAACCAAGAGCACTTGTGAGTCCTGAACAGAAACTGACCCAGCTCATTACATATGAACTAGAAATTTCAACAACAAAAGTGTTGACATCAAACCTAGTCTCCTCACTGTCTTCTGCAGCCTAGCTGCCAACAAAACAGACGCCTACCCTCCTTAGTAAAAGCACAGCACAGCACATCACAGCACACTTTTCTTTATTCATCTTGCATGACAACTTCTTTATAGTCCATATCTACTAAACATGGACGGGATAGCTCAGTGGTCGGAGCACTCGCTTTCCCCCAGCCAAGTTAAGCAGCGTCGAGCGTGGTTACCAGTTGGATGGGTGACCGTTTGCGTGCCTTGGCTTCAGTACAGTTCCCCCAGCTGTAAATGGGTACCTGCCCTCTTTAGGGTCAGGGAAGGTAAAACAGCAAGGGAGAGAGGAGATGGGCACCGCTCTCAATATGCTGGCCCTAGAGAAGTGAGGTCTCTGACGCCTCGCTCCCCTAGGACCTTATAGGTTATGGGACTCCTTTTTTTTATACTAAACATGGAATTCACAAATCTTTTTCTTCATTCCTCAGCTGGAAGCTGTGAGGTTCACCAATGGTGAGTGAGATTTATGTGTATGCAACCGTTTCCCCCCCCTCCCTCCCCCTACCATTTAGGTAACCACATTCCCACTTCAGAGGTGGTGTCTAAACACGACACCTGTGTGCATGCTGGTTTTTGTTTCTCTGTCATCCATTCCTAGCAACACACAATGCCCTACTCTTCCAAAAAGCGGAATAGATTTTTAATGTGTGCGCATGATGTTCTGAGAGCAATTTGCACACTGCTTACAGGTTACAGCTGGGGGAACGGTACTGAAGCCAAGGCACGCAACTGCTTACAGGTTACAGTTTCATCTGAAGGACTTTGACATTCAGTTCTATTTTCTCATCCAAGTGGGACAGCAGGGAGAGGCTGGGAGTCAATGCCACAGAGCCTCACAGTTTACCTGTTGGCAGGCAAACGTCTTAACCATCCTGCCACCCTTCTCCTTTCACAAAGACTCACGCATGCAATCTCATGAACGTGTGCAACATGTATGCAAACACCCACACACGTATATCTGCACACTTGCACACAAGTGCACCCATGCATGCATGTGAGCGCACACACACATACACACACAAACACACACACACAACACATGCTTGCGCACTCACACATACACACAAACACACACGCACACACACACATGCACACACACACAACCACATGCATGCACACATACATACACACATAAACACACACACACACACAACCACATGCATGCACTCATACACACACACACTCATCCACCTACCCACCCACACACACCTACCCACACACACACACACACACACACACACATACACACAAACACACAGACAGGTGGGTCTTATTAAAGAGAAAAAGTGGACGAAAGCGAAAAGATCCACAAATCAACACAGGCACTCATTTCATCAGTCACTGGACTGAGCAACATCTTTTCCTATTCTATAGGTTGCACTTAGCTCCCCCCTCCCCCCACCCCCCACCCCTCCCGAATGTCTGCAGGCAATAAAGTTTGTATTATACATCTTGTACCCATATGCAGCATTCTAACAGTTTCATTTTCATGATATCCCACCTGTAAAATGTTAAACATTTTCTACTTGTAATTATTAGTAGTATCAATCAAATTAATCACACTCGTGCATAAATATATGTCTTGGGTGAAACACTATACTCAAAATGTTTAAAAAAGAAATAGAAACATTCATTTTTTTAAAAAGTTTGATTATTAGATCCACAAAGACCATATCCTAAAAAAGAACAGAAAATATTAAACTTACTGTCAACTTTACAGATAGATAAAAGATATATATATATATATATATATATATATATATATAATATATATATATTGTGTTGGCTGACCCTTACAATACTGATAACAATCATTTCCTTTTAAAACAACAACTCTATGGTTTGATTTTTTTTTTTAATCTAAAATAGCCTTCAATTAAAATTGAATCAACAAATTTTTTAAGAGGATGATTATTACGCTTTCAAAATCAACCAAAACCAATTGGATCTGTTTCTTTTGTCATAATTTGATGAAACCAGTCTAAACAATAGTGCCAAATTTTCAGAACATGAAGAAATAAGTGGTTTTTTTCAAAATAGTGGTAATAATCTAATCAAGAGCAGAGCATCAAACTACAAAAGAAGTCTCCCTCATCAAGTCAATAAGTGCCTTCGAAAATTTCTACACAACTGTTACATATCAAAATTAAACAATCATATTATAAGTTGGCAATCACCCCCTCCCTCCCCCCTCCTTTTTTTTTTTTGCAGAATAGTCACATCACAGCAGGTGTTTGTTTGTTTGTGTGTGTGTGTGTGTGTGTGTGTGTGTGTGTGTGTGTGTGGTTTGTGTTTGTGTGAGTGGTGTAGTGTAGTGTAGTGTAGAGTAGTGTAGTGTAGTGTTGTGTAGAGTTGTTTTTAAAAAAATTCTTTTATATCGAGGATAATGGAATAAGCACTTATGTGTAGAGTAGAGTAAGTAGAGTAGAGTAGAGTAGTAGAGTAGTGTAGTGTAGTGTAGTGTAGTGTAGTGTAGTGTAGAGTAGTGTAGTGTAGTGTAGTGTATGTAGTGTAGTGGTAGTGTAGTGTAGTGTAGTGTAGAGTATGATAGTGTAGTGTAGTGTAGTGTAGTGTAGTGTAGTGTAGTGTAGTGTAGTACAGTTGTGTAGTGTAGTGTAATACAGTTGACTCATACTTGAATTTTGTTCTATTTTTGTACACACGTTTGCTGCCTACCTCAAATGCCTTAAGCTTTTCACATTCATGAGATTAGGCATTCTAGATATTTTTATTTTATTTTCATCATTATCGTTACTACTCCGAGGTCCTCATTTACCTTGTCCATTCCCCTTCCCCCCTTAAAAAGTGTTTCAATCATAACCCTCCAGTAACAACCAGCATGCTGGTCAAAAAAGCTTCCTTCCAACTGGAGTGTCGCTTCTTGTTTGACGTGCAAAAGTTAGGAAAAAATCATGTGGAAAGCCTCTCTCACTCTCTGCACTCCACTGTGGGGATGCTAGGGAGTCTGTCAGTGTAAATAGCATCCCCACCTTCTAGAAACTCTGTGCTAGGAATTCCCTCTTTTCTATCGCTTTCTTTGTTTCTGCCTTGTTCCCCTTCTTCCTGTCACGTCCTTCTTGGTCCATTTTCCCGTTTTTTGTTGTTGTTTTTTTTGTTTTGTTTTTTTACTAGAAAGACTCAATCAATAAGAGTTCTCTCCCACTCCAAAGTTGGATGTGCTGGGCCTAACTTCTCAGGTGCTTAACAGCAGCACAACACATTTTCGTTCATTGACAGACAACAATTGTTAATGTCTGAGTCTTTGAGACAAAGAAGAAGAAGAAGAACTCGCTGCAGTAGTAACTTCTAGATTTTCTCACTTATTTGTACAGACTACTTAGGGACTGCTACTGCCAAAGTGTATAACCTTTATGAGTGTGTGTGTGTGTGTGCGCACGCGCGCGAGCACACGTGTATGTGCATGTATGTGTGTGTGTGTGTGTGTGTGTGTGCATGAGCATGAGCACGTGTGTGAGTGTGTGTGGTCATGTGTGTGTGTGTGTGTGTGTGTGTGTTCATGTGTGTTTGTGTGAGTGTGTGTGTTTGTGTGTGTGTGTGTGTGTTTGTGCATGTGTGCATGCGTGCATGCGCATGTGTGTGTGTGTGCGTGCGCATGTCAGTGCATACATGCATGCATGCATATATACGTATGTGCGTACTGTGTGTGTGTAAGTGCGTGCATGCCTGCATGCATGCGTGCATATGTGCATGCATGCCTGCGCACGTGCGTGCCCAAATGGCAAACTCCAACGCAAGTGGTGGTAGTGAGGTTAATGATGAAGGAAGCCAAACACGTTACTCACTCACTGACTCACTGACTCACTCACTGACTCACTCACTGACTCCTGCTCTTCCCTAACCTTCTCAGCTTCCTGAGGCAGTCAGCTGTCCATCTATTTTCTCTTCTTCATGTGGAACACACACACACAGAGAAAAAAATTATCATGTTTCTATTTTTTTTCATATTTTGGGTTATAGTCGATTAAAACAAACAACGCACCAAAAATCAACACTACCACTGCTTTGAGACAAGTGATTTAGGATTCACACAGTCTGTCTTTTCTATAAAAAAAAAAAAAAAGATTATTACAATTATTTGATAGTTACAAGTGCTCCAGGACTTGTATGTGTGTGTGTGGGGGGGGGGTGGGGGTCTCCAGTTTTGGATGACGGAAACCATTATGTGTGTGTGGGGGGGGGGTCCTCCAATTTTAGATGACAGAAACTGAGCGTTCTTCACATAAAAATCACACATGTATTTGTGTGTGTGTGTGTTGTACAAACATATACTATACTTAACAAATGTTGAACATTATAATGTTATATAATACATGAACTTTTAAAAATAACAACTGCTGTTTGGTAGCATAAGTACAGTGTTGATAAGTAACCGTATGAAAAATGAGATATTCATATTCTAAACAATCCTAGATATTTTCTATACTTTCTTACAGAAAAACATTTCCTTTCCAGCTTATGCCATATATTCCATCACTGCTGGTCCAAAGTGACAAAAAGAAACAGAAGACAAAGTTAAAAAAAAAAAATTTTTTTAATAATAAAGCAAAAATGGACAGAACCAAACATACAAACAAACCACAGCAAAAACATTAAACAAACCACACACAAAACAAAACAAAACCAAAAAGTAAGATATACAAGAAAGAAAAAGGGTATAATATAAAAACCCAGACGTTGGCACTACTAACACTTAGTAACTGTATTTTTACATCTTCATTTTTATACAGACAGACTAGAAGGAAATTTTTTTTAATATATAAAAGAAATAGAGAGACAGAAACGAAGAAAAGAAAGAAAGACAGAAAGAAAGGTGGGAAGGAAGGAAGGAAGGAAGAAGCAAAGAGAGAAAAATGAAAACATGGAAACAGAAGAAAATAAAAAAGAAATAAAGACAGAAAAGAAGAAGACAGAAAAGCTAAAAGAATAAACGCAAAAGACAAGGAAAAGGGAAAGATAAAGAGAAAGCAAAAAAGAACAGAAACACCAGCGAAAAATAAATTTTTAAATAATAAAATAAAAAACTAAATTAAAAAAACAGGAAAGCAGACATAAAACAACAATGACAACAAAAAACGAAAGACAACAACACAACAACAAAATTAAAGAAAGACAGAAAAGTGAAGAAAAGAACAACAACAACAACAACACACAAAAAAGGACGAGAAAAACAAACTTCAGACAGAGAGAAAAGTAAAGAACAGAAATCAAAAGGAGAGGGAGAGAGAGAGAGAGAGAAAAAAAAAGAAAACTAACAAAAACAAACAGACAAACAAAACAAACCAAACCAACCCCCCCCACCCCCCATAAAAAAAAGGAAAACTAACAAAAACAAAACAAAACAACCCCCAACCCCCCCCCCCACCCCCCCCCACACACACACACCCCCCCACCCAACCAAAAAAAAAAAAAAAAAAAAAAATTTTTTTTTTCCCCGACAAAAAAGCCCCCCGGAAACGAAAACGAGCGGCGGCTCACCATTCTGGAACTGGAGACGATCAGCCCGCCCCGGTCCTCTCTGGCGCCCCCTGCGGGAAGGTACTGCGCCCTCATGCCGGAGTTGGGACGGCCGGGCCCTCTGGTGGCCGCTGGGGCTGAAGTGTGTCGGTTCTTTGGAAAGACGGGGGGTAAAGGCGCCTTTAGAAGGGGAGCGAATCCCAGGAGGAGGAGGAGGAGGAAGGGGGTGGGGCCGGCATCATCGTCCCAGTGCAAGGGGGTGGGTGACACAGCGCACACACACACACACACAAGAGAGATGCAGAGTGTGAGTCGTGAGATCAGCCAAAAAAAAAAGGCTCGTCGGCAATTCAGTGATGTTACCATACGTTACTACAAGGATTTAGTCACGTACATATATGCAAGTTAGAGTGGAGCGGAGTCACACATCAGGCAAAAAAGATGCTTAGAATACAGGCGTTAGTGGTTCGACAGCCAAACAGTGGAAGAAGTTGACATTTTTTAAAAATCAGTCACAGCAGTTATGACAGTGACAGAGTTTTTCAAGCAGCAAACAGCAACAAGCATCAATTCCAAGCAAACGTGTCTCGTCTTTTTTTTTTTATAGAGAAACAGCTCTAAACTTTGATCATTTTTAACACCCCACCTCCCTCTCCCCCAACCCTCACCTACGAAAATACATTTCAAAATTTTAAAACTTGTGTGCAGATTATTGCTTAGGCCCTGAAAACTTATAATTTCTAAGGCAGGTATCTGCAAAAGTATGAAAAATTACTTTTCCGTGAAGATTTGACATTAATTTTTTTTTTTAAGACAATAAAGCACCAAGCGAAAAATGACGAAAGAAAATATGAAATAAGCATAGTCAGTAAAATGACAGGATGATCAAAAGGGCGTTAACCATTGCTAATCAAATGGGTAAAAAAATTTTCAGCAGAGTTCATCATCTTTTCCAATACTGAAATTGTTCAAATGATGAAATCAAAACATCCACAATTACTCCAAACAGTGTTAAATTTAGCAGGTTTATAAGTACTCAAACAGTTAATATCATCATACACAATGACTTCAGGGGTCAAAATTGCTTCATTAATTAATCATGTTTTCTACTCTGTTGATATATTGCTATAGTTTTCATCAGATGTTAATTAAAAGTTAAAACAGAATAACCAAAATCATTTTTATTCGGTTATTCTTTTATTTTGAGGATAATTGAAAAAGCAGCCCTGTGCTTTTTTTTACATCCAGTCCCTTTGTGCATGCAGTTTTTTACATTTTGTCATCCATTCCCACTGTTACACTGAAAGGTGGAACAGGTTTTAACATATGCGCAAGATGCTATGGTGCGTTCGCACATGGGACATTGGTTTAAAGTCTCATCCATCATTATGAAATTACCTGAGCAAAATTCCTAGCTTTTGGTACATATGTTCAAAACTGTTGTGCAAATAAAAGACATCACATATCCAGTGTTTTCATGACAACGGCAACAAAACATATACATTTCCTTGTGTCAGAGCAAAACTGACTTTGAATCCATTTTTCTTTCATACAGGAAATATTTACCATGTAACAATCTGTCTGTTTCTTCTAACCTTAAATTAATTAAGAAAAGCGCTTTGATTGGTTTGTTTTACAAGATTCAGTGCTATATAAATTCCATATATTATTATTATTATTATTATTATTTATTATTAAAAGTTCGGTTGAGAAAAAGAGACACCAGCTTCATAGGGGCTAAATACAGAATATACACAGCTATACCTCCATACCTAGAAACATCCACCTTAGGACCGCATTTCCACACAGTACAGCATTCATGACATGTGACAATCCAAGTTAAACCAAATTCAAATGACTTAAGGCCTGGTAACTTTTTTTTTTATTCCTTCCCTCCCCCCCCCTCTCTCTCTCTCTCTCTCTCTCACACACACACACACCACACACCACACACACACACACACCACTCAAGCATTCAAATCCACCTGATATCTTTGATGCTGCACTTAATAACAACGCACTGAACATGCATGCCCTTGTCTTCAAGACCTTCTGCCAGGCCAAAGTTATACCCAACTTTGCAGAGGCATTAATTTCTCCAATCACATTTACAACAGACACTACATCTTCATTTAACTTCCGTATCTTTTCCCATACAAATTCCTATTTAAAACTGTTAGTCAATTCTGAAGTCAAACTTTTACAAATTCCGCAACATCCGAGCTGTTTAAGACTGCTGACCTTAAAACTGGACCTTTCATTGACAAAATCTTTTCATTGTTACAATTTGCAATAACTGTGTCAGTACCTCTGTAAATCATTTTTAATTTTACTGTAATGTACGCCATTCTACAGCACAAAGCAGACAACAGTGTACAACAGGATCTATGACTGGACATGTCTTCTGCTCTTTCTCCCTATATTCTCTTGCCCATCAAAAGTATTCACAGTCAATACTGAAGCTGCACAGAATGGAGACTATACATACCTGAAAAATCCTCACACACATCATATATAAGGGATATCTGTGCTACAGTACCGTTCCCATTTCAGTTTGCAGCGAGTGACAATTGGCCACGCAGCAGATCGATGCATGTGTACCAAAGCATGCGCAGCATTGAAAGCAAAGCATGGTGCACATTCAGCATCATGGTCTCACGCCTCAGCTACCTTTTTCATTTCCACTTTCTCAGCAAAGATTCTGGCAGGCCAAAGCACACAAGTGCACCACAGTCCTCGGCTTTCCTTCCACACCTTCAGACTCACACTTTCCTCTATCTCTATTCCTTACATTGCTGATGTTTGCCCCAAATCTGTGAACTAAGCTTGGATTCCTCGATACACCCCAGCTTTAAAATACAGACAAAAAACTTGGTTGTGGTTTCTTACCGCTCCGTTCGTGGAGGCATCGATGTTTTCGTAACTTCTCTGCCGGGCCACAGGCCTTTGGGACCTGGCCTGATGATGGCCGTAGGAAGGAGGGGCCTCGTGAGTTTGCCGTCCATACACTGATGAGAAAAGACACAAGTGCACTTTGTCAGATCCATCGAAAACGAAACAGCTAGCGACAGAGCAGCTCCCTTCACCTAAACATGTCAGCTATTTCAGATTCACCAACAATTTTTTTTTTTTGGTGGGGGGAGGGATCGTTTTTATACCCTTACACTCACAGTGTTCATTTAGAGCATGATCATGTACACACTGTATTCTGGGTATGTGTCTGTGCCCATACCACTGGCCCTTACTGGCCTCTTCATCAGAAAACAGTTGATTTTTAATGTCTGTGCATGCTCTTCTGTAAAATAAGATTATTCTTTTTTAAAAAAAAGAAAAGCTGGCTATAAAGTGACCAGAACTGAATAAATAAGATAGAGCACATTAAACAAAAATCTCACCGGTATAAAATGTTAATAATAATAATAATAACAACAGTAGTAATATATGGAATATTTTTTTCAAGTCAAGTCAAGTCAAAAACACTTTAATCATCCCATGAAGGGCAATTACAATACTGACAGGCACATCGATACCTATAATTATCTCACAAGACACAAGAAAAATACATTACAGATTGTTATAAGCATTCCAAGAGAGCTTTAAAAAAATCATCATACACAAACCCAAACCCAGGTGCGCGCACACACACGCACCATGTACACACACACACACACACACACACACACACACCCACACACCACACCAATGTGGAATACAATGTTATAAATACCATTGATTGGAAAAGAAATTTTTTTTTTTTTTTTTTTTTTTAGCGCCCTGTCCTAGCTCAGTGGTCGGAGCACTCGCTTTCCCCCAGCCAAGTTAAGCAGCGTCGAGCGTGGTTACCAGTTGGATGGGTGACCATTTGCACGCCTTGGCTTCAGTACAGTTCCCCCAGTTCACCCAGCTGTAAATGGGTACCTGCCCTCTTTAGGGTCAGGGAAGGTAAAGCAGCGAGGGAGAGGAGATGGGCGCCTCCCTCAATATGCTGGCCCCTAGAGAAGTTGAGGTCTCTGACGCCTCGCTCCCCTACGACCTTATAGGTTATGGGACTCCTTTACCTTTACCTTACCTGTAAAGCAAACAAATCAAACCAAAATGATATCACAGTCACTCACTAGCAGGCCACACACTGTTCCCTCTCTACAACTAACCAACCTACCTGCAGAGAAGGAGGACTGGTGCTGTTGGGGCTGGTAGTGGGGGTCGGGCAGGTAGCGGGCCGGGGTCATCTTGGGGGAGGGTCTGTTGGGGGGCAGGGCGGCGTTCTCCCTGGGCATGGGGTCCAGGCCCTGCTCCTCAGGCTGCGCCTCCTCCTGGTAGTGGCTGCTGGCACTGCGCGCCTCCTCCCGCCTCCGGCGCCGCCTCTCCGCCTTCTTGAGCATGATCATCTGGCGCCACAACAATCATAATGATGATGATAATATATGGAATTTAAAAAGTATGTTCTTTCGAGCCAGAAGGCCCATAGAGCCGGAGCTTATCCGGTTTCTGTAGCGTTAAGCGAACTGATGGTTTTTCACCACCCCTGTGACAGGACGCTAGTCTGTCGCCAGATACTTCCCCAGCACAGCTGGTACCCACTTGTACACCTGAGTGGAGTGAGGAAAATAGGAGTAAAGTGTCTTTCCCAAGGGCACAACACCGAGCCGAGCGGGGATCGAGCCCGCGACCTCTGGATCACGAGTTGACCGCCTAAACCACTCGACCACGGTGCCTCCTCTTATGGAATTTATATAGTGCTGAATCTTGTGAAAAACAAAACAAATCGAAGCGCTTGCACTCAAATAATAATAATGTATGGAATTTATATAGCGCTGAATCTTGTGAAAAACAAACCAAATCGAAGCGCTTGCACTCAAATAATAATAATGTATGGAATTTATATAGCGCTGAGTCTTGTGAGAAACAGAACAAATCGAAGCACTTGCACTCAAATAATAATAATAATAATGTATGGAATTTATATAGCGCTGAATCTTGTGAAAAACAAAACAAATCGAAGCGCTTGCACTCAAATAATAATAATAATAATGTATGGAATTGATATAGCGCTGAATCTTGTGAGAAACATAACAAATCGAAGCGCTTGCACTCAAATAATAATAATGTATGGAATTTATATAGCGCTGAATCTTGTGAAAAACAAACCAAATCGAAGCGCTTGCACTCAAATAATAATAATAATAATAATAATGTATGGAATTTATATAGCGCTGAATCTTGTGAAAAACAGAAAAAATCAAAGTTCACTGTTCACTGTTCACTGGTCCCGTAACCCGCCAGGGTCGTGGGGGCGCTGCATGGTGGACGAACGGTGGACCAGCTGGCTCCACTTAGCGCGGTCGTGGGCAAGTGCCTGGGTGACACTGAAGTCCTCCCCTGTCCAATCACGGATGTCGTCGGCCCACTTTCTCCTCTGTCTGGCCCCGTCTTCTCTTCCCCTGGACTGTTCCTTGCAGGATGGCCCTTTTCAAGTCCTTCTGAGCGTGTTACGTGCCCATACCATCTGAGTTTCCTCTTTTTTTTGCCGTGGTCAGTAGGTCTTCATAGTCCCGCAAACCCGTTGAGTGATCATTCTGCGGACTTCATTGTTGGGGACATGGCCTTGTATCAGATCCAAAGGAGCCTTCTGAGGCATCTCCATTTCTACTGCTTGGAAACCCCTTTGTAGGTCTGCGTTTAATGTTTCCCTGCCTCACATTCGTAAAGCATGATTGAGGGGACTAGCGCGTTTAGTAACTTTACCTTGGTTCCGAGAGGGATTTTCTGTCTCTCCATATGGTTTTCAGTCTTGCCTTTGCTGCTGCTGTTTGTGCCGCTTTGCTAGGTTTTCGGTCTTCGGATCCCTCCTCATTTTTTTGGGAGGGCTCCCAAGGTATTTGAAATGGTAAAAACTGTCCCCTTTCTTTTCCGCTGAAGTGATTTTTTGGGTGGTGTTTTGGCTGGGCCTGTTTGTCATGATTTGGGTTTTTCCCCCGGCATGATTTCCATCCGTATCGTGAGGATATTTCGTCCAGTTGCTTCACTGGGTTTGGGCCTTTTCCTCTTCATTTCCTGCCAACCGTCAATGTCATCGGCAAACCTGAGGTTGTGATTGTTCGCCCTCCAATGCTGACTGTGCCTGTGTGGTCTTCCAAGGCGTCAGTCATGATGCGTTCGAGGAAAATGTTAAATAGTTGTCGGCGACAGCAGACATCCCTGTCGGACCCCAACGAGGTACGGAACCATTCCCCTACCGTGCCCTGTACGGAGTACTGCACTGGTGGCCTTTGAGTAGAGTTCCTTGATGGTGTGGATCAGCTTCTGGCCCATGTTGAATTTGTTCATGGTGGCCCACAGAGTGTCATGCCATACTCTATCGAAGGCCTTCTTAAAATCAATGAAGACGTGGAAGATGTCTTGTTGATGCTGGCTGTATTTCTCACACAGAACCCTCAGGTTGAATATCTGTTCTTGGTGCTTCTATTTGGGCGGAAACCGGCCTGCTCTTCGGCGATGATCTCTTCTGCCTGTGGTTTCAGCCTGTTCAGGATCACTTTCAGCATGACCTTTACTGGCATGACTTATGAGGCTATTGTCCTGTAGTTTTGGCACTGCTGGAGATTTCCTTTCTTGGGGAGAGTGATGATGAGTGATTGGTCCATGGTGTAGGCCACTCTCCGGTCTGCCAGATCTTGTTGCAGATACTTGTAAGGATGTCTGTCACTGCTTCTCCCCCGTGTTGGATCAGCTCTGCTGGGATGTTGTCGATTCCTGCTGATTTTCCTTTCTTCAGCGATCTAATTGCTACTTCTACTTCCTCGCGTAGAATTGGGAAGTTGTCTTTATTCGATGAGGCTTGGCTTGCAAGAACGCTGGGGTCGCCTAGCGTCTGATGATTGTAGAGTTCGGAACAGTATTCCGTCCATCTGCCGACGATTTCCTTCTTTTCTGTTAGGCAATTCCCTTTTTTGTCCTGGATGTTAGACTCTTGCCTGTTTCTGTTTGGTGAGCTCTTTCACAATCTGGTATGCTCTTCTGCTATTATTCTTTGTCAGGCTCTCTTCGATTTCTGTACATTGTTTCTCTATCCATTCCTCCTTGGTCTTCCTCATGTCTCTCCTGATCTTCTTGTTTACTTCTCTGTACTCAACTGCTCCTGTAGTGTTCTTGCTCTTCTTCAGGTCTCGACTTTTGTCACACATATTCAAGATTTCATCTGTGACCCATGGTTGTGTTTTTCGGCGATGTTTGCCAAGAGTATGCTTGCTGTCTCAGTCATCACTGTGTTAAAACTGGTGGTCATCGTTTCGGCATCTTCTTCAAGTGCCAGCAGTGGTGCGAATTTCCCTCCTATTGTTGCTTGGAAGGACTCGGCGATGGTGGGTCCATCCATTTGTCCATGTGAACTTGAGTCTGGTGTTCTTTGTCTGAATATGGTCTTCTTCAAATCGACTCTAAAGTTCAGGAGCAACGTGGTCATGATCGCTGCCCATGTCCTGCAACCTGGGAAAGTCCTCGTCTGGCTCGTTGATGCCAAATCGAAAACCGGTTTCGCTGCACCAGGATGTTATCAATCTGGTTGTGATGGATTCCCATTGGTGCATGCCATCCAGCGTCGGGATGCCTTGTGGTTCTCCAAGGGTATTGGCGAGCACCGTGTCAGATGTAGCTGGCAAATTCCAGTAGTCGGAGTCCTCGCTCATTGGGATTGCATTACAGAGGACCGCAGAAAATTTGCTCCAGTCTTTCAGTGCGTCTCCGCCCACCTGGCGTTCCAGTCTCCCTGGATGATCAGGATGTCTTTCTTGTTCATCTTATCGATGATGCCCTGTATTGGTTGTAGAATTCCTCTAACGACTTTCCATCATCGTGGATCTCGTTATTGGGGTGGCGTAGGCTGAATAACTGTGATGTTGAATGGGGCTGCCCAGGCGGAATGGCCATAAAGCCGGTGTTTACTGGGTAGTATCCCTATTACCGAGTTCTTGATGTTCTTGTTGACAAGTATGCCTACGCAATGGATATGCTTGTCCTGCCCTCCGATATATAAGCATATTGCCATCGTCAGTATGGTGTTCACCGTGCTCTTTCCATCTGACCTCACAGAGACCTACTCAGATGCCAGGTGTACCTGTCCAGCTCGATAGCAGTTTTCTTGGATTTGCCTGTTTTGGCCAGACTCTGACGTTCCACGTTGCGATGTGATGTATTTCCCGTCCTCTGCTTCTTTTTTGTAGGGGTTCCACCAGTAGCACACTTGCGCCTCCGCCCTGGTGGCAGATGGAAGAGGCTCGGTCCTTGTTGACCCGGGCGGCACCGAATCCGAATATTCTTCATTATTGTCCATTCCCATTTTAGCGTTCTTGGGCAAAAGTAGCCTGGCGGCGCATCTCTCTCCAGGCGTGATTTTTGGGTTGGGTTGACTCCCCACAGGTCACAGGTGTTACCGGGTTACATGGGTACCGGTAGCAGAGGACACCTCTGACCTGACCAAGTGCTTGCACTCAAATAATAATAATGTATGGAATTTATATAGCGCTGAATCTTGTGAGAAACAAAACAAATCGAAGCGCTTGCACTCAAATAATAATAATAATAATAATGTATGGAATTTATATAGCGCTGAATCTTGTGAGAAACAAAACAAATCGAAGCGCTTGCACTCAAATAATAATAATAATAATAATAATAATAATGTATGGAATTTATATAGCGCTGAATCTTGTGAAAAACAAAACAAATCGAAGCGCTTGCACTCAAATCATTTGCACGCATGCAACTCTCCTTAAACATAATGAACTACAGATTTCAAATCCATGCGCGCGCGCGCACGCACACACACACACACACACACACACACACACACATACTCCGCGAACAAACTAGGAGGACTGTTGATAAATAGAACGATATGGCGGGAAAAGTCTCAGGTAAGAAATACGTGTGTTTTTAGGCTGGATTGAAGTATCAAGTGAAGGCTTTGGCAAAGTCAAAGAGGGAGGTCATTTCCAGGTGGATGGACCAGAAACAGAGAAAGAGCAACGGGCCAACAGTGGTTTGTTGAATCGGGTGTTTCGAAAGCACAAAGTATCTGTGGCTGAACGAAGGGATCGGGATGGAGAGTAACAATGATATAGTAGACTGTTACCAGAGGATAAGAAGGGTGCAGATTTGTGAGACATTTGAAACAGAGGCATTGAACTATACTCCCATCTTGTGAAGAATCGCGAAGAGGAGTGATGTGTTCAGATTTTTTCAAGATACTACTGTTATCATCATGTTTACCTTTACCTTGCGAGAGATGGCAATCTTTTATTTACCATTAATTTCATGACTTCCTCCACACCTGTCTATCCAACACACCAAAACCTGAGGGCCAACATCTGGCCTACTGACCTGCCGACGAGGGACAAACTTTTTGGACCCTTGGTAGGCCTTCAGCGCACAGCAGCATTTGTCAGGGCCTCAGGAGTTGCTGTCTGAGCGTTTGAGGAAGAAGAAGAAGAATTTACCATTTCTTCTTCTTCATCTTCGAAAGTTCAGACAACTACTGTTTTCTGTCATATGAGCTAAAATGTGTTGCGCTGCCCCCAAGCGCCTGACAAATCAGGCTCAGCCCATCCAGTTTTGGCATGGGAGAGAACTGTTATCTGTTAAATCTTTCTGGGAAAAGGCAGGTGAATGGAGCAAGAAGGCAGAAAATAGACAAGGAGGAGGTGACATGAAGAAAAAGGAACAAGGCACAAACAAAGAGAGGGATAGAAATGAAGGAATTCCTAGCACGTACACAAAAAAGATGCCCAACACATGCTGCACATAAGTTTATGCACGAGTGTCCATATGTAGATGAAAACAACAAAATTAAGGTGTGGAAAATGGTTGCTGGGTCTGTGATATTCAGTTGCGCTGTTTTATGCTTACTTGTTGATTGTTTTCAGCTATGCTTGCTTGTAATAAAAGGTAACGGTAAAGGTGTCCTATAACCTATGTGGTCGTAGGGGAGCGAGGCATCAGAGACCTCAGCTTCTCTAGGGCCAGCATATTGAGGGCAGCACCCATCTCCTCTCCCTCACTGCTTTACCTTCCCTAAAGAGGGCAGGTACCCACTTACAGCTGGGTGAACTGGGGGACTGTTTTGAAGCCAAGGCGCACGCAAACAGTCACCCATCCAAGTGGTAACCACGCTCAATGCTGCTTAACCTTGGCTGGGGGAAAGCGAGTGCTCTGACCACTGAGCTCTCCTATAATAGCCCCATGAATTTCTCATGCTTTTGAGATATTAAAGGGTCTGTATTCGTATGCCACAGAGCAAAATGCCGCCGCCACTTGCCTCATACAGTTTACTTCTGTACTGATCCACCGTCAGCTGAACATCATCACTCAGTGGAGGGACAACGTCAAAATTTAATGACACTTCTTCCCTGCTGCGTTGGTGAAACCTGCACACACACACACACACAACACAACCACACACACACACACACATCAGCAATGCACACCACACATGCATGCACACACACACACACAACACACACACACACATGCGCACAGAAACACACACACACACACACCGTAGATGTTAAGAATTTACACATTTAAAGAATACACACACACACAGACACACATAACAAAAGACTTTTTAAGATTTACACATTTAAAGATAAACCACACACGCATGCACACACACACATGCATGTATGCATGCACGCACAAACACACACACACCACAGCCTTTTAAAGATGTTACACATTTAAAGAAAAAAGCCAGTTTCCCATCATGTGCAACCCGAACAGAAATGACCAGGTGAAGGACAGCTTCACAATTCTTGATGCACTGCAAAAATAACTCGACAGTAGAAACAAAACCAAAACAGTAGACAGTACATTTCAAGACTGTTTTTTCTTTTCAAAATGAGGGCAAAGACACAAAAATTCACACAGAAAGACAAAAAATATGATAAATGCAACAAAAAAAGGAAACAATGGACGCCCCCCCCTCCCCTTTCTCCTCCAATCAAGTAATTAGATTCTTAACACTGCCTAATTGATTCATTTTATATCTCCAGCAGAATTTCACATTAAAAACGAACGGCATCGGACCATATGAAAGCTCCTGACTTATCCGGTGAAAAAAGTGGAACGGCATGTCACATGAACATCTGGACTGGCCAAGACTGTCCTACAGGGAAACAGTACAAGAGGGAATGAAGAAGAGGTAGACAGAGAAAATGATGGGAAGACAACATCAGAGAGTGGAGGACTGGCCTTGAGTGGAACGATTTGCTACAGAAAGCTGAAAACCGTGAGGAATGGAGGAAGCTGGTTGCAGCATCTTCAGTGGTGCCCCCACAGTCCATGGGACTACGGGATATATGAGGTGAGATACAAACTCAAACCACGCCTCTTTTTTAGCCAGTTTGAATGAAGGAATGAATGAACAAAAGAAAAAGTCCTCTGTATATCTTTGCTTCTTTGACCGTTCACCAAAGTCAGCTTCATGTCATATACTGGAAGCATTCCATTCCTTCTTCCTTTTTCTGGCTCTCCAGAAAAGATGTTAGCGACAGGGCCAAAAGCAGTGACAGCACTGTTATATATCTATATATTCTTTCCTTTTATTTTGAGGATAATGGAATAAGCACTCATGTGCTTTTTTTACATCCAGTCTCCGTGTGTATGCAGTTTTGTCAAATTTGTCATCCGTTCCCACCGGCACACAATGGCCTACTCTTCTGAAAAGCAGAACAAGTTTTTAACGTGTGTACAAGATGTTCTGCGTGCGTTCGCACACAGGAGCTCGGTTTATAGTCTCATCCGAAGGACTTTTGGGGAGAGTGGAGTTGGCACTGATGTTAACTCCAGAGGAAAAATCCCCTTGAACAAAAATCAAACCCGGGTCAACTGATCACTAGCGTATCACTCTAACAACTAGATTATCCTATCCCCCCTATTGTGGCAGACCTGTCAGATCTGCACTCTGGCAGTAACAGCAACAGAGAACACTCTCCCTTACATGCAAAAACCAAATCCCATGGTTTACCTAGACAGAGATAGACTAGGGGGTGGGGATGGGGGGGGGGGGGGGGCGGGGTTGGGGGGGTTTTTTCCATTCCTCGGCTAGAGCTCTGAGGTTCATCAATGGTGAGATTTTTGCGTATGCGATCATTTTTTTCCCCACCCCACTATTTATGTGTGATGGTGTGGTAAGTAGATTACCTCCCATGTGATCGGAGCGATGTGTTACTATTTTGGGACACACCTGCAAAGTGTGCAGCGCTCTGTTTTCTTGGGTGGTGGTTGAAAACTGCCCATTGCATACACTTTGCCTTTGTGGTAAAATGTAGTATTTATGCAGCCTCTTTCTTAGAGGCCACATCCTCCCTGTTCATACTGTGCTGTCATAGCCAAGAAGTTGTACAGAGTTGTGGCAGATCAAATATTTCCACTCTGTTACATATGTATCTGCATTCTGACTTCAGGGATGGTGTCTATACATGACAGCTATGTGTATGTATTTTTAAAATAATTCTGTCATCCATTCCTACTGGCATAAAATGGCCTACTCTTCTGAAAGGTGGAACAGGTTTTAAATGTGCGTGCAAGATGTTCTGTGTGCAGTTGCATGTAGGGCCTCAGTTTATAGTCTCATCCCAAGGACTTTTGACATTGACCTCAACTTATTTTCCTCGAACTTGGGAAGAAAGGGTAAAGGCTGGAATTGAACACAGAACCTCACGGTTTTACTTGTCAGGCAGGTAAACATCTTAATCGTCCTGCCACCTTCCATACTTCTTCTTTTAGTATGATGTCAAGCACAATAAAGCGTATTCGATTACGCAAGTTGTTACACCAAAACCAAAAATAAAACTCCCCAACCTAAACGCATCACACCAGCAACCCCACTTTTTTCAAAGTCATTATTATTAGTCATTATTAAGTCATTATTATTTTCTCCCTCTATCAAGCTGACACAACTCTGATATGGAAAGAGAAGCTAGTGTAAGCTAGTGAAAGTCTCTGTGACACTCTGCTGGAAATGATCAAAATTTTAAATTCTGCACACACACAGAAAGAGAGAGAGAGAGAGAGAAAAGAGAAAAGCAGAAAGACTGCTTCAGTCACCGACCTGCTGACAAAGGGATGTCTGAGTGCTTCGTCTGCAGTGATGCGTTTGTCAGGGTTGAACTGTAACAGCCGGCGAACCAAATCCACGCCCTCCACTGGGGCCTCACTCAGCATGTCCTCCAGGGGTTTCTTGGATCTGCCGCGCACAACAAGCAGCGACAACAGAATGAAGTATACCCTCTCATAATGACCGTCACAAAAAAGCAACAACAACAGAATGAAGTATACCCTCTCATAATGACCGTCCGCGGACTCTCTCTTATGTTGACAATCCATATACTTTCTCATAATGACAATCCATATTCTTTCTCATAATGACAGTCCATATACTTTCTCTTAATGACAATCCATACTGAAAATCCATATACTTTCTCATAACCATAATCCACATATTCTCTCAGAACGTCAATCCACATACTCTCGCAGAACGTCAATCCACATATTCTCGCAGAGCGTCAATCCACATATTCTCTTATAGAGACAATCCATAACACTCTCTTATGAGTAATGATAATCCACATACTCACTCATAATGACAATCCACACACTCTCATAATGATAATCCACATAGTCTCTCATAATGACAATCCACACTCTCATAATGATAATCCACATAGTCTCTCATAATGACAATCCACACTCTCATAATGGCAATCCACATAGTCTCTCATAATGACAATCCACACAGTCTCTCATAATGACAATCCACACACTCTCATAATGACAATCCACATAGTCTCTCATAATGACAATCCACACACTCTCACAATGACAATCCACATAGTCTCTCATAATGACAATCCACACACTCTCATAATGGCAATCCACATAGTCTCTCATAATGACAATCCACACACTCTCATAATGACAATCCACATAGTCTCTTATAATGACAATCCGCACACTCTCATAATGGCAATCCACATAGTCTCTCATAATGACAATCCGCACACACTCTCATAATGACAATCCACATAGTCTCTCATAATGACAACCCGCACACTCTCATAATGGCAATCCACATAGTCTCTCATAATGACAATCCGCACACTCTCATAATGGCAATCCACATAGTCTCTCATAATGACAATCCGCACACTCTCATAATGGCAATCCACATAGTCTCTCATAATGGCAATCCACATAGTCTCTCATAATGACAATCCGCACACACTCTCATAATGACAATTCACATAGTCTCTCATAATGACAATCCACACACTCATAATGGCAATCCACATACTCTCATAATGACAATTCATATACTTTATCATAACCATAATCTACATACTCTCTCATAATGATGATCCATTATTTCTACCTGTTTGGTGCGCGTGCATGTTTGTGTGTGTAAGTGTGCATGCGCATGCGTGCATGTGTGAGTTCTGTTTTGTTTTCATTCCTCAATTACAGGTTCAGCAATGGTCAGGTTTTGTGTATGCCACCATTTAGGCAGCCACATCCCGACTTCAGGGTTTGATGTCTAAACACGACACCAGTGAGCATGTGTCTATTTCAAATCTGTCATCCCTTCCTACCAACATATAACTGCATTCTTTTCCAAAAGGCAGAATGGGTTATAACATGTGCACAAGATGTTCTGGATGGGATAGCCTAGTGGTCAGAAAATTGCGCTGGCAATCTGACGACCCGGGTTTGATTCCCACTCAAGGGGATATTTTCCCCTGGAGTTAACATCAGTGCAGACTCCACTCTCCCCAAAAGTCCTTCGGATGAGACTATAAACCGAGGCCCCGTGTGCAAACGCACGCAGAACATCTTGCGCACACGTTAAATCCTGTTCTGCTTTTCGTAAGAGTAGGCCATTGTGTACCGGCGGGAACAGATGACAGAATTACAAAACCGCATACACACGGGGACTGGATGTAAAAAAGCACATACGCTTATTCCATTATCCTCGATATAAAAGAGTAAATAAATAAAAATAAGTAACTGTATGTATTCATTCATGGGGCCTTGGTTTATAGTCTCATCCAAAGGACTTTCGAGGAAGTGGAGTCAGTACTGTTGTTTTTTTTCGTTCCTTGGCTAGAGCTCCGAGGTTCACCAATGGTGAGATTTTGTGTATACAACCGTTTTCGCACACCATGAAGGTAGCTGCATTCTGACTTCATGGACGTATGCTGGGTATGTTCATGTTTCCGTAACCCAACAAATGTTGAACATTAATTACGGAATCTTTAACATGCATATTTGATCTTCTATCATCATCAGTCCCGTGACCTTGGCGGTCGTGGGGGAGACATGAAAGACGATGCCGTGGTAAGCCTCCTCCATCCATCTCGGTCCTCGGCTCTGCGCAGTAGTGCTGAGTCATTCATCCTGGTCCATTCTCTGATGTTGTCCATCCATGACTTGTTCTGTCTTCCCCTCCTTCTGCCACCTTCGAGTTTTTCCCTGAAATTTACTGTTTTGGGCAGAGTGTTGTGGCGGGTGACGTGGCCGAACCATGTCAGCTTTTTTCTTCTTGACGATGGTGAGAGGGGTTCCTGTGGACCTGCCAGCCGTGTTATTTGACTCTTGACAAATTCATTGGTCCTTTCGTTCTCTCAGGATATGCCCAGTAGTTTTTATGGATTTTGTTTCGATATGACTGGATTCGCTTTGCTGTTTCAGCAGTCAATGTCCAGGTTTCACTTCCGTACAGCAGGATCGATGAATTAGGGCTTTGTAGAGTTTTAGTTTGATTGGGAAACTGATCTCTTTACTTTTCCATATGGTGGTGAGTTTTGTCATGGAAGATGTTGCCATGGCTATTCTGACTTTGATTTCTGTCGTCGATCGCCCGTCCTTTGTGAGTAGCGCCGAGGTATTTAAAAGCGTCTACCTCCTCCAGTTGCTGGCCGTTCATGTAAATTTTAGCGGTGGCATTGCTCGTGCTGTTCACAAGTACTTTACTTTTCTCCGAGCTCACCTCCATCCCATATGCTCCAGCTCTGTTCTCAAGTCTGGTCGTAGATCTTGCAGCTCTGTGTTACTTCCGCCCATGAGGTCAATGTCATCGGCAAACCGTAAGTTGTTGAGGGGTCTGCCGCCAATGGAGATGGTAGAGTGGAAGTCATGTAGGGTCTCTCTCATAATGTTTTCCAAAAACAGATTGAACAGGACTGGAGATAACCAGGCATCCTTGTCGGACCCCAACTGTGGTTTTGAAATTTAGTTCCGACCTGATTGTTCAGAAGGACTGCACTGCTTGCGGTGTTGTATAGTGCTTGAATGGTTTGCACTAGTCCTTCTTCAATGCCAAACATTCTGAGGACCTGCCACAGGCCTTCGTGCCATACTCTGTCCAAAAGCCTTCTTGAAGTCGATGAAGTTGTGGAACAGGTCTCTCTGATGTTGAAGATGTTTTTCCATCATGATGTGGCAGTTAAAAATCTGTTCGATTGTGCTCCTGCCTGCCCTGAACCCACTTGTTCCTCTGCAAGGTGTTCTTCTGCCTCCTTCTTGAGTCGATTCAAAATAACTTTGAGCATGATCTTGCTGGTGTGGCTGATGAGGCTGATTGTTCTATAGTTTTGGCATTGGCGTAAATTCCCTTTCTTGGGCAGGGTATGATGAGTGATTGTGTCCATTCTGTTGGCCACTGTTTTGTCTCCCCAAAACTTCTGACAGATAGCTGTAACATATGTGATGACTGTTTCGCCACCATGCTTGAGCAGCTCTGCTGGTATATTGTCTGCTCCTGGGGACTTTCCTACTGGTAAGCTGCGGATGGCTTTCTTCCACTTCTTCCCCTCAGTATAGGTAATGGCGAGGGTGCTCTTGATGTTGCTGCTTTCTCTTCTATTATGCTCTTGTCAGGTTGTATTGGGTAGTTGTACAGTTCTTGACAATATTCAGACCACCTGTTCAATGCAGCTGAGCTTTCTGTGAGGAGGTTTCCGGAGCTGTCTTCAATGACTGATGATTTGGTTTGAAGTGGTTTTGTGAGTTTCTTCAGGGTGTCGTATGCCTTTTTACTGTTGCCCACTTTCATGTTTTTTTTCGATCTCATCACATTGATCACTGATCCACTTCTCTCTGGCCTTTAACATTGACTTCTTCACGAGATTGTTGGCCTCCCGGTATTCTTTAGGGTTGGAAGACCTGGTTGGTTTCAGTGCTCTTCTTGTATCGCAGAGGTCCAAGATGTCATTGGTAGTCCATGGCTGGTGTTTATTCCTCTGACGACCGAGTACCTCCTCTGCTGTTTCTCGGACTGCCTCATTGAAGTTGTTGGTGAGGTCATTGATGTCATTGTCCAGGAGGGTTAATGCCGCAAAACGTCCGCCAAGCTTAGCTTGGAAGATCTCCTCGACATCTGGATCTTTCAGTTTGTCCACGTCAAATTTGATACGTGGGTTTGCAGGCTGTTTGTTTTTCCTCAGCTTCATTTTGAATACCAGCAGCACAAGGTCGTGGTCGCTGCCTATGTCAGCTCCAGGGTAGGTTCTTGTTCTGGCTCTGTTGATGCTGGATTTGAAGCGCCGTGGTGTTAAGATAAAATCTATTTGGTTATGGATCTTGCCGTTTGGCGCATGCCAGGTTGTCCTTCTTGACTGCTTGTGGGGATAGAGGGTATTGGCAATGGTAAGTCTGTGGGTGCAGGCAAACTCCAGCAGACGTAGTCCCTGTCGTTGGTCTCCCCAGTTCCAAACTGACCAACTGTTCCGGCCCATTGGTTGTAAGAGTCAGGACCTACTTTGGCGTTAAAATCCCCTTGGATGATGATGATGTCCTTCTTGGGTATTTTCTTAATGGTCTCTTCAAGATCTTTCATAACATTCTTCTACTTCTTCATCTGTATGGTCAGATGATGGTGCATAGATTTGTATGATGGTGATGTTCTTTTGGGCTTGGCCGACACCCGGAATACTGATAAACCTGCTGGAAGCCGGTGTACAGCTGATAATGCACCCCACTACTTCCTTTCTGACAATAAATGCCACTCCATGTTGGTGATGTTCTCTCGGCCACTGTACCAGATCTTGTTGCCTTCTTCAGTCAATGTCTCACCAAATCCTGTCCATCTCACTTCTCCTAGTCCAATAATGTCCCATTTATATCGGCTAAGCTCATACTCTAGTTCTTTGATTTTTCCGCACTGGTAGAGTGTACGGACGTTCCATGTACCAATGGTGATTTGTTCCTAGGGAGCTTAAGTAATGTTTTAACTCAGTAGCTGACTTGTCACTTCCACCCTGGTGTTGATCAATGGAAAGGGGCGCGGTCGTTGGTAACCCGGGCCTCGACCGATCCGGTATCATTTCGGCTTTGCATTTGTCTTTCATGTTTTTTCTGTGGGCTTAGGATATTCCTTGGTGGCGCCAATCTCCTCTCCAAGTCTCCATATGTTTTGGGTTTTTTCTATTGGGGGTTCCTCCCCCACATGCGACAGGTTGTACTGGGTTACATGGATACCAGTAGCAGTAGCAGAGAACTTCTCTGACTGACCTGATCTTCTATACCTGGGAGATAAAGAAATCCCCACCCTCAATACACCCAACACCACTGAGATTCAAAGCCACAACTTCATGGACCCATAGGATTAATGAGGAACATTTTTAACCACTTGGTTATAGCATCCATCAGTACTGATTTTCACTCCAGACAGAAAAAAATCCCTTTGAACAGGCATCTTGGTGGTGGTACTCAAACCCAGGCCATCAAACCACATGTGCAATGCTCTAACCGCTAGGCTATCCCACCCCCTTGTTTGCTGTAAAAAAACTGGGACTTTTGATTGCCCTTTTATCATATATTGTTAAAGGATGTCAGAGACTGAGACCAAGTATTTTATTTATTTATTATTTATTAATTTTATTAATTCTTTTATATCAAGGATAATGGAATAAGAACTCATGTGCTTTTTTACATCCAGTCCCCGTGTGTATGCGGTTTTGTAAATTTTGTCATCTGTTTCCACCGGCATACAATGGCCTACTCTTTCAAAAAGTGGAACAGGATTTAATGTGTGCGCAAAATGTTCTGCATGCATTCAAACATGGGGCCTCGGTTTAAAGTCTCATCCGAAGTATCTCTACTCTGCAATATTTCACCATATTCTTCTTCTTCTTCTTCATCAAATGCTACTACTGTCGTATGAATGAAAATGTGTCACGCTGCCGTAAAGTACCTGACAAGTCAGGCCCAGTACATCTGACTTCGGGGCGAGACAGAATTGTTCTCTTTGAAGTTTTTCTTGAAAAAACAGGCAGCAGAATGGACCAAAAAGTCAGACGAAAAACAAAAAGGAGGTAACAGGGAGAAAAAAGGGAAAGGGCAGAAACAAAGAGGGGGATAGAAAAAGGGGGGAATTCCTAGACAGCCTTTCCAAAGGCAGGGAAGAATATCACTGAAGGCCCCCTGACTTTTTGAGGGTAATTTCGCATTTTAAAAAGCAGGGGCATAAACACATATGTCGTAAGGGAAGCTGTAATGCAGCACCAACTTAATGTTTGCCCGGTGAGGCGCCCTTCCCAACCATTTTTTAACCCAGGGTTTCAACCAATAAACGGGATAAAATGTAGTCCCCCCCAACCCACAGACCCTTTTTCGGAAAAGGTTCGTTGGTGGTGGGGAAAAAGCGGGGGGAAATGCCTGGTAGTTAAGCCCCTCATTAAACGCTGTTTTACATGAGTTAATCATTTTGGTGTACACCTGCGACTTGTTACAGCTCCCTGGTGTTGGGGTGGTGGTGTGTTTTCGCCTTGTAAGGGACAAGTATCAATTACAAGACCCCTTAATGCGTTTGAGAAAAAATCGCTCACATTTTTCAACACAATTCCGGTTAACCCCCCACTCACCGCTGCTGTTTTTAAGCTGCCAATGCCTCCCATAGTCAGAAGGACAAGAGAAATAAAAGAACTTTATGCCTCTAAAACCCTGGAAAGTATGAAATAAATTTACATGTTTGTAGGTTGTATAAAAAGTCAAAATGTTTCCCTGCAAAGCAGATGTTATTTACAAGAATGGGTTTTTGGGTTGTGTTTTTTTTGTGTGTGTGGTTGGTGTGTGTGTTGTGGTTGTGGTGTGCAGTGAGGAAATATAACTTTGTTCAGAGTTTCATACTGAAAAATGGGAAAA
This sequence comes from Rapana venosa, assembly GCA_028751875.1. Classification (NCBI taxonomy): domain Eukaryota; kingdom Metazoa; phylum Mollusca; class Gastropoda; order Neogastropoda; family Muricidae; genus Rapana; species Rapana venosa. The sequence goes on along the minus strand of CM054150.1, from coordinate 7,170,557 downwards.
AAAGATCCCTCCTTTTCCCCCAGTATATTTTTGGTTTTTAAAGTAGCAAATAAAAAATGGGGGTTTGGGGGAAGGTACAGGGGGGGGGGGGGGGGGGGGGGGGGGGGAGAGGGGATTTTTTGGGGAGGGAAAGGGGGGGGGGGTGGTTTTTAGCATTGCAATTGCGTCATGTTTGCGACCCCTTTGAATCCCCTTCAAGGGGATATTTTCCCCTGGGAGTTAACAAAGTGCCAACTCCCCCCCCTAAAGTCCTTCGGATGAGCTAAAACCCGGGGCCTGTGTGTGACCAAAAGAAAAATTTGCACAAGGTTAAAAAACCCGTTCCCCTTTTCGGAAGAGAAGGCCACTGTGTGCGGGTTTGGAAAAGTGATAAAATTACAAAAAAGCATAAACTGGGGGGTGACTAAAAAAAAGCAATAAGTGCTTATTTATTGTCCTTTCAATAAAAATAAAAAAAAAGACAGATGGTACACAAAAACCCACACACATTTCACACGCACAACCCCCACCCCAACACCCCACAATGTCCCCCCCTTTCCAGAAGCTTTTCTCAAAACTGAAACACCCTACTGAGACCTCAAAATGTCGATGCGCAGGAAAAAAAAAGGGACACTCTGATTTAAAAGATTTGCAGAAATGTGAACACCTAAAAAATACAATTAAAACTATTGAGCAATCCGTTTTTTTTTTTAAAAATTAAACTTGCTGTTTTAAAAATTTAGAATTAACTGTTTTACGAAATTTGCTCTTATTGCCCAATCTGACTCCCCTGTTTTTGAAAAACCGGAAAGAGCTTTTTGGAGGGTGGCAATGCCATAAACACAAAGGGACAGTCCCCGCTCCAATGTTTTTTTTTTTTTGCCACACTTTTCCTTTAAACTGCATTTGGGAGAAAACAAAAGATATGTGACATGAAAATGCAAGAAGGAAAAGAAAAAAAAGGCCCGCTGCAAGGTTTTTGATGGTGGGGAAGAATGGGTACACCCCCCCCCACCCCTTAATTTTTTGCTTTCGTGATGCGTGTGACCCTGTATCCTACAATGCTTTGAGATATCAAGATTAAAATTTTTCAGGAAAAATAAATTTTGCGTTTTTTTTGTTTTGTCAAAAACCCGTGCGTAACACCTCAAAGTACAATAATATCTTTGGTGCACTTTAAAAAACATGTGGTTAGAATACAGTTTGAAATGCAGTATGAAGGTCAGATATTGATTGAATAGATTTTTTTTCTACGGAAAAAAACAGTTAAACGTTTTTTTTTTTCTATCTCTCGGGCATTACAAAAAACGATGTTTGGGGACATTGTTTTTGGGGAAAATCTTGAACGTTGAAGTACAATTGTTTTTAACCCTTGGTAAAAGGTCAGTAGGCATCAGTTCCTTATTCACAACAAAAAGCATGGAATGTGTCATTCCATGCATTTTTGGTGGTTTTTTTTGTATTTATTAAAACTTTTACCTGTGAAATTTGTGAAAAAAAGGTGACATGACAAAGACCAGACCGACACGTAAATTGCATTAAAAGCATTGCAGTACAAAGATACAACTGCTTCTGACAAAATTTCGTTGATAGTTTTTTTCATGCACAACACAAAAATTTAGGGGTTAAGTAAGGTCAGTTGGGGGGAGAAAACCTTCAAAGAAATTAAAATTTTAAAGGCAGTTTACTCTGTAGAAATCCAACAAAAAAGAGGGTTAAGGGAAAAAATGTATTGTATCCATTTCACTTCAGTTTTCTTAAAAAATGTGTCATTAAAAAAGATTCAAACCCAAAAAAGCTACTACAATAGAAAGATTTCTAAATCCATGTAACACACAATCTTTCAGCGCATAAAAATGCAATCTTTCCCCAAATTTTAGAAAGGAGTAACAAACTGTGGACAATGTTATTTTAAAAAATGGAAGCCTCAAACATTCACAACAAAGTTTTCTTTTTTTGTTCCTCGGCTTGAGTTCCAAGGTCTACCAATGTTTGGGGTTTTTTTGGGCATATGCAACCACTTTTGCCCACCATGAAGGTAGCCGCATTCCGACTTCAGGGATGTATACTGGATATGTTCACATAAATTACGCGATCTTTAACATGCATATTTTGATCTTGTGCATGCGTAATTAAAAGAATTAAGACACTACTAGCTCTGCACTTGAAGTTGACCTGGGAAGTTGTAAAAAATCCCCATCAGACACTGCTGAGATTTGAACCCATGACTTCATGAACCCATGGGATGGAAGTCGAACAGTCTTAACCACTCAGCTAAAGCATCCGTGATTGACACCAAATGAAATCTTGCATGTGTGAGGGCGTGCGTGTGTGCATGCATAAATGATAAGTTAATATATCTTTGTAGTCAATGGTTTTTATCACAATGTACTCTTACATTGGTGAGTGTGTGAGTGTGTGTATGTGTGTGTGGTGTGTGTGTGCGCAAATGAATGCATGCGTGTGTGTATGTGTGTGCATGCATGTGCACGTGTGTGTACGCATGCATGTGTGTGTGTTCTTGGCATTTTCATTTTGAAGTTATTTTGTTGGAATGTTTAAACCAATAATTATGAAATGCAACTTTCTAGTGTCTTTTGAGATTATGACACATATCAATGTGCCTGTCAGTATTGCAAAGGCCTTTCATGGGATGATTAAAGTGTTTTTGACTTGACTTGACTTGACTTGACTTGACCCCCACCCAGCCCTTTCAGGCAGTCCTCCTTACCTCCTCTGCTGGGGGAGGGTATGCTGGACATGATACGTTCAATCTGGTTGAGGGTGGAGGAACCGGGGAAGAGGGGCTTCCCCATCAGCATCTCCCCTAGGATGCAGCCTAAGCTCCACATGTCCACTCCTTTCGTGTACCTGTGATAGGAAACAACACGGGTATGACCATGAAGCAGAGAGAACCTACACAGGGCTATCAAGTATGGAGGAGAAGGTAAGTCTACAAGTCATGTCATATACATGACAAACAGACAGACAGCAGAGAGAACGTACACAGGGCTATCAAGTATGGAGGAGAAGGGAAGTCTACACCTCCCCGAGGGGATGCCAGGGGCCTATCAGTATAAATAGCATCCCCACATTCTGGAAATTCTGTGCTAGAAATTTCCTCTTTTCTATCACTCTCTTTGTTTCTGCCTTGTTCCTTTGCTTCCTGTCACCTCCTTCTTGTCTATTTTCTGCCTTCTTGGTCCATTCTCCTGCCTTTTTTCCAGAAAGAACTTAAAAGGTAACTATTCTCTCTTGTGCCAAAGTCGGATACGCTGGGCCTGACTTGTCAGGCGCTTAACGGCAGCGTGACGCATTTTCGCTCATATAACAGACAATAATAGTTGCTGTCTGAGCGTTCGACAAAGAAGAAGAAGTAAGTCTACAAGTCATGTCATACACATGACAAACAGACAGCAGAGAGAACGTACACAGAGCTATCAAATATGGAGGAGAAGGTTAAGTCTACAAGTCGTGTCATACACATGACAAACAGACAGACAGCAGAGAGAATGTACACAGAGCTATCAAGTATGGAAGAGAAGGTTAAGTCTACAAGTCATGTCATACACATGACAAACAGACAGCAGAGAGAACGTACACAGAGCTATCAAGTATGGAGGAGAAGGTTAAGTCTACAAGTCATGTCATACACATGACAAACAGACAGCAGAGAGAATGTACACAGGGCTATCAAGTATGGAGGAGAAGGGAAGTCTACAAGTCATGTCATACACATGACAAACAGACAGCAGAGAGAACGTACACAGAGCTATCAAGTATGGAGGAGAAGGTTAAGTCTACAAGTCATGTCATACAGATGACAAACAGACAGCAGAGAGAACCTACACAAAACTCGAACTCGAACTCGAATGATTTATTCACATAAAGGCCATTGGTCCATACATGAAGGGGGTTGCCGAACTGCTTAGTATTTTGGTTAAAAAATAAAATAAAATAAACAAAAAAACACACACACAGACAACATGTTACTGTATAACAAAAAGTCAGCTACAAAAATATCACTTAGGATAACATTATCTCTCTTATTCTGAAAGCTTTACACAAATATAAAGTGAGGCTGCGCACAACCTCCGGATGACTTAATGCCAGGAGTAAACAGAGTCTAAATAAATTAGGCTGTCTACTATATTTAACAGGGATGTAGTTCTGCCTAAGGAGGCACCGTGGTCGAGTGGTTTAGGCGGTCAACTCGTGATCCAGAGGTCGCGGTTCGATCCCCGCTCGGCTCGGTGTTGTGTCCTTGGGAAAGACACTTTACTCCTATTTTCCTCACTCCACCCAGGTGTACAAGTGGGTACCAGCTCTGCTGGGGAAGTATCTGGCGACAGACTAGCGTCCTGTCACAGGGGTGGTAAAAAACCATCAGTTCACTTAACGCTACAGAAACCGGGATAAGCTCCGGCTCTATGGGCCTTCTGGCTCGAAAGAACATACTACTACTACTAGTTCTGCCTAACATCCTCAAAAACTGGACAGCACAACACAAAATGTACTTCATCCTCCGGTGCTTGCTTACATAATGGGCATAGCAGCCTGAGGTCGTCAATATCATGAGAACGTACACAGAGCTATCAAGTATGGAAGAGAAGTTTAAGTCTACAAGTCATGCCATACACATGACAAACAGACAGCAGAGAGAATGTACACAGGGCTATCAAGTATGGAGGAGAAGGGAAGTCTACAAGTCATGTCATACACATGACAAACAGACAGACAGCAGAGAGAATGTACACAGAGCTATCAAGTATGGAGGAGAAGGTTAAGTCTACAAGTCATGTCATACACATGACAAACAGACAGCAGAGAGAACGTACACAGAGCTATCAAGTATGGAGGAGAAGGGAAGTCTACAAGTCATGTCATACACATGACAAACAGACAACAGAGAGAACATACACAGAGCTATCAAGTATGGAGGAGAAGGTTAAGTCTACAAGTCATGTCATACACATGACAAACAGACAGACAGCAGAGAGAACGTACACAGGGCTATCAAGTATGGAGGAGAAGGTTAAGTCTACAAGTCATGTCATACACATGACAAACAGACAGCAGAGAGAACATACACAGAGCTATCAAGTATGGAGGAGAAGGTTAAGTCTACAAGTCGTGTCATACACATGACAAACAGACAGACAGCAGAGAGAACGTACACAGGACTATCAAGTATGGAGGAGAAGGGAAGTCTACAAGTCGTGTCATACAGATGACAAACAGACAGCAGAGAGAACGTACACAGAGCTGTCAAGTATGGAGGAGAAGGTTAAGTCTACAAGTCGTGTCATACACATGACAAACAGACAGACAGCAGAGAGAACGTACACAGGACTATCAAGTATGGAGGAGAAGGGAAGTCTACAAGTCGTGTCATACAGATGACAAACAGACAGCAGAGAGAACGTACACAGAGCTGTCAAGTATGGAGGAGAAGGTTAAGTCTACAAGTCGTGTCATACACATGACAAACAGACAGCAGAGAGAACGTACACAGGGCTATCAAGTATGGAGGAGAAGGCAAGTCTACAAGTCATGTCATACACATGACAAACAGACAGACAGCAGAGAGAACGTACACAGGGCTATCAAGTATGGAGGAGAAGGCAAGTCTACACCTCCCCGAGGGGATGCCAGGGGCCTATCAGTATAAATAGCATCCCCACATTCTGGAAATTCTGTGCTAGAAATTTCCTCTTTTCTATCACTCTCTTTGTTTCTGCCTTGTTCTTTTTCTTCCTGTCACCTCCTTCTTGTCTATTTTCTGCCTTCTTGGTCCATTCTCCTGCCTTTTTTCCAGAAAGAACTTAAAAGGTAACTATTCTCTCTTGTGCCAAAGTTGGATGCGCTGGGCCTGACTTGTCAGGCGCTTAACGGCAGCGTGACGCATTTTCGCTCATATAACAGACAATAATAGTTGCTGTCTGAGCGTTCGACAAAGAAGAAGAAGTAAGTCTACAAGTCGTGTCATATACATGACAAACAGACAGCAGAGAGAACGTACACAGAGCTATCAAGTGTGGAGGAGAAGGTTAAGTCTACAAGTCATGTCATACACATGACAAACAGACAGACAGCAGAGAGAACGTACACAGAGCTGTCAAGTATGGAGGAGAAGGGAAGTCTACAAGTCGTGTCATACACATGACAAACAGACAGCAGAGAGAACGTACACAGAGCTATCAAGTATGGAGGAGAAGGTGAAGTCTACAAGTCGTGTCATACACATGACAAACAGAAAGCAGAGAGAATGAACACAGAGCTGTCAAGTATGGAGGAGAAGGGAAGTCTACAAGTCATGTCATACACATGACAAACAGACAGCAGAGAGAACGTACACAGAGCTATCAAGTATGGAGGAGTAGGGAAGTCTACAAGTCGTGTCATACACATGACAAACAGACGCTAGGGCCGAGCGGGTAAAACCGGCCGACTTCAATCCCATGGGTCCATGAAGTCGTGGGCTTGAATCTCAGCAGTGTCTGGTGAATTAAGGGTCGGGGATTTTTTTAATCTCCCAGGTCAACTTCAAGTGCAGACCAATCAGTGCCTTAATTCTCTTCGGTGTATAGATACATGCAGAAGATCAAATATGCGCATTAAAGATCCCGTAATACATGTCAGTATTTGGTGGGTTACAGAAACATGAGCATACCCAGCATACATCCCTGAAGTCGGAATGTGGCTACCTTCATGGTGGATAAAAACGGTCGCATGCGCAAAATCTCACCATTGGTGATCCTTGGAGCTCTAGCCAAGGAATGAAAAGAAATAAAGTAAAACTTTGGATGGGTGAGAGACAGACACCTTCCAAACATACAGTGAGAAATTAGCTGTTGAATTTGTTTGGACAGCCACCTCAACACAAAATATTCTGGGACTATTTTGTTGATTTTTCCCCCCTTTTTTTTTGGAGGGAGGCTAACCTTTTAAATTCTGACTGCCCTACCAAAAATTGCCAGTGGTGATTATGACTACAAGAATTGGACTGAAACAATGTAAAAACTGACTGAACACAGTGTTTGCCTAACAGCATATTAGAAATATACATAAAACACAAAAAGCTCACACAAAACAGTTCAACAGCCCCTCCCCCTTTCCCCTCCCCCCCCCCCAACACCACACACACACACACACACATATACACACACTCAGACACACACACACACATACACACACACACACACACACAAAATACACACACCAAAAACACACACAGACACACACACAGACAACACACACACACATACAAACACACACACCCACCAAACACACACACACACACACACAAAACAATAAGACCAACAACAAAAAACCCAAGAAAAGGGCTGAGACCTGTGGGATGCCAGAAGAATTTCAGGGGCACGGTACCAGCGCGTGGCGACATACTCTGTCAAGTTGGGGTCGCCAGCTTCATCAATGCCAATCTGTGTTAACGACCTCGCTAAGCCAAAGTCGCACAGTTTGACGATGCACTCACTGTCCAACAATATATTGGAGGGCTGCAGACAGACAGACAGACCGACAATATATAGATAATGAAAGGGTTGTTAGAAATGTTTAGGGTTCCCATCCCTTTCTTTTTTTGTCAATTGTATCACTGTGGGTGGGTGAGCAGGGTATGGATGTGTGAGAGAGCATGTGTGTGTGTGTGTGTGTGTGTGTGTGTGTGTGTGTGTTGTGTGTGCGTGCGTGCATGCATGCGCGCATGTGCATGTACATGTGTGCGTACATGTGAGTGTGTGTGTGTGTGTGCGTGCGTGCATGCATGCACATGTACATGTGTGCGTACATGTGAGTGTGTGTGTGTGTGTGTGTGTGTGTGTGTGTGTGTGTGTGTATGTGTGTGTGAGTGTGTGTGTGCGTGTGCGTGTGAGTGTGTGTGTGTGTGAAAGTGTGCATGTACAATTTTGTATATTTACATGTTCACCAGATTGTTTATTCATTCGTACATTGGTCTGTCTATTTATCTGTCAGTCTTTCTCTCTTTTCTCTTAGCTAGGTATCAGTCTGACATTTTAATATCTTTAGATTTCCTAATTATAAACATCACCTCCACTTATCACAGTCCTATAACTGTAAATATTACCCCCCCCCCCCCACTTATCATAAAGCCATAACTATAAACATCATCTCCACTTATCACAGTGCTATAACTGTGAATATCATCCCCCCCACCCCCACTTATCATAAAGCCATAACTATAAACATCTCCACTTATCACAGTTCCATAACTGTAAATATCACCCCCCCCCCCCCCCCCCCCACACACACACACACTTATCTTGAAGCCATAACTATAAACATCATCTCCACTTATCACAGTCCCATAACTATAAATATCCCCCCCCCCCCCCCCCCCCACTTATCATAAAGCCATAACTGTAAACATCATCTCCACTTATCACAGTCCTATAACTGCAAATATCATTCTCCCACTTGTCACAAAGCCATAACTATAAACATCAGGCCCCACTTATTATAAAAACCATAACTATAAATATCATCCCCCCCACTTGTCATAAAACCACGTTATAACTATAAACATCAGGTTCCACTTGTCATAAGGCCATGACTATAACCCCACTTGTCGTACAACCATAACCATAAACATCAGGCCCACTTGTCAAAGTAATAATGATGATGATGATGATGATGATGATGATGATGATGATGATGATGATGATGATGATGATGATGCTGCTGCTGCTGCTGCTGCTGCTGCTGCTGCTGCTGCTGCTGCTGCTGCTGCTGCTGCTGATACTACTACTAATAATAATAATAATGATGATGATTGCATTTTTACAGAGCTGAATGTTATAAAGCAAACAAATCAAACGGATTGCCTTTAAATCATTCACATGCATGATACCATAACAGTAAACACCATCCCCACTTGTCACGATTCCATAACAGTAAACATCACCCTCACTTATTACAGTCTCATAACTGTAAACATCATCCCCACTTGTCACAATTCCAACAACTGTAAACATCATCCCCACTTGTCACGATGTCATAACTGTAATAAACACCATCCCCTACTAGCCGGTCACAAACACTGTGGAAACAGACGGAGAGACGAAACATCGTGCCCACCTTCAGGTCTCTGTGAATGACGTTGCCAGAGTGCAAGTACTTGGTGGCCTTGAAGAGCTGGTACATGACGTAGCGTTTGTGCACATCCTTCAGAATGCTGCCCCGCTTGATGACGTTGTGCAAGTCTGTCTCTGCAGCACAAAACATCCACAATGCCCTGCCCTTAACTTACAACACTGCTCTCACTTTGGAAAGGGACAGCCTGGTTGGTTAGAGCATTGCACATTGTGTTCGTGATGATCTGCTGACACGGGTTCAAATCCCATTCATGGGAATACTTTCTCCTGGAGTTAACTTCAGTGCAGACTCCACCTCCCCCGAAAAGTCCTTCGGATGAGACTATAAACCGAGGTCCTGTATGTGAATGCAAGCGGAACATCTTCCGCATGTTAAAACCTGTTCTGCTTTTCAGAAGAGTAGATCATTGTGTGCCGGTGGGAAAAGACAGTATTTACAAAACTGCATACACACAGGGACTAGATGTAAAAAAAATCACATGAGTGCTTATTCCATTATCCTCAAACTAAAAGAGTTAAAAAAATGTTTACATTTTTTTTACAGAAAAAAAAAGATTCCATGACCATCTCAAAACTTTTCTTTTTTGGTTCCTTAGCTAGAGCTCCAAGGTTCACCAATGGTGAGATTTTGTGTATGCGACCATTTTTGCCCACCATGAAGGTAGCCACATATAATTTTTTTTCAAAAGGACATCTAGCTCACAGGCCTATACTAGTGTGTTTGTGTCTGTCATCTTGACCAAGAAAGTAATCTACATGAATGTAAACATGCTTTTAAGCATGCGTGCATGCATGTGGCGTGTAATGTGGTATGTTGTATCAGTATTGTGTGGTGTGGTAAGACATGAGTTGGTATGATGTTGACTTTAAGATTCAAGACGACAATACATTATTACCTCAAATTGTTAAATTATGAGTGACACATTAAGAGCGTAAAAATGTCTTAGACAGCACATCAAAAACAGAAGTTAAAAAAAATTGAGAAGACAACACACACACACACACACAAACACACACTCACAAACACACACTCACACAAACGCATGCATGCACACACACACATACACACACACACAGAGTGACAAATTAAGAGTGTACATATAAAACAGTAGTTTAAAAAAGACAGCACACAAACACACACACACACACTTGCACGCACGCATGCACGCCACACACACCAGAGTGACACATTAAGAGTGTACAAAATGTCTTAGACAGCACATAAAAAACAGTAGTTAAAAAGATAGAGAAGACAACACACACACACACATACACACACAAATACACACTCACAAACTTGCACGCATGCACGCACGCGCACACAGACTCACATACACACATAGAGAGTGACAAATTAAGAGTGTACAAAATGTCTTAGACAGCACATATAAAACAGTAGTTTAAAAAAAAGAGACAACACACACACACAAACACACACACCTCAAGATTTATTAATTTTTTTCCTAATTTGGGTATATACTAGTGGTCTAGAGGTAGCACACTTGCCTAGAAAGCAAAAAAGTCCAAGTTTCAAGTGTATGGTGGTTCGATTCTCATTTGTGCCAACCCCCACCCCCCCTCCTCCATCCACTAGACAGTGAGTGGTGGTCTGGGTGCCAGTCTTTCAGATGAGATGATAAACCAAAATCGCATGTGCTATACTCATTTAGTGCACGTAACAGAACCCTTTTTTAATTTAAATTTTAGTCTTTTATTTCGAGGATAATGGAATAAGCACTCATGTGCTTTTTTTCATCCAGTCCCCGTGTGTATGTAGTTTTGTACATTTTGTCATCCGTTCCAATGGCCTGCTCTTCCGAAAAGCAGAACAGGCTTTAACGTGTGCGCATAATGTTCTGCGTGCATTCACACATGGGGACCTTGGTTTATAGTCTCATCCGAA